>CM077462.1:54843593-55581081 GCA_039654755.1 Calcarius lapponicus | reverse complement strand
GTGCAGTCTGACTCCACCTGGGAAACCAGATGCCAGAGAAAACTCTCTGTGGTGTTTTATAACTGGGTGTTTTGCCTCTGCAGAGAAAGAATGAAGAAGATATAAAGCAAAGGGTTGGCATTCACAAATTCTATTGATGATAACAGCAGAAGAGCCATGCCTATGCTAAAAGGGGAGTATGCCACATCTTTTCACTCAGCCTGAGGTGTCCTGGCAGAAATGGTCTGCTGAGACAGAAGACCCAGGGGCTCTGAGGAAGTGTTTTAAGATATTTGTCATTTCTTCCCCTAGACAAAGGAGCTGCTGCTCCATGGTGGTTATGAAAACATGAAAAATGGCGAGCATATGTAACTAAGTGGAGATTTCCTATGCCACCATTTCCTATAACAAGTAAATGTAATTTTCACATCAATTTATCACTGGAAAGTCTATGTTCTTAATGTAAAATGCTCTGGAAAGGCAATGCTGTATGGGATCCATTAATGCAGGCACAGTGTTTGAGCTAGATGCTCAGGCTACTTCTGTGACCCAGAGTGGTAGGTCTTTCTAGAAAGGGACTCCCCTCCAAGTCATCCTCAACCAGAGGACCCCTACTCTTCACTGAATTCAAGGGGAAACTCAGCCTGCCAGCTCAGACCGGATGCCAAACTTTTTGGCAGTTAAAGGGGAAGCAAGATAGTCCCACAGATAGTAGGTGGAATAAAAATGCCTGTGACAGAGATACCAAAGTTTTGCAAGGAGACAGAAGCAAGCAGAGTGGGCTTGTGTAGGCAAGCGTATAGTTTATTCCAGATGGTGTTTTGCTTCAGTAAAAGCTGCAAATTCTCTTAAAGACACTTCTGTGCCCCTCAGTGTAGCATCTGAACAATTTGCAAATGATGTATTCATAAAATTTATAAAGATGTTGCTCATACAAAAATGTCATAGGCACTGGTCTTGGCAGGACAGGAGGAGGATTGGTGTAGCTGCATTTATAGTGAGAGGGCTTGGGAACAACTCAGGAAGTGATGCTGAGGAGTGCAGCTGGGAGTCTCTAAAGGAAGAAGTTAATGTGCTCACTGGCCACAAATACAGCTGCTTCTGGGACCAGCCGACATTCAGGAAAAACCTCCAATGAACATAAAAGACATTCTGGGAATAATCCTGGTATCTTGTATTCCACAGATTTCTGTGGAAATTACTCTGTCAATGTCTACAATCATTCCTGTCTCAAAAGCATGTGCATTTTAGCAAGTGCCTGGTGAATTTTTCATTTGTTTTTTTGTTTGTCCGTTTTTCTCTTTTTAAAAAAAATCCATACTGGAACTGTAAACAAGAATTTAAGAAGGCAAATAACAGAACATTCATAAAGATCTCATGCATATTCTCACTCCAAAAACATTTGGCAGCTAACAGGTGATGTGCCTTGTAAGTATTTTGTTCCCAGAAAATCTGATCTCTTAAAAACCATGATATCTTGTTCAATTCTAATCCTGTGTTGCAAATGTGGCAAGAGACTGTGGAAAATACCAATTATATCCTTCTCTCCCTCTTATTCTTTTAAACAATCTTTCATTTATTCAAGCTTTCCAACTCCTTGCATGTAAAGATAGCATATGGAAGAGAAGTCCAGCACAGGCATGGGAATCCTTCTGTCCTTTCTATCCAAATTAAAGAAGACTAAAACAGAAGTCCTTCATCCTAATTGAAAAACCTAGGTAATACATCTTAAAAAATTATTAGTTACATAATTAAGAATCCACATTTGCAGCCAAAAAAAAAAAAAGTGGTTGTAGCGTTACATCTGAGATTTTCTGTTAATAAAGCTAAAGAACCTGATCACAAAAATATTGCAATTTTAAATGGAAATTTTGAATAAAAAATAAGAAGTAAACTAAAAAAATTAGATGGGTTTTAAATTGAAGCCCCAAAATAGTAAGGACTAGGGCTGCACAGTCATGATGCCTGCGCACGGCATGCAGGAAAATCAGCTACACTGGAGATATAAAGCTTTGGACTTCATGGCCTCAGCAGCCTTAGCTTTGACAATAAATAGTCAGGCTGTGATATAAAGTGAGTATTTCTGCTGAAATCAGAAGCACTCAATTGACCTGTGTGTGATGAGTCACTTCACTTTTGCATATTTTTTTTTCTGCTCTTCTTTGTCTGTCTTCTCTTATACTCCAGACTGACTTTGGATTGGACTTTATCTTGATCATAGGTGCAATAAAGAAAATAAATAGTAAAACAATGTGGTTTTTACACAAAATTGCCTGGTTTCAGACCAGCATGATCCACATGTGCTCCAGGCTGTTTATTTTTAAAAACGTGAATAAAACTTTAGTCATCTTGTTATCACAGTTTGTCTTTTAAGAGAATCAACAGGGAAGTTCTTTCTGTTATTTCTGGCAAATAGGGCGCAAGTGTGACTTGGCTCCCTTAGCCACAAAAGCATAACACGAAGAAAACTCTCCACGATGCAACATTTCTAACGAGTTACATGTGTCTTTGTCTGACTCTGCCAGCACTGGGCTCTGTCCTTCCTCTGGTTCATCCAAAAGAAAACAAAGCAGATCATTAAAGGTCCATGGTGCTGCAGTATGGTTTTATTTGTCGTAGGAAGTGTTTATCAAGTACTGCTGCGAAGAGATATTGTTCTCTTTAAAGACAAAAAAGCAGAGATGACTCTGCTCTATGACTAATAACAGACTTCTAAGGAGATACTTCAAACTCAATTTATAAAAGCCTTGCAGCTCAAAAGGTGACATGAAAGTGAAAAGGATAAAAGAACTGGCATTTTAAAATGAAATAAGAAAAAGTGCCTTTGATAAAAATGACAGAATACCAGCAATTTCTGAAACACAGTAATTCTAGCCAAGTAAAGATATTGTAATGGTTATGGATAATAACAGTAGGTTTCAACCACAGAGTCAGTCAAGTGCATAATAAATTGATCAAAATAAACCTCTAATAGCACCTCTGTATGTGACAACTAGAAAATAAATAGATTTAAAATAAAGATGGAGATTCAAATAGCTTTAAAAAAACCAGAAGGCAGAGAGTATTAACAATGAAATTAAATAACAAAACCTAAATAAACTGAGAATAAGGGTTGTGTGGGCTCTCATTTTACATATTGCCCTCCTTTATAAGCAAGAAAAAGAAAAGGAAATAATGCAGTAAAAGATTTGCTAGACTTATCTCACAGCAAGTTTGTAAAGATTCATTAATCAGTATCCTATGGTAGTTGAGGACTGAAAACACTATGCAAGCATAAATTATAGCCCACTAATAAAATGGCTGAAATCAAGCCTTTATATCCAGGCAGGAAAACTAACAGGGCGCTTCAGAAAGGGGGAAAATGATGTTTAAGACAAGAGAAAAACTAGATAAAAGGCAAAGAAGATGTCAAGGAGTACCAAAAAAAAAAAAAAAAAGAAAAATAAAGCTTTCACTAGAAAATGAAGAACAAATTCTCTCACCTAGAAGATATAATGGAGGAAAAGAATGAGTGATACTAATGTCACAGTCTGCTTACTGCTGAGATTTACTCACTGAACCGAGGTGCCCCAGTCAGGGTCCTAAGCTGGCATCCAGACAGCTGAGCTGGCAGCTTTAAACTTATCAGTTAGCCACTGAAACCATCCTGCTGAAATAAACACCTGATCTATCAGACTGTGAGGAGGCAGGAGTGTGTGCTGCTTCCAGAGGGAGAGCCAATCTGCCAGGGTCCATTTATAATTTCAGGTGAAGATCATGTTGGAGGTGGGGAGCTGCTTTCCTTTGTCCTTTCTTATTTAGCTTGTCTATGGGGTGTCTGTATCCTAAAGGCCCCAGTCTGATGCCTGGAATTAAATAACAGGGTTACTCTCCTCTGAAATTATTACATTAACGAGTTGTGTAGGTACTGTGTGTAAACAAGGTCAACAGTTTTCCTCAGCACTGGTGGTCTCTTTCAGAAACACCTATCAGACCTTGAATTTAGGTTTGGCTGACAAGTGAAGTTTTACACCTGCAAGCATTTATGTTGGCAGTTTAACAGAAGAGGACACGCCTTGGGGATGCCCATGTTCAAGTCCATGAGAGACATTGACTGGGAATCCCTGGTTCCCAACAGACTTGGAACTGTCTTTTCTTGATCTCCAAAGAGTCCTTCACTTTAAATTTATGTTGATGAGTTACTCTGAAGACATACCTTATCCTGCTTTAATGAACAAAACTAACTGAAATACCTTACTTTCCTTCTAATATGGAGTATAAACAATTTTGACAATTTTAACCTGAGCATTTAATTATTCTCAAAAGACTTACTGCTCCTGAATGTATTGTGTAAGTGGGGGGTTTTTGCCTCTGTATAAAAGTCAAAATGAGAAAAAAAGTCTTAAATTGTACGAAAGCATTTTGTTCTAGTCATTGTGGTCTGCAGCAAAACAATGCAGAAATAAAAATATAAAAGCTAGAAAAGTATAGTATCTGCACTTTTATATTAGTTTAAAAGAGAAAGAAAAGAAAGTTCACTGAATTATATAATAATAATAATAATAATAATAATAATAATAATTTGAAATTATTTACTGAAGTATGCAGCACTGCAGGAGGGATATTTGGTGTAGAAAAGGAAAACCTGCACAAACTCAGACTTGCCAGTGGGGTGATATGGAGAATAACTGTGCAAGCTGGCACAGCAACCTTTGCAAATTTCCAGACCAAAACACAGAGGTTATATGAGGAACACACTTATACACCAAGCAAAATAGAGCACAAATGATTGAGCCATCATGGATTTCCTCATTTCTAAATACTTACTGCTTCTCTTAAATTGATTAGTCTTGGTATGGACTCACATCAGCAGTGCCTTATTAAAGCTCTGTGTACATTAGTTAAATCTTCACAGACAACAGAACTGCTTCTGTTGACTGTTTCTGCAGCATGTTCCCATAAAAAGAATGCACGAGGATGTTAATGTGACAGTCCTTCAAGGCGAAGTCTATTTCATCAGTCAAGGGGAAATCTTTGTGGAATACAACTGGAAGAGATGAATGCATTTTAATTTTACGAGACTTTCATTATGAAAGGAATTTAAATAATTTAATTTTGAAAGCTTGTTCTCAAGTGATTTTTTAAAATAGATTTAAGTTTGGGGCTTTTTGCTTTTTATTACTGAATGGGGCCTAAAAGAAACCTGAAAATAATTTTCCCATACAAACTTCTTTCTCTTCTTCCCACATGGCAAATTTTATTATTTTCCTCCTGTTGTTTCAATGAAGTCAAAGTAATTATGATGACTTTTATTTAAACTCAATATCTCAAACCTCTGTGCAGAGTACCTTATGTGCACCAAAACACTTTTGCTCTGAGAGCAGCCAAAATAAAAGAATTATTTTTTGTGCTAGTTGGTTGCTATGACTTCTACATGAGAATCACAAAACCAGTGATGATTACACTGTTTCCATAAATCCAACACCCACTATTTGTATTGCTTTAGGTCAAAGCACATGAGGAAGAGAGGGGCTTGTCTCCCTTACAGTCTTCTAGAAATGCATTTCTCTGGTTGAATGTGATAGCAACAGCAGGATTTCTGGCTGTGTTACACTAGTAACACATGTGCAGTGAGGAACAGATTATGTGATGTTATCATGCTGTTCTTGTTACTTGAGCTCTGGGTTCAGTCAGAATACTGATAGTCTTTAATGGTGAATGCTGGAAAAATGGAGATTATTCACACCAATTTGGTCTCTGACAGATTTGTGCATCACTGTCTGAAATTCTTGTTTGATACTATAACATGTTCAGCAGCAGCACTCATCTTTTCCCTTTCTATTACTTCTATTCTTTATTTTTCTATCTCTTCTCTTCTCTTCTCTTCTCTTCTCTTCTCTTCTCTTCTCTTCTCTTCTCTTCTTCTCTTCTCTTCCTCTTCTCTTCTCTTCTCTCTCTTCTCTCTCTTCTCTTCTCTTCTCGCTCCCACCCTCTTTTTTTCATTACAGGTTTTATATTTCCCATTAGCTATGTGCTTTGAGCTGCTCCATTATGTCACTCAAAATATGAACCCTTGCCAGTACAGATTGAGAAACAGAGAACTGGAATGCTGGAATAAGATAATGGGTTTTATGGTGGGACTTTTTTATGCCTGAATTGCCACCAAAACTTTTCTTTTAGACAAATTCCTAAGTACAGTCTCCATTTTGAGGTGATCCTGATCTGCTTAGAGAGGAAGATTTTTTTTTGTGTGTGTAAAGAGAGGTCAAAGCAATATTCTTGATTATTTTGGGATCAAGTTCTTTAAACCTTCTTCATTGTTGTAACTCAGGTCTCTCTTTGTTTTTCCAATAAAGTGTCTAGCAGTCTTAAACTGGAGGTGAGGGTTCAATCCCATTCTTCTTTTCATTTAATACTGTGATGCTATAGATCCTTGTTTCCTGAGACTGCACCTCTTCTGTTAGGTTCCAGTCAAGAAAATATTGAAAGATGTGACAGTCCATCAGAGAAGGGAGGTTCTTCACTCACTGCCTACTTGAAATGGACATCATACCAATGACTTTCTCAGTGTACAGAGAATAGAAATTAAACTTTGGGTAATACAGAACTCTGAAAAGTAGAGGTATAAATAATGAGTTGGGGTTTAAAAAGTATCTTGTCATTCCTGTATAATTTCTTGTCATTCCTGTATAATCCTAAATTTTCTCAAGAAAGCCATTATTGTTTTAGAGGTGAAGAGAGATGAGACAGATCTTCAGATTTTTTAATGCTTTCAGTAGATGTAACACTGACAGATCCATAAGAGCCATGTAAACAGTATTGGAGTTTATCAATAATTCTAACACACTTCAGATCTGGGGACCCAGGAGTGTGGGACTGCACTTTTGAATAACATTCAGTAAGAGCTGTGGTTGTAATTTGAAATTTTCTCCATCACATCTTACTTCAACTTAATAATTTTATACATTTATGTTGTGTGCCATAGAATGACAGGAAAATGTGATAATTCATCAAGTCTCTTCCAAGTCTCTCAATTACCCAATATTGTTGTTATTATTGAAATCTTCATAAATTTATCTTGCAGAATAAATTTGCAATATTCAATAAAGTCCTCAAAATTGCTTCTGGTCTGTAAATGGTCTGAAATAAACTTGGCAATCTCTTTCCTTAAGTCAAGCTTTGAAAAATGTGTGTCATTAAAACAAATGGTTGAGAACTATTTATGTCCTGAAGGAGCTCTTTTTGTAACATTCACAGCTCTTGGGGCAATGTATTATACCCAGATACATGACCATGGGTTTTGGTTTTAGAATGTTTTAACCTTAATCCCTCCCATTAGGTTTCCAGTGAAAATATTCTGTGCCAGAAGGGAAATTGTGCTGTGCTAATGGCTCAGAGGTACACAGGGGTACACAGAATGACGGCTACAGCTGGTCAGGCATGGCACCAAAACTCCTCAAGCCAAGACATTTACCAGAGGACCTCATGGCTTGCAAAGAGCAAGAAAGAAGTCAGTATGTCATGCAGCTTTGCTGGGTTCCTATAAATGTTTGTTTACATCCTTAGAAGTTGTTTTAAGGAACAAGAGGCCAATTTTCCACTTGTCAATGTCACCCTTATCTATGCTATCTGATTTTGCTCCTCAGCCTGTCTTCTTTTCCTTTCTTTATTCTTGAATGGAACTGTTTTTGGGTCTCATAGGTCATGCTCAATTTGTAAAGTTTCTTCCTTGTGTAAATATTTCTTGGATTTCTTGACTCGGTCTCCAATATCCATTATTAGAGAAGCAGGTAAAAGACAATGAAGGTAATTTTGACAGAAAACCCATGAAAATTTAGCCAGTTAAGTGAGAATTTTTAAAACTTGAAAAAGTGGAATTGCACAAAGATGAACAGGTTCTGGCAATCTTTTTTTGCACAAATCGTACATTTGTGATTTTAGGTGGCTATGTGCTCTCTTTGCTTGGCAATTAGAACCACAGTAGGAGAAAATACTACTTAATGTCTTAAATCCTTCCAGCACAGCTCCTAACACCCAGCTTTGACATCCAAGGACATCACTGTTCACTGTGGACATAAAGAAAAAGAATAATGAAGAATGGATGAAAGCTTCATTCCCTCTTGTATCATGTCCCCTTTTATTCTGGATTCTTTCTATTTACTTTTCTTCCTTATGTCTATGTCTCTTCTTGAACCTAGGCACAGAATTACCAGAAACAGAAAAAAAAAGCAGAAGCCAAAGAAGAAAAAAATTAAGAGTCTTCTGCCAATACTGTTGCAGAAACACTGTCTACAGGAGGGAAAGGAAAAAAATAATGTTGGCAAAGGAATGTATTGGTAGAAGAATCTTCCTGAAGAGAACCAAACTTTCTTTTGTTCAGACTAAAACCCTTTTACCTGTAAAACTGTCAGGTCTCCATCCTAGGTTTATGGAATTCAAAATCAAAAGGTTTAAAGGACAAATAGAGGGCATTTTTTCCTTGTAGTTATTTCTCCCTCACTGAAAAAATGATGACTCCTTTCTGTCTGAATAAACTGCGGTGCTTGAAGATTTGCAGAACTTCTGCTAAAAACACTTTCCCAAATGTAAGCCAACATCAAGGCATGGTGGTTTTTTTGAATTAGTTACAGTAACAAAGAGTTTCTCAACATGACTCTGTTATGCTGTTTTCCAGATGGGATGGAGTTCTGTGAAATCTCTGTTCTTTTTGTGCCGCTAATCTTGCCTCATGACTCAGAAGCTGAAAGCCCTAAATAGTGTTGATAATCCTCTGCAGTCTCTTTTCAGTCTTAGCAATGCCTTTCCTCTAATGAAACATGTTATATGCTTTGCAGGAGAGATCCCATGATTATTTTGATACTAAGCCTTCAGTCCGTGCTTACTGGCATTGCAAGGCATTCCTCTGATTTCGATCGTAGAAAAGGATTTGCACATCCAGACTTGGCATACATTAGAGGAACTGTATATAATAAAAAATAAAATTTTCAGAATATTTTTCATGCAAGCCTAGCTGATTTCTCTGTGAAGGATGTAAGGAGTTCACAGCTGGATCACAGACTCCGCACCTTTAGGTATCTACATGGGACCGTGCAAATAGATAACTAAGCTGTCCCTATAGCTAGCAAAGAGCTTCCTTGACACTGAGGGTTACTGATACCAAAAGACAAGCAGGATATCTGAGATACCGAAAGACAAGCAGGATATCTGTAGGTGACTGGCAGATGGGGCACAGGATCTTTGGGAGACACAGCCTCAGAGGCAGCAATTGAAGGCTGGGCAGCAGGCCTGCACTTGCTGAACTGATCTCAGAACATGTCTGATATACAGTAACCTGCCTTAGCTAAGTTAACTTATTCCTAAACTGATTCCCATCCCAATCCTCCTTTAGCTCTGTTCTATCATTTTATTGCCATTTCAGAAGGTGTCTAGCTGCTGCTGAAGCAAGGCATGGATCCTGCTGGTGCTCTGTCAGCCAGCTCTTTGCAGGTGTCTCAGGTGCCCTGAATGTATTTCAGACATCTGAGCATGGCAAGGAGGGCAAGTCCATCCTGTGTGTCCCTGGCAGAGCTTGTGTGCTGTGTGGGTCCATTGGCAATGCTCTAACATCTGCAGAAGATAAAAAGTTGTCTGTTGCTCTATTTAGGCTCATGCAGAGAATAATTAAGCAAACCCTCAGCTGTGTGTTAGTTAAAAATTAAATTTACAATCACTGCATGTAGTGTTATACATAATAGTACAAAGCAGCTCTTCTCATTAATATAGTGAAAAGGAAATAATCTTATGTGTTTTCTCTATGTGACTGTGATCTGTAGGTCCCAGTAAAGAAGACAGAATGTTCCCATGCTCGTACTGAAGTGTGTCAGAAGTAACTGTTCTCTACATTTTGATAAGAGCCATGAAAAAAACCCTCACTAAAAATGTGCACATGCACACACACTTGCATGCACACACACACAGACACATAAGTGCCATCCAGCTGGGGATGGATTGAACTTCATTTTATTTCCCTAATTTAATGAAGTTCTCATTTCTATCTTCTCTTTTGTGACTCAAGTTTTGTAGAAGTGCAACTGTGTAAACAACAACCGGTGACAGAAGGAGCTTTAATGACACATGGCACATGTTGATAAGTAGCACACATTTTTGAAGACGTGTTAGAGCAGGGAATTTATTTTATCTTGATTTTCTCTGCAGCAATATTAAAGTAAAAAATCACTTGTCTCCTAGAAACTCACGGTAAGAATAATTTTCTGCTTTACCCTTTTTTTATTATTATTAGAGATTAAGGCAACAAAAACATTAACTTTCTGCACTAGCTGAAGAGATGCTCATAAAAAAGTCTAAATATCTATTGACCCTATGGTCTCAATTGTAAATAGCCTGCACATAATAGAATTGCACTATAAACGTATTTTTGTTATGAATTCTCTCTTAATGGATGCATAAATTATTTATATTAGCAGTTACAGTTCAGGATAATGAAGGGTCATATCTTCAGTGATACTAAAGGTGGCCCAAGTGGAAACATTTATTTGGTTCCATAAAACACACATTCAAATGATGTCTGTGAGGTTACATTATCCATAACACTCTTAACTTTGTTAAAGGTATGGAAGAAGTTCAGCCCTATGAACTTGAACTTGAACTCCATCCATTTATGAGATGGAGTCTCATAAATAGGAGTTGTATAAGGTCTGGGAGAAACCTAAGGAAGAAAAGTTTCATACAAGAAAGTTGGGTACCCCTCTCCATTGGAGGGACATTCAGATAAAGTAGCAGGTTTAGGGTTTGGAGTCTGTTTTTATGTAGTTGTCTGGCTTTACTCTTACAAAGACAAGTTGCTGAGAGGAATGACTAAATTTCTGTCGGGAGGTGCCCCATGGATGCCTTGCTTTGGTGCAGACACTGTCATTGCAAGGCGTGCTGACTTCAAGGGTGTCAGAGCAACACGGTATTTAAGGAACAACAGCAAACCCAGAAGGACTGGTTATAAAATCCATATTTAGACTGAATGGTTGGGGCACCTTTTAGTGCCCCTCAGACCTGGTGCCGTCTTTATTGTCCCTGTAGGGATCCCAGCTGGTGTGTGCACTCTAAAAAGCCGTGACTATTTTGTTCCCAGCCCCCTTCCAGCCGAATGAGAGATAGGACTTAGGCAGGGTTTTGCTGCTTCTTGAGCCTGGGCCTTATGGATCAGACCATTGATCTCCCAGCTGTCCCTGGGGGTTTTGCACTTTTGCAAGAATAAGCAAGAAGTTAAACTTTCCCAAGCTACCAGCATGGCATGATTCACAAGCAGATGGGCTCTGTTCTGTAAGGTATCAGATGCCACCATGGAGCAATGAGCATGTCTTTGTGCAAAGAAGAATCACTGACAATGTCCTATACTTTCTGGGAAGTTTCATATTTTTAGTATTTCATAAGCACACCCACATTCACTGGGGGGTGTTTGAGTTACAATTTTATAAGAAACGCTTGTTTCTACTAATTCCTTTAGAAGTAAACAAGTTACTGCTCCCCTGCTTTTAGAAAATGTGGGAAACTAATGCACAGAATAGAGTTAATTTTCTATATGGGTTATATTGATTCTGCACCATTAACAGACCAGCTTAATTTGGTGAGGGATAAATAGTGTGATTAATTAATGACTGCTTCTGTCCATAAAACTAAACAATTGGTTTCAAACCACCTGAGGCTGCAGTATTTTTTAAGGATCCATGCAGTATTTATGTGGCAGGATGCTGTTCAGACTCCCTATAGTTCAGGGCTGCCTAAATCCAAGTCCTGAAGTACAGCCATATCTCCATTTTGTTGAAAATGTTTTCAAGATGCTTAACCTCTGTCTCTCTTGGATGGTGACAAGTGTCTTGTTTCAACACCTCACCTTTACAGAAAACATAAAATGCTGTCAAAAAAATGCTCAGACACTGAGACCTCTGGTCCCAGTAGGATCAATCCTGTAAGTGGGGAGACTACAGGGGCAGGCTCCCCCTTTCACATGTTTTCTTTCTAGCCTCACTCATTTGTTTCTATGTAGAAGTCTGGCTTCATCAAAGACAGAGTGGCCCCATATACTGTGTTGAGAAGGTGTCCATTTCAGGTATTTACCTGCGATTCTGCCCTAAACATGAGAAACAATTCTCTGGAAATGATTCATAAAAATACTGCATTTCTATAGAAAAAATGTTCTGGTTTATATCAACCAGAATTTTCCAGGAAAAAAAAAACAACAAACAAAACAAAAAAAAAAAAACCAAAACCAAAAAACCCCAGAACAAAAACAAAAACCAATTTCTTATCTAAAAGATTCTAATCTCACCCTTATAGCAATATTCTACAAATGATAAATCTAGAGGCCAAATGCCTGCCACAGTAGGGTTTATATCTCAGGATACTCACTAGCTCTTTGTCCAATGTAGTCCTGGAAATTAGATTTCCTACAGTTGTCTTTTACATTGCTCCTGTCTTGCAGACCTCACTCATTTTCAGCTCTTCGTTCCAAAATTTACTTTTTCTTAATTTCACTCTATTACTTAATTTGTAATCATTACACCAGGTTCACAGCTAATGGCTAGAATGTCAATGCAATATCCCACTGATAAGATTGACAGTATCAGGGCACATTGCTCCTTTCTGAATATCTTCCTCTACCTTTGTGAAAATTAATTTATGGCTGATTGGGGATGTCAGGCTCTGCAGCAAAGCCACACAGCTACATCATGTTCTGACTCCTAGCCGACTTGACTCATTAAAGCACTTAAAACTTGGCATTAAAATGTACTGGAGCTGTGAATCGCTCTGTTGTAGCAAAACAAGCTTTCTGTCAGTTCTGTTAGTTTTAAAATGAGGCTGCTCTGATCAGACCTTTCACATATGGAGGTGCACAGCTGGTTCTGCTGCTTTCAAGTGCATCCAGAAATATGCCCACTGGGCCCTCATGGGGGCTGAAGGGAAAATGTTATCTCATGAAACAATTTTACCTTCTGAGGTGAGATATTTCAGCTGGTAGTGATAGCTCTGTAGAAACAAGAGCGCTAAAACATGCTACAAAGATTTTTCACCATATTCATATTTATTTAAACTACAGTTTAAATGCTATTTCCTTTGGGAAAAAAAAATTAAAAAGAATGAAAACCGAGGAAATAACTTCGCCTTGCCTGTGAACATTTAAAAGGAAATTGCTGTTGTCTGATGAGAGGAGCTCAGCCAGTACTTTAGTTACAGCAAATGTTCTTCCACTTTTAACTCTGCACAGATGACAGATGATGCTGAATCTGCTCCCTGCTGCATTAATTGCAGGGTTATGGCTTAAGCACAGCAGCTTTATTTTCTACTGTTGTGGTCATAGCACAGGCTGAGGTTGTCTTCCAAGGGAATAGACATATACCTGAGTGTGTATATATGCACTGGCATGATGTCCATAGTAGGGATGTTAAGGCTGTCACTTGTACACCTTAATTTACTAAAATCTCCACTTTAGCTAATGTATTTCAGATACTCAGGATAGAATCTTTTTCAGCACTTGGCACCAGGGCCTTGTCAGGCAGCTAAATGCTGAATGGAAATGAAAAGGATATTTAAAAAAAAAAAAGGGAAAGGAGCTGAGGGGGAAGAAAAAAATGCCCCTAACATTTCTTGAGTAAGACAATCTGCTGCTGTTCATGCTGTGTCCCTATTAAATGTCTGCTGGTGGTTCCATGTACAGCAAGAGACAGGATTCTAGAGTTCAAGAAGCATTTGGACAATACCCTCAGGCACATGTTATAACTATTGTCACAACAGGAATGGCCCTGTTCAGAGCCAGGAACTGGACTTTGATGATCCTTGAGGGTACCTTCCAACCCATAATATTCTGCGATTCTGCAGTAAGTGGGGCTTGCTTACATGTAGTTTAAGTGATATCCCCTGAAGGAGGAGACTCTCATTGTCTGACTCCTACAGGATAAATTTCTGTTGTGCTGCAGTTTGACAGATCCCTCTCTCACAACTGCTTCACTGTACCAGTATGAGAATCGTTTTGAAGCCTAATATGGAGGGGACAGGTAGACATTGATGAACTCACGTGGCACTCTTTCAGAGAACAGCTTAAGTAAGCTTACAGCTTACTCTCTGAAACAGCTTACTTGCTTTCCACAGTCTTCTTCATAAAGTCAGAAACAGCCTTACCTTTCTCTGATACAGTTTTCCCTTCCTCATGGGCCTTCCAGGGACAACTATTTTGTCATCTGATATTGTTAGCTCTTCTGTTACTTTGGGAGGTTTATGACTGGGAGAGGAAATTCAGACCTTGGAAGGGTGCACACCTTGAGTCTGGAGTTTCCAGACTCTCTGACATCCCAGATTATACACAATAGTAAATTTCTTTTTGTCCTTGCAGGTCTCATTTTTTGTGTTCCAGGGCAGATTTAAGAGACTAATAAGGAGTTTCTTTTTCGTGTGGATGACAGATGGGTAGCAGCAAACAGGTTGTAATGGAAGAAAGACATGACAAATGAGGCAGCTAACTTTGTTCTCTACCACTCTCCTTAACATCTAAAAAGCATAGTAATTCAGGGGCTGAATGTAATGTACTTCCAAATACATCAGTAGAGAAAGTACATAATAAAGCTATGGATCTCACTGGAAAGGGGTAATTCCACTTCACAGCAAGTTCTGAAAAAAACAAAAGGAATAAAGCTTACAGAGTCAAGATCTCTGTCCTTTTGTTTAATCTTCATTTGCCTATTTATTTGTTACCTCACTAATCACTTATGCAGTAATAGGACCATTTCAAACAAATTTAACAGAAGATTTAAGGTATCAAAACTGTGACATTGCATCAGGTTGGTGTGGGTAATGGAAAGAGTCCTTACAGGTTACACAGGCTGATAGATCACTTTTCATTTACTTTGAAGGACCGGCGGTCAAATTGCTTTGCACCTACAGCGTGCAGCACTTGTCTGCATTTAAACCCTTGAAAACATCTTTTGCCTCCTATTTCATCCCAGAGGTAGATGAGAAAAAGGATGCAATCTCACAGGAACCCCGGCTGCACCAATTTGCAGTTCAGCTGTTTCATCAGTAGATCAGCTTGTTTTCTGTGCATTAAAATTTAATTTTTCAGTTTGGAATTCACAAACACATTTAGAACACAACTGTATGTTCCAGGAGTACGAGTGCAAGGAAAGCTGTACTGGATGAGATCAGATGTCTAGTTAGGACTATGAAGGCTGGTCCTCTTTTTCCAGCAGTGACAAGTGGCAGATGCCTAAGGGGCAGGATACAGTGATACTGATAAAATAGGAATTCATCTGAGCTCTCTTCCTTCCTCCAGGGGCTAATGGTTCACAGGTGACGCTACTAGAGATTTCATTTATGAAATTTATTTATGCATTTATCATGAATAATGCATTTGGTATTTCTTGGTGTATTCCAGTCTTCGCTTTCTTTTTTTGCTTCTTGGTCTCACATAGAAATTCTTGCAGTGAGGGTGGTATAATCAACCAGTCCTTAGCTTTCCCAGTTCATGCATTGCTTTTGAGGGTGTTCTTGCATCACGTGTTGAATGTCCTGCCTCCTGCGGTGTCCTGATGCTTGAATCAACCCAGTTTCATATCTTTTGTCACTCTCTGTACTATTATTTACTGGTTTGGGATTATTTGGGATTAAACTTGCATATTAGATAAGAATCAAAGGCACACCAAGGAAAAAAGAATCCTTTTGTCTTCTATGTTCCATCTCTTATTCAGTCATGGGCCAATCTGGAATTTCATTACCTTTATCCTCTTTATCCTCTCCTCTGACTTAATATAGATTATTCATATCCATATATAAACCAGTCTTTCTCACACTAAAGAAGTAATGTTTAACCAAGATATAATTTGAAAAAAAGCCCAGTCACTTCTAGCTCCAAGAAATTTGGAAGACTTTTTCTTTATTTAGGGAAGGACATTTTTTTTCTTTTGCAGCAGTCCCTATGGCAGAATATCGGCTAACCCAATATTCAGTGTTCTTAAAATTACTTGGAGATGATTGCAGGTTGGGAAGAAGCTCTGTACACACATCTGTAGCTAAATGCATGGATGCATAGGCTCATCTATGTTGTTTTTAAATTCCTTTGAGTTCTCTTTCAGTCAGCTGTTAGGAAATGATACAATATCACAGCTGTCTGGTCTAGGGGAACTGAATAACTGAAACAGAAAGCTGCAACACTACAGCCAGTATATAAAATTCCTCTATACTTTTTTAAAAGTGAACAGAATAGCTACATGTATTTTTTAAAACAATTAAAAACTGCTGGCAGAAATGTCAATGCTAAGCTTTAATTTCACTCATAGTCTGGACATGAAGAGGTGAAGATTAATTTTTTTGGACAGTGGATTGCATTTCTAATTTATTTTGATGGGCAAACAAGATAGAAGAAACTGCTGACTTAAATTTAGACAAGTACCCAACTGCAGATTAACAGTTTAGATATAGAAACTGGCTTACTGAAGGGTAAACCTTTTTTTACAGTGCATATCTTTCCTCTTGGTCTCTAAATAACAATTTTATATAGTTCGGCATTGGGCTGTTTCAAAGAATTACTGTTTAAAGCATAAGAAAATGTTTTGCTTTCAGAATGAGGCACATTTATTTCTGCAGTGCTTGTAGAGAACAGCAGATTTTTAAATTAATTATTTACAAAGCTTTTATAAGACAGAATTTGTAAGCTTTAAATGGTTAGAAAATACTGTTTACATCCTTCTGATGTATTCCTGGGAAATATAGTACAGGCAGACCCATGCAAGTTGTTTTATTTCTCATAATGCCTTTTAGTTCTTGTAACTTTAGGATGAGATGATCAGGGAGACACTGAAAATATGGGGGGTTTTGCCTTTTTTTTGTACAAACACTTTATTTGTACATTTGATGACTGGCAGAATATATCCGGTAGAATGTTGTTGACAGAAAATAGTGTAATCTTTAGGAAAGAATTGCTGATTTTAAATTCAGGATGGATTTCATCCTGAAAAATTGTACCAGAAGCTTTTTTCTCTTGAGCCACCTTTACAATCCAGAATGCACAAAGTACATGCAACTAGTTATTATTCCCTGTAGTGAGGAGACAGTCTACAAAATATACATCACTATCTGAGTTCCATCTGCACACTCTGCAAATCTCAAAGTCATTTTTCAGAGCACCAAGGCAGCACTGCAAACATACTCTGACACAATATAAGGAGTGCTGTCTGCTCATTACCTCTGGACATAGTCATATGTGTGTTAAAGCAAACAATCAAAAAAAAAACCCAACCAAACACACACACAAATACATGAATAGTATCCATATCCAAGTTTCCATTGAAAATTTGATCAATGTTTCATGGAATCATTGAAAAATTTAAAGTAGAAATAAACTGTAGCCGTAGGCTGCGGTCTCAACCAGAGTAGTCATGTCCATTGTAGTCATATCCATTGCAGTCTCATACCTTCTCAGGGGTACCTCATGGCCTGATCTTCATCACGTTGACTCCTTCCTCTGCAGGATGGTGCTGCTCCTTCAAGGTTGCTGCGAGGTTCTACTTAACTAGGAAACCCAGCCCCCTTTTATCCCAGCGATCCCTGCTGGCCACAGCTGCGCTCAATTAAGGACATTGCAGCTGCAAGCCATTCAGGATCAACTGGGACTCCTTGGGGCAAGGCCCATATACAGATATTTAGATATATATTTTACTCAATGGCCATGTCTACTACAGTTCCCCCTTTTTATTAGTATTAACAAAGCAGTCTGGAAAAGATTATGGAGACAGTGTTTATGATGATGTAGATTCTTCAGACTTCCCTGCTCCGCCACCTGATTCCAGTTCATCAAAATCAGGAAGCTTTGGAAAACCTAAGTCAGATGAAAAAGATGCACAAAAGCTCAGGAAGATGGAAAAAGAAGAGAAAGAGTTCAGAAAAAAGTTCAAATTTGATGGGGAAATAAAAGTTCTTTACTCTACAACCACCGTCCAGGATTTATCGCAGAAAAGATGGGGATATAAACACTTGCAAATTAAACCAGGGGAATCTCTTGACATTATTGAAAGTACAGATGATACCAAGGCCCATATACAGATATTTAGATATATATTTTACTCAATGGCCATGTCTACTACAGTTCCCCCTTTTTATTAGTATTAACAAAGCATGTCCGTATATATTACAATATAATTTCCAGTACATACATATTCACCTAGGATTCGTACTCCATTACATCTTCAAATTTCCATTTTTCACCTAGGATTTATAGGCCTCTATTACATCTCTAAATTCTCAACACACAATTTTTTACCTAGGATTCATAATCCATTACATCTCCAAATTTCCATAGGCCTCTTTTACATCTCTAAATTCTCAACACACATTTTTTGCCTAGGATTCATAATCCATTACATCTCCAAATTTCCATAGGCCTCTATTACATCTCTAAATTTTCAACACACATTTTTTACCTAGGATTCATAATCCATTACATCTCCAAATTTCCATAGGCCTCTTTTACATCTCTAAATTTCCCCTTTTTTTTTTTCCCTTTTTCTAATTTTTTTTTTGTTTTTTGTTTTTTTTTTTTTTTTTGTTTTTGTTTTTCTCATTTTTCTCTTCTCTACTACACTTTCAAATTTTCGGTACACACATATTTACCTATCACATTTCCAAATTTTCAGTACATATATCTACCTAGGCTGAAATTAAGTTCATTTAGTTTTGAATCAGAAGGCTACTTATCTTCTCTATTTTTTGCTAAATTTCCTTCCCAGCCAGCAGTTGTCTTGGCTTCAAATTGAATATGTGCCTGTTTACCTCTCCTCAGGCAATTAGTTTTCCTTTGAGCTTTCTTTGCCATAATCGTTACCTTCTTTACCATCTTCTCATCCTTTGGCTGCAGGATTTTTGATTTCTCATATTCTCCAGCAACTTCTCTCAGCTTTTCTTCTTTCTCAGCTACCTTATCTTGCAGTTATATCCATCACGTCGGCTACCTTATCTTGCAGTTATATCCATCACGTCGGCTACCTTATCTTGCAGTTATATCCATCACGTCGGATACCTTATCTTGCAGTTATATCCATCACGTCGGATACCTTATCTTGCAGTTATATCCATCACGTCGGGGTCACCAATTGTAGCCGTAAGCTGCGGTCTCAACCAGAGTAGTCATGTCTATTGTAGTCACATCCATCGTGATCACATCTTCTGAGGGGTTCTGCATGGCCTGATCTTCATCACGCTGACTCCTTCCTCTGCAGGATGGTGCTGCTCCTTCAAGGTTGCTGCGAGGTTCTACTTAACTAGGAAACCCAGCCCCCTTTTATCCCAGCGATCCCTGCTGGCCACAGCTGCGCCCAATTAAGGACATTGCAGCTGCAAGCCATTCAGGATCAACTGGGACTCCTTGGGGCAAGGCCCATATACAGATATTTAGATATATATTTTACTCAATGGCCATGTCTACTACAATAAACCTTTCACCCTCTAAACTCCTGGTCAAGGACAGACTTGTTTCAAAATCCTCATCTAGTGTACACTGCCAGAGGAAGGAAACCTTGTCTTATGAAAACTGAAAATATATCAGTTTTATGACTAATCATAATCTATACATACACAATTTGAGGAACAGTGATTCCAATAAATCTAAACTTCATTATTAAGTGATGAAAACTGCTTTTATATGACATTTCATATAACTCTTTCCTGAAAGTAAAGACAACACTTCCCATTCCATTTCTTGTATCTGCATTGCCAGTAAACGGTTCTGAAATGGTTATTCTGGTACAAGCAGAATTTACAGAACTAATTATGGAAAGTTATAGGTGGTCTATATGGGCTTAAGTGTCCTTGCTTTTCTTGCTATTTGATTTTTGATCATCCATTCACAAGTAATTCCAGGTCCTATGGTCATTTGTAATTTGCATAAAAATATTTCATGAGCTCATTATGAGAAATGCTGGGGAAAAATAAAATCTATAATTAAAAAATCCTGGATTTTCCTGAAGTCCATTCCTTAATTATATTTTTCTTTTTATTTTCTTTTTCTTTTTCTCCACTTTAAGATGTTACCAATGGGGCAGCCATCATACTTATTTAAAAAACTAAAGTTTCTTGATCAGCAAATTTCACCAATTTTCTATCAAGCATTTAATTTCCATTACTTAATTTATTTTTTAGTAGGTCCACCTCGTGAGTCACTGAGAAAACTGAGCTGCTTGTTAGAAACATACTTACAGAGATTGTATTTCTCAATATTAGTTTGTATTTCTCAAATATTAGTTGGCTAACTTGATGTTACACTGAATATTAGTCGTTCTCTGTGAATTCAACTTACTACTTTTTTCTTCCATGTTTTTTTCAAGTGAGTCAAATCTATTATGAGGCATTTAAGCAAGGATACTGAATATTTTCTAGGAGGACAGAAGTTCACAAATTGGGTGAACCATGAAGTTCATTCAAAGTCTTTGTGTCCTTAGTTCAATGCAGTTCTCTTGAATCATCATAAGCATAATAAAAAGAAAAATTGTCTGCCAACATCCTGTCTGCAGGTCTATGTATTTGCTTTCTACATTTTCCCCCTGTTTTTGGAAAGAATTGTTTTGACTGCCTACTCATCAAGATGATTAGCAGCACAAAGGAAGCAGTAGCAAACCACCAGCTCTTAACTTTTATTATATATAAGAAAATAAATTACCCTTGGAGGTAGTTAAGCATAAACTGATAGAAAACATCAATCACAGTTTCTTTGGGGAGGACAAAGTGCAGATGAGTGAAACAGTAGAGTATTTTGTGATGAGGAGAAATGGAGGTAGATAAGATTTGTTTGATGTTTCTAGAATGAGAAGAATCCTGAGTGCAGCCGCAGCCAAGATCTATGAGTTATGTGAGCTTCCTACTCTACTGTTTCCAGAAGGAAGAAAAAAAAAGGAAGAAGAAAAAAGCCAAGGTCCCAAAAAATGCTGAAAATAATGTTCACACCATAAACTACCATGAATTTTATTTGCAGTCTAGGAGTCCAGTACATAGAGCTGTCCCCAGCTACGTTACTGGTCAGGATAACAGGAAAGAACCAAATAATTTAAATCACTTCTCTGAGGTGCATCTTTGCACATGCAGTCCATCTGCCTTAACCACTTCAGCAGGAGGAAAAAACACTCTTCTTATTTTACAATTTGTTGTCTCGTGCATGTAATGAGCCTGGTAGCTCTCAGTTCTGACTTATTCCTTGGAACAGAAACATGCTGGATTTTCCTTTTCTTTCAAATTGCAGTGAGGACAGCACTGTATGGGCCAAGAAAACTAGCAGAGCTTGTCTGTTCCCACAGATCAGGGCTGAGTCATGGTGATGGGACAGTATCTATAAGTTATCTTTGCTGCTCCATTATAGATAAACTGAATTTAATTTTCCAAGTATCACTCTGGCACCTCCTTCTACTACTATAGTCACACAAGACTTTAGAGATAAATGTTATTGCCTCATGATGTAAAGCTCATTCAGTAGGAAATATCATGTGAGGCATTCCACAAAATTGAATATATATATTAAAGAGTTCAGCGATTCTTGTGGAAAATTCCTAGCAAGATCCTGCATTGCTTAAGATTTAATTCTATCAGACATAAGACTGTTTCATTTTTCATCTTGCTAGAAAAGCTATTTTAGAAACAGGAAGATTTACACTTCAAAACTATGATTCCAACTTTTTTAGTTAGATCCTAAACATCCTCTTGGTTTCCTGTTGCTTTTCACAGTGAACTCTGCTTGCCTGGTAGTTTTAAAATTGGAGATTAGAAAGTTGGGATTCAAGAAATTTTTCAGAGAATGACATGCTGGCTTTGACTGTTTTGTTTTATCAACATTCGGGGAGAGAAAGAGGAAGGAGAAAACTTTGTAGCATAGAGCAGGAGAATAGATAAAAAGAGAGCAGTAGGAAGAGAAGGCCTTTGTAAATGCACTGTGAATACAGATAGACATACCTCACCTTCCTTTCTTGTCAAATACAATACAATAAGAAATAATTGGCTTACTTTGTATGAGAAAAAAAAGACAGTTTCAATATTAAGAAATTCTTGCAAGCCTAAGAGTGGTTAGATAATGGAGGCAGGTGCTGAAAGATGCTGAAAAATCAATATTATTGAAAAAGTTCAAAGTAACATTTAACACTCTTCTGTATTTGATGGGTCATGTGAAATCACACTGTCTATGCCCATGTGGGAATTGAATGCTAATAATATCATTAGTTTTCAAGTACTAAGGATAGAAACAGTAAAATACAGATGAGCAATGATCTTCCCTCAAGAAAACTCAGATTGCCCACTTTGTGGTCATTGCCAAGAAGCCTGACCTAATGCACAGAGCTCCTGCCAAAACCCAGGAAGCTTAGGGCAAAACGATGGAAAAGAGGCTGGAATTGAAGGGTCAAACTAGAGGGAACAATACATGTCAAAAGGTTGCATGAAGTACCAAGAAGAATGAGAAAAAGGAGAGCAAGGCTGCATGATACAAGACAGTGTTGCTTTACCAGTGGTCATGTTCATCTCTGGAAAATTTGGCTTGTTCTTGCACCTTTTTTTTTTTTCCTTCATTATTATGGCACTAGATCACAGCTGAGAAGGGCTTATGCAAACTCTAGAAGTGGTACATTTTGGAGAAGATAATGGCATACTACTGGGGATAAGTTCCATACAAATGAGATGGAAAATATGAAGGGGGGCTGCAGGAGAGATGACAGAAAATAGTCATATCCAAAGAAAAGGAGTGAGATGTTGAGGACTTCATTCAACCCTTAAATTCCTATGCCAAAAATGCTGAAATTTGGGGCACAACTGTACCACAAATGAATTAGACATTAAACAATATTCTCAATGAACAAGGTGAAGTTCATAGCATTAGGGAGATACTATACAATTGTCAGATGAGGAAGGACTTGAAAAATACAGGTCTTTCCTAAATGAGATCAGCTGAACTAGAATTCCAGCACAGATTGCTCTTCTTACATTGTACTTGGACAGAAATGTGCTGGGAATTCTGTCAGAGTTGCATCATCCTGGGTGCAGACATTAATTCACATCAGACATTACTTACATGATCTTCTGAGAGAGGCATGGAAAACACAAAAGAAGAGCAAGAAAAGGAAGAAGAAGATAAAGAGGAAGAGGAAGAAAAAAAGAACAAGAACAAGAACAAGAACAAGAACAAGAACAAGAACAAGAACAAGAACAAGAACAAGAACAAGGCAGGCCTTTGAACTGAGTCAGACTTGGGGGAAGAAAACAGTTCCAAACCCTTTACAGAGCCTCATATCTCTTCCTTGACTGTTTTTGATTTGTTTGAGTTCTCTGACTTTTGATCCAGGCACAAAGTCCTGGCATTCCATATTGCTTGTTGTAAAGTTAACTGTCCACATCATCAATTTGGATTTGATCATAATTATTACTGCCATATTTCCATTTTTTCTCAAGGTACAAAACTACTCAATCACTGACCTCTAACATATCTCTCTTATTTCTGTGAAGTTCTATTTAAAGATATTCCTAAGTATTTCAGCATTATGACAACCACAGTGTGAGGAAAATGAAAATAAAATATTGGGAGTGGGCAGTTTACTATTAAAGAAAGCAAACAAACTCAGAATATTTTTTTTGTACATGCATATTCAAAACACCATTCCAGCTTGGCAAATGAGCTCTGCTTTTTCTTCACAGGCCAAGGAAGAGAGGAAGCTGTGCCCTTGCCTTGCATCACCCAGAACACTGTCATCACTGAACTGAGGCAGTGAATGCTCCAGGGATTCAGTCATTTCCACTGCCAGCATCAAAAATTATTGCTTTTAAATACACTGTATGGGCCAAATCCATTAATTCCTGTGGTCTTTCAAAGTGCTAAGGACTGGCAGGAGCCAGAAGGAGGACATTGGAAGGGTACTAAGCAGTGCTATGAGGCAGAGCAAAATTTCTTTCATGGCTCTGGCTGGACAGCCTGACAAATTTACTGCTGTGCTGATGGCCAGATTTAGGGCCAGGAAGAAGAGGGTTTTTCTTGCATTAGATCAGAAAATATTACCTATGCCTTCCTTTTCTAAATTGAATGTTGAGTGCTTGTGAACATCTGAGGATACTGCCTGGTTTTTCTGGTGGCATTTTGCAGTGCCCTGCTATTTCTACAGAGCAAATAACATGTTGGTCTTCCTAGCAAAACACACTTTGTTTGTTGGACTCAGGATAGGATAACTGGCATAAGAATAGTGTCCCATAACAGCTGAAATGATAGATTTGAGTAGTTTCATAGTACTTTTTGTCCTCTGTGAAAATGTGTCAAAGTGATTCTTCATGCAAAATTACTTACAATAAAAATAAGCCATGAATATTTACTTTGAAGTTTTGATCTTGCTTTCCCTAAATCTGGTCTCTCATGGCAGTGAGCAGAATGACACTGCTGGTTTTAGTAAGTGATGAGTAAAATTCTTGTGGTGCAGTGCACTGTTCTACACCCGCCCTCTCCTAACTCCATAGAAGTGCCACCGCTGCAGTTTTGCCACTCCTGATCTATGCAGGTAACTTCACAGCCCTGGCACCACACATGCTACAGAATTATTCCCTAATGGGAAATTGTACTGGATGGTGATAATTATCTCATCAATTTCAAAAGCATTCCCTGGATTCCTGCTGTTATGGTTTAGAAATTTTTCTATGTTCCTACTGCCCTCTCTGTTATCATCTCTTCAGTGCAGCCCTTTAAATATGAATCAACCTGCTGAAATACATATTGTGATACAGATTTGAAAAGAATAGCACTCCTATGATTTGCATTTTTGTGTATCAGAATATAGTACCTCCATCCTGTAAAAACTTTAAGAAAGCAAATATGAAATAATTTCAAATAAGAGCAGATTATAGGTCAGAAAATATCTGAAATTTCCCTACAAATGAAGATTATTATCAAATCTAAAATGTATATTTGTCACTGATCACAGATCCACATGTATGCTTGTGAAAGAAAAACAAATCATGGGGTAATGTACACATTGTGAGGATTTTAATTTATCACAGCTCAGGCTATTTAACATAATGTATTTTTATTTCATGTTTATTTTGTGAAATCACTTGATTTTATCTTATGACTGCTGTCATAAAAAACAGCTTTTCCTGATGAATAACATTTGGAACAAAGCCAAAACCTGATCTAGCCCATGTTTTTCTAGGATTAAGCAAAGAAGGCATAAGCTCTTAGTACTTTGTAACACTAAATGAAAAATCCCCATTTATCACTGCTAATCACTTTGAAAAGTGACCACCTGAATGAAAGAAATAGCCTGTGTGATTGAAGATACAGCATCATTATACAAGGACAAGGAGAATGAGAGGAGCAGATGCCTTCAATCTTACGTAAACAAGCAAGACACTGAACGTGTCAGAGATGCCAAAGGAAGAGATAGGACTGCCTCATCTAAAACCTCCAAGCTGCAGTTAGGGCCCTTTGATGATTTAATATCATCCTGGAGGGGGAGAAATGCTTTCTGTCCAGATGCTTTTATCCTGCCTCCATTTCAGACTAACATAGCCTAACAAATAAAACAAAGGAGATAGTGGGAAGAGGAAGCATTGCACAGTTCTGCAATATAGAGGATGCTGGCCACTGAACATGTGTGTGGAAATAATTTCTATGCCCATATGAAAGCTCTGGCATTAGAAATCGGAAGCATTTCGGTAGAAAAGAAACCAAAGAGAAGGAAGCAAGAATAGACATAAAACCAGGATAGTATGACTTCAGAAAAAAAATTGGCAGAGGTAAATGAAAGGAGGAATAATTTTGAAATTGATGTGTGGTAAAGCTTAGTGAAAGAGAATAGGCACAGCATATTTCATTGGAGGAAATCTGAACTGAGAATTTATATCTCTCTGTGCATTACCAACTTTTTAGGTTTCTCTCCCCCCATGAATATCCATTTATATTTTCCTACTTCACCTGCATTGTCCTCACAATGAATTTCACCATGCCATGACCTTCACAGAACTGTAGATGCTTATTTCTCATTAAAAAACCATGTGTGCTATCATCTGCAGATTCGCCTGCCATGTTATGGCAGTATGTTCAATGAGATATTAAGTAAGTCCAAGCAGAAAGGTGACTCACATAGCATTTGACATGTACCATCTGCCTTCAGGATAGATATTTATCATTACTCATTATGCCTTGTTTCCACCAAGCAACTGCTTTTCAGCCTGCATGTCAATATTACTGTCAGTGGCAATATGATTCTATAAAAAAATTCCATGAGATAGTGCACACAGTACAACCTCATATATCACACCACCTGGCTTCTGTTTGTCAACAAGTGGTGTCATTCCATTGAAGAAGCAATCCATTCTGACAAGAAAGATATATTATTTTGTTTCTTGTTTTTCCTTTGTCAGTGAAATGAAGGCCCAAGCAAGACCCTCAGAGATAAAACAGCAATGCTGCAGGAAGAGCCCCAATCTCCTCAGCCCCAGCTGAGCTCCCTCACCACAGGGCTGCTGCAGCCCAACCCTCTGTGCTTGCTGTCCTCCTGATCTATCAGTCCTGACTTGACAGATGGCCTGCTTTTGGCAGGACCTTCTTCCCTTCTTCCATCCACACAGACTCCTTCCTCCAAGGCAGTAACTTAATGTCTGGGGAAGCCTGGCTGCGGGGTAGACCTCTGTGCTTGATACCCCTCAGGCTGAGGTGGAACCTCTATCTTCCAAGGTAGCTGCCTAAATCTTAAACTCAAATTTTGGAGTCTGGAGTTTCAGATTGAAAGCAAATCTAAATGATCACAGAAAAGTTGCATTGCATGCGAATTGCATTCCTCAATCTTACAGAAATCTGTAGTGTGCTTTTTTTATCAATATTTAGTTTTCTTCTAGTGTATTCTTTATAATCACTGAGCAATTTTTTTTCAGGCATTTAAAAAATTTCTGGCAGTATAATATGCACTCCTATTTCTCTGGGTAGGACAAATGGAAAAGTTCATCATTACTATGAGAAGAATGCATTTTTTATTTTTATTCCATCTTTATTTTCAGAGTAATCAGTATTATAGCAGGAAGACAGTAATTTTGTACTGCAATTGGACAGAAAGAAAGACTCCCCTGTTGCCCTTGTGAGGAGAACATATTTCTTTTACATCACTCTTTTTATTCACCATAAACTAAAAATCTATAGCAGTCAGCTTGCCCATAGGTGACATTTCTCCTCAAGTTATTTGAGCTTTTCACTTAAGTCTATTTAATTATTTATCTGTATAATCAACTCTGCACAATCTCCCCAGAAGAAATAAATGGGATAGTTTAGATATGCAAAGGATGCTTAGTTTCTGAGAAAGAACAAAGCCTTTGCAAGCTCCTCCTGGGAGAGCATAACATTGGAGAAAGATCAAAGGAGAAAACTCAATCCAATATTATTAGATGGATTAAGATTTATGTGTAATCTTGCTGTGGTATTGCTCAAGTTTCAGCACCAGAAAGGTTTTGTGAGCATTCCCAAGAGAAAAAGAAGGCAACCAGCATGATTTGTTCACAATATGTTCCAAGGCCAGAAATGAGCAGACCTGCTATTTGGAACTTTCTGTGTTCATCTCAGCACCCTTATCCTCCCAGTGTGAGAACAAAGTCTAATGCTCATTTTGGGAGGCAGAGTTGCAGTCCTTAAGATGGGCTGCCTTAAATTCTTTCCTAGGGATTTTTATGATGTGCTTTTGTTCCCATAGGGATTTGAAGTAACAGTTTTTGGGAAAAAAATGATTTGGTAGAGTTATCTGAGCATGTTCCCTCCTAACAGTTCTGCTTTCTTGGTGGTCTTTAATGGGCTCAGTCACATTTCTTCATATTTTTAGGTGTGAGAGGGAGATTAATGTTGCCTTGACATAATTCCCTCTCATCACTACTCTTTTGTCAGCCCTTTTAGGGGAAGAGCATGTGCTACACTCCAAGCCTTCCCTACCTGAGTGCTGCTTGCAACTTGAAACTTGTGCATTTCCAGCTTCTTAATGTAACTCAAACAGTGCAGGTGAAGACTTTCTGCTTAAGAAACTTTTTTCCAGCTATTTTACTACAAAATTAATGTCTACTGAGTTTATAGAGCAGTAATTACTATATCACAGCCCTGTCATAATCTGTTCATATTTGCTCTTGTGAGTGTTTACAAGAATGATAAAAACATTGTAAGTTGTAACAAGGGACACATTTATTTACTTCAAGCATATGTAAAATGTTTATTTTTACTGTTGTGTCCCAGTTTGACACACAAGGCTTTACATTAGACATTGAATGGTAAATATGTCCCTGGTTGTTTTAGTCTATGTGTGGGAGGTTAATATCTGCAAAGCAAAGTGACAATAAAGGAGCAAAGCAGGGCCCCAGGGACATAAAGAAATATTGATTCAAAATGTAGAGACTCTTCCTAAAAAATATGGTTTGGGGACATAAAAGACTACATTAAAAAAAAATAAAAGTAATAGACAAGCTTTTGGATGGACATCTGTGACAGAGATTATTTTCTTTGTTTCTGGGAGATTATAGCAAAAGCATGTAATGTCTGCCATAAGGCATTATCACGTTTAATCACATTTCACAAGCTATTGTTTCTGCACAAAGCAGTGCTTTTCTAGGACTGTAGGGTATTTGGATATTTCTCAGAAAACTCTGAGATATTGTACTTGCTGAGAAGTGTATGCCATGTCTGGATTTGAACAATTTCATATTCTTCACACAAATGAACCACGGAATGTTGTGAGGCAGTGCTAAAGGATAGTAACCTAGCTATGTGTTTAAAATTTCCATTTAGGATCATCACAGTTCATCTCCACAACTTTGACCTAACTGGACAATATAAACTAGGAAAAGCTATAGAATCTTATGTCAAATAAAGCATGCTCTGCTATCCTGGAGAAGCTACAAACTGAAATACATTTTAAGCTGGGATACCCACAAAATCTGATAGAGATTTACAGGGAAAGAGTTAGGCAGTTCAGAAATTAGAAAAAAAAATACATGAATTTTGTTTGCAAAGTCATTCTAGTGAAGTAATTAGCCTGTCAGTCTCTCTTGTTTTCATCTTGAAATATCATTCTCAGATGAGTGCATTAAAACATTGCTTCTGTTAGAACTACACAATTTAATGCTAAAGATATTCAGATAATGGCAAGTGGATTTGACCTTAAAGAACTTGTTACTTCAATCTTCTTTTTACCATACAAGTAATAGGCCTGCTTAATTTCAGCTTAGCAAATCACTACATAAATATATAGTAGGTTTTCACCTAAACAGAAATGCGTTTAGAATTCTTGAAAATGGGGCAGTATTTTTTTGATTAGACTTAATGACAAAATATACAGACTCATGTATGCCAGATGAATTTCAACTCTGCATCTACAGAAATGTAGAGGAGTGTTTCTTCTATTTAATATGCAAAACATTACATTGATGTCACATTAAAGCTATATAAGCAACAATCCTGAAAAGTCATAGAGTGGACAAAAGACAAAAAAGAAACTCTTCTCTTTTCTTTTATATGTCTTGCATTTTCCCAGATTCTTCCATTTATTGTTATTATTTTCTGTAGAAAGTAGTTAAATCTCTCCTGATTTTTTTACCCATAAATTGGAGGATATAGACATTTTGTGTTGCTTACTCATGTTGACTATGCCATCAAGCTTGACTATGGAGGTCCAAGCCTCCCTGCTTTTCCCTGAAACAGAAGGTATTCCCATCTGTAAGTATTCAAAAATTGTGAGTAAGCTGATTAAAAATTCACAAGACTGGCCTAAAACAATAATGTAAGCTCACTGCATTTTAGGTTGTTTTTCATTTGTAATTTTCAACTCTTTCTGGAATACTCAAATATTTTTTTTCAAGCTATTGGAACCATGGAGGTCTGAAAGGAGATGGAAGGGAAGGGAAGGGAAGGGAAGGGAAAGGGAAAGGGAAAGGGAAAGGGAAAGGGAAAGGGAAAGGGAAAGGGAAAGGGAAAGGGAAAGGGAAAGGAAGGGAAATTGAGTTGGAAGACTAGAGATACACAGAATCACCACGGCTGGCAGAGGTGATTCAGTCCATATGTGGGTTACAAGACTTGATGGGGTGAAGAGGCTTCTCTGAAGATTTGCAGACAGATCCAGAGCAAGAAGATCTAAAATGCCAGATCTTGGAGACAGAATTAAATTTTGACCTTCAGTTGTGCTGTAGCATAAAAGAAAGAAACATCAGAAATTATAATAAGAAAAGATAAAAAGGAGATACTCAGGAATCAGGGAGGTGGTAACATGTATGAGACTGACAAAAATGGCACAAGCAAGTCCAGGAACTTATGGAATGACCTGTAGTTCCTTACAAGATGCTCACAGCCACCAGAAGGTGATGCTATTCTACTTGTTCTTCATGAGAGAAGAATGATGTGACAAAAGGCCCAGTGACAAGGCAGAAACTTGAAATGAAGCTGAGAAATAGATGAAAATATTGCTGGCTGACTAACATCATACTGTGTGTGCTGGCTTTGGTCTTGGCTCTTATGTTCCTAACTGCTGTTGGTAAATATCTTCAGAAGGACAGATGATATACTAAGAATTAAAACTCTGAAGAAAAAAACAACAAAATTAAACAAAACCAAACATAAAGAAACAAACAAAAATCACGGCAAAGCATCAAGAATTAGGGCTCTTTTCAGGTAGCATTTGCGTTGCAGCTAGCATCCCATGAGCACTCTGTTGTCCACAGAAAGACAAACCAGTACTTCTAAGGACAGTTTATTAAGGACAGCATTTCCAGCTGAAAGGAAATGACTAAAAGGATGAATTTGGCTCTGCAAGTACCTCTTATCTGCATTGACAAGAGATCATTAACTCAGGTGTAGATGTTTATATATACCTCTGAGCTTGCTTTCCACTTAGAAGAACCAGGTTCTTAACTAAGAATTTCCAAGACAGACTTAATTCAGTACTGTTATGATTTTATGAGAATCACACAGCCCTGTTTTCTATTTAGTGAAAACTACTGTCTCTTGCTATTTGGTAGCAAGATAGATGTGCCATTGTCTATGCAAAATTCTCCATCTTCCTTATCTGTAATAGAAGAACTAGGAAACTAATGGGATGCTCAAACATGGTTTTCTTTGAGAAATATCAATGAATTATTAATTTTGTCAAGATGATCTCCTGTGAAAATTGTTCTCATATATGCAATATTTTTATGAGACTAGGAATAAAAAATTAATTTATTATTTTTGGTATTGGTACCTAGGAAAGATTTTGTTATTTAAATTTTACTTGCATCATTAAGTTTTTTCTGAACTAAACAGATGGCCTTAACATAATCTTCATTTGTTTTAGGCTTGTAAAATGAGAAGTGAAAAGCATTTGCTTTTTCCACCAGATTCAACAAGTTAAATCGCCAGAAAAAAAGCTCTCCAGAACATACAGCATAAGTGATGACTGGTACTGTTTAGTTAAAATTTCTTCTAGTTGAGCTACTCCAAGTCTTATAATCTTAGATGGTATGATTCTCAAAAGGAAACAGCGTCCGTTTCTTCCCACTGGAAAGCATAGTGTCCAAATGGCTCAGGCTTCCCAAGGCTAGGTTGGATTACTTTTTCTTTGAATGGATGCACAGAATGTAAGGAGGGCAGGAACTGACCCCTGGCTGCTGGACCTACAGTAGCAACATCTGAGGACATTTAAACCTCACAGCTGCACCTGGTTGGTGACCTCCAAACTGACTATTCCTTTTTCTGCTCTGTGTGTTGTTCAGTAGCTGTTGGGTAGCCTAATTCTTATTTTGCAAGTGGATGCATCCGACTCAGAGAAAAACCTTTCAATTAGTCAGCAGGCATGTAAGGCTTCTCTGGTTTTTTAACTTTGTCTTTTTTTTCCAGGGAGATCTGGCTGCTTCTCAACCTTTGGAATTACCTTTATTTCAATTATCGCTGTCTTTAACTTATTGGGGGTTTTCCAGTCCAATTCTTTGTTGAATATGTGAGTATGATAAATTTTATACATACAGTCAGTAAATAAAATGATAGCTGGAATTCTTAGCACAGAACTGCATTTTGAAAGAAAGAGAAACTGCACAAAGTTTTTTTTCCCTTTCCTATACTCTTTCCCAGGACTCTTCTCAGTGGCAGGCGTACAAATTCTTTACATCCTGCCACAAAACTTTGGCATATTCCACTATCCATTCCTGTTTTCCATCATAGTGATTGTGCTCCAAAGGGACTATAATATATTTTTGACTGCTTCACTTGATACTGATGCATTAATACATTTGCCAATGTTATTTTTGAGATGCAGGGGGTCTTCTGCTCTATTCACAACCTTTCAATAAATCCAGATCTGCATCAAATCTGCATCAAATCCCCAAAACAGCCTTCTGGAACCTAATGGCAAAGAAGAGTTACCTGATATGAAGATAAAAGGCAGGTAGTTTTAGTTTTACTACTTTGAATGCATTGTATAAGCTTTAGGAACTAAGAATGCTAATCCACAGTAGTCATCTGAACATTTTCATGCATTGTTTTTGTGGATTGAAAGAAGTTTAAAATTGACTGAAATCCCTTGATAGCAAGGAGGTACTTCATGTGAGTTACAACTGAGGTGTCTTCTGTACTCAAGAGTGCTGACTGAGTAACAGGGAAATGTGTTAGCCAGAAGAAAACAATCCTAGGTTTTCATGTCAAAATTGCTGGTATGTTTACCTCTAGCTTTTTGCTAGATTTGTATATCTAGGAAAATATGTGTTGCATATTCTGAGATAAAAATAAGACAATTATTGAAGCCAACAAAACTTAGTGGGTAGGCAGCATCAGCACACACAATAACTGGGAGGACGCAGGATGGGGAAAAGCTCAGGAGCATTTAGGTGGTGTAGAAAGAACTGGGATTTTCTGCTCATATACACAGCAGACACTATTTAGGATATATGGTGTGGTACTTGGTGTGAAATACAAAGCAGCGCCTTGAAATTTGCAGGCCTCAGATGTTCTTCAAGAAATTATTCAGTCTATACCAAAATGTATTAAAAAAAGTGTTTGTAATAATTTTCGTCCTTATTTATTAGCAAGTGTCATCAAGCTTTCTGAATTGTAACACTAGGAAAAAAATGTAATCACTTAAGTGGAAAATGCATTTGAGGATTAATTTTTACATTGTTTATTGCTATTTTAGAAGTTGTCTGAGTACCATTTAAAATATTAATTTATTAATATTAAATCAGGGCATTTTTGCACACATCATCATTATCACACTCTTAACGTCCTTTCTTTAGAATACATATAGCCCAAGAGCAACAAGAAGGCGGCATTCTCTAAAGACGAGAGAAGTTAATCTCCTAAAGAAAAGAGAAAGCAACTCTGTTTCATCAATAATGGTAAGCAAAAGACAAGTGAATTTGACCTGCTTTCTTAAGAGCTGCCTGGAAATTTAAATTTTTTATATAAGTTACAGGAAAGCACTATACAGAGCAGATCCTACCTTCTCCTTTCTCAAACAAAAGTCTGTTATCAAGTGGCCAGACAATCAAGGCTATTGTTTGGTATTGAATCCAGAGGGACAAACAGGAATTTTAATGAATGCAGTGGTTCCACATTATAGGGTGTGGTGAGTTTCTTCCCTCAGTATATCAATCCTCATCTCTGTTTTCCTCCCCACTGGAAGTCAAAGTTGGTCCTCTCTTTCCATTCCTCCTTAACTCTGCCTGAGGTTGGTCCACATCGTTCTGAATCACTTGTATGTGCATCTGTGCTCTAACATCATCCCTTGAAGCAACCTGGTTTAAGGAAAAAGAAAATGCCATCATCCCACTTTTCACAAGGAAAAATCAAAAAGTGTGCTTTCCTTGACACTCTCACATAGTTTTTTTTCTTCTTTTCCCAAATTCATAACCAAAAAAGACATTCTAAATGCTTAAAGGTATTGGCTTTTAGGTGAGCTTCTTGAAGCAAAATGACCAAGGAATATACCACAAATAATGAATAACCCTGGATGGCAATTCATTTGGACATTTACACATAAATACATTAAGGGAAATCACATAATTTCCAAGAGAGTTTGAGGCATAAAATGTAAGGAAAATACTTTCTCAATAAAGAAATTGCTTATCCAACTCCAGTAGTAACACATTTAAAAGATTAATTTCCTCTTCTGAAAGCTCCTCTGCAATGGTAGATCTGTCCTTTTCCTCCCCTGTGAAATATGGAAATGTGCCTGCAACAATTTGTGAAAATAAACAGCTTTCTTTGCCAAGAAAACCGTAAGCTGAAACTGTCCTGGTTTTTATATCTATATGGATTACAATCCATACCCTCCAGAAATATATTGTTTGTTATCTTAAAGACATGTGAAGCAACATATTGTTCAAATGCATTGTTTAAAAGGGACTTTTATTTGTTATGGCACTTTAAGGTTTCTTGAGAGACTTGTTTGTAAATTGCTACTGGCAAACCTTAAAAGATGGAAGGGAAAAGTGTGTTATTTTTTGAGTGTTGACTGTGTGTCAAAAACACACTGTTCCTCAGGAGAGAGGCTTGGTTTATATTAGGTGATATAATACAAGCACACACATTTCCTGTAGAACAGCAAGAGGCTGTTCAACAAGGTGTCAAAATATAGGGTGCATGGTAGATATTCAATTTATGGTGGATAATCTCTAGAAAGTGAGGTGGAAAAATATATATTAAAAAGGGATTTGAAGCAGCAAAGGCATAAGGGAAAAAGCAGAGATATGGAGATGAGCAGAAGGAAAGTCTCCACTGAGAGAACATTTTCCATTTACCTGAAAGTTTCTTATTATTGAACTGTTCTTTAAAAAGCAAAACCATTTTAGATTCTTTCAATACTCTGGTAGTAGCTTGTGAGAGCTTGAGCTTCTGCACTCCATGATTTACACATCTGTTACACTACTGAGCAAAGAGCCACATATTAAAAATTCATTGATTTGCATTGATCTGAATTTATTTGCATAAAATAAAGGAAGAGGTTGCAGGTATACTGATTTTGATCCACTCAGACTTCAAGTTTTGTAGTGTTTTCAGGATTTCTAACTCTTCTTGGCATACAAGCTGTCTCATTAATACCTTGACCTTTATTCTTACTTTTATATAGTCAAGGAATGATGGGGGAAAGAAAATGCAGTTAGAAAAAATTGACCAGTGGTAAAGCAGTGTTTCATCAGATGTGAGAAAAAAATATGAAAGCTTTCCTGCATGTGAGAGATTTTAGGATTATTATTTACTTATGTTCCATATATACCAATTGTCCCCTCCTTTACTCTCTCGCCAATATTGTTCCTCTGAAATGCATGGAATTTTATTTCAGTCTCTCCATCACAATTACAGATTTTTGCTGCCCAGAGACAGCACACAGATGCTCTCTCTCACTCAGAAAAATCTACCCAAAGTTCATGTGGGACATCCTCTACATTTACCAATCTACACGTCTACACACCTCTACATTTACTAATTTTTTTTCACTCTCCTTCTTAGAGTTCATGGTTTCATGAGGACTCTGTTGGCAGAGTTGTGGAGTGCTCAGCCAAGAGTCAGGACTGAATTTTTAGGGACAGATGTAAAAATGAAGCCAGCTGCCCATCAATGGTGCATTTTGCTATTGTTTCCAGAAGGAGGTAGAATGTTTGCCAGTTCAGGATATCTCAGCTGGTCCATATAGATGCAGGACATAGGAAATGCATTTTCTGTTAGGAAAACCTGCAGACAGAGAAGGTTTGAATTGTTCTGTTTATAGTGTCTGGGGTTTTAATGCTATTTCTTCTGTGGTATCATCCATGTGGTATCATGGATGAATTTATCACATTCCTCATGTGATAAATTCCTTACTAAAATATCCACACAAGGTAATGCAGGCCAGAATTTTAAGGACCTTGTTTGTTTCCCAAATTTAGCTTGTAAGAAGCATGAAAACAAAATAAATTTCCAATTTCAGGTACTGCTCTGCACTGTACAGAGTAGCTACAAATTTTTACTTTAAAAACAAACAACCAAGAAGGGCTAAATCTGCATTTGTAATCTGATTAGATTTAAGGATTATAAAAGACAAGATGAAAAAGAGCAGTGCTTTTGTCTGCACTGTTTTTGCATGAACTGTATCTAAATCTCCTTGAGCTTTGTAGATTTTACATTTAGGCTGAGCATTTATTTGAGTCAATAAGATGAGAATCAGATGCTGCTATGATAGGTTAGGGGTTCAAACCACATCGCAGATGTGAGAGCTCTGATGAGCTTTGGTGTCTTTCATGTTACAATACAGGAAAAATATAAAACTATTAGAAAGCATTTGTAAGAGGGCTGCGAAGAAGCCACTAGGTGAAGGACCTAGAGGAGAAGCCGTACAAGGAGAAGCTGAGGTCACTTATTCTGTTCAGCCTGGAGAAGAGGAGACTGAGGGAAGACCCCATTGCAATCTGCAGCTTCCTCATGAGGGAAAAAAGGAAGGGCATACACTGATCTCTTCTCTGTGGTGAGCAGTGACAGGACCAGAGGGAATGGCCTGAAGCTGTCAGGAGAGGTTTAGGTTGGATACTGGGGAAAGGTCCTTCACCCAGAGGGTGGTTGGGCACTGGAGCAGGCTCCCCAGGGAAGTGGTCACAGCACTACACTTGACAGAGCTCAAGATTTGAACAACACTCTCAGGCACATGGTGTGACTCTTGGGACTGTCCTGTGCAGGGCCAGGAGCTGGACCTCAATGATCCTTGTGTGTCCCTCCCAGCCGAGGAGATTCTGTGAGTGTTTGGTTATGTGACTTGAATTGTGTCATGCTGGATAGTTCTTATGACTGGAAGGAAAAGAGCTGTATCCAGCTCTCCTGCTACATTGGTGCCATGGTAAAGCCGTGGCTGTGTTGAATCCATCCTTAATATTGCACAGGGACAGAGCCAAGGAGACAATCATTTGTCACACAACACTGCAGCCACAGAGAGTAAGGCTGTGCTCCCTACTTCTTATCCACTGAGGGAATGCTGGGAATTTCTTCCACCCCACTGCCTTCACAGAGTCTAATGAGCCCAGGAGACCTCCAGCACGTCACCCAGCTGGAGGTGCAGACCTCTGGGCCCCACAGGGAATGTTACCATTAACCACTGAGCAGTGGTACCAGGATGAGCCTGGTGTTACCTGCAGGTAGAGATGACAAGCAGCTGGGAAGGAGAAGGACCAGTGATGACTGGTCTACAACTCTGCCTAAGTGTCAAACTTTGCAGAGTTTCCCCTATAACAGTGGTCTGGGTGATTCCTGTTTTGGCTGGTGTTTCTGCTCTGCTGCCAGAGGCGATGTGCTGTGTGTTACGTGTGATGGCCAGCTGTGCAGGAGCCTGGACAAAGGCACCAAGTGACACCAGGGATGAGGGCACTGTATGCCAATCAGATCACCAGCTGACTGGCACACTTGGTTCAGCCTTTCCTTGGCTGTTTTCATTTATGTTAGTGGCCAAGTTAAGGAAAAGGGCTGGATTGGATGGAGAATATTTTCTTGTGAGATTTGAAATGTTTCCAGCGCATAAAGTTTGTGACTTGTAACATAACTTTGATGAAAGTATGCAAGACAGTTTTGGGAGGTTGTTGTTGGTTTGGTTGGCTGATTGGTTGGTTGGTTGTTTTTAATAAAACAGCCTATCCAGAGTAATTATTAGCTCCTCTAATTTCTGAGAAAACCAGGTTCAAGGAACAACTCTTCCAGGGCAAGAGCAGTATCTCAGAAATATATTCTTTCCTAGGTGTGCTATCCTAGTAAATTAGATAAACTTATATCCCTGTTTCACCTGGAAAAATAGTGCAATGTGGGTAAACTACCTGAATTGGCCAGATGGTTGTAGATAAAAGGGAAGAAAACAGAAGATTCACAAACATCCCATGACTACATATCATCTTTTTTTTCCCACAGTCTCACAAATAGAGAATCAATGTGGGATGTGGGAGGTTCCCATTGAATTCAGTCCTTTTCTGGGAAGAACTTCACCCACATTAGGATTCTAATCAAATTTATCTGTGGGTTATTCTGAACTAGAATTATGTTCTTAATAAATATATTTCATTTTATACAAATAATTAAGCATGGCAGGAAGAATTAGAACAGGTTTTTCGCTCTCTGATAGTGTCTGTATGTCTTGCTCTCCGTTCTTTTATCTAAACCGTGATATCCTTAATTTGCTATTATTCTTTCTTCCCTGCTCTCTGCTCACAAGAGTTCTTGGACTGGTGGATTACAGGAGCACTGCTGCTTCTGGCCAGAAATATCTTCCCTGGAGGAGGACAGTTCTGTAAAACTCCTTTCAGAGTGTCCTTAGGGGAACATAAGGAGACATTTCATTTGTAACTAAGAAGCTCACACTAAGTAGATACTTCTATCTACTCTTTTCAGTTATCGTTGAAAACAACTCATGGAGTGTAAATAGTGTCCGCGTGTGCCCACATGAAATACATCAGGGCTGTCATCTCAAAGATGCAGATTTATTAGCTGAAATATCTGGGGTACTTGTTCACAAACTGGACACTACCATTAAGTGTCTAGATAATCACACTCCCGAGTGCATAGATAACCTATGTATAGAGTAAGCACCACCATCACATCGTTAAGACTTCCATTGCCCTGAGTGAAATGGAATGTATGTATGTATGGAAATGGAATTAAATGTCTCTATGTCCTTTCTCCTTTGCATTTTTAAGGACAATTACGATGCCGTGAGTCCATTCCAGCAGGGACAAAATAGCTCTATTAAGATTTCTGGGTCAGCTCCAACTCATACATAATCTATACTCTGATCTTACTTAAAAAGATTTTGATTTTGCACACATTAACTAAGAACCAGGTGAGGAGTTAATTAAATGAGTTTGCTTTGATAAAGTTTCACTTATTCAGTTTCATGGAGCACAGTCATACAAGTATTTTTCTCCCTCTGCCCTTCGCTTTATTTATCTAAAGTTCCTAAAGCAAGGAAAACAAACTTTACATTGGTTTCTAATCAATATTTTCCTTGCATCCCTGCAACCAACAGCACAGGGTGACAATGTCATATTCAAGATAAATGGGCTTTGGAAATGCACTTTTCCTGTATAATTGAAAACAGAGCTACACATTAAAAAAGCATTTACTTTTTGATGTTCTTTTGTACAGGGGAAATTGTCTGGCAGAATGAGTCTAGGCTTGTGCTTCAGAGAGGCAAGAACCTTTCTGATCTCTCCCTGTGCATGGTCCCCTTCCATCATGCTCTCTAGAAGAATAATTTATTGCATTTTCCAGTTCTCCCAAACCAGAAAATTAATCATTTCTTATTTTCTTTTTTTATGTGTTCAAAGCCCATTATTTTAAAAATAATCTTTTACAAATGGTTAGAAAAAATATTTCCAGAAATTAATTTTGATTTTTTTTCTATTGCAAACTTTCCTACAGCAAAGAGGCTTAAAAATGTTTTCCATTCCTCTTTTTTACTATTTTAATGATTCATCTTTTAGAACTGTTGTATTATTCATCTGTACCACCTGACTTTAAAGTTGCTTTATTCTTTAATACTATCTATGTTTTACAGTAACAATAATGTAATGATTTCTTGGAAAGAAGTATTTTGCTCACATCACTGATTTCTGTTATAGCTTATCTTGCCAAATAGTTCAAATTTGACATTTTGACTTCAAGTCTCTCTGTGTTTTATGTTGAAATACTGTGCAGGTATTAGTTTTACAGCCAAAAGTACTGGTCTAAGTATAATAGTTAAAATCAGCTTTTTCTGCCACTTACAGAATTTACCCACACAAATTCACATTTTCTCAAGTTATTCTATTAATTTCATTGTTTTTTCAGGGCAATATGAGCAACAAAATGTAATATGCCTTGTAGATTGGCTGTATGGCCTGTATCCCAATCATGTGCTGTTGTTTCCTGCTCCCTAAATGAATCCTTTGCACAGCTGATGGCTGTAGACTGCGCACCAGAGGATGTATTTCTTTCAAGGAGAGTCTTGGCAACTGCACAGAAAGCAAATGTTGTTACACAAACATTGTCAACCTTTTCCTTTCATTCATTGTATAAACTTTACCTCCAACACTCAGCTTACAACTCTTGTCATGCTAGACCGCAGCAAAGGGAGAAGGTGGTAGCTGAAAATCAAATCAGATAAAGAAAGAAGCAATTGCTTGGGTTAAAGAATCAGAGCTTCTGATTCTATTCCTGCTGCCTTGGCTGAGCGTTTTTTTTTTTCTCTGTTTGTTGTTCAGCTCAGAATCCTTTTAATGTCACACAGGTTTTTCAAGTCCACATAATGGCAATAGCAAAAAAAAAAAAAAACTGTTTGGATATTTGCAAAGAGTTGTGTTTGAGGTTACTTTTGATGACTGCTCAGATATCTGGTGCTTAACATGATTATGGTTGGTGAGCATATCATTAAAGTCCACAATTATTCCAAATTAGTTTCTAGTCTTTGTCTCCAATAAATCAATAATTACAGTCCTTTCTGGATGTTAATAAGTAGAAATTATGTAAACATTTCTGGTAAAAAACCTAGAACTGGAGTATCCCAAATTTCCATCTCTATTTTAAAATTATCTGATAGTTCTTCCAGACATTACAGCCTACAGAGTCAGTTGTGAACATTGCAATTTTGTCACTTCATGTTGAGTAAGAAAATCCATTTTCATCACCTGCTTCATGAGAATCACTGAAGAGGTTTATCAGGAATAAATTAGCATTTCTTAGGACCTCAGATTTGAAATGAACATAAATCCTTGACTGGTGAAAAAGAACTTACTGGATGAAAAAAGGTGATATTTAACAAATATCACCTGACCTTTTTTCTTGTCTCTGTGGTTCTTCCTGGAGGATGATTTTGAAGTGGGCCAAGGAAACAGCAATGTCAACTAAACCATGAGCTTGTAGGTGCACCTGCTCTAATCAGACAGTAGAGGAAAGGTAATTCAACCGTACCCAACTGGTTTTGCCAACATAGTTGCAGTGAGTCTAAAATAAGGGTTTTTAAGGCTTATGTGCCTTGTACAGTCAGGAAGTTTCTAGGGCTCCTAAAGAAACAAACAAGTCTTCATTTACTCTGTTGTTAAGGAAAAATTCTTCCTTTTTTTTTTTTGTTACCATATTATCTTCTGCTTTATTTACATTCTCCAGATCCTCTTGTATGAGCTCTTCCTTTCTGTAAGACCTCAGATTGTATGCACCAAGAATTTTATGATCATTCTCATTCAGTTTTATTCTGGCCTCATATGGCCCACTTTCAGTCTAGAGCTTGGTTTTGAAATTTAAATAGTACTTCAAACTCAACCACTGTGCCACACTTTGATTTAGCTGTTAATGTCCTACAGAGAATGTCATTCCCCTATTAGAGCTTGAGTAATTTTAAGTTGTTCCCTCAGATCCATTAACATTGTACACGGCAGAAATACAGTTTGATTGACAAGAAGGTGTTTTAGTTGGAAAAGTCCTGAATGTAAACTTGACAAATGAGCATACATGGCATGGAGATCACAGGAGGAAAACAACTAGGGAATGGCATGAGATTTTTTGCAAAATTGCTTTTCTGGTAAAGTCACATTTCAAGTTGAATGATTAGCACTTACTCAGCAGATCATCATGCACCGACCTTGGTAGTATCACCAGGGTCAGATTTGCATACATACTCACATGCATGAATAATTCCCAAATTTTCCATTACATTAGGCACAAACAGTTTTGGGTTTTTTCTCTATCATGCATGAATGTCTTCTCCATATTCCTTTTGAAATGTAGAAAGTGGGTTCACTCATAGAATAATGTAGCACACTGGTGCACTTTCTCCTTACAGCTATTTCCCTGAAAAGCCCTCTTTCATATTAAACTTGTTTTTTTGTAAAGTGATTTCCCCTTTTTCTGTAGTCATTCAGTAGTGGCAAAATACTGATCATTCATGCTTGGGATGTGGTACCACTTGCTTTCAGATCACTGTCATTGACTGATACTATGCAATAGCTTGACCTATCCTATCCTGTTATCAGGTGTTGCCTGTTAATGTTAATAGTTTTCCCAGAGCAGTAGTGGAGAAATGGCAGGATTGTCTCTGCAAAAATAAGGTGGGAGATAAGGAAGAAGCTTTCTTCTGCTCAGACTTGTCTCTTAGCAACACATGGAGATACCACATTCTATAGCAAATGAAATATTCTATATACAGAACTCTTTGTTCTTCTAATGCCTTGTCTATGTTTTTTTTCGAGGTAACTTAGCTCTTTAACACATACTTGCTACTAGAGCTGCACAGAAAATAGAAGTCCTATGTCTTCAAGGGTTTTTAAATTTTTACTTCAGATCTAAATGAAACATGATCATCTGCAAATTATTCATGTAGCAAAAAATATTGTTATATTACAGTATTTTTATTTTTCATTTTATAGTAATGTTCCTAACCTACAAATTATCAATCCACAGATGCATTTTCATAGGATTTTGGTTTATCAGATAGGTGGCTCAGAACACATAGCATGCAAAAGGGAAATTTCTAAAGAGTTATGCAGGTAGATTTAAATAATAGAGGAACTGCTGTGTGTATGGCTAATAAAATCCTTCAACTGTAGCTAGCCTTCCAGTACAGCAGAAACCTAAGAAATATTTTGAATATTTGGAACTGGTTTGAGTTTTTTTGCAACGCTGAAAACAACAATATCTGAAAAAATAGCTTAATTCATTTATTTATATTAGAAGCTACAGCATTTCTTAAGGTAAAATCCGGTTTTTAAGCAGTAAATTCACTATAGTCATCTTTAGAAGTAGGTTGTAGTTTTCAGCATATTTTGTATGTCCACACAGCAGAAGTATTTTTCCTGCATCTTTTCAATTTGCTGAGTGTGTGATTCTGAATCTTCCCTGCCTCTGTCATTTTTGTAGGTCATGCTTTAACCTACATCTGTAACGTTTGCACAGCACAAACAGTGCTTACCGTACCTTGACTTATCGCACTCACTTCCACCACTGTCAATTCAATCGGACAAGAAATGGTTATAGCCTTTTGGAAGGTCACGTATGATTCAAGGAGGAATTTCTTACCTATGTGAGAGATGTGTTTTTTCTGTAATTCAGGTTCATATAACTTCATCTGATGCTGTAGGATTCAGATATGCCAGTGACATGCCTCAGTGCAGCTACATGCTATCCTGTTCACACCACCTACTCTATATTTATGGCTGAAACCTTTAGCTTATGAAAAACATTTGTAATACTCTCATACAGTCATATAGTTATCATCTGCTAAGAGAAAGAGAGCAATCTATGCAAACTCTTTCAAGTAAGCCGTATTCTCATGCTTCAAGAAAAGAGAAACCTTGTGTTCTAGTGGTTGCTATTAAACCGTTGACTCCAAGGATAAAATGTACTCAAGGCTTTTACGAGCTTTAAAGAAAGTGTGTGGGAGGGATCAAGAGAAGGAGGTCATCCTCCTTGCCAAGTTATGGTCATGAGAGGGATCTACAGTCCCAGCGCAGTACACTGGGTGGATGCAGTGTTCCTAGCTGATGGAGATGGCATCACGGACACCACCTGCAGCAGCACAGATCAAAGCTGGTGAGTGTGCCCTTGAGTGTTTCATTTTTGTTCTTCATAGAATATCTCATCAGCATTGCTTGTGGTCTGGGAGAAACACAGTGATAGCACCAAGAGGTTTGTTGGCAGAAAGAGTAAGGATAAAAGATCAAAAAAAAAACCCCCCAAAAAACACCCATAAAAACCCCAAAAGAAACTAAGGGAGGTATTCAAGCTAGCAGCTGGAGTAATAGGGTCATGTTCTGGTTTGCATTTTGGCAATTAAAGTCCAGTTTTTATAACTCAAAGTTTTGTATGTACCTTGAAGACTAGTGGGTTTCATTGCCTTTTAAGTTGGACAGCTGTACAAACTCTGAAGTGTTGTCAGATTAGTGTTGCCACCCTTGCTATGAGCTGTATTGCATTCAGCCTGTAGATGTTTTGCTCCTTGTCTACAAAGAAAAAGATGAGGTCCAGAAGTTAATTATAAATATATGGGGTACAGTGATCTCTATATAATTGCATATTAGGCTGTTTCCTGTTGCATAAAAGATTCAAATACTGTAAGGATACACAACGCCAGATATTTTTTTTTTAATAAAATGTGCTTAAAACCCCCTACCTGGGCTAAATACATTTTAGATTTAATAGATGTATCCAAGTGAGGAAGTCCTGATTGACCTCAGGGCCCTAAAGAAGCTAGACAATGTAATAGTTAAATCACTAGCAATTATGTTTAAGAATTGTGAAAAACTGAATACCAAACATATTATTTATCCTTGAAAGGGAGAGTATGGAGGACATGGAAAATTATAGCTCACGACACTTAAATTTAATCCCTGCAACAAATCATTAGGCAATCAGTTTAAGTATCTGGAAAGTATGACAGCAATAAAAACTGTAGTTCTTCCAGAGTAAATCAAGCCAAACAAGCTTTGGAAAAGGTGGTAAATGTAAGATACTTTGACTTCTGCAATTATGATTCTTAGATATGATTATTCTGTGATTATGTGATTCTCAGAAGCATACTGAGAAAGTGAGGTGAAGATGAAATCTTTGTAAGGTTGGTGTGCAACCTGCCAGAAAAATATCACAGATAGCATATATTTATCATTAATATTTCAAAGCATCTCAAAAGCTCTAGGAGGACTTTTTGGAGCTCGGTTATATTTGATATTTTCTATAGTAATAGAAAATGGTATAAAGTTTTAATTTATGCTGTTGGCGTCTGATACCATATGGGTATAAAAGAGGCCTAGCAACATTTTATTCTCTAGAATGAGAATAAAAAGTTAGCTTTTGAAATAGACCTGAAGTCATGAAATCAGAAAACTTACAAAGGCAAAATAATTGTTAACAAAAAAGGTTATGAGATGTATACAGGTTCATAAAAGCAAAATATTATTTTTGCCTCTACTTTCTTTGTACGGTCTGTGTAAACAAAATGAGGCAGCCACACTGCTCTCTTTTTACTATTTGTCAAGTCTTACTTGGAACACTCTACCACGCTGCCAAACTAGGAGAGTATCTAAAAACAAGTAGAATGCTGGGGCATACAAAAAACCCTGAAAAACCACACAGTCACAGCATGTAACTTTGATCTGCGCAAAATGGGGAAAATGTGGCAGATATGTTAATTATGAGAAGCTTTGCTGGTCGTTGTTGGATCACTGGGTATTTTAGCCCTTGGTGGTCAAAGAAGCCATGTTCTATTCAAAGGAGTGAACAAAAAATAAGGTAAAATCCAGTTCCAAAACTCAGGCCCCTATGTTTTTCTAAAGTGCTGTATTCCCAATAAATCTGTTGTAAATAAGTTTTAATTGGGGTGAAGACATTTAATAAATCTATTGTTTCTGTGATTTAAATATTTCAAATGAACAATGGACACACTGGACTGCTCACTCAGGTATATATATTTTAGTGTGCAGAATTTGAGGAAAGCAAAACATTTTTTTGTGAGTCTTGATGTGATTCTCATCTTCCCTTTGGCTTTGCTTCTTCAAAATCTCCCAAGCCAGGGGTTTGGGTTTTTTTTCATAGGCAGTATCAGCAAAGTTTTGATCAGTAATGATGCATCATTCTCTGTTGTCTTAGACACACAAAAATTACAAGTGACAGATGAGATTTAAATTGCTGAATTTTCATCTATCTGGGAATTATTTAGCAGAAACAATTCTTCCCTTTCCCATCCCTATTGTCAGTTTATGGCCTTCCTAATCTGACCTGCCTGCTCAGGTTCTACTTGTCTCCTCTTGGGTGATTTTACAGCATGGAGAGGAAAGAGGTGCCTCCTCACTCAGTGAAGTGGTGTGAGTCATATATCAGGTCTCACCTCTCAGCTGTTTTAGAGGCAACTTTACTTGCAGTTTGCTTCTGTTTCTAATACGTTGGGGATCTCTTCTGCAACCCAGACACCCACTGAACAGGATATACTAATTTCTAAAATAATAGATCTGCATTTGGCTTCTCTATGAGATGCTCCAGTCTGTGCTCACCATTGCAGTCATGAATGAGGGAGACAGTTCCAGTCACAAAAAATATTATTACTTTGTTTCTGCAGCATATCAGAGATCTCAGAAAGAGCTGCTTCTAGCAGAACTAAGCACATGTATTTTGCTCATATCTCATCAAATTCTAAGCAGGAAATGTAAGCTTTACACTCCCCGTAGAAATATTAATAGTGCTATGTTATATTTACTACGTTATTCACTATGTCAATTTAACAAAATAGAACACAAAATGTTAAACGGTTTATAGGAAAAATGAGCACAGAGAACACTTCACAGCTAATAGTTTTCAATATTATTCCTTGTATTCAGTGCAGGTTTTCTTGAGGGATTCTCAAGAATTTTGCTGTATGCGTTTCAATGAGACATCTTTGTTCTTATGCAAACACTCAAAGTGCCACCAGCTTGTGTCAGTTTTGCTAAGCTGTACATGGGGACTGAGAAGTGATGCTGCAAAACTGTGGAGTTCTCCATATAATTTCACAATGACAACCACAGTAAAAACAATAGAGTGTGCAAAGGTGATGCCCTGATGATACCTCTGTGGGAGACAACATGGAGACAAATAATAGTAACACACTTGAGGAGCAAAAAATAGACACCTTCAAGTATAAGAATCATGTAAATAGAACAAAATATATCAGCTCAAGGAATAAGCATTTTGTTCATACATACCCAAAACTTTGGGCTAAAATTGAGAATTCAGTTTTGGAATTTGCGGAGGAAAAAAAAGTACATTAACAATCACAAGACCAAAGCATCCATTTGACACTGAAAAAAAAGATTGCAGGATGCATCAGTTGGGACATTTGTATTGGAGATTCAAAAATAGTCACGTCACAGTGGTAGTACATCCTTAGGAGTATCATGTGAAATTTTAGTCATTCTGTTCAGGAAGAAAAAAATTCAGACTGGGAGAGCTATATGAGAGAACTGTCAAAATTATCAAGGGAACTGAGCTTTTTTCATATAAGGACTAAAATAGTCTGATTCATGTGGTTTTCAAAAATAATAAAAAAAGAAGTTAAAAAAAAAGAAAGAAAAGGAAAAAGAAAACAAGGCAATGAACCCATTCTTTTAAATGTACAACATGCTGGCATGGGAAAGAATTATATAAGCTCTGCAATAATTTAAAACAAATGGCATTGATTTGCCCTGGGAATCAATAAAGTAGAAGCCTGAAATTACAAGAATATAGGTATCAAAAAAAAGAAACTTTAAATAGAAAGTGAATACTTCTGGAAACAGAAATCCTAGCCTTTCAGCAATGTGCAATAACAGCTGTTCTGGAAAAGATCACGCATTTCAGTGTATTTCAGTAAGAGTATTCAACATTATGACAAAAGGTAATGATTGTAGTTGGACATAACTTCAGTAGTCCTTTACAAGATGAGATGGTAAGCCAGGAATTATGCAACAGAAGGAAGCAGTTTCCTTACCATTTGCTTCCTGTATCCCCATCCAGAATTAAATTTCAGCCATTTTCTTACCGAGAACTTTTCTGTGGATAGGATCCTTTAAAAAAAAGTCCTGTAAGAGAAATACAGAATTTTAATATGTATGAGCCCATGAATAAAAGAGTTTTAGCTCAAAAGACTGAATGCCACCAAGTTTTTGACATCAGTTGAAAAGGAAATATTGAAAAGGACATTGACACCAAGTTTTTGACATTGAAAAGGAAATATTTTTTAGAAGAAAATATCCTTAGAAGTCCCGCATAAACAATCTAGATACACTATTCCCAAACAGTTTATATGTATCAGAACTTAAATTTAAGGGCTCTTAAACCAAGTTTACCCTAGCATAATTCCACTGACTTCATCAAGATGCATCACAAGCAGATTTGATGTCACTCAGAATTAAGCCTATCTTACGTTTAACTTTGTAAAAAATTGGCTGAGTTCATGCAGGAAAATATCAATATAGTAAGTCATGCAGGAAGTGATCTTCTGTGGCTGCAGTTTAGGTTTTACATCTGTTTCACTACAAGTGTATGAATGCATATTTTATAATTTTCAAAGCTCCATATAGCTTATGACTCTACATTATAATGGGGTCAGTGTTTTTGATTTTTTTGTTTTAGTAGATCATTTACATTTTGACATATTGTTTTACAAATCCCCAGTTTTTTACAACATTGGGAAAATATTTGAAAATATGTCTGTCCAGCTGCATTTACTTCAAAACTTCCTTTTACATCTCAAATTGATTCTCTATGTAACTTCCATAATACAAATGAAAGAACAAAAATACTACGATTTGCTAAGTACGAATTTCAATGGAAAAAGAACTATTTCAATGAAAAAAATCAAAGAAAGCAAGGCTTATCATTTTTTTACTATATCCTAAGAATCAAATCTAGAAAAGCCAATTCCTTTTAAAGACAAAAGAGATTTGAAAAAATATGTTACGTATCATGCCATATACATGAAGATAAGAAAGGAATTATACCTACGAGGTAAGGAAGGATTTTTTTCTTCAGCGCTACTTAATAACAGTATTTAACTAAAATGCCATCAATACTGTTTTTAAAAAGAGGCCAAATTCTTCAAATCTTTCCCTATTCCCCCAGCCTGACACACAGTCCTGCTCCCTGCACAGGTCTGTGCTGTGTTACACAGACATGACCTCACCTCCCCAAGAGGTCAGTGGCAGATGAGTCTGCTCAGAAATGCCCTTCCCAGAATCAGCCACAGACTTGCACTTCCCCGTTCTATTGAGTCATCTCAAAATGTTGGCTTCAGCAGGAGTTAAATTTATATGAGGCGCTCAGCAGAGTCTATTATGCAATTCCTGGATGGAAAACTGTGACAAAAATCAAAATAAACTTCAGTGAAGGAAAGCAAATGGTGTTTGAAGACATAGGTATGCTCAGCTCCTGAGGTTCAGGGACCATTTACAGCAACATGTAACATACAACAATTAATTTGCTTTGTTTTGATGGCTATATGCCCACAGTATAAATTCTGAAAGTTATTAATGAAAAAAAGGGAAGTATTTCACTAGTAGCATGTCAGATTCAAGAGGAATTTGAGCATACATTCTCTGCGCATATTCTGAATCCCTTGTTATTTCATTATCTAAAATTGCAATGGTCATATTTCTTGCCTAGACCCATTCAGGCTCTCTGCACAAACTGAATTTCATCCATTAAACAGATTGAGGATGTTCCTACTATATTGTTAGTGTCATTGTCAGCAATGATTTATGTTTAAGAGAATGTGGACAAATGTACTCAGATTCATATGTGGTGGTATTGTCCAGAAACTGGCTGTCACTGGTGCAAAAATATATAATTTCATTTTAAATAAGTTGCCTATTATTCTCTACTTTAGCTTTATTAAGAGGCAATAATTACTCTGCTAGCCTAGCTCAGTGTGTATTATTTCATCTTTTGTTATTAACTACTGGAATTACTATCCCTGCAGTTTGAAAAGGGCTCAATATTCTTTCATTTGACAGATGGCTTACCAAAATCTGGGTAAGTCTTAGCCATGAGGAAAAAAACCTCCAAACATCAGCCCCAGGAACTCTTCATAGTCCAGATATCTGAATATATGATTATTTTTAGTATTATACTGCAGCTAGTAATAGAAGAGAAAGTCACAGTTTTTTTAATATTCTTCTCTCTACACCCAAATGACATGGATCCACCAGGATGCAAAGACATTGCCTGAGTGTGTGGTTTTACTTTTCCAAATTAGATGTATCCTTGCATGTTGTTTGGGAGATGTAAATTTCAATTTACTTCCAAGCAAGCACGCTTCAAATCAGACCTTTCGATTCTCTTTCAGAAAGTCTGACCTTACTCTGAAATTCTCAATGCCAGTGTAGCCCTATGCTCTTTTAGTCAGCTATCAGGACTCAGACCTCTATCATTTTTTCATCGGGTTAAGGTTTACAAGAAGAAGCAATTTGCTTTAGCTGAAATGCAGGATAGGTAGAAAACATGAATGAAATTTTCAACATAAATCTGAAGCAGAAAGTGGAAGAATCAAGACACTTGGAAGCTGAAAACAATGGCTTTAACTTATTCTACTGAAATAATAGAGGCTAAGGGAGCAGTTGTGAAGCAGTAGAAGAAAGCAACCTGTTGTCAAAAGTGAGGTTAAAAGATTAACATTTTCTATACGTGTGGGTAATTATGGCTGAAAGAAAATGGAGGTGTTAGCTGAAGATCTGGGATTTTTATAACCAGTAGTTTGAATTAGTCCTGAGAGTCAGATCCAAGCCATCTTGCTCAAAATAAGTAGCCTTCCCCAGAAAGTTACATACTGGTTCGAGCTTACCAGATTGAAATCCAGGATGTTTATCATTGTGAGTAAGAATTCAAGATTTGGCCTTAGCTTGGGCAAAGGCAGTAATTTTATTTCATCACTTCTACACTGACACATACTGCACTCTAAGTCTAGGTCATAGGCCTACTAAGCTACCACTAAAAATTGTCTCCATGCTCTTGCTTTAGATTGGTCACTTGTGACTATACACAAGAAGCATTGGTGCAATGCAATTATGGATTTAGGGAACTTTGTCATCCTTCTTCTATCCTTTATTCACTTTCCTACTCCTTTTCCTCTCATTTTCCTCTCTTTTTTTTTCAGGCAAGAAGGGCTGAGAGGAAAAAAATGACAGGTGGAAGAGGATATTCCTCCTGATGCAGGGGTTCTCTCGTGAGCGCCTTCCTTCCTAGTCTGGCATGGTATCCATTTCAGTCCCAGCAGCTCTGGTTTTATTGCTGGTGGAAGACATTCTTACAAAAGCATTGTTCATTCACTTCTGCCTTCCTCCACATGCAATCAAGTTACAAATTACAAAAAAGTTACAAATTCTGAAGAATGTCTTTTATTTGACTGTTATCACCTTAAACAAATTCCTCATTCCAGACTTCCTTTACCATTCCCTCCTTTTTTCAAACAAAAATTTCCATTGTGTTCAATGAGACTTTTGATGATGAAGAAAAGATTTTAATCTGAAAAGGAAGGAAAGTATATGTTACTGATCTCTGATCATTGCTGTGGAATTCGTTCTCAAATGCAGCACAGAATTTTTTTCAGAAGTATTTACTATTTTGGACAAAACTATCCTAATTAGTAAAATGGTTTTATTTTTGTAAAAAATGCTCAGTGCCAGCTATGCATGAGAACAAGAAAATATTACAACCCTTGTGGTAAGATGAGATAAATATGATTTGCTGGATGTTGAATGATTTGAAACATACCATAACATTGACTGATTAGGGAAAAGACAATAAAATAAATGGTGCAAGTTTTTCTTAACCATTTAGCTTTTCAAAAAGCCAAACCACTGTGACGCTATGCAAATAAAGTATGGCTAGCCTGAAGCCGAGAAATACAGCTAATTACGTGCTTTTCTAAGACAAGCCATGCTAATTTGTTCTAATGTTTAAATTTCCATTTTAATGAGTTTTCCTAGCTCCCACAAAGTTTGTAGTTTTGTTTAAAAATCTAACAAAGAAGCATTTATGGTGAAGTTTGGCTTGTAACAAAGGTAGACCTCTGTGACCCTGTGATTTTAACTGCAGCTTTTGTACAGGGTGTCTTTAGTGAGAATGATACCAGAGACATAAGGAGCACTTCATAAAGCAGCTCAGTGACATCTGCACAACAGGACACTGATGACTGAGCACACCACTCCTACACTGAAGGGAGTGTGCTCACGTGAGTGCCTGGATTCAGGAAGAGGAGGAAGCCAACTGTTATTAAACAGGAAGTCCAACTACCCCTCCTATATATTTGTAGGTTTGAGTTGACTACTCTTCCTTGTTCCTCAATGATAACATGATTAAAAATATGCTTTACCTTGGGAGCTACTAAATTGAACTTCAAGTGCAGGAACATAAATCATGAAGATATAAACTCTCAGGAATGTCTGTATTACAAAGATTTCTGTGCCTGGCTGAGTCTTATACATCAACTGATAAACCAAATAATATCTACTACTTTGTACTAATGAAAACCTAACCCAATAATATGCAAGTTGAATCTGCCTTGAAATTCAGTCAACCACTAGGTGCCAGGTTTGAGGGTAAAAAGAAATCACACCTGAATGGTAGCACAGAAGAACAAGAATCCCATCAAACAGGCTGGGCTAGTTGAGAACAGTGCACTGATACAAGAAATAGTTTCTTTGAGAGAAAGAAATACCTTTGAGAGATGCTGATTTCTAACTGAAAGTAAAGCATTTTATAAAATACAAAATTGATAAGCCGCAAAAAGTAACAATAAAGGAGGGCTGAGGGACTAACATGACTGCCAAAGAAAAATCAGTGCTTTATTTCACTGACAGCTGTTCTTTCAAATCTTTTGATTAGCTTGGACACATCTTTTATTACTTTATGCATCACCTGTTATCCCTTGGAAAAAGGAACGTGTCACTCCTAAAGTTAAGAAGTGAAGCCAACTAATGTAATATATTTTTCCTTCCATGAAAAAGATGGTATTGAAAACAGAAAACCAACCATTCTTCTTGGTGATTATTACCTCTCCAGAATACGGTAAGTAAATTAAATATTGTATTATGCATATTTAGCATTTAACCTGATCTTCTTGATCAGGAGGTACAGAACATTTATGTACCTAAAGCTGTACACTTGAGTAATTATCTAATACCATAAACAAGGGTTCAGCCAAGTGGTAAGTATCTATACAACAAATTATTTTTAGGAGACTGAATGTTCCCTATACTAGGCAGCTAAATGTCTTCAATTATGCTCATGATGAAGGTTTGATGAAAATAAAGCTTTATGAAATTTTTTGCACCTCTAACTTTGACTGACATTATTAGTATGACTTTTGAATTCATCATTCCTTTTTCTGGCATGCAGAAGTGTTCCCTTTCATATGCTTGCTGCTCCCCATGTTTATATTTGTACACACACACATTATTTGGGTTCCTTAACCGTCCATCTCTTTGCAGTAAAGAGGCTAAGTTATATGAGGTCAAAGCAAGTTATATGAGGAAAAAGGTATTAAATCCTTCCTTTTCCTTCTGAGTTCCTGACACTTCCAAGAATGGAGCAAACCCCTCATGGACAGGAGACTCTGTAAAAGTAAAGAGCAAAACAAAGAATTCTTGAGTGCATACAGGTCTAAATAATGATTTATTGCTAGCATCTCTCTGCTGTGATTTGGTTTAGTCTACATCAGTGGAAGCATCGAGTTTTCACATCAAAGTTCAAAAGCAACTGTTCTGGGGACCCTGCAATGTCAGTCATAATGACATGTTTGCAAATTACCATCTTGACCAGGTTGCAGATTGAATAAAAATAATAATAATGTAGAGTTGTATGTTGTCCCTCCTATTACACATGCCTGTCAGTAATAACCATAAATAACTGTAGTAAGTGACATAGTTATGAATTTTAAAAAATAAATATTTAATAAGAATCCTAGGTAGCTTGTCTGCCTACCAGGCCACCTTTAAAGACAATCTCTGAATAATAAACAATGCAAACTATTTGATTCTTTCTTTAATGTCAATGTTATAGTGATCACAGGATCAAAGTTACAATTCATGTGCTAAAAGAACCATTTAATTTCTCTTTGGAAACACCACTTAATTTTCTCTTTAAATACTCAATTTATGGATTGGTTTCTAAGAGCTATAAAATCCTCAGGTATAAATGTTACACCTTGGAATTTAACATACATATAGATGTTCTTTTTTGGGATCATGTTATTCTGCTGGAATGAGAGGTATCAACTGGGCAACTGAGTTATTGTTAACTGTTTACTACAGCTCCCAGATCAGACACAACCATCTCCCCTGATCCACGGATGTTTGATTGTGTGAGTGTTCCCTGCACCACTCTGCCTGAAATAAAACAGAATAAATGTAGTGGTTTATAGATGAGCCTTTTGCACTTTAGAAAGATGTACTGAGTTCATCCTCTGGCCCAGGAGAAAAGCAGTAAGGCATGATGTGATAAGAAAAGACACCTTTTCATTCAAAAGAGAGTGGCTTTATCCAGAGTGCCTCCAGAATTATCCCTGTCCCAATTACTGCTCCCTGAACCCTAAGTGCGTGCTCTCCATGGTGGTCTGATGTCTGCCTAAAATCACAGCAGAGAGGATGGTAGCAATAAATCATTACAGACAGCCCCAGGAAAGTGCTTACAGACCTGAGTTCTGGCCCTATTTAATTTAATAATCCCACAAAACAAGGTAGCTGAATCTGAGAGCCAGTTCCAGTGCCAGGAGTACTTTCAGGGCAAATGGGGTGGGTGGAGGAGAAAGTTCGTACTTTATTAGGGAACGCTCCTTTCCCTCATCTGGAATCAAATGCCCAGATCTTCACCTCTTCTCATTTTCCCTCTACTGCCAAGAATGCAGTTGACGGCTGCTTGCTGCTGCCCCAGACAGCTTAAACAAACTGCTGTACCTAAAAATGTCATCCCCACATAGATATTAGTAAGATTTTATAAAAAGATATCTCTTTGTTTTGAACTAAATTATTTGTAGATTTAGGAGAAAGTACTTTGCTGCACTTAAAAAAAAAGAAGAAAAGAGAAAATAAGATAATCAGCAACAAGGGGGAGAAAAAGAAATCTGTTTTCACAATTGAGTGTACAAAATAAGGAAAATGTCTGAAATAAAGCTTCCTGTGATTTTATTTTTTATGTTTAATTATAGGAATACCAGGAAATATTTCTAATTTCATTACTAACAATGTTCCAGGGATGTGAAAGAAGAAGCATGTAATAAAGTTCCTTCAATAGACATATCACCTGATTTCAATAGTAATGCAAAGCATTAGTACAACAGCTTAAATGAAAAATGCATATTAAGTGTGTGCAGGAAGTTTTCATGTTGTCCTCAATTTTGGCACAACAATTTCACATTTGATGTGGACACTTGAGTCTTGGTTTTGGAAGTAGTTAAACTTTTAGAGAAGTTGCTATGTGTGAATTTTTTCCTGTTCATTCCTACTTTCAAAATGCAGGAATTAAACCCTGAAGTCATCTTCAGGAAAATGCATAAATGATAATGTCATTATCACAGAACCATAGAATCATAGAAAACATAGAATCACAGAATCATGATACAGGTTGGAAGGGTTCTGAAAGATCATATGTTCCCAATCTCTCCCACTGTGGGCAGGGAGATCTTCCACTAGACTAGGTTCAGGCTCTCAAAGTGCCATCTAACCTCCCTTGAACACTTGCAAGAATGGAGCATACACAACTTCTCCAAGCAACCACTTCCAGTGCCTTGCCACCCTCACATTAAGGAATATTTTACTAACATACAACTTAACCTATTCTCTTTCAGTTTGTACCCATTCCCCCTGTCTTGTCACTGCATGCCCTTATAAATAGTCTTTCCCAGTTTTTTTATTGTAGGCTCACTTCAGGTGCTGGAAAGCTAAAATTATGTCGCTGTGAAGGCTGAACGATCCCAATACTCTTAGCATTTTGCCATAGGAGAGCAACTCCTGTTAGATTTGTCTAATGAACACAAAATATTAAAGTGGCTAAAAAATTCTGTTACTTCAGATTTTGATATAAGGAAGAGATAAATATTGTTATCCGTTTAATCCCTTAATGGGGTCAGACCCTACATGGATCACAAAGGGATCACTGTCTCATCTTCACGTCCTCCGGTCAAGGGTTGATCATTGCTGTGCTTTGTGCACTGTCTTTTGCTCTAGGTGCAACTGGGAAAAGAGATTATTGGCAGGACCCACATTTTTCAGCCACCTTCACGAGGAGTATGCTTTGAGCAAAAGTATGCTGAATTCTGCAGTATGCTGAATTCACTTAGAACATTTTGAAACACTTTTTTGCATTGCCAGTTGATATATTTTCTAAAGGAATAATTTGTTACCTAGCTTTGTACTCTACTTTTGTTTAATTTAAATTTCTTGTTGAAAAACAAAAATTTCTCTTTATTTTCCCCATCTGTCTGAGCTATTCTGGCTTATAAATTGAAAGTTCTGCCAGTCATAAATTACTTCACTTTCTCCAGCAAGATACTACAGAACACTCTGACAAAAAGGTAAATTATTTACATTATTCTAATTCCAGCAGTCTTTATATATGGGCTAAAACAACAATATGTTTAATTAATAAACTTCTAAAGAAGGCCATCAGACCATTAAAGAACATAAACTATTTATAAGGGAAAAAAATTACAGTTATTTGTTTCAGCATAAACATTTCCAACTGTCAGGCTTTGTGTTTGAAAAGACATCACTCAGGAGGAGCAAATTTGGAGGTAAAAGAAGACCAAAACTTCAGATTCCAGGTTATTCCAGTCTGGTGTTGTTATCAAAACCCAGTAAAAGCAGAACTCCTTAACACCAATGTAGTATTAAGAAGGAGGCATTCTTTATTCGGCTGGATGCACATGGGGATGTCTCCTCCAAAACATCGTGCATACTAAGTACAGAAAAAAACTCCTGTTTAAATACTCTATTTTACATACATATTAATAGGTTTTTCCAAAGGAAACACACATTTAATAATCATTTCCCCAAAGTCACTGACACGTGTTCCTTCCTTCCCATCAGCACGTGTTCTTCTGTCTCAAGGGTCTCTTTGGTGGTCCCTGGTGATCGGTGACTCCAAAGCCATACTTGACTGCTTGGTGAACTGGGCTGCTTACTCAAGTTCTTCTTCTTGGTTAACGTTTAACATGATGACACAACCTAGGCATCGTGTAGTTCCACAGGCTAGAGGGTTTTGAAGAATAATCATTGTGTGCAAAGTGATTCACCAGCAGCCCCTGGAGAGCCCGACACTGCTGCAAACTGGCCTGTCCTGAATAAAGCTGAAGCCCATGGAAGCCCATGCTGGAGCAGGCTCCTGCCAGCACCTGCAGCCTGTGGAGAGAAGCCCCCACAGAACCAGGTTTTCTGGACAGAACTGTGACATGTGGGGGAGTCATACTAAAGCAATTTGTTCCCAAAGGACTGTACACCATGGAAAGGCCCTATTCTGCACAAGGAATTTCCAGTCAGAAAGTGTTATGGTTTGACCACAACACCCATTCCACTTCGCTCTCTGCTTACTCTGTTATTAATTGGCAATAAATTAAAATAATCCTCTCTGACCTGAGTTTTTTGCCCATAAGGGCAACTGGTGAGTGATGTTCCTGTCCTTATCTCAACCAATGACCGTTCCATCTTCTCTCAGTGTTCTGTAGAGGAGAAGTAGTGAGATAGCATCTGGGTGGCAGCCAGGCAAGGTTAACCTACCATGTCCTAATGGAATCATCTTTTTCTTGGTATTGTCCCTAGGATGAATGGAAGCAATTTCTAAAGCTTAAAGTTTTCAGTTATCCATGAATATATGTGCAGAAGTTTCTTAACTGATCTTTAATTTATCATCAGAGATTTTCCCTGCTGGCTTATCGCAAAACTTTTAGTCAATCTTGAAATCTGGACTGGTGTGTTGTCACAAAAACTGTTTTGTTTCCATAAATGAGAGGGGGACATTGGGATCAGGAGGAGTAATGGGTCAGCAATGACACCAGCAGTCGACTCCACATATTGAAGTGTTTGCAGTGGTACATGATAAAGTCTGACAGTATTGCTTCTGGCTCAGAGGCAGAAATCAGTTGCCAAATACAGCAGAGTTTTTAATAGTATTATTTGTTCTGTTTGATAGCCAGAAATCTGTCTTTTTTTTTTCAACTGCTGAACTGCTTTTCCATTAATTGAATGGATATTCTCTCACTGCTGTAGTGTTTCCCAGCTATGTCCTCAGCTAAAAACTGTATGGAAAATATTGCTTACTATGGCAGAATCATAGCCAGATATTTTTATTTAAAAGCTTGCATTTATGAGTTGCTTTTCATGATGCTATTTTAGATAATATCTTCAATTTCCCTAGTCCAATGTATGGATGCATTCTTCATGGGTTATCCTTGGCTGCTGAGGTGTGTGACTGTCGTTCTATGCTAGTGCAAAAGGAATGGTTAACAATGCTTTCTAACTGAGCTACAGCAATGGGTTTTAACAGCTGCCAGGACCCACTGTGAGACTGTACACAGGCAGGGACTGGTGTGAGCACTGTAAGGTTTTTCTGGTGCTGGAGCTGTGAGGGCTCCACGCACGCAGCCGGGACAGAAATGTGTTCCCTAGATACAGTGGAAATTGGTCATGTGGAAAGCTCCTGGGAGCAGACTTTAGGAATGGTTTTAAATGGTCCTTTGGGACAAATCTTGGACCTTGAAGATCTCAAAGGTCTTTTCCAACCTAGTTAATTCTGTGATTCTGTGAAGTCAATTCTGAAACTGTCCATGACATATCAATATAAGGAAATGATCACATTAGTGTATGCAACTTTGTCGAAAAAGTCCATTGGGTTTGTGAGGACTGTTTCAATGATCCCACTCAGATATATTAGAGAACATTATACAACTAGGAACCCCATATTTTTTACGAAAAGCTGTAGTGTTCATCGTAAACAGATAAGACCTCATTTGCAAGGCACCTCAATCATTATAGACAGAGTAGTAATTCTTTCCAGGTGGAAATTTGGCACCTAACAGCTCAAATAAATTCCCCTTGCTAATTTAACTTTCTAAAATCTTCCCAACACTAACAGACCTGATTTATTCATTGCTTCTATTACAGAGGAAAAGCAAAAAAAAAAAAAAAAAAAAAAAAAAAAAACTGGTAAACTCTGCTTTCATTGGGATATAAGCACAGCTTTTTAGAAGCTGACAGTTCAGATGAAAACCTCACAGGAGGTCAAGAACTCTTCCCAGTCTTGTGGACAGAGTGGTCAGGATTTACTTAGATTTCAGGGCAGATATGACAGTCTGTTCCCAAAGGCTAGGTGTGTTAGCAACTCCTGCTCTTCCATAATGCTCTGGAGAGCTTTCCTATCACTTCAGTTGAGAAGCAACCATAAAGCATGCACAAACTAAATGTCATCTTAATTTCTCTGGAAAAAAGAAATTTGAAAAAAAACCACTGTTGTGTTTGTCTGTCTTCACCCACTAAATATAATTAAACAAGCTCCCACCCAGCCACACCTGCAGTTAATAGATTTTGGTACAGTTTCTCACTTGCATCAGTCAAGCTGCTATAACTTTTTTACCATCTGTTAAAGCAAAAAACTAAGTACCTGCTATTCCACAAACCAGCATCAATATTGTAACCATTGTGATAAAAAATTGAGGCCTTGATACTAAAACCAATACAAGAACCCATTAAGGTGGGTTTGTTGAGTTTTTTTGGTTTTTTTTGTTTTTGTTTTTTTTTTTTTTTGCTAATACCTTAAGTGGCTGGGCTTAACTCAGTTTTAATATAAGAACTAGAACTCAGCAAACTGTGCTTTAAAGTTTGATATAGTCACTATGATCTGGAAAATAACTTGTTATCAAAATGAAATCTTTCTTAACAAAAAGAGATTATGAAAACAGCAGAGGCAGCTTTTTCTAATTCAAATGAGAATTGCCAGAAAGGGGCTACAAAAGAGGATACAAAAGAAAGGGATCTGATAACATAGTTTGAAAGGTCGTGATGGGATGAAACAATGGAAAAGCAGTTACTCCAAAGAAACTGATGTGAGGAAAGATACCAGAGAGCAAAATTGGTATTGAAGTTCCAAACACTCACTACTTAAAGAGGACATGAAGGTGAGCATACAGCTTATTCTGTTCAAATTCTGGTATGTCTCATTTAATAAAACACAAGAATAAAACTTCTTTGAATATGAAACGGCTAAGAAATCTTTTTTCTCTTTTCCTTTCAAATAAATTCCTGGGAGTGGAAGTCCATAAACTGTTTTCACAGATGCAATGTGATATGTATGAAAATAAAAACATTTTCTCAAGAAATAGAAAAAAAAATTAAACAGTTGACACGGTAAGATAGTACCATAAAAAAAACTCTCTGCTCTTCACAAGGATTTACTCCTCTCTTAAGAAATAAGGTACATTGTATTAAATTATCATACCTTAAACTATGCTAAATTATACCATCCTTCATGATTTTCCTTGACTTCACTAATATCTAACGGTGGTGTAGGATAGTCAAGACCTAGTGGAAAGGGAGAAATATTATTTAGGTTAAAAACCTTATATTTGTTATTTCTCAGCAGAAAATCTAATAGCACTGTCTAGTTATCATCTCCAACTGCACAAAACCCATAATAATTGGCAAATGTGATGCCAAGCAAAATATCAGTATCAGTGAAAATAACATTTTACCTTTTTCTCCTCTCATCTCTTTACTTGCGTTCTTTGGTTAGTACTACAGTTGCTGAATGCAGACAAATATTCACCAAGAGAAACCTCTCTTAATGTCATGTAAAAATCTTTTATTGCCATAGGACATTGATTTTTTAAAAAAAAACTCTGTAGCTCAAAGAAGTGAAAGTATGTGCCAGGTTTATTTTATTAATTTTAGTCATGACACCAGGCCCACAGAGTTTTGACTATTGTCAAATTTACTATTGACAATTTTATTTTGTTATTTTGGATGTTGTAGGACTGTGGATATACAGACTCATAATGTATATAAGGTTTACTGGGGTGAATTCAAAATACTGCTCTGAAATGCTGTATGTAGTTTATAAAACCTGCATTTTAAAATTTTATGTGAGAAGATTTACATAGTATCTCCTGTGACACAGCACTACTGAAGTTTTCAGGATCAAAACTGTTTAAGCACTGAACGTATGAAAAGAGAGTAGAGACTACTGACTTGTTCAGGATCAGGAAAAATTAAACAAATTCCCAGTATCTTTATACATTTAAGAGATATTAATAGCTTTAGCAACACCTTCTACATGCATTGCACCATTTATAAGGAGAAGAATTAAATGGAAGTCATTGGACAGCAGGTGCATGTAAGACTTTGTAGGACATGGCTTTCTTTATACTTCTTTATGGTTTATGTTAGGGTTTATTCCTGTCTGACAAACAGCCTGCACAGCTGTTTGCTCATTTCCTGCCCCTCTCTGATAGCAATGGCATCAGGCAGAGAATCAGAAGGGTAAAATTGAGAAAACTTGTGGATTGAGATTAAGACAGTTTAATAGCTAAAGCAAAAGCTGTGCACATAAGCAAAGCAAAACAAGGACTTCATTTCATTCACCCCCCCATAGTCAGGCAGGTGTTCAGCCATTCCTGGGAAAGCAGAGCTCCATCACTTGTAATGGTGCCTTGGGAAGACAAATGCCATCACTGCAAACATTCCCTTTTCTTTTCCTTTACCCAGCTTTATATCCTAAACATGACTCTATAAGGTCTGGAATGTCCCTTTGGTCACTCGGGCTCAGCTCTCCCAGCTGTGTCCCCTCCCAACTCCTTGTGCTCCCCAGCCCCTCAGTGGTGGGGTGGGGTGAGAGGCTGGAAAGGCCCTGGCTCTGTGTAACTAAAAGGCCCGCTCAGCAGTAACAAAAACATTTCTGTCTTCCCAGCATGGTTTCCAGCATAAATCCAAAACACAGCTTCGTATCAGCTACTATGTGGAAAATTAACTCTACCCCAGCCAAAACCAACACAAATTGGGAGCAAATTTTTTCCTATGTGACTGTGCCTTCTCTTTAGCATTTGGAAAAAAAAATCCCACAAGTTCAACTAATTGTTAGAAACATGCACTAAATCTCACAAGAATGGATTAACTGTAGTTGCCAAATGTTGAAAAAAATAAAATGAGACATTTCTACATTTCTAGTGAATGCTTTTATCCATTTATGCTTAATTACTGATCCATGGCAAGAGAAGAAATTATTGAGCCTTCTTTTGACTTTGGCAATATTCCCTAGAGGATTCTATCCAAGATTTTCTCTTGTGAAGCCATTCAGATTCTCCTATCCAAGATTTTCTCTGGTGAAGCAATGCAGAGTCTCCTGCATTTTTTGTTATTCTATGCATAGCAGATATGTCAAGTAAGACATGTAACAGAAGTAAATTCAGGAATAAAATTTAAAATATCCACAAAACTTTGGAGGAGAAAATGGCACTTTAGACTAAACTACAAGCTTGTGTTATGCAAGGAAAAATCTAGCTATACTAGAGAATGAATGAATCTTAGAAGTAAAATCACTACTTTTACTCCTTCTTTGTGAAAGAAACTCTATGCTGCTAACTGAAGAAAATAGGAAGAACACTAGAATCACAACTGATTAAGAGAGGGTGGGAAGTATAATGATAAAGACCATGTTCAAATTTCCTGTTCCTTTTGCACTTCATTTCATTCAATAGTAGAGCAATAGATAGTAGCTTTTGCTTGCTCAGATATTTCAAGATTCAAAGAGGCAGAGGTTATACTTCCTCTTTATGGCTATGATCAAGCATAGCACTATTCCAATTATTTTTAGCAGAAAATCCACAAATATATATGATGATGATTTCTTCTTCTTTTTTTTTTAATACATAGATTAAAAAGAGACGCATCAGTGAAGTTGGGAATTTAAATAAAAAGTGAGAATTTTGACTGTAGTTTGAACTTACTTAACTTTTTTGTTCTGGTGAGAAGTTGATTTTTATATGTGGGGGAATACAGAAAAAGTTCTTTCATGAACTAATAGTCATAAAGGAGCAAAAGAAAGATGTTTCAAAAATCTTCACTGAATGATTATGCAAGCAGTATAGCTTGCAACAGCAAGATTTTTATCTCCATTAGAAAAACTTGTCTTATATCTTGCAAAATAACCCTAAGTGTTCACACCCATCAGTATAAAGCCTTAGGGGAAATATTTCTGTTTATAAGAAACCTGTAGAGAGGACACTGTCCCTAGAACTTCAGAAATAACTGCCTAACTAATTCAAATCAAATGGCAAATGTTAAGATTTCCACCCTCTGTTTACACTCCTCTTTTTCTCTACTGTCTTCACATAAACCTGAATAACTTTGCAAATGTCTCTGTAGAGGAATGTAGACAACTCTCTTCCTGCAGGGGCTCCCTCTGGACCAGGAGCATGCTTGCATACTCCTGTACCTGTGAATTCAGACCCTGTTGAAAAGGAAATAGGTTAACTTGTGCTCAGTGCTACACCAACATGAAGTCCCCACTGGATCAGGTCACAAATAGAAAAATGTGTTTACATAAAAACCTTTAGGAACAAACATAAAGGTATGCAATTCTTCTCCAGAAGGCAACAGTTAAAAAGGTTTTTTTTTGTTCTAGCATGCTGATCGGCAAAAATGTGTTGAGACTGTTAAAGACAGTTCTGAAGCAACTTAGGATCTTCCCATCTTCTGCTTTAGATTTCACAAGATGTTGCAATTCCCCTCATGGCTGTTGTAAATGCTGCAGGGACTTTTGGTCCAAGAGATGCGGTGGTTCAGCTCATTGAGGCTTCCATTAAATACGGTACTATTAATCCAAGGAGAACAAATGGCTGCTCCTTTGACTGACCACAGACCCTTTCCTGGCAGACCACTCCATTACAGAATTAATCAGCAATTCAGTGCATTTTTACACTTTAGTTTTAACAAGGTCTCCTCCACCTTTCTTTATGGTTTGTCATGTCTCCTGTGCCATTCTGTGCTAAAAGCAAGCGCTCTTGTTTGTAATGCATAAGAATTTGTGCATTTGTTAAAATCAAAAGTGACTGGTGAGGACAATGAAAGGGATCTGCTGAAAAAAAATATTTCAATCATATTAATAGCTGCTCAGGATCCAGCTGCTGATATTACAGGTTAAAATTTCCATTTCTCAGGTGAAGTTGTGTAGTGAAAGATGTTAGATGGTTGGATTCCACTGAAAAAAGTGCATAAAATTAAACTAACACCACTGTTTATCAGCAATTAGCACTATTAACTCAGGAGTGATTGTTGTATGTATTTCAAGAACTTTGTTTCATTTGCTTGAAATTCAAAGATATCTCATAACCCCTTGATAGGATGTTTAAAAAGATAGAAAAACTAAACAAAAAATGTTCCATTTTCAGGAGGCTCTACCCTTCAGAAATATATAAAGGAGAGACCCCAAATTGTAATTTGATAGAAGTATTTGCTTTTGTCTTCTCCTTCCTTTGTGTCTTGCACTTAGTTGTACCTCATCCATCACACTGCTTGTCCCACCTTATTCTTTGTCCAAGGCTTGAGGAACCTGGATGTGTCTGAGATTAAGGGAAAGTAAAGTCAGAAAAGTTCTTCGTTTTCCCTTTGTACTAACACTAAAAACTTTTAGCCTCTATGAAAAGAGCTGAATTTTTTCAGTGGAAGTTAAAGGGAACATATTGGGGAGAAAAAAAAAGGAAGCTCTATAAAGACTTCAGTATCAGTTCTAAGTTTATATTGTGGGCACTGCTTTTCCCCAAACTGTCAGGATTTCAGATTTCTTTTAAAATAATTTTTCCACAACTTTGTATTCTTTTTTAAATTTGGAGCATTTTTAACTCACCAACTCAGTACAAAGATCAAGTTTTTTATTTTATTAGCAAGTTTATTCTAGAAAAGTGATTTTTTTTATTTTCAGGAAGGACTTTAACAGTTTTCCACAGCAAGCTTAGTAGTGCTGCATGCAAAATGGATAATATTGAGGAGGAAAGGTGGTTTCAAGCAAGTGGCACTAGATCCATCTGCTAAGGAACAGCCATATCAAAGTTCTTGCTTTCATATGACTTCCTCTGGGAAGGGACATTCTTTATACAGAGCCCTTCTCTACTTGCAGGCACATATGGTATTCAAAATGGTGCCATATAGTTACTTGGAAATGAGTCTTCTGGCATGGGGTTAGGTGGAAGAAGAAAAAAGTACACTCTCTTTTTATTCACTCTCCCTGTTCTGAGTTTCCCTGCTTCCCCGTTTCCGTGTTTGTGCTCTTCTCCATCCTACACACAAAGGAACTGCAGTGATTTATGCTGGGCTACAGAACATTTGTGCATGTATCTAACTTTTTAATTGTATCTTCCTTTTGTTCAAGAAATCAAGTAGCTGTGTGTATTTCTCACAAAAATGAAGTGTTTGCAACTGGACTGCAATGCAATTCCCTTTCCTGCTAACACACTGAGGGGGTGTGGTGCCTCTTGCACAGTCTCTGGAAATTTGTAAAAATATATCATGAAATGTTTGAGACTCAAGATTTAAAGCATTTGTAGTTGATGTGACCCAACAAATCTGCAGGTGCCAGCACAAAGTGTGTAGCTAGGCTGTCAGAAAGAGCCAGCTCCTGCAATTAGAGAGCAGGTAGTCTCATTAATCAAATAAGGTGAAAAGACATTAAACTTTATAAAATAATTTTAACTTACCTATAATTTACCTAAAATCTTCTTGTATGTTTATGCCATGAGTGGCCTTTCATCATACATTGGCTCCATGAGTGGCTGCAAAGATATTTTTTGCTCTTTTAGGAGGTATCAAGTAAAGAAATTGGTAGAAAACTGCTGGCAAGATTTTGGACAGAGGATGAAGGAAGCAGCACCCGGGTTCTTGTGCTACAAACTTTCTATAGTTTTGTGGTGCATGGGAGGACGAGCAGAGTTAAAACTTTCAGATCCTGAATGCCCAGGTCCACCACATGGGTAGTATCTCCTTCCCTAGAGCTGGAGCTTTGTGACCCTGATGAATGTATTTGTGTGTGTGCCCATGGGGCACTAATTAAAGACATCCAACTAATTTCTACTTATTGTTTCTTAACAGAAGACATACCTGGTTTATATAGAACCATATCTTTTCACCCTTACACTGAGTTTGCAATACCTTGGGGACCACTGGCAATGTAAGTAGTTGATTAATGTGAACAGTGTGGTAGAATTTGGCTCAAGGTGATGGTGCTAAAATATTATTTCTGCTAAGCAGAACTACATTAGGTGCAATCTAGTACCATGATGAAGATCCAGAGGATGTGGGAAGCCTTTCATGATTCCAAACATAAGGGCTCAGCTGCTCAGTGTAGGCAGGAGCATGGTGTGTGCAGAGGCTGCTAACTATGCAGTCATCATAAAGGAAGAAGTCCATAATGGAAGTTGTGAAAAATCCACGAAATGTGGTTTTTTGCACACATTAGGAGATGCAAAAGCACACGTTGTATTTGCAGAACATTCTTCCTATACACTGCAGGAACTCCACCTATAAAATATTTAAGTCACTGTGGTTATTCCTGAGAAGATAGGAAAGAAAAGATCCTTTTCTAATCCTAAAATGTTCTTTAGAAAACTGGGCTAGGAAGAATTATCAGAGAAAGACCAAACAGGATCATTTAATTATACCTGGTGACCTTCAAACAGATACAGTCTGAGAAATAACACATGCAAGGAAAGAAACTGGGATATATTCAGAACTAAGAGAAAATTCTGAAATAAACAGGAGGAAAAAGGTGTAATGAGGGATGCAAATATTGCATTAAAATTGCTGCTGAGACTGTGTAAACCACTAGCAAGTATGCTAATGGAAGATTGGAAATATTTGCCTCTTTTATAACATTATTTCACACAGATTTTGACAGTCTTTGTGGTTGTGCAGTACCACCATCCAGATCATCCAGTTCCATTTGCTTCTGAAAAGTCACAAATTTCCACACAATGGAGATGAAGGGAGCAGACCATTGTTGCAGTGTGAGTCAACATAGTAAATTTAAAATGTAATAAATTTACAGGACACTAATTTGTCTTCAGTAGCAAATTGTGTGTACATTTTGTTCTTCTTAAGTTCATGTGAGGTATCTTAAGCTACCTCAGAAACAGAGCAAACAATTATTCAAGAAATGTGCAATATAAGTGACTTCAATATAGAGAAGCTTAAAGAATCAAGTAAAATAGAATGCAAAACAAAAAAATCCTTGCCTACAGAAAATAAACCTAACAAAATACCACAGTTAGACCTATGCTCTTGTGACAAAATAAAAACAAAGAAGAGAAAGAACTGGAAGGTAAAAAGTAAACTGATACGATTTAACAGCAAGTCATATGAGGTTACTCTAGCTAAAATATCTCTAGTGAACATAATTGGCAGCAGCTTAAATTACTGCAAGCTATTATAAATTATGATGACTGAAATTATTATAAATAGCCAGAGATATAAAGCAAACAGATTGTTTTCCTTAATGAAACTCAAGAGTTTGGAAAAGAGTCAGTGAATTGGCTCAATAACCAAGAATTTAAAGTTGCAGATAAGGAAATTAGGTACTGCTGGGAAGTTAAACTGTTTGTGTCCACTAGCTTTCAGGGCAGTGGCTGAACGTGTAGGTATCCAGAACCTAACTTCTTCTAAAGCAAAGACATGGAAAGTGAAGCAGGGATTCAAAATCCTATTTGATATTCACATAGATTGGATGACTATTTACTATTAAACTATTATATGTGAAAGAGAATAAAAAGCTTAAATCTTCAGGGCTCTTGAAATTAAGTGGCAATCACCATGATGATCAGAATCTCCTACAGAGTTTTGTGCTTTTTAACTACAGTTGTTTTTTTGTTGCCTCTGGAAACAGAACATCAGACTTGACAGCTAATGTGTCACAAAGAAATATTGGGGGAGAAAGAAAACAAAACGACCCCAAAACCAAACACAAAGTAATTTACCAAACAACTTCCTGCTGTCAATAATATATTTTGTGGTCAAAATTTCATACTTTAGCACTAAATCCATGGCGTCTAAGTCACAATTTACCTTCTCCCCTGAGAAAAAATTGAACTATTGTTCTGGGAAAACTGGATAGTGTGAAATACCTTACCTGTACGACATGGGATTTTTGGATTTGTTTTGCAGGTTTTTTTGTGGGTGTTTTTCAGCTCTTAGTAAGAATAATTAGTGGAACATAAGTGTAAAATGTACAAAATCAAAAGAAAGCTCAGGGTGCGGAAGAAACTTAGTAATTGCAGTGGCAGATGGGTTTGCCTCAAAGAGACAACATTGTTACTTACATGAAATTCTCTATATAGAGTCTCCTCAAGTCATCTGTCCAAGCAAAAATAACTAAATTTTTTTCCCTTTTTTTTGGATTACATCAATATGATGCAGCTGCTGCCTCAGCTGGAGAAAGAATCATTCTCCTCAAGTAAGAAATAATTAAGTAAGGATAAGTGCCAAAAGAAGGATTGATTTGAAATTGAACACTCTGAATATAGACAACTCTGAATATCATATTATTTTTGAGATTGGAAGTAACAGTAAAAGCAGTGTTGTTGTATTCTGTATTTGAACCTGTTTAAAACAACTTCTAATGACACATATGCTGTATTCTTAATTAATATTTTATTAAAACTATGAGAAAAGTTTTGGGTGAAAAAATGCAAGGTTAAAGGGAAAGTTTTTCTTAACTTAAATTTTATATTGCAAAATTTGACATTTTGTAAGATGGACCTAATTTCTCACTTTGTATGAAAATAATCAGAAATTACTACAAAGATGAAGGAAATTGCTTTGTTGCCTTAATGGTCTATATTTTTCTCAAGCAAGACTGCTTTCTAAAAAAAAACCAAAAAAAAAACCAACAACAAAAAAAAACCCTAAAGACTAGGGTAGTAGTTTGTTCTTTCAGTCTTTAGTGACCTAGAGAATTTATTCACTCTTGCTCTTAGCTACAAATCATAAATAAAAAGAAAAAAAAAGTATCAGAATGCTCTATCACTTGACATGAAGGAATTATCCCAAAAATAATATTATAATTCTCCCAATATTATTTTGAAGAAAAGTGGTGCTATCATAAGAACTATGTTATGTCCCTCTCCAAAACACAAACATACACACACACACACTTTGCAACACAGAAAACTGATAAAATCCACCACCTTTTGAGAAACTGCAGCAGTTACAAGTCTCCAGCCAAACCATCACAGCTGCTAACATGGCCAATGAAGTGACTAAAAGTGGTCACTGGCTTTTGTAATTAACCAGCTTTCACAAAGAAAAAAACAGAAAGAAAAAAATGGTATTACAAATTATGCTTGAAGAATGGATAATTTTTTACTTATATTGGCATTGATGTTATACAAGCATACAGGAAAACTGGTCTTAGTAATAATATTGCTCTTGTAATTTTTGTCTGGAAATAGGTTAAAGTAATGAGGTTTTTTTGTGAAAATGCTGAATACTTGTAATAAATCAATTGGTCACATATACGCCTGATGCTGTTAAAGCTGTGGGAAAGCATTTATTTTTCCTCTTTCCTAATTTAAGTCAAAAAGCACAACTTTTTCAAATGTATTAATTTTCAGAAGCAGTCCTTTACTACCCAAATATAGTGAAACTATTGACAGCTTTCTTGCTATTTGTAGTGAATATTCAGTTGATTTCTCTTATGTTCAAAATCAGTCATTCAAACACTTTTTAGAAATCTGGTGCCCAATCATTAAAAGACAGGGCATGCAAAGTTCCAGTGAGACCAGTTGACTGTTTAATATAGAAGTCATTCATATAAAAATAAAAGGATGCTGAAAGAACTAATGACAATCAAAAAGGGTTTATGTAACTTTTATTTAACTCTGCCAAACAACCATGATATAAAAAAATTGGATGCCAAAAAACCCCTCAGAAATTATAGCAGATATTGTCAACATATTTTACTTTAATATCACAGTTGTTCAAAGAAGAATTTTTCTAAATCAGAGTAGATCATTAAAGCTAGATGACAGCTACCTACATACAAAAATAAAAGCAGTTTGCCAATGCATCATCATAGCTCATATACAATCTTGACAGAGAGATCTGAGTTTTCTTTAATAGTAGCTCAATGTTTCTAACAAATTTATGGGAGAAAATCAGTGTAATCAATGACAGTTTTTCCAGACTTCCTGGACTGGTAAGAAGTTTTAATGCGTGTCTGTTTTAACACAGTGGTCTGGATCAATTAATGAGGTGATCTCCATTGAAAAAAAACATTAATTAACAGAAGTAAGTAGACCTCCATGTGTCTAAGAACCATCACTGTTGACAGGGGAATTTGGTGACAGTATTGAGATCTTAGTTGCACTGATAGGTATCCTAAGGGAAACTGTCAGTATATTGTTATAATTAGGAAAGAAAGTGTTATGTCTGAAATACAAGTTGCACAGTATTTAGATGAAGCAGATAGAAAATTTCACCTCTGCATACATTATCTGAGTCCCATTTTGATGTCCAAAATAATAATAAAAAAAGTGGAAAAGTCTCAGAGAAAAACTTAATTAATTATGTCTATCTGAAAAGCATTTTTATAGTATGGGAAATAGGATGATCAGTGCATGTAATACATTCAAAAAGGGATTAAGAGGTGATCTACAGGTAACAAGTGACTCAACATCTCTGCTTAGCAATTAAATGTGGTATGAAAAACTGATGAAATCTGTCTGGCACATGGTTTAACCTTTCAGAATAATTTACCAAATAGAACATGTCTAGGGATGTGTTAGATTTTACCTCTCTAGAAGATTTTACATTGAGACTGGATAAATATCTCGTGGATGTGCTAAAATTTAAACAGATATTTTATGCTGAATGCAGGAATTGCTGGGAGTGTTTTTTCGGTCTGTTGTATTTAGGGAGTCAGGCTATTAAAGATCATAATGTTCCCTTTAATTTCAAAATCTATTAAACTTATTTGATTGAGTCATTTACTCCCCTGTTATACCTTTTATAGGGAGCTAAAATGGTGGGGAAAAGCACAGATTACATCTCACCTTGGAATGGCAAAGCAAAATCAGTTGATTCAGAAAGCCTTGTGATAGTTAACAGAATATTTAATTGAAAATAGCCCTTGAGAATTTTACTGTGGAAGAGCATGCAAGCTTGAAACTGCCTACATCTTCTTATTAAAGGCTCTTTACTGATGAGATTGCCAATTAAATGAACAATTATTTGTGCTAATTAAAATATGATATAGTAATATATTTTATACTGGTTCAAGATATGTTAAAGTGAGCTTATGGAGGAACTAGCCTACCAAATCATATCTGAACAAACTGTCTTTTGGCTAAAAGTGCAGGAAAGAACTAGCTGCCCTATATATACTTCCCATATAGCATTTGCCTATGAAGAATTTCTGTTCTGAGAAAATGTTTGAAATGAAGCTCCTAAATTAGATATAAAAATAACAAGCTATAAATACGCAACCTTGGCAACAAATTGAAAGAGTTGTGGGGTAGGATTTGTCTGACCATATTTGAGGAGTGAATTTCAGGCTTAAATGATTGGATCACAGGCTATCTCTCTTGTCTACATTGATTCCATAGAGTCCATCACCTGTATAAGGTACTGTTGGATAGCTGTCCTGGAAGCCTGGGCATCACTCAGACACCAAAATATGAAAGATAAATGGTATAAAAGCAATGAGTGCTTTGGAAGGCTGACAGGGAAGCCAGGAAGTGTATCACATTGAACCTCTGTTGTAGAATCAGCTCAAAAAACAGTGCAAGGTCCCACACCCACCCCATCCCACTCGCTCCATGCCACAGAGCAGAGCAACCTGCAAGTGCTCTCTGCAGCCAGAGGGCTCCCTGTAGTTCCAGTACAGGGTTAAATACAGCCAAGTGACCCCACTCTCCCTTCATATGGTCCCACATCTGAGGCTGAGGCTTGCATAAAATAAAATGGCGTGAAAACACAAACCACCATGCAGCAGCTACATCTGCTGTGGTCCGTGGGAAGGTCAGGAAAGGTGGCAGAAATTGGGCAGTCTGCAGCTGTGTAAATTGTGCCAGTTATAGTGGCATTGGCTAATGCAGCACTCCCCACCTGGGAAAGCCTGAAGGAATTACAGAGTTTCAGGATATGTACGTCCTCCTCTTGGTTCTCGGGTCTAGCATGGAAATGCACTTTGTTTAATTTTCTTGAAAATCTCAGTACAGAAATAACTGTACCTAAAGCATATGCCACACTGAAATCGCAGCTGCCCATTTCTAGGGAATTTCCCTCCCTTGAAAAAATCTACCCACTGCTTTTTTAAAAAGGGGACTCTAATATATGCCTAGCTCGGAGCAAACAGGGCTGTCTTTAATTTGTCTGGCCACAGTGAAATGCTCCTGTCTGTTCCTGACAGTTTGACATGTGGGGAAATTAAGCTGACTGACCCAGAACCTAGAGATACTCAAAATTATGTTAAAAAAAAAATAAAAATTAGAGGATGGTCATAAGATGAACAAAGTAACTTGAAACTAATGAAGTAGGGACAAATAAAGTAGTAGGCCAGCAACTTAACATTAACAGCTGTGTTTCTCTAGATCAGCCCAATTTCCAATAATTGATTTTTGATTCAACAGCTAAGAAAGTTAGGGCATTTCAGGAAATTAGGTTGGCTTCAAACCTGATTGCTGAGTCCTATATTAATGTTTTGAGTTTTTTCCAAACACTTGATTTGAATGTCAAGTTTGAGAATAAGATCTTTCTTCAATTCCTTACCTCGCTACTTTAGCTAAAGCTTCTGATTGCCTTTTAGTTAAGTGCAATGGACCACAATTAAAAAAAAAAAAAAAAAAAATCTAATACAGTCTTTCTTTCCACTGACCAGTCTGTAGCTGTAACTGGTAAACATGAAGCAGCTGTTGAATCTTTGGAATAATTGTGACATCTGAGAAGCTGGATAATCACTGGAACAATTTTCTCACTATTTAACCTAATCTGTGTGTATTCAACAGTCTGGCCCTTCACAGGGTAAATACAGCAGCCATGCAGATGGGAAAAGAGAGAAGGAACGACTGTCTAGCCATGCTGTTATTATGTAGCAAGGAGTAGGATGAATAAATTGTCCTTAAAATTATCAGATTCAGACTAAGCTCTTTGGTTCTGTTTTACTGCCTTTCTGAAACATTGCATGTTATTAATTTTAGTATGTTGCAGAAATGCCCAAACGAATGGATCTGAAATTATTTCTCTCACAAATGGAAATGATTAATGTGCATTTTCAATTGGTACTTGATGGATTTTTGATCCGTGATGATACTTCTAGTTGAAATCCTTGTCCCAGAGAAATCTAGTGAACAGGCAATTTGTCACTGATTTTGCAGTACCAAACTTTCCTGGTGGCACTTTGTTTTCACTGGTTTGGACCTCATTTATCTAGCCATTGTACTTGGGCAGAGAGATAGTATATCATATATTCATGTCTGGAAAGCTCTATAAATGTGATGATAGCTGTACTATTATAAATAGCATTCACTGACTAAATAATGTATGAGGTTTCTAACTAATGCAAGCTTCTTTAAAGCTCTGAGTATGTAAGCAATGTTTTTGTAAGCCCTTTAAAGTATCTGAGAGATTAGATAAAAATGTCTTACTAATTCTGAAAGACAAAGTTCATGCATGACTCAGATGAGCATTTCATTTCCCTTGGTTCCCTCATGCCCTTCTCTCTATACCAATTGAGGTTGCCCTTTAATAGAGAGAACAGAGAGCAGGATACATACAATTAAAATAAACAAGCAGTTTCCTTTAAAGTACCTTTATTAGGATAACCTCTGTTCTTTTACATCTATTTGTTTCAAGGTGAATTTATTTGCTGCTTTTCCCATATTACTGTTTCTTTATGTCTTGGATCTCCCCATTGAGGTAAAAACCAAAACTTTAAGACCCTGAACCAGTCTATCTAGATGAGAGAATGATTAAGTCTTTTTAAATCCTGAATCCTTATTTTCTTTACTGATCTGTTGTGAGGTATGAGTAGGATACCTCATGAGAACCATATTTGTCATAAACAGGACAGGATGAGGCAGACAAGCAGTGACCAAGCCTAGGTCAGGCCCTGTGAAGCTGCTCTCAGGCTGGGCTGCATGGGCTCTTCCAGATGCTCTCACTATTCAATGTTACTGCTGTCCAGACAATTCAGCTATCGCTCTAAAAATCTATTGCTTGTTTCTGTGACTGAATTAAACTGAGGTTGTACAAGGAGAGACACCAGAAGACATCTTCATTTTAGAAGCCTTGCACGTACTTTTCTAATATAGTGGTCTGTGAAATTTAAGTCCTGATTGCAAGTTAGGATTGGAGCAGGGATTTTGACTTCAGCATCACTTGTCAATGCCTTAGCCTTTTTAGCTACACTGGGATATCTTTCTCACCTTCACACCCCCTTTGAGAAATTTAAACAATATTTCTGTATATGTGAAACAGTATTTTCTGAAAAAAAAAAATTGTTGGAAAACAATTTGAATGGATATTCTTTGCTGTAGTGCAGTTCTGAAAGATTAGAGGAGGGAAAGCACCTGGCTATGGAGGCTATGAACAGAGCAGAAAGAGGTTCAGATGGAACTTTAGACTGTTACAGTTTGTAAAAATATAAATAACAGCTTGTAAAAAATATAAAGAATTTTAAAAATTCCACCAAAACAACCAAGCTTATCCATTAATTTATCAATTGCCTTCCAGAGATGCTTTTACCCCTCACTTACAGTGAGAAAATTTATGTAAAGTCTTCAGTTGCTGCCTCAGGCCTTTGTATGAAATGCTATTGCAGATACCCTTTAGTTGTTCTTACTTGTGTGGACTATGGTCCACATTAAAAGTGGACTGAATGAGTTCCCTGCTGCTCAAATAACATGGTGCTGAATATCGGGGCAAGGTATCATTTAATGTAAGACATTACATTTCCTGAAGCACTTTCTGTTTCACATCTCATTCCAGAACAATTGGCAGGATCAATAATGGGCACAGCTGTTTCCACAAGGAGTGTAAATTCCTGGTTACCCAATACTGGCATTTTATTTCTTGAATGACTGTCATAAAAAAGAATACGAATTTTGTCTGAAAACATTATTATTCTAGGGAGACTCTTTACTATAACTAGAATTAACCAGATTTTTTTTTTTATCTTGTTAGAGCAAGTAATATTTAGCTCCTCAAGAGTGAGGAATATTTGAGGAATGTCATGCCAGTATCATGGGAAGTCACAGAAAAAATAATAAAAGAGTGTATTTAATCTACTTAATTAAAATTCCACAAAAATCACAAAAGAAATTTTAATGTTTCTAAGTCAAAATACAATGTTATCACTGTGTTATAATTTTGCATCTGTATCTTAATTGTATGCCACAAAAGTTGACCTGCACCATCAAAAGTGACGGAAATGGGAAATATAGATGAGGGATAAATGCACTGTCATTTACTACATCTGTCAGGTATAAGGCACTTTTACAGAGAGATAAAGTGCAAATAAGAAACAGATATACAGTAATACAGACAATCAGGTTAAATGAACCATACTAACAGCAGGTCATGAGACCACACTCTTTACATTACTGTTTCTTTCTAGGGCTTGACAAAAGCAAGGTAGAAAAATGTACAGCTGAAAATGATTTATTCATCAGGTTTCTCTGGATATGATGCTATAAGGTCATTATTAGTTACAGCAGAGGGCAGCGAGATGACAACATTCATGCTTCATGGTGCAAGGTAAGACTTCTGGACATCTCAGGTGACGCTCCCACACTTACACTCTTATTGCAACCAAGATCAATTGAGAAAGTTGAAATGTAAGAATATTCCCAGATGCCTTTTCTGGACCAAAAATTTGGTTTTATTTGTGGAATATACTTTTCTACATGGTTTATAGATTTATAGAGAAATCACATTGCTCTAATTTTAATACTCCAACAGAGACTTAATCTGAGAGGAATCATTCCTGCACATGTTTTTCAGATAGTGCAGCATGCTGCCTCTGGTGTGCCCTCCTGTACCACCGTATCCACCTCCTCCATGATCATTTTGGGATGATTCATTCTTCATTCTTGCGCCGATGAATCACTGTGCCCACAATCCGCATGGGCGTGTCAGTATTAAGGCTCAGAATTTCGGAGATCAAGATGACAATGTTTGGAAGACATGGTGTTACATAAATGTACTCGTGTACTATTTTCATCTGTTTCATCTTTGACAGGCAACAATGAACAAAACATTAGTGTGTTGGTGTATGAGAGGCAAGGCTTTAGCAGGACACAGCTCACATTCTACTTTGTGACTTGGTCCGCACGTCTTTTCCTAAGACTGCTTGAAGTTTTGCTATAAAAATACAGGGGTTTTTTTTGTTGATATTATTTATATGTGATTTTATTTATTTCAGTGTTAACTAATTGTACTTCTTTTCAATGACTAGTCAAATTCTGTTATACCAAGTAATAAAGTCACATGGAAAGGAGAAGACAGACTGCCACCTTTAGTATAAATGGCAACTGTGATACATCAGTCTGCCAGGAATTAAGTCAAACCAAATTAACGCAAATGCATGAATGAAATAATGAAATGCCTAACAAAATAAGTAGAACTCTAAATTATGCTTTCAAAGCTTCCATGCTCAGGATCTAGTGAACATGTTCAGCAGAGTAAAGAACAGAGCCAAGTAGTGTACCCTCTTGAAAATGTCTTTGCCACACAACGAGTTATCGCAGCATAGAAAGTTATTATTTGTGTATTCTGTAGTGATTTTCTGAGTCTGTTTTGATCTCTGGATGACTATAAAACAAGAAAAACAAGTCAGAGAATCTAATGACTCTAACAGGAAAAAAGTCTGAAAGCTGCAGATGAAGTCATGAAGCAATTATTCCCATAACTACATTTGACCCATTCTGCCAAATGACAAGAAACTTTTGTTTATCACAAATCAGAGGATCAGAACGTCATTCAGACTGGGAGGGACCTCAGGGGTTCCCTGGTTCAACCTTCAGCTCACAGCAGGGGCAGCTCTGAGGTCAGACCAGGTTGCTCAGGTCTTCATCCATTCAGGGATTTGAAATCTCCAAGGACAGAAACTGCACAGCCTCCTCAGGCAACCTGCGCCACTGCCTGACTGTGTTAATGGGAAAACAACTCTCCTCATATCCATTGTGATTCTCTCTAGTTTCCATTCATGTTTCTTGTCTCTTACCCTTCTACCAAGGTGATGAGCCCAACTCTGCCCCATGTGTGAATTCTTTGCAGGCACTGCAGCTGCTGTTACGTACTCCCAAAGTTAATTTTTCTCTAAGGTGAGCATATCTAGCTCACCCAATTTCTCCCCACAGCACAAATGTTCCAGCTCAAACCACAGTGGTGGTTTCTGCTGAGCAGTCTCCAGTTCCCTGATGTCTTCCTTGTACTGTGGGCTGACAGCTGGATATAGAATTGAGGCATGCTGCAGTGAGTGTTGAGCAGAGGAAATAATCACTAGCCATGTTCCTGCTCATGCAGCCCAAGATGCCTTTGGCTGTTTCTGCTTCTGGGGCACACTTCTGGCCAATGTCCAGCTTACTGTCCCCAAGAAGTCTAGGGCCTTTCCCACAGGCCTGCTTACCAAACAGTTGATCCCCAGCCTGGGTCACTTGGAGGGGTTCATCTGCCCTAGATACAGAATTTTGCTTTTGTTTTTGCTGAAGTTTGTAAGGTTCCCACTGCACCATTCCCCCAGTCACTGAATTGCTGGATGGCAGACTCGTGGTTAAGTATGGGAGCTGCCCCCACCCCCTTGTTTGGAGTCAACAGCAAACAGGATGAACAAAGAGTCTGTAAGTGCCTCTAGCTCATTAATAAGTGTGTTAAACGAGGCAGGTCCCAGGACAGACTCCTGCACTACTTCCCCTGTTACTGGCCTCTGGGAAGGTGTGCAGCTACTGCCCTCTGACCATTTAGCTGTGTCTTTATTCATTTTCTTGTCCATACATTCTTCTTTACTCAGAGACCAAAGCTTACTGTGGAAAACAGTGTAGAAAATACTGCTGAAGTCAAGCTAAGTTATGTCTAGTGTTCTTTCCTTGCCCACAAATCCACTCATTTTATTATGAAAGGTGATAAGGGTCTCTGTTTTACTGCAGAAGGCAAGCAGCTTGGTCAGGCATGATTTGCACTTGATAAATCACTTCTGTCCATTTCTGAACACCTTCACCTTCATGCTCACAGAGATGTACTCTATGAGGACTCATTCTGTGGTTTTGCTAAATGCCTGATGGGAGGAAGTAAAGGAGATGGAGCCAGGTTCTTCTTGGTGAAGTTCCGCGATAGTGTAAGAGACAGCAGGCACAAACTGAAATACCAGAAGTGTCCTTTAAATGTAAATACAACCCCCTTTTTATGGGGAGGGTGAGATTGGTAAAACACTGGAACAGGTTGTCCAGATAGGTTGTGGAGATACGGAAAACCTGACTGGACACAGATCTGAGCAACATAGCGTAGGTGACTCTGCTTTGAGTAGAGATGTTGGGCTAGGCCAAGTTCAGCATTATCTTCCAGTCACAGCCATTCTGTAATTTCTCTCAAGCAACCCTTTACTCAACCACAGCCAGTCTGTATCCTCTTTCTTGAGCCCCTTCAAGAAGCAGAGGCCTGTGAGACTTTGTGGTGATGGCTGAGGCAGAGAAGGCATTGACTCAGACTGATCTGTGTTCACTGTCACTACATCAAACATTCAGTCACAGCCACAGCCTCACCTAACTGGCCTTTTCCTACTAAAGTTAGATCATCTGGTTGCTCTTTCTCTCGCCTTTAAACATCTCCTCCAGCAGAGCATTAGCTTTGTGGTTAGCACTCCTGTATATCTGGGAAGTGTTTCTAAAGTCCTCCTTTGTAATCTGCTTCTCCCTTCCTTATACTGTTCCACCACCAACTCCCAGCTTAGCCACACCAGTTTGCTGATATATCTGTTTGTTTTCCTGAGTATTGGAATGGATCATTCTTGCTCTCAGATGTAGTCTGTCCTTATAGAACTACCAGCTTTCCTGAGCAACTCTCTCCTCTGATCTGCTTCCCATGGGATGACACTTAACAGCTCCCTGATCGATCCAAAGTGTGTTTGCCTGAAGTCCAGGGTCAGTGCTCTGCTCCAGCCTTATTCACTCCCCTTGAGACCTTCAAGTCCATGATTTCATGCTTGCGCTAAACGAGTGTCATGACTTTAGCAAACTCTACACACGATGATTCTTTCACAGCCTCTTCATTTTCACTCCTCTCCTCATCTCAGCCAATAACTGGGTAAGGAACAGGACATTGTCATCTGAATATGACGAAAACAAGATGTTAAGAAGCATAAACCAATGAACTGTTCAGACTGCAGGATCATAAACTGCTTCAGAGGCAACTCTAAAATTGTACATTATAGCATCTAATCTGAATAATACACTTAGATGCAAACCACAAATAGTAAATTTTGAACGAGTATTTGTAAATTGCCTGATATTATGAAAGCTTAAAAATTATTGGTATGTATGAAGCAAGTTATAATTTAAAGAAATGTTGACTTTCTATTTTACATACCCACTACTTCACTGTTTAGAGTGTTTATTAACTTGGATTTTCTGAGTTGCTGTTTTACTTTCCACCTGGCAAACTGAAAGCTCTAAACTAAACTTACAGTTTGAACTTGGAACATTTCAGAACATCAGATAAGGAAGTCAACAGACAATCCAAAGTATGGCATGGCCGCTGACTTCATGCAACATTGAATCAGAGATCATATTTATACAGAGATTGTTTTGCCAGGTGAATGATCACCTTGGGGCAAGTGAAGCTACAAAGTTGTCATTTCCCACAGAAGCCCTGTTTATGCAGAACAGGGTGAAATGGTGGTTCCATTGTGGAAACTGTTTTCCTGGATTTCTGTTTTCTTAAACTACCGTTATGTTGTTGAAAAGATAGTTGTAAGAACTTTTTCTTCAAAAACTAAAATTAAGCCTTTGTATTTTCGACAAGTAAAGCACTGGTAGAGGTTCTAGTTCTGTTTTTTTTTTGTTCTGGGGAGCAGAATGCCTTTGTGACCATGACTGTGACCTCAAAGGAACCTTAGCGAATATAATTTACACTCTGTGTATTTAATCCCAACTTTCTTAGAATAATATTCTGCCAAGATTTCTATCTAAAAAATACTTTGATGCTGCTGCTATTTTCAGAGACAGAGATAGCAGATTCTGGATTTTACTGAATATTTTCAGTTAAGGGCACAGAAACAGTTTGGATTCTTTTCTGAATGTCTGAAGAACTTGCTAACCTTCAAAACCATCATAAATATTTACTTCTGCATGTTTTTGTATCACTTTCTATTATGATTATATACTACACTGTGAATTGAATACTGATTTCAAACAGTATGAGAGAGCAACACAGTGAATGTCTTTTGACTAATAGTTATTTTGAATGGTAAAATTTCAAATGAAAATGCATACATATGTTGTCTTTGAAGATCTAATAAGTGTCTAAACTGTAAGAAACATCAGAAAAGTCTGCTACGTTTTGAATGCACACTTCTGTAATAATCTTTTCTTGCTGTGTGAGAATTTTATGTCTATTTTCACTGTACACTGAGATAAGAATATACTTCACAGGTATGTGAAATCAGATAGATCTTCATGGAGGTGAATTGTATTGTGTGCAAGCTGACTTTCGAGTAAATATTTAATTAGCTGCTCTTATTGAGATGTAATCATTCAGCATCTTTGTTCAGTTCAAGTGGAATACATTACATAAGAAATGACACTAATGTCTGAAAAGGTAACAGCCTGTTCTGCCAAATCACTTGGAGCATGATTTTCTGATAGCCCACAATACAGGTCAGAAAAACCTGTGTTAAATAGCAGCTTCAGCATGACACAGAGAAGGTGACACAGGGGAAAGGATCAGAGAAGGCAAGCATGACTTTGGAAGACGAACAGGAAGCAAATCTGCACTGTGCAGGCAGTTTAGGCAAAAAATGCATGTTAAGCAATTGTTTCCACATTTCCTGTGAAATGAAATACCAGGGACAGGCTGAACTCATGCAGAACTGCACCTGATGAATAGGAAGTTTTGCCATTGCAGAGTTTTAAAGGTGGTTACCCAAATACAATACTCAATATACTGTGAGAAAAGGGAAATATTTCTAAAAGCGACACAGGCAGACTAAGCACTTTATAAAAAAGTGCTTGTGAAAATGTGGCACACAGGACTGCAAGGAAAGGAAACCAATATCAACTAAGAAAGGAAAGGAAACCAATACTAACTAAGAGCAAAGAGATGCCAATCAAGCAAAATATATCTAGAAAGGACAGGGCATTAAGAGTCCTTCCTTTCTCAGTGGGAATTTGAGCAGAGAATTCATGCTATGTAGTTTTTAAGAACGAGAGTTGCTTGGATTTGGATGCGGGGTATTTTTTATGTACTGTATAAAGTTCAGAACTAGACCAATTATAATTATCCACAAGGACTTTTCTTTACAAGAGGTAGTGTGTTCTGGATAAACTCCATTATAATAAATTGGATTTAGCTTATCAAATTTTAAATTCAAACTTATTTGGCAATTAATATTGAATGTTTTCTTTATTTTTTTTATTTGGCAAAGCCATTTAGAATCTGTCAAGATAAAAGACATGCTTTTATAGCTGCAATTACTTTATATGCAGATATCCTTCCTCCTGCAGGGCTATTCCTATACTGAGTTTTCCAGAGGTGTGGAAACACATTTTAATTATAAACTAGATAAAGCATGGTAGTTTTAGTATAATTTATGTAGAAAACTTCGCTTTCATGAATGTTTTAAATGTGCAGCCATACCAATATGGAGTGTCTGTCACTTTTCATCTTTCCTAGCCCAGTTGTGACATTGATTTTGAACTGTGTTTACCTTCTAAATAATTTTTTATGGACCTCTAGAAGAATCTGTGGGAGCACCTCTAAAAACTCTAAAACTAATTTCTGTAGCAGAAACTTGTTATATTAAATTAAAAACACCAAAACCTTGTGTATTTCTACCATATTAAATTTAAATTTGGGACCACATCACAGACTTCTGTCGGACATTCCTTTCTAGTCACAGATGCAACTGTCCACTTCAGAGGAATAAGGAAGAATCCAGATTTTAAACATCTTTAATTCCAATTTATGAAAGTGAAGAATAGGGCTGAACAAATTCAATAATTTTACAGAATTAAAAACGCCACTTCCCAGGTTTTTATTATTATTATTATGTAAGGGAAATGAAAATATTTATTTAGCTCTCCCTTTTTTTCACATAAACCTTTAGAATATTTTGATTCCCAGCCCTCATGGGGGTGCCTGGACACGTGTTTGCACTGGGCACATGGGGGATTTCTATTGGACTGCTTGGAGGATCAGTGGGTGCTCATATCAATGCTTCTTCTTTAGGTTTTGCCTGTGCATTTAGTTGCATTTCAGTAACTTATTCATCCTTGTGCCTCAAATATGTGCTGTAACCAATTTTTTTTTTTCATCGTGAAGTTGAAAACTTTCTATAAAGAGATCTACTGGTCTTTTCTAGCACAAGAAATTTTATACTGTATGTCTTCATAATGGAACTTTCCAGTGAAGTTGTAATGTTCTTCAAGAGCACGTGGGAAGGTGTTAAAATATTCAGCAGATGCATTCTCTTCTTGAAATTTGCATAGAACTTTTATCTCAGAAATGAAGCCTCAAGAAAGGGTAAAATGTTTACAAAATTTACTGACCTGACATAATTTTGTTGTTTCATTCAGGACAATATTATTTCATTAGCTTTTGGTTTTGGCGCTTAAATCTGATCTTCCCTGTGATCTAGCTTTAGAATTAAATGTTTAAGAGATGAAATCTGGTAGGAGGCAGACTCAAGCATGTTCTAATGAATGTTGTCAAGGATGCCATTATAGTCCAGGAACAAGTTCCAAGCAGCCTTTTACTACACAAAAAACCCCCACCCATTATCAAGACTTTTGAAAGTGGCAGCCCCTTCATCCCCACATTAAATCAGAAGTGTTTGCTTGAGTGCCCTCTGGCCAAATCTTTGTAAACTAGGTTGTGGTACTAGGTTGTGGACACCAGTTATAGATTAATTTGGAACGTGCATTAGGTGGGATGTTGCACACAATTTTCATGGGCAGGTATAGTCTTAGCCAAGTAAATTCTACTTCCTTCTCTTGGAGGAGAAAGTATGGATTGGCTTAAGTTGGTCACCTCAATTAATACATGAAACAATATATTAGAAACTAGTTGATGTGGGTTTACTTCTTGGAGCTGCCATTGATCTGTAGTGTAGTGGGAAATCAGTTTTCTCTTCTCTTTGTTTTCTTACTGTTTTGTTTCCCCCATTTTTTGTTCTGTATTACATCTGGTCCAAAGGAACTTTGAGGAGGGTTTAGGCTTTCTGATGCCATTGTTACTCTTTCTAGTTTTACCATAGAAAAGTCAACCAAATTTAAAGCAGAGACAAGACTTGCCCTCATTGATTCAGTGAAATACTAAAGATAGATTTAGTTGTAAACTGCTGTTTTCCAACACTGAATGCTAGTTTAGTTGGGAAATATGAATATTAGAGCTGCAGTTCACACAATTACTTTTAAAAGAGAAGCAAATAAATAGCAAAGGAACAAGAAGAAAAATTAGTCCTTACCATCTTTGCAGTTCTCTTTAATTAGAAAATTTAATGACAGATTTCTAAAATTACTGACAGCTCCTTCATATGTTGGGATTTTTAAAAGATTGTTCAAAAAATTTCACTTAGAAATACCAGATGCCCATAGGAAACCAATCATTCACTGAGATATTCTACCACATCAACTATCCTCTCCCATCCTGTGGGAAAGAAATTATCTGTAAGAGAAGCACAAGAAGTCTGCTTCAATTTAAAATAAGCTGCAGAGAAGAAAATTGTCCTCCTCAAATGTCTGGCTTACAAGAATAACTAATATTAAAATTGTCTTCAGTAACAATTCTACTGAAAAAAATCAAGAAGGATTTTGCTATTTTTCATTGCTCCCTAGCTAGAGACACAGGGCAAACTGCCTAGTCCTCTATAAATTGATGGTGAAACATGAATTATAAATGACAGATGGGTGCCTTAGTTTGCAAGGTCAGAGCTAAGTTGTCAGGCAAAATGCAAGAAGGCAATACTCACTGAGTAGCTGTTCTGTATCAGGGCATACTTGCAACTCAGCCTTACTGTTGCTCATGAAAGAATATAGGAAGTAAAAAAAGTATCTTGAGTGTAATGCATAGCTGTTTCACAAGAAATCCCTATAAAATTTCTCTGTTACTACAGCAGACCAAGATTTTATGCAGGATGGGGACTACAGCCCTTTCTTTTGAAATGGAAAGTCTTGATAGCGGGTAAGATCACAGAAAAGATTTACTCACTGTGGAGTCTTAGGATTCCTATGATGTTTTACAAGGAACAGATGATTTTTTAAGTCTCCTCTAAGCCTAATTTCTTGAGATTCTTAAAATTACATCTGCCATTTTTGGCTATCTGCTCTGGTGAAACTTGAATGCAATTAGGCCCCCAAAGATGCAGTACAAATTAAACACTGGTCCCCTTAATCCAGTGACAATTTTTGATGGGCATTCTAGAGGCAGAGACACTCCAGGCATAAACAGAAGTTCGAGGTCATGAATATCTCTCTAAAATATATGCACACAGCAACATATTCCATGCATCTTCTGAGAACGTGCTTCTCTCTCTGCTATGGAGCTAAGAGACAGAGACACAAAGCTAGACATGCTATGCTGTGAAACCTCAGTGGAAGCAGTTGCCCAGTTTCTAGAAGCAAGAGAATGATAACAAGTAGACTTAAAATCCAAAAACCTACATGCAACTGCACAGTTGTGTCTGTGAAATGTTAGCACTGCTTTATATCTTCTTGGATACATGTGTAATTCCCCGTTCAAGTATTTTTTCAGTAAAAAATTTTGGTGCGCAATTTTTTTTTCAATGTTTGATATACTGTAATATGATTGTACAATATTTATGATAAACACTGCATGCCTTGAAAGAAAAAAAAAAGTGTAGAAAGAAATTTTCTTTTTACATCACTGAGTTTAGGAGGTGGAGGAGTTTGAAAATGGCATTTTCAAGCGCATTGACCTTGGTACTGTGAAATATTTGCTGTGCCAACAATGAAAGAAAACACACAGGCTTTTTGAACAGAAGCAGTACTGGAAAGTCACAAAGGAAAGAGATACCCAGACAAATTCCATTCACCATTTTCTCTATCAGTGTGATGCTGATGTTACCCTGCAAATTCATGAAAAACCTACAACATATGACTGATTCTGCAGCCCAGCCCTTACTGACAGAAACACTGGTGTCAACATCTCTTCCTCAGAGGCCTCTGAGACTGTGTCAATCGACTTCTTCTTCTGGACCACTGTAACCAAGTTCCTCCCTGCTCCTTCTGAGATGCCAAAATCAGAAGAAACAGCTGGCTTTGTAGTTGTTCACCCAAAACCCATGGACAAGACTCAACTGTCTACTGCAGCCTTCATTAATGGTTTTAGAAAAAGTACACCAAACATATCACTGATTTTTGCCAGACTAACAGAGCAAAACAAAAAGCAGTGATAGCACTTATACAGCCCTAAACAAGTCTGGTAGTACTCCAAGGTACAAGTGGTACCTCAGTAAAACCTTCAGCACATGGAATTTCTCCAACAGAATTCTCAGCCGGAAAAACCTTCATAGGATGTTAGTTTGGTTTGGAAACAGCTTCAGCCTCAAAAAAAACAAACAAATAAATTCCACTCTCCAATATCATTAAATCTAGCTGAATGTTAAAAGTTTAGCAAGAGAATAAACTAAGCATCAAAGAAAGAATTCTGGTTTTTTTCCAAATTACCTGTGAACTAAAATTTACTATGGAATTTTTTAATGAAATAAAGTAAAAAAAATATTTTTTTTTTATCTGCTGCCTCTCTTTTGTCACATCTCATTCTTTCCTGGTCCTCAGGTCTTCCATAAATCTACTTTTGCCACTCCTTCTAGTTACTACCATCTCCTCTTTAGTTACTTGTCGTAGACCTGCAGCTAACCCTCTGACACAGCAGCAAAGCCTGCTGAGATATGTTATGTATTTTTCATTTGCAGTTCTAACTAGAAGGTGCTGAGGGTCAGTCTTGCTAAAGTCCATAAGCCATAAATAAATACCATCATCCATTCTATCAATATTTTTCCAATATGCTTTGAGTTTGGAATGACATAAAATCTGGGAATCACTCACAGAATTATTGAGTAATAGTGGTGGTACCTCTGAAGTCCTACAGTGCAGCAGTTTGGTAACCTTTTTGGGAGGCAGTGCTGACAAAGCCAACCCTGCCCTCCCTGATGCAGAAGGATTTGAATTCAAGTCTGCTACCTCAGTAAGTACAGCTGACTCAGAAAAAATTTTAAACCACTAGTAGGGTTCTTTTTGCAGCCCTTGATGTTTTTTATTTTGGGTTGTTTTGGGTTTTTTTCCACTAGGGAAATTAATTTCTCTCATTCTACTCTACACAAACAGTAAATTGATCCTGATCATGCTTACAGGAGAGCAGCAGGGGGCTAACAAGTGCTGACAGAATGCCACAAATAAAAAGGATTTTTTTTGAAACATACCACAGGTTTTTGGCTTGATAATGAATGTCTGTGGTTTGTTCAATATTAGTAGCTTGTGCAAGTAGGCATTCTCATCCTGTGTCTGTCATGATGGAGCACAAGATCTCCTGTGATCTCTGGAGGATCCTGATGCAGGTTTTACCACTGGGGTCAGACCAAGGGTTAGGCTCTCTAAGCAGCTCAAGCCCTGCACAACAACAAGAGCACTGGACTCAGGTGCTCTTACCTTCTTGTGTCCCTTTTATCCTGAACTTCATCAAGTCTGAGAATGGCTCAGAGGTGTTAACAAACAGTCTGTAGTTCCCCACAAAACTCCTGAACAGGTTGCCTCTCATGAAGCTATCCCAGGACAAATCTCCCTAAATGTGTAACAGCTCCCTGTTCCGTTCTGGAAGTCTTATTCTGTAAGAGATAAGAGTATATTTAGTCTTTTATTTAACCTATTTTGCAGTCTCCATGGTATGCCATCTCACAGGCTAAACTCTCTTCTTTGCATAATTACAGAAAAAAAAAGGGAAACTACATTCAGATAAAAAAAATAAGTTCTTTTAATTTCACCTTTTCCCTTCAGAAACCCAGACAAAGTGAAGAATTGAATATAGTAGTAACAGTTAATGATAATTCCTGGAATGAAAACAACAGAAAACAAAACAACAAAAAAAAAGCATTTCTTACATTTTCAATGAAAATAAGCAATAGTGAAATAGTTTCATTAGAAGTAGAGCATCAGGGAATAGTCATTCTCATTCATTCTTCTCACAGTAAATCAATTTTTATTCTTGAGCAGAGATCTTTGCTTGCCTGTTCTTAGCCACCAAGAAGATATTAAAAAGTTATATGAGAATCTCCTTCCTATTTTTGATCCTAAGGAATGGCTGAGTTATTTTGCTGAAAGCTTGAGTCAAAGGAAAAAAGAAAAAAGAAGAAAATCAGCCTCTGGCACAAAAAAAAACCAACTCCCACCCCCCCCCCCCCAAAAAAAAAAAAACCCAACAAAAACAAAAACAAAAAACCCAAACAAAAAACCAAACCAAAACAAAAAAAAAAAAAAAACAAAAACAAACAAAGAAACAAAAACATACTAGAAAATTAAAAACAAGGAATTAAAATTCTACAAAGACTGGACAATCTTAGCTAAAGATGTTGCCACTAGCCACAGAGATAATGGAATAGTTTAGGTACATATGTATATATCTATATTTCATTAACATCCCTGAATCTTTTATTGAATTATTTTCATTAATATATGTTAATGCAAATTACACTAAAAATTGCTCAGATGATAAAAGAGAATTCTTCATTTAAATTATCACAGAAAATGAGATTTTTTTTTAAAATGGAAATATTTTAAAGTTTAAATCTTTTTACTTCCTATTAAAAAGCCTTTCTAAAACTTGCTTCACAGACAGTTGCTATTTCTTTTAAAATAGCTGGAATTACCAAAAGCACCAGATATTTTTCTTACAGATTGAAAAGGCAGAGAAGAGCAAACAAAAGAAGAGTCTCTTTGTGGAAGTTGCTTTACAAAATCCTTTGTTTTCTTTTCAAAAATAGTCTGTAAGTGATTCAATTTGAAATAATGATTTCAAAGAAAATTGTGGAACAGTGGTAATGTGAGACCAGTGGTAATGTGAGACTTAAGCACTAGAGTGGACATTGCGATGTGATGACAAAGAAGAGGAGGCTGAATGATGTCAGACTAGTAGTTATCCAGGCTTTTGTGTTTGCATGGTTTATGTGTGTGACGGACTGAGGCACACAGGCTGTTATAGCAACTGACTTGTGGTGAGTTCATGAGAGAAGAGACCTCCCTTTTGTGCCCAAATTATCAGAAAACACTGCATTATATGTGCCATTCTCCTCACAGTGATGTCACTTTCCTACAGTCCATCTCCAGAGGTCTCCTCACCTGGGTGGAAGGGGGAGGTGAGCCCTAGGACTAACCATACACAATCAGAGTGAAGTTGACAAGGAGGTCCCTCAGAGGTGGGTCCCACTGCAATCCCATCCAGGGACTCAACACTCAGACTGCAGGAAGTGGCTCATCCAACTTCTCTATCAGTCTATTCAGAAAAGAAAATGTAAACACATCTCAGAAGTCATTTCAGCAAAGTGTCTTGGTTGCTGCATTATCCTCTACAATCACACTAAACAGGTCTTTAGTGGTCTGAGGACTGGAGATACAGAAATAAATTTTGGACAAGAGTGCTTCCATAGAAACCGCTTCTGCTCTTTTACCCGTGTGTCATCTTTCTGTTGAGTCTTCTTTCCCAGCAGTTCATTCATGGTAAACTGAAGAAAGTCAGAGCCCAAGCTCTGCTGCAGTGGGTGAATTAATCTGTATTATTACCTGTAGGGAGCAATCCTGGCACTGCCCTAGCTCCTAAGGTGATTGTGGCCATTTGGCTGAGACCCTGTCACTTGTCACAGGCTAAAACTGTGTGGGGACTTAGAAATACGTGGTTTTGTGGTAACATTGGCAGCTTTTGAGTCTGTGAAAACATTAAAGCAATCGTTTCACATTTCTACAAATATTCCAAGTATTCTAAAAGACAAGATGCTTACAGAGATTACTGCTAGATTTTGGACATGGTTTGGGCATATGTATATATTTAAAAATTTCCTAAGGCCATCTGCTGACAAAAAGGAATCCCAAATGCAAAAAAAAGTAATTGTTGTGAGATTACACATTTCATCAAAAGGAGACAGGAATCGAAGTGTGTTCAATGGTTAACTCATCTGTATTTGGGATAGCAGGCAAAAAAGGAGCAAGACAAATATTTTTTTATTGATGCAAAATATGAAGCAATGCAACAGATTTATGTCATTATATAATATTGAGATTTCTGAATGCACAGAGGAAGCAAATAAAGATAAAAAGTAGAATATTAAAATAATAAATATTACAACCTGGTAGCTTTAGCAAATGAAATAGAAAATATCAACTATAATAAGCTATAGATCTTCCACCTCCTACAGAATGAGACTACTCTGGGAGTTGCCTCCTTTAGAGTCAGTGCATGTTTTCACCTTCTGAACCCTGAAAAAGCATATGTTCTTTAAAGACACTGCAAAGCCTATCTGCGGGTAAAATTACCTCATTCTAAAAAATGTTTTTAGCAATTATTACCAATTCAGATAGAAAGCAAAATAAGCCAAACATATTGTCTATGAAGAGCTTCTTTATTTCTCCAAGGAAGTGACAACCAGATAAGACACTGAGTTAGCTGATTCCTTTGTGGCAGAAAGTGTTTTATGGCATAGAGGCTGCCGCCTCTGCAGTAATGTAAAGAGAAGTGTCTCTTGTACCACAGCTGTCAGGATGGTGTATTACAGAGAGACAACGAAGAACAGATGATACAGGGACTCTTCTACATTTCTGAATGAAAGCCCAATTATAATACAAAGAAATAAGATTTTGGAAATTCAGTACTGCCAGTGTTCATGCCTGGGCCAGCAACAAGAGGACCCAATCCTGTTCAGTACCTATGTTGATGTTTTGGATGAGGGCATTGAGTGCCCCCTCAGTCAGTTTGCAAACAACATCAAAGTGGGTGGGAATGTTGATCTGCTGGAGTGCAGGAAAGGCCTGCAGAAGCATCTGGACAGGCTGGATCAATGGGTTGGGGACAACAGTATGAGGATCATCAAGGGCAAGTGCTGGTCCCTGCAACTGGACAACAACCCCAGGCAGTGCTACAGGCTTGGGGAGTAGTGGCTTGGGTGCTGTTCAGCACAAAGTTACACAGGGGTACTGGTTAACAGCCAGCTGAACATGAGCCTGCATGTGCCCAGGTAGTCAGGAAGGGCAATGGCATCTTGCCCTGGATAGAGAATAATGTGACCAGCAGGATGAGGGAAGTGATTGCCCTGCTGTATTTGGCCCTGGTGAAATCACACCTCAAGCAGTGGGTCGAGCTCTGGGCCACTCACTTCAAAAAGGATACTGAGGTGCTGAAGTACATCCAGAGAATGGGCAACAAAAATGGTGAAGGGCCTAGAGAACATATCTTATGAGAAGCGGCTGAGGGAACTGTTTTTTTAGACTGGAGCAGATTGAGGAGACTCAGGTTAAATCTCCTTGCTCTCTACACTGCCTGAAAGGAGGTTATGGTGAGGTGAGGGTTGGTCTCTTCTACCACATCTCAAGCGGAAGGACGAGAAGAGATGACATCCTGTTGTACTAGGGGTGGTTCAGATTAGATATTAGATTATTTTTTTTCCACTGAAAGAGTGGTTAAGCATTGAAATAAATTGTCCAGGAAAGTGGAGAAGTCACTGGAAGTGTCCAAGAGGCATCTGGATATGGAACTTGGGGATATGGTTTAGGGGTGATTTATGGTAGTAGTACATCAATGGTTCAACTGGATGATCTTGAAAGTCTATTCCAACACTGAGATTTTCTTCCCTAACCTCTCTCTACACTGATTATCTTCCTGAACCTTGATTGTACACCTTTTTTCAAAATATTAAGCTCCATAGTAAGGAAGCAGGGTGTATCTGTTCCTCTTTGCTGCCCTACAAATAGCCAAATACTGTCTACATACAGCCAAAACAACATAATGAAAATTTTTTTAGAGGATATCCTTTCCATATTGAGTGGTTGCTGGAAGATCTCAGGTATCTTGGCAAGCCACTGTCTGTATCTTCTTCAGTCTTAATTAATATAGTGGGAATGGATAGATATTCCAATTAAATCTAATTGTATGAGATGCCATTAATTAGGGAGAAAATGAACTGGAAGCTAACCTCAGCCCTCACCCAAAAAATAAATCCAAAACCTAAAGCTCAGTGAATGCTTGCCCAAAACTCATTAATAAAAAAATTATATGGAATAAAATCAAGGGAAGTGTTGACCTTGAAATTACTGTCTTTGGCTCCTCTGACAGGCAGATGCTGTTTTGTAACTTTTCCAATACTACAGTATTTTTTTCTCCTTGTTTCTAGCTAATGCACAAAGAGTGACATTTTAAGGCCAAAGGTTTAAAGGGCACATGCAGATGCAAGCCATGCATCATAAGAGTTGTGTTTATAAAAAGGCAAAGGTTGATGAATCTGGAAAATGCATCCTCCTCATCTAGCTCTAAAAGTACCTCATTTGTTTAGTGATCATCTTCTCATGGACACTGCAGATGAACTATTATATTTGTCTAGAATATGATTGCTCAATCTCACCATTATCAAAATCAATATAAAAACCTTTCAGTTTTTCTCCTCGGTATAGAAGATCATATATATAGAAGTCCCCATGAAAATCAAGACTTTTTTCAAGAAAAGGTTGTGTTATAATGTCATTTTCTTGATTATTTTTTAAATTTCATCATCTTTCCTTTTTTATCTCTATCTTGTACTTGGTGTGTATGCAGTGCTTAACTGCCACTGTCCAGCGTAAATGAAAAAGGACACACTGTCCCTTGACACAGCATGTGGGTTCCTCAAGGTGCACAGCTTCTATCTCCTCCTGCCTCCAGATGCCAATGACTTCTGGGTCCCTCAGCTTCACAGCAGCCCCTTTCAGTGCCCAGCAAACATGCCCCCACCTAAAATCACAATCCAGATCTCAGAAAATCCCATCACCACACTCTAACTATTAATCTTAACTGTTCCAGTGGCATGAGAGACATTTTCAGCAAGGCCCTTTTTTCTGTACTTGGGAGGGTGATATTTCCAGGCTCTCTATGAGGTCTGGTGCTGATGAGTATAACGAAGATACAGGAGGGCCTCAGATAGCTACCTCAAACATGTTCACTAGAGCAGAGTGTGGGATAGGCTAAATTTCTGAGCTTTTTTGGGTTCCTTCTTTTGTATTGTAAAACTGATGTTGGCTTTCCCTCTTTCTTTTCTTTTGAAATACCTTTGGCTGTTGAGAGAAAAGGAAACATCCCTGTCTGCTTCTGTTACCACAACAAATGAAACTATTCAAGCCAGGGTTGTTTTCCTGAAGGCAGAGCTGACACTTGCCAAAAAGTTGTTAATTCTTTCATCATTGTGAAACTCTTGGCCCTTTCCTCAGTTAAAAAAAAAAAAAATTATTAACTGAGGAAACAATGGCCAGTGGCAATTCTGCCATCTCTAGTTTCCAGAATCTTGAATAAACAATGACTGCTATGAGAAGAAATTACTTGTTCCGTTGTCATAAGATAGCAGTCCAAACCTGAAATAGAGGAAAATGCTGATTAATTTCTCTGAGGGAAAGCGCTGGAGTGGTCGCCATCCTCATTGCATAAGAGGCCTCAGAAAACGACAGCAATGAAAGGATGCAACATATATTTTAGAGTTACTGCATATAAGATCTTCACGTTATCATGTGATAGTGTTTGCGTGATATGGTCTTATAAATTCTGACTCCATAGTTTAGTCATAGTGCAGTTCCATAAACTGAATCGTTGTTCAATCACAATTTTCTTCTGCAGACCTTGATGACCTTCCTCCCCGAGGATAAAAAGATTAATCATCCTATAACTGCTCAAAGTGGTACAGGCTCTCCACCATTTTATAGAGCAGATCATTGCAGGATCATCTGGAGCAAGTAGGAAGGCATGTTTTTCTTCACTCCATACTGACATAAGTAGAAGTATTCCTGTCCTGGCATGCCTATAATGCATTTTACTTTTAAACATAAAATTCATGCATAGAATGCTCCTGAGCTGGAAGTGCGGATTTTGAGAAAAAAAAAGGAATGTGCCACTTGGACTGGCCCTCTGTGAACAGTGAGTGCCAATGCAGGCCTGATCATCTGGAGAGAAACCTTAGCTGGTAGGATGACCCTTGCTCCCTGAGGCACCCCTAGGAGGCTCTGCAAGAAGAAACATCTGTATGACTGTCATGGAAAAAGTTGAAGGATACATCCCAAAATAGAAAATCTTGCAGGATTCTTCAGTACAGGAAGGTGGTGCTGATTTTTCTGGGGTTTCTTTTCAGCACAGTATCAAAGGAGATACTGTCATGTGTCATCTTCATTTTCTTCTACTTCTTTTGCCTGTATATATATTCTTTTCCCCCCACCAATTATTCTAAAGGCCACTGAATACTCGTCTCAGAAAAAAGGTGATAGTACTGCATGATTTCACTGTGAGTCCATCAATGTAAAAATAGATGGACAGTCCATTGCACAGTAAAATTTGATCTGACATTATTCATTAACCACATCCTGCCACTATGGATTAGGATGCTTCTGATTTTAAATCTACAGAGTGGTTTTTTTTCTCTGTATTTATTTCACCCATCTGTCTCTGCTACTGAATTTAGATGAAATGGGAAATAGTGAAACCAGTATTTATGCTACCATGTTTGTTATGGTGATGTTTTTCTTAAAGGTAAGGGGTTTTTTTGAGAGTAAGTAGAAAATCTTATTCTCTGTTTGTGCAAGAAAAGGAGACATGCAAAGAAAACTGTTTTTCACAGAAAGCTGTATGATGTCATTATATGTTCTGTTATACACAATGAAAATTTAAGATGTTAAAATTGCCAACAAAATTATATTATGAGAGAAAATTGTCTTATTTGAAATGTCACACAACTGAAATATTTTGCTCAAATTTGTTTGCAAAAATGTTTTTTTTCAAAGAACTCCACTCCTTTCCAGAATGCTTAGGATATGATTCACTTCGTGCTATAATCAAGATCATTAGCATGTAAACACTTTAAAATGTTTTCATTTTGAGAACTGCATATGTCTTTACTGAGACAACAGTCCTTTTAAAGGAGAGATTCCCGACCACATTCATTATATTACAGAGGTTGCATTACTCCCACCTTTATATTTTATCAGTCAGACTGAATTGCTCAGAGTGCTTTGATGTTAAACAAATAATCTGTCCCTGCTAGTTGGAAAATACCCTCTGAAGTAATTCTGATTGATGCTGGGGACGTAATAACCTGTTCTATTGGGACTTGTTCTATTTTAAGTAAGTTCAGGAAAATAATTTGCTTTCCTTCCTTACTGTATGGATTATGACCTGACTGCATTTCTACTATATGAATTTTAAATGACACAGTGAAGATTAACATGACTCTGAATTACAGGATACAGCACAGAAGCACTTGGCAGAGAGTCTTTGAAATATGTATAATATCCTGTATAATTTCCTGCTTTTTTGTGCTTGAAAACTGCAGTAGGCAAAGTCTCCATATGCTGCTCTGTTCCATATGCAGGGCATGATATATAATTCCAACTTCAATTTAGTGGTGTTCTGCTAATAAAGGATAATGAGATACCATAATATAGCAATATAATTTATGAATAGGCATCAAATAAAGGTTTGCAGTAGAAGTGAAACAAACAAGTGAGCCGACAACAGCAATAACTAAAAATCCTCTTTCTACAGCTCTGGTCTCCATAGTCTGCCCTTGAAATAAAATCAAAATCATGGAAAGAACTAATATTGGAACATTGTGAACCAGCTGTTTCTTACAGCTGACTAATTAGTCTGTGTACCCAGCAAATCAAAAATATTTGTTACCGCTTAAGCGAAATAATCCTACAGAAATCTGCATGTCAGTAGAATTAACTTTGTCTGAAATAGTGGGGGTACCTCCTGCCTGAGCCAGCAGCTCTCTGTGAGATGTGCTAGAGGGAAGAGAGGGCCTAGTCCATACCTGAGCTACACCATTTCCCTCACCATCACCCTATAAGCTTCCCACTGTTGCTTTGTAGTGGTAGAAGCAATGTTCCAAAGCCCCAGGTGCCCACTTATTTTAATCTTTTCCCAACCTTTTAGTGATGTGAACTGAGGTTGCAAAACAGGTAGGAGGAATCCTTTCCGCATGCAAAGTGGAAGTTGCTACATGAAACTACCTTCCTGTGGCCCTGGCAGCGCACCTAATATTTTCCATACCAGGCAAATCTTTATTATCTGACAGAGGACTCAAGATAATCCCTGCCTGGAAACCCAAAATTGACAGGAAAGGATTTGATTTTGTGGCTTTATCTGTGGCAGTGATGGTGCCCATGGCTAACTACAACTTACACAGTGCTCATCCTCCTTCTCGTACACATTTTTTTTTCTTTAATACACCGGAAAGTTACGCAGTTGCCGATAGTGGGATAATTTTACCATGATTTGGGATGGATCAAGGAGGCAGAAAGTGAGGCCAAAATTGAAGCTGTGCTACTGCTAAGTTTTGAATATATTAGATAATTGTACTTCATTGTAATGAAGTGGCTGTGTGTGGCTGTGTTCCAGCCACCGGACCCTCACCCCAGTGTCCTGGCAGGTGAAAAGCCTTTACACATCTGAAATCAGGGTGAACATGCTGAAGGGCTATCCTAGAGTCCCAGAATCCGTATGACTTTTTGTGGAACTGAAGGTTAGGAAGGGAAATGGAGTGCTTTCTGGGTCTAGATACTTTATGAGCTTGGGGTCTGATACAATGCTCTCTGAGACTTGTGGAGTGGAACACAAATCTTGTCCCACAGGACTCACTAACTCTTGAAGTTCTGGGCTAGCTGGTAACCCCCAGGGCTAGTATTGCTTTTTGTCCTACATTTTGTACAGACCCACTCCAAATGGGATTCCAGTACGTGGCTGAGACTTTGAAATATAAGTGAAATGCAAATGATTAAGAATTGTGGTACTCATTTCTTGGGGCAATTTGAGAGGGAAGGTGTTGATTCTGAAGTATATCTTCAGTCTTGACCATTCAAATGTTAAGACTGGTAAGAGATTGCTAACTGATTGCTGCTCCCAAACAGGGCAGATAACAGTGGGGAATCACTTCTTTAAAGACAGTTGAAATGTAGTCAAATAACAGTAAGGAAAGATGGGGTTGGCCAAAAAAAAAAAAAAAAAAACCAAAAAACTGTGGGAATGGGAGCTACTCCAAACTTTTGCAGATCTTATAATTAATGTACTTGGTTGCACTGAAGATGAACCTAAAAGGTGATTTTAGACTACCACTGTTACACAAAACCTTGATGTCTACACAGGTATGTGTCATCAGTGACCTTAGCCAGGAAGGACCAGACCACTGAGTTGCCTTCATTGTGCAGCTGAGTCATGTCATTTTCTCTTTTGGCCTTCCTGGGGTGGGATCCAAGATACAGTGAGAAGAGTCCATCAGTAATTGTTGCTCTGTTGTGGAAGTTTCTGTGGCATTAAATCAGAATATTACTGATAGAAAAGGTTAACTACAGAAACAGTCATGTATAAATCTAGTGGCTCTCTCAGTGAGAAAAAATGCTTCCGGAAAGATTATCAAATGTAACCTATTAAGACAGAAGAAGAGTGACCAGAAAACAAATATCTTCCCAAGATTGTCTTTAGACTACCTGCATTGTAGTTCTAGTTCTGTTAAATTGCATGCTATCTGTCTGAGTAATTTCTACTATGCCTTTGTTCATAAAAGTGGCATTAAAAAAGAAAAAAAACCCTCCCTCTTTGAATCTCCTTTTTAGCTCTACTGAGAATCCTCTGCACAGGAATCACAGTACTTCTCAATTGGAAGTTATCTATGGTAACTTAGCAAATATTTTTTGTGAAGTCATATATTAAGAGAACTAAATAGCCAAAACATGGTGGGAAGAGCTGCATGCATTTAAACAGTGAACAGTGGTCAGAAGTAAAGAGAAAATAAATCCTGAAGTAGCATTAAAACAGCGTAATAGAACAAATACCCTTATGAGATGGAGTAAAGTGGCATAATTTGGAGTCAAGATAGCATAGCCTTCATCTACACAAAATTCAGCCAAACATTAAAGCAGTAGAAAACGTTTCAATACTTGTTACAGCAGTGGTTAAATGATCGTTTATAACACAATAGGATGGAACCTGGTATCTAAAGAATAAAATTTTAGAAGTTGTAAAACCTGTGCATCCCACTTGCAGAACCCATGCCAGTGCAAATGTGTCTATATAGGCTGACTTAGCTCCTTTAAGCCCTTCAGAGAGAATGACCATTTTGCTTCTGCTATTACAACTTGATGTGATTTTTATTAAAATACCACTGCATGAGAAAATACTGTTTTGTTAAATTTCTTTTGATGATTTCAAATTATTTGCTTGATTCAGTGAATACTGGATCTAAGCGAAAGTCCTGGAAAATAATAAAGGGATTTTGTCAGACTTTCCAATGGTAAAACAGAATCTTTACCCAGGTGAGTTGACGTGATTGTCTTCTAGTTGAGAACCTTTGAAAAGCAAGTTTCTTTAGGTCTGCAAGTTTTACTCAGCAATAAGTACTTAAGAACTCTTTAGATTAAATCTGCAGAATTTAAATTCCATATTATATCTATATTCCCTGTTTCCCATCTGACACAGATGATAAGGGATTATTAAATACTGTGTAGAAAAGAAGATGTGAACACAACTTTCCCATGGAAAAGGAGAAGTTATAATTATTGCGTGCCAGTGCTAGTGCTCATAAAGATTTTCTTTGCCTCATGACACAATTTTGTCTCTGCAATGGTCATGGTGGGTTGTCTAGGACATAGCTATAAATGAGGGATAGGATGGACCTTTAATATTCAGTCTCATAAACTGGCAGCTTTAAAAATAGGATTCAAACCTTGGATCAGGTCTAGGAGGGCCACAGATGGAGAAATCCAAGTGAAGCTGCATTAATACACCTGAACAATCTGTATATCTGCAGAGCACTTGTTTCTTTTGCTGTTCAGTATATTCACCGAATTACACAAGGGGAGCAAGACAAGAGATTTGATGAGATCTTTCACTCCAAGTATCATTTCCTTCCATCTTGGCTTCACAACACAGCAACTAGGGAAGGCTTCACACAGCATGCACCTGGAATCAGGGCAAGCTCTAAGAGTCAGCAAGAGAAAAATGCAATAGAGGTGATCTTTTCCACTTCCTGGCTCCTGTCTGAGCTGCTGGCTCAGGATAAGTTATGAAACTGGTATCTTATACAGCAACACAATGCCTTCAAAAAGGTGGCCAGCATCCATTCACTCTGTGTGGTAAGGTCTCCTGGCTCACTCTGAATTTCTGTCAACTCCAATGGCCTGTAATGCGGGAAATAAAAATTCAGACTAGCAAAGACCCCTTTAAAGCCTGTCCATGTCTGACAATGTCCATCCCTTGAATATACCTCAAATAGGCTATCTGGAAACACTTTCCTCCCAACTCTTCTCTAAAATGACCTACTTAAGAGGTTCTATTGTACCTTGGCACCATCTATTGTAGTGTGTCCCTACAGTGAGAACGTTTTTCGTAATACTTAACCCAGGTCACTTCTGTCACAGGTTAGGATGTTTTCTAGTTTTGATATCCCTCACAGACACAGTGAAAAAGTGATCACTATGTTGCTTTTAGATCCTTTATAAAAATTAGGAGAAACCCTTACGTCCTCTTGAGAAGAAACAAATATTTCAGTCTTTTCCCACTTGTCATACTGTCTTAAACTACTACCGTTCTTTGCTAATTTCTACTAAACTTCTGCAATTCATCTACATACAGCATGAACTTGGTTTTTTCCAAAAAATAGATACTGTATAAATATGACTAAAAGGGAGTGTCCATTGAAAAGAGGAGTCCTGTTTTGGTATAAGTATGAAACTGTGTTTTTTGGGTATTAGGGAAAGAATGGTTGTGAATATGAGACCATATTTTATCATTTTTTTACATGTAAAAAGTTAAAAAAAATGATGGAGAAATTTTGGGGAAAATCATCATCTTTCTTTGAATGTCTAGAAGCATTTGAATTTTAGCAATGAATTTACAGGAATCTCAGCTCTGAATCTTGCCCTTGCTAAATTATATCCAATGTCACAACTGTTTACATAAGCAAGGATGATTAGTACATCTGTAATTACATCTACTGGCAGTCCATGAAAGAGCTGAATGCTTCAACTTTAGCCCTTTAATCTAAAGTAAAGAATAAGTCAATGTTAAGTAATCTAAACTATAAATATTGAACGGAAAATTACCAATTAAGGTTATGTACTAATAGGCTTCTAGGAATAATAATTAAAAATACAGCATTCTAATTTTAAGCAAAGTTTAAAAGCTGGGTTTGCAGAATCTTCATTAGGACATCACCTCTTTTTTTTTTAGCATGTGTTTATATTGTAAATACTAAACAAATATTGACTGAGTCGAATAGCAGTAAAATTCTTACAGCTGTAAAAATGGTTCCTGGGACTACCATATGGAGCTTGTAAATAAAAGGAACACACCATCAAGGGAATAATTTCTCCTCATGGCAACTCTTTCTTTATTTTGGGAATCATGCCCTTCATGTACTGCAAAATTCTGTTTCATAATTGCTTCTAAAATATGAAGACTTATCAAAGTACCTTGCCAGTCACTTCTTTCACAGTTATTTTTATGAGAAGCAACATCCAACTTGATTCCCAGGATTAGCTACAATTTGATTTACTTTCATATGACTCAAAGTCTGTTGTGCCTTAATAATGTTATTTTAAAGGATGCTTCAGGGTTTTTTTTATCTTCAGAAGGCCTGATCACTTCAGGTGGGGTTTTTTGTGAAGAAATTAAGTGTATATATACTTATTTTTCATGTGGATGAGATTTTATATATGTTTAAGCAAAATCATTAAGGTTGTAATGATTCACTTTCTTGTAATTTGATAGAGAAATTTAAATGAATAATGTCTTTGCTGTGTGTCTGTAGGACTGATCTTTTCTGATTCATATCATTGACTATGTAAATGTTCCTCAAACCTACAACATTGCTTCTAAAGATTTTCTATGATGAAATGTTCCAACCTCAATCATTTTTTTGTTTCATCATAGATATCTATTACGGAAAATGTCCTAGTTTTTGATGTTATTTTGAAATTGTGCCTCTATTTTGTGAACCCCCTCCATTTTAAGATTATAAACAAATAGTTCTCCAAAACAGACAATATGGGCCAAGTTCTTCCTTTAGGGGATTATTTTAGACAGCTGCACAGCAAATAAGCAGTGTGAGGCTTATTTACACACAGTCATTGAAGCATTCATTCCACTGATTTATAGGACAGCAAAAGGTCTTTGAGACACAGACCCAGCAATTTTGAGCTGAAGTTAAAGAGAGGATTTTTTATCCTACCCACCCAACAGCCCCACAGGTACTTTAAAAAATCAATTGAAGGATTTTTTGCCAGAACAGATAGATACAGTACAGCCCTACATCCTGGATAATATTGATCTCAGATGCTGAGTCTCCATTTTTCATATCGTAATCATAATATGTATTTGCTAAGGTCATAATGATATAGTATTATTACATTGTTTCTGTAAAAAGTAAAACATAGAACATGTAAATTTGTTTTTAACTAAAATCTGAAGGTAACTCTGTGACTAATATCACCAAGGAGTTTTGATAGTGAAATGGGCCAATTGTTAATGTGCTTATTCGTGGAGACAAAATTGCAGCATAATTTTTATAACCATTGAACATATCCTGATGCTACTGACATGTTTTATGGATACTCAGCATTTCTTTATTTCATCTACCTTAATTAAAAAAAATACACTCTGCATGTGTGATATAGTTATGCAAGCTCTTATAGGTATTTCCAGGGATATTCTAGGTCTTATACCATGATTAAACCTCCAGGCTCTAGAGGTGCCTATTTGATTTTATCATCTGTAGGGGAAGGAAAGTATGAATTTAGACTTAGAAATATGTTATAAATTGGTTAATATTATCCCCCCCCCCCCCCCCTTCCCCTGGGCATATCAGTGTAAGTAAGTAAAAATGAAGGTACTTAAAATCAATGCCCACTTTTGAAATTTGGGAAGATTTACAGCAAAGGGCAGGAGAAAAGAAACAAAACTTTGCTTTTCAGTTAGCACCACAACCTGAAATAAATCAAACAGCATTCTAATAAGTTATCAAATTAAATGGTAACTTCATGGAATTTATTTTGCTTAGCATCCACACAGGTTTAAAATATATCTGTAACAAAAATCTAATAGCAAGAAGATTTCATATTATATGGTGACATTAGTATTGCTAGTGTCAGTGATATTGTTGGAATATCAGTGTTTCTGAGTTCCAGAGCAATATTTTTTGAATTGGAAAAAGTTCATAAGAATGCCAAATAAATCACATATATCTGAATTCTGGAAAACATCCTTGTATTGACACACTAGTGAATTTTTAGCCTATTTTGCCTATGCAAAGTAAAGGTTCAGAAGTAGAGTGTTCTCACAATTTATGATCTCTTCTACCAAGACAGGCTGATGAGTAGGTCAAGGTCAACCATCTTGTTGAGAACTCACAAGAAAAAGCTCACACAGAAGAGCTGCCGATACCACCTGGTTGCATCTGTAGGGACAGATCTGACTTCTCTTGTTTGGGATTAGAGTCCTCCTTGTGCTGCTACTGTGCAGGAGATGGACAGGATAGGAAGCAGGGACCAAGAAAGAAAAATTTGAGTGTTTTTACAGCACTTCAATTTCATTCTTTTCAAAATTAAATATAATAATTGTCATATTGCAGGTTAAAGAAATGCCTCTATCTTCCATCCAGTCTTCAGGCACTGGAGCTTTGATATGTCTTGAATTATAAATATTTGGGCAGGGAATGGGTCAGCTATCTATGAGAGTAACTGTTTCTTTCAATTAAATCTAAACTCTCTCTCTACCCCTGTCTCCTCCACACACACCCTCCACCCCCAGTATGAATGTACTAGGTCTTAAATTTCTACAAAATGAATCTTTATCATGGAGTTTTGAGATTAAGTGATCTGAATAACAGATACCCCTTAGAATTTTAAAGAGATAGTGTGACCATTTATTTCTGAAAATGCATTATATCCTTATTGTTATTAAAAACAAATTCTAAGGATTAAAAATCATTCACATCATTCTCAAATAATGCGTATGAAATTTTATCACTCCAGTGTATGGAGTTTTAAAAAGGATGCACACAGAGATGATAAAATTGTCTTTATATCTTTACTCCCCTATGCAGAAAATGTCCCAGTTTGCAATCCTGTTGGAAGTCACAATCAGTTTGTGTTGGTGCACTAGCAATATTATTATAAATGTAACTAAAATGAAAAATGCAGAAATATCTTCTAAATTGACTTTGGGATGTCTTTAGAAGGAATAGTCTCTCAATTTCCAAATCATTCAATTCAGATGCATTACTAAATTCAGGTACCATTATGGTAAATGGTACATTTTCTCTTGATTTATTAGTCAAAGGCAGAAAAAAATCACTTAAATTATCTTCTAAAGACTAAAGACACATGTTTATCTTAGAAGGAAAAAACCCCAAACAACACTATTATATTTTATGAGCACAGATTCCTTTAATATCCTTCATACCATATATTTTCCAACATCCCACATCACTACTATCAAATAAGCTCTCAAATAGAAAATATTTTAGGAAATTTTAAAACTGTTTGGATAAGATGTGATAAAAGAGCAGACTGATTTTTAAGACTCAGATCTGAAAGATCAGCGCTGCTATTTATGCATTAATCTAGATCAGCTTAAAATGCATAAATGACATTTAAGAATAGTCAGCTGTGGTGATTTCAAAGTTTTTAAGAATAATGTCCTTGAGATTTTAAATCCAAACACCAGAGCTTCTCAGAATCTAATTCAAACAATTGAAATATTTTATACCGTTAAAGCTGTTTTCCCACCTTATAAATACAGTGGTTTGTACTATATAGCTGTCTTCCTCTAGTCTAAGGAAAAGTCTTTATTTTCCTTTGAAAAATCATTGAAATGTACTTTGACATCATTCTGAGAGAAATGAAATTACTTTTAGGAAATACCTGAGTGCTTTTTTCTTTTTACCTCACTGTACTATCCTGGTACTACTGTTCATTTTCTTTTAAATTAAATCAATTATCTATGGCTAGTCAAATTTAATGATAAAGGCAGTAGAAGAAACAGAAACATAAATTATGATGTTATCCAGATGTGTTTACACACATATGTACCAGTCTTTATATGGACATTGATGTATGGTCAGCTACTGCAGTTATTTCTCCAAAGCATCCTAATTCAGTGGTTGCTCACAGAGGGTGAGAAGGGTTAGTTCCAATCAAAGTCTAATTCAGAGAATAAACCCTTTACTCTTTCCTTCTTTTCAATCTTTCTCCCTGAAAGCCAGCTTTAAGTGACAGTATTGCAAAATTGCCAGATAATTTTCCCACAAAATACATTTCAGAGTATAAAAACTCCCTTGCAAAATGAATTTTAAGAAATTCTTTAAGGGCTGTCAAATAAACAAGTGCAAACAGAGTTGAATCAGCTACAGTGTGAAAACAACATGTATAAATTAGTGAAGTGCTCAGCAGGTACTAAGCCACTGCTATCTTGTACTTCATCTTGATACCACTGGAGCAAGCTAGTGATGTCTAATCTACAATAAATTTATGCTTTAGTCTCAATCAAGCATAGGATGGCATTGTTCAAATACATTTGTTAGAAGAAATGCTGACTCTATTAATAAATTTTTATTTCAGTTGGTCTGAAAAAGCCTTCTCCCTTAAACAGAGCCTTGCTCAAGCATGAGGAAAGAGATCAAAAGTTTATTCTGCCCTGCTCTGATTCCTGCTCAGCTCTTTCCTGGGTACAAGCTCTGTGAGGCCTGGAGGTATGTGGAGGGCAGAGGCTTCTCCAAAAACACTGAGTCTTCCTCCAACCAACTCCTGCGCCCCTCACAGGCTCTACACACCATGAGGCACATGGAGTCCAGTACTGGCTGTGAACCCATCCCAAGAAAATTTATTGTTACCAGGATCAAGTGAGGACGTTTCAATTTGGAATATGTAGTAAATTCCATCCACTAAATAATGCGATAGACAAATATGGTGTAACAATCATCAGAATAAATTCACCAATCCCTTTATTTGTTTCCCGTGTAGAGGAAAATGTTGAATGATAAAACAAAATTAAAAATTGAGAGATTTAGATTAGTTATACAAAATAAACTGCTGACTTGCCTGTTCTTTGAACAGTAAAGAGGGAATCATCTAAGGGCAGAGGTTTCCAGCAAGCCACATAGACATCCACAGTTGAAGAAACAAATGTTTTCAAATCAATTTTAAAGAAAATAAAGAGCAACTACTGATCAAATTTATGGATTAACAAATTTAGGGGAGGGGTAGAAAGCAAAGGAGGGTCACAATTGTAGAAAGATCTGGATTATTTGTTTTTCTGCATGTAAGTTAATGAAGCCATCTTTGTCTGCTCTGAAAAGTTCTTTGACCTGCAAAGGACTTTCAAAGGGATTTGTCTGATACATCAGATGTCCGGCTGATGGTAACTCTCTGATCTGAGCCTTTGTCCGTGGCCAACTAAATGGCAAAATATCAAGAAAAGACATTTCATTTTACCACTATATTTAGTAAAGTGAAGCCACTCCTAGCTTATTATAATCAAGACAAGTGGAAGAAAGCTGTAATGCACACCTCAGCAAACATTTTCATACCTCAAGCTACATAAATCCAAAAATTATTAAATGTGCATTGATATTCCTATTTGAATGAATGCAAACTCAGTAAAATTTCAGCACAATGTATTTTTAATAATCAAGCTTCATTCTGGGATTTTTCTTTGCATGGAGTGCTTCATTTCTACATAGTTGTGTACAATATAAGGTGTTCAGTGAGAGGACCTACGGGAATGGCTCAAAACTGTATCAGACAAGCTTTAATATTATGGAACATTTCTTCACCAAGGTGGTGGTCAAACACTGGAACAGTCTTCCTAGAAAGGTATCCAAACCTGTCAGCGTTTAAGAGACATTTGGACAATGCCTTTAGCAGCAACATGAATTAACTGTTGGTAGCCCTGAAGTGGTCAAACAAATGGACTAGATGATCACTGCAAGTTCTTTCCAAATGGACCTATACTGTTCTGTTATAATCAACTAGTCCCTTTATTCCCTTAGGAAACAATTTCTTCCTGTTGTCTTAATTATTACATTAATCAATAACAATATACAGACATTACACTGTTCAAAAGAAAACAGCACACATATTTTTGCTAAATTTGTCCCTCCATTAAAAATAAACTTCTTTTGCTTCATAATAAGAAATCTAAGTAAGAAAACATTGTGTTATTTATTCATAAGCTAAATTATCAATGCTACCGAAATGTTTAAACATTTAATGCAAATATAATTCTAGAAACCATTTTACTATGGTACTTATATAATTTTTATGCTTTTAAAAGCATATAAAAGGCTGAAAAAACTTTTATGTCACTGTGTCCTGAAGCATCTTATGACATTGTAGAATCCTAAAGTCGTTCAAACTGGAAGAGACCTCAGGTGGTCCCTGGTCCAACCTCCTGCTCACAGCAGGGTCAGCTGTTGGGTCAGAACAGGTTGGTCCAGTTGGGGCTTAAAAGCTCTCAAGTTCACAAACTGCAAAATGTGGGCAGCCTTTGCCACTGTCTGACTGTCCTCATGGGAAAAATCTTCATCCAGCCAGAATGGAATTTTGAAATGACACAGTTTGCTGCCTGTCCTGGTACCATGCACTGCTCTAGAGTGCCTGGCTCCTTCTCCTTGACACTTTCTTGAAGTTTTGGTTCAGGGTGTTGAGTGTTGTAATGCAATAAAACATTCCTGTATTTTGCACATAAAAAAACAACCACTTTACTTAAATACTAGAGAGCCCTTCCATCAGCAACCATTTTAACATTGTATTTACTAATTTTCAGTATGGATTTTGGAGGCACCTATGCATAATATCTATAAAAAAATCGCATCAGTTTAATACAAAACAGCTTCATAGCTAAGCATTGGAAGAGCTATCTGCATAGTTTAAAAGAGGAAAAGTTATGGCATGACCTGATATCAGGAGGACAAAATATGGATGTCTTCTTCGATCCAGCAGAGCACAACAAAAGCCCAGGGCTGAATGTTGAAACCATGCTAATTCATGCCAGAAATAAGGTGCACACTTTTAACACTGGAGATAAATAATGTTTACAATAACCTGCCTTAGGTCACACCATCTTCTTCTGGAAATATTAAGCAAGACTGAATTTTTTCTCCCTTGAAACATATACACTTCAAACAGGAATTAAATCAGGAGCATCCTGTAGCTTGTGTTAAGCAGGGGGTCAGACTAGATGATCACAATGGTCCCTTCTGGCCTTAACATCTATGAATCTAAATGGAACACAGCACCAGGAGAACTCAAATCCCCTCACAGATTTAATAAAAGCCAAGAGCACATGACTGACCCAGAGGCAATTTTGAGAGTTGCTGGCATGACCAACTGCTGATAATGTAGGGCTCTGCCAAGTGGCCAGACACGGGCACTGATAGGACATATTTCACAGCCTGACATCTGGGATTCCAGGTAGTTGAGAGTGCATCACATGCAGCTCTAGCAAATGACTAGAGAAGAAAAGGAAAGCATTAAGTCCTTAGGAATCTGAGGATTTATTTATTTTTTAAATAAATAAATAGAAGAAAATTCAGCTTGCTTGAATTTTATCTCTCCCCAAATTAAATAAAAGGATTCACTAATTGAGAATTGAAGCTCTTTTTTTTTATTTTTTTACTTATTGTAATGGTTTACCCCAGACACCAATTAAGCCTCATGAAGCCATTTTCTCACTTCCTTGGGTGGGATGTGGAGAGAACTGGAAGAGTAAAAGTGAACAGAACTATGGCAGAATAATTCTAAATAAATATCTAGTTGTTATGAACAATACTTAACAAATTTATTTCTATTCTAATGCCGGTATTTATTTTGAATTTTTAGCTGAAAACCTTATTAATAACTCTGCAGCAAAAACCATAAAGGAAAAAGACATAGCTATGGCTGATAGAGTGTCTGAGCCTGGATTTTTCATTTCCATATCTCTGTACACAATGCATGAGTCAATTTTATTGCTTAATAGTTACTTTTTATTTTTGGACCAACTCTATTAATTTCTTGCATGCTGGAAACTCTTCACCAATTTCCACATTTTATCTCTCATTTACTATGTGATAACTCCCAGAAACAGAGGATGAGACCGATTTAATCTAAATTTAAAAGTACCCAGCATAAATGTCTGGATTTTGGTTTACTCATCCTAGGCTCCCTCAGAAAACAGTAAAGACAAATTAGCACTTTTGAAGTGTGACTTGTCTTTTCTGCTGTAGATGTATATTTGAGGATGAGAATAATTTTTAGATTAGTACTCTTCGCTCTGGAAAACTGGTAACGGGGAGAAAGGATGTGAAATGCAAAAGAGCTACAAAATCATGAATGGCCTGCAAAAAGGTGAAATGAGATTGTCTGTTTAGTGTTTCTAAAAAAATTCAAAAAATTAAAAGGCATTAGAAGACATTAAACAAAGATGTCTGTAGCTTCATTCTGTAGACCTCCATGCTGAAGGACTGTGTGACTGCTTAAAGAGTGTATGGGTGTTAAAAGAAGGTTGTACAAGTAGATGAAAAAGAAATAATTTGCAGATTGATAAAATCTCAAAATTGCATGCACAGGTTGAAAACCCTTTGAGTTGCAGTAGCCAGAGACCAGAAAGGCAAACAGGAAAAGGGCCATGTATATGCTTACTCTTCCCTGAGGTAGGTGAAAAATTGGCCAGCCTAAAGATGGTTAGTTCTGTTATAACCATACCCTCACTATAATGGGTGGAACTGTGAGAGTTTGAGGAGAAAGTTAAAATCTACACTGCAGATGGCTGTATTTGATGAGATGAAATCCACTGAGTGATTTTGAAAACAAGATCAGCTCAGGTTTAAAATAGGTCATATGTAAAAGAAAAAGAAAAATCAGCCAATAAGTTGCTGGATTTAGCATTTTTCTGGGCAAGCCAATTTCCCACGACAGTTTTTCTTGTACCTGGTTCCTGCAGTCTATTGATATAATCATAAGGCTATCAGCTTTTCAAATACTTTGCTAGATCTTGAAATCTGAAATTGGATGGGTTTATCCCCAACATGTTAAAAAGAACTGCTGAGGGATTCCCAGAGCTGGGAGATAAATCCCAGAAGGGTGAGGAGACAATCAGAACGGCAAAATTGAGAAAAATGGATGAATTTCCACTTCATTCCTGTCCTTTTCAGTAAAGGTTAAAATTATTCTGTGTTAATATATTTTGAAGGGTAGGGTGTGTATGTCTGTACATCCATGCAGTCACTGAACAGAGAAACCAAGATTTATTTCTACTATCTTTCTGTCAAGATATTACTCTCCTCCACACCAGCATTAGATTGAAACAAAATGTAGTATACTCATCTATAAACTTAAAAGACCATCTCAGCAGATTAGGTCAATTACTATAAACCTTGACTATCTTTTTCAGGGACCTAATATTGCACACATAAAACTTCCATGTTGTCTCCACTTTCCTGTGACTCCTGGATGTCTACCTGAGTCCTGTCAGATCCTGTAAGCCAGCTTGACACACACATATCACCATGGTCTCTTTGCCCTTAACTGGCTACCCTAATGGAAGTCCTGGCAAGAAGCAATATAGCCTTTGAGAGCAGAATGAGAAAATAGTGTTCAAAGGGCTCTGCAGAATTCAGGGGTCTCCCCATGGTCCATTCTCACAAAGTTTCCTTGATTTCCTGATGGACCAGGAAAGAAATCTGAGCAATATCAGCAGCCATGTGTTGCTGCATGCTTTGCTTCCTTCTTACCTTTCTCTCCCCTCTGTGAAACTGGTGTCAGATATATAATGAAGCTCAATAGAGTCTGCAGGATGCAGAATAATGTATCCTATATTTATACTGTGGTGATACTGCCATATCAGCCAAGATAGTAGACACTTTATACATATAATGCATGAGATTTTGAGCAGCTGAATTATAGTTTCCTTAAATCAAAAATTAAAAGGAAGCTAAAACATGTAGCAACATTACACGGATCAGACCTTCTGTATTGATCAAGTTGAATTTTTCATACTGGAGATTTGATATATTTAACCGCAGAAAAGCTTAAAGCAAGTGACAAAAACAGTCCTCCAGACTTTCCATATGCTTTCAAACCAAATGTGAAATGAAAGAAAGCAACAACCTTTATAACATATTTTGAAGTATAGATGACTATACTTCCTGTAACAAGATTCAGTGTGTTTCAAAAATGTTGAGCATGACAGAATATAAAGAAGTAAATAGATCTTCAGCTAAAAGCAGGGGAAGGAGGTATTTAAAATATTTGCTTTATGTATGCAGAGCAAATTCTTCTTTGACATTTTAGATTGAAATGGATATAGATAAACAGGAAGTTTCTTTGATAAAATGTCTATATTTATCAAGCAGTTTTATGGAATACATGAGATGATCTTTGGAAAATTATGGCATGCTGTAGACTACATGGAAAGATATTCTGCTGTAACAAATAGAGCAACGCTGTGAATAAATATGGTAGAAAACATCCTTTAGTGGTTTTTAGTGAGAACCAGTCCAGTTTATGGCTTTTCTGTGTCTTATTCTGTTCACGCATTTTGAGTGTTTGATGATAAAGAAACTAACATAAGGATTTATGAGGAAATTACAATGCTGATTTTTCTGATGGCATTAACTGGCTCAGTTCTGTGTATTGATGGTAAACAGAAAACTGACCAAAGAGCAAGCAAAACAAAACAAAACAATTTGGTGGTTTCATCAATGAAAGGAAGTAAAAAATATTGTTATTAATGTCCCAAAAGGAGCATAACTTCAGAATGAGAAATATTAAAAGAAATAATTCAGTTTTCTTATCAAGATTGGAGCATTGCAATGAAAATGAAATTGTGGTAGAAATCCAGCAAAGATGATCGAATAGTTCTATTTGCTTTTGCAACCTTGAAAATATTTGGAAAAATAACATGATTAGCATAGTCACAAAAATGACCTTTCAAACTATATGAATCAATCTTTATGAAATAAAGATTTCATAAAGATTTTAAGTGCTTGTTAGGAAAAAAGTACTAAGTAATTCAAAAGCTTTGATTGAAAGGGCTTATGAAAACCAATTCAGAAGCTCATTTTACTGTAATTTCTAAGGTAAGAAACCAAAGTCATTAATCAACCATGAGGGAAGAATGAAGACCAACATATTCAGGATAAGCTTTAAGAGTAATATCAAGATGACCTTTATGTCAAGCAGTAACATGAACGCCATTCAGAAGTAGAAGATGAATGAGAGCTAAGAAAACATAAAAGACAATAGGGAAAGAAGCCCAGTCCATCAACATGACACTAAAAACCTGAAGACCATCATAAAAATAATGAAATAAATTGCAGAAGCCAAGGTCCAGCCCATGAACAGGATGGCACAAAAAAATAGACAAGGAAAAGAGAAAATAATCTTCACCAAAGATACTATATAAGATTTCAACTCTTCAAGGGGAGCTGAATAATCCTTTTAGGTTTTATGATTATTTTCTCACTTTTCAGAGTTCAACTCTGCCTGTACTCCTTCCACAGCATGTTGATTTTGCTTAATACTAATCAGCAAGTTAGTTTTAAAAAAGCTAACTCTGATATGAGGCACTGTGAGGCAACACAAGGGATTCCTTCATGACCTCCTACCAGTCAGGTTTAAGAAGCAGTGCAAAGTGCAATGAAGTGATGTTCTGAGTCAGCTTTTCCATATTTCCCTTAGGTGCTTTGATCTAGTGGCAAAAAGCCCTGCCTGCTAACATCTAGGAGCACAGCAAATGTGTCTTACCAGCAGAACTACATCAGAACAAGAGTCCATGCTCTGTATTAAAGGATCCTCTTTCTGATAGAAAATGCATCTGTTTTTTTTATTCCACCATTTTCTAATAAATGTATTCAAAACATTGTCCAAAGCTAATGTTTTACTAGTTTGTATTTGATTTTAATTTCAAGTAGTGTATTCAGTATTCTGTGTTTGCTCAACATCAATATTTGAATAGGCAGACAGAGATACATGCTAAAGCCATGGCCAATCAAGCCTGGCTGATGTCATACATCTATTTAAATCTGACCTTCAACTGCTCTCTCTGATCAACCTGTATCTTCTTCAACTAATGGATTTTTAGCACCATATGTGAAGTGTGGAATGCACATCAGCATCTTCTATACTCGCTCTCTTTAAAAGTTAGAAAGAAAATACCTGACTAAAAATGCCTAAATGGGTTCATACAAACACAACCTATTCATTTGCACAGGGATACTGAATAACAAAGCTAAGTTTAATGTGTCAGACCCCCCAACTTAATTGAAACTAATAAATATACATATGAAGGGCAGCAGACATCCAGTTTATTGTTTGAGGTTTTTCATTCCTGTAAATTCTGCTCAGTGAAAGCTGGTTTAATCTTTATATTTGACTAGAAAGAGTCCCTTTTTCCAGACCTTATTTTTATTGAACTTTATATTCTCCACAAGTGTTTTCGGTGCTCCTTTAAAGCTCTCAAACAGATACAGAAAAATACATTGGGTATGAGGAGGAAGGAAATTCATTGTAAGGTTGCTACATCTCTCTTTGGTACCTCTCTTTGGTACCATGTCTTCTTTATAACTTAATAGAAACATATTAATGCAATATGATATAATATCATACTAAGTACTTATATATTGCATTAGCTTTCATCTAAGCAACTAGAAACACTGTGGGGGAATCTCTACTCTCTGCATAGACTTCAAAGCATTTATTTTCCCCACGAATCTCTCTTCCTGCCTGCTGCCCTTCTATTATCACTACAGATTAGTTTTAAACCTTTATAGGAAATTTTTTACTTGCAATTTCAAACGTTAAAAAAATCTTCAACAGTTCAGTAGCAAAATTCTTGTGTGCATTATATGAATGATTGGTGGTTTGCAATGTTAGGCCACTGAAAATGAGAACTTGGCCACAATTCCAAGGCAACAAGTAAACACAAAGGCAAATGGACATGGGCAGCTAATGGTTAACCACTACTGGTAGTTGAAAGTCTATTTTAAATGTGATGTGACATGTTTGGGATCCTCTGTGAAATTCATAGTCTTTAATTCTGACTACTGAGCAATCTTTGGGGGGTTTTATGTCTTTTTTGGCATGCAGTACCTTGTATTCACTTTCTTGACCTTTATAGGTCAGAGTGCATGCCAAACCTTTCATTCAAACATACACATCTAACAGGACTTGCAGTCATGCAAAACTCTTATGAAAATTTATGATAGGAACCAAATACCTCAAAATCAAGACACATAGAATTCAAGTCTAGTAGCACCTTCATAGCGGCTAATGAAAAATCTGATATATAAATTAAGGACAAATTTAAGGACAAAAGGGCCTATTATACAATCTATCTTGATCTCCTACATTACACAGACTATAACTATTCACCCAGTAATTTTCTGATCTCTGGATGAGCAACTCTTCTAAATAGACAAACAGCTTTAGTTCAAATGTTAGTGGCAGATCCTCTGTTGAACTCCTTGTAGTACTTCTAGTACTTAATCACACTGATTGTCTCATAGATGTTGATTTGTGGCCTGAACTTACCTAGTGCTCTCTTGTCAGCCATTGGATGCCAGTATGCCTTTGCTTTGTGAGATAGCTCTGCACAGTAGTACTGTCATCATTTCATGACTACTAAATCTATTCTTTGATAAATTAAATTAAATTAAATGGAGGGAGATGTCTCATCCTACAAGGATTTATAAAAAATTGGGATTTTTTTTTCTACATTTGTTCTGACCTCCTTTAATAGGGGCCATTGAAGCATTGATTTAATCAGTTTATGTGGCATAGAAATTGGCCTAGTAATTCTGTACATAACATTCTCTTTCTATGCCAGCAATTACCTCAGCCACAATGGGGAAAGTGCATACCAGGCCTGCATGACCTATATTCTAGGTTACTAGGCATATGGACTTATATTTGGCTTAAAATGAGAAAAGCACATCAAGGGGCTCTTAGGAACCGATTTTCACACACGATTATTTCTTTTCTCTCAACCAGCTTCATTCATCTGCAAATTTCATTACAGTTTTATGTTTGCTTCCAGTAAAGTCCTTGATTAGCACTGGGCCAAAGAGAGATTCTTCCTGATTGTCATCCAAACTTTATCAGCTGAAGATCCCCATATCATCCACCAGCTGTTACATCCAAATTAAAACCTGGAATGCTTATATTCTCCATGAATTTCTGCATTCAAATTTAACAGTCAAGCCTCAAGGATAGGATACCATACCAAACATCACATAGAACTTATATGGGCTACAGTATTAAACCCTGGATATAAAGGCAATAATTTGTTATTATGAAAAACATCTTATAAAAAGAATTATTAGCTTGTTTATAATGACAGTAAAGCTTACCATTCAAGTAACCTGATTTTTACCTCCCTTTCTCCAAAACAATTTAGCCTAAATTGATACAAACAAACTTCCTGCTGTCCATTCTTTCCCTGATACTATGCCCAGCCTTTCACTTCTGCAGCAGATGCTAAGCTTGATAAAAGGTTTTTGTCAAGAACTGGAGTGAGGGTGAATCATCTCTAACCCAAGTTCTTGCCGCACTTTTTAAAGAACTGTGATACTGATGCTGTCTTCACTGAGTCTGCTTTAGGTAATTTTTTTATATTCTTGCAAAAATCACCTTAACTTGTTCTTTTTCTACTATCCCTAAATCCAGTTTTACCCAGTTTCCAGGTAAAACTGGAAACTGGGTAAAACTGGATTCCCCCAGTTCTGCAATCTCCCTTTAATAATCATGGAATGAGCAATCATTTGTGACCTGCATTCAGAGCTCTGTGGCCTCTTCTAACATCTTGTGCTTATACTTTCAAGGCCTTATAATCCTGTGTTTTGAGTGCCTATTGAATTTTTTTTTTCAGCACCCTCCATGCTTCTCTCAATTCATACAACTAATGTTTTATTAGCTCAGCACAGTGCCACATACGTCCTTGTACATAGCTCATCTTACAAAAGCAGCAAGGTGGACAATGTGCTCTAACTGCTGACTGTCAGTATCAATCAGTTACAGCAATAATACTGGTATGGTTTTATGATTATATAATCCATAGCTGGAGTTGAGTCCTCTAGAACTTAAAAAGAACCCCTAACATGGTTAGGGAAACATTTCTCTACAATAAATCACAAAATCTGAAATAGCTATTGAGCTGAAAACTGTTGATTAACTTTACATCAATGCAACTCAAAGAAGAATTTTACTCCAGGGAACTTGCTTAAACAAATTCTCTGTTAGAGAATTTTTTAATAAATTATAAAATAAGCAATACATCAACTAGAAAACTTTTGAGATGCAAGTTAGATCAAAATTTGTATTTTATGAATTTCTGAATACAAAACAACATGGGTAGTCTTATTAGATTTCAAACATAAGCATTGCAACAAATACTTAATGTCATAAACCCGCAGTTGTTTTTGTTATCAGCTCAGTTTCTTTGATACAGAAAATACAACTTTTAAGTTAGGAAATTGCAGACAATATATTTTGATGACTTAATACCTTAATTCATTCATCTTAAAACCTTTGTTCTTTGCAATGCAATTACTTCAGACTACCTGACAGAACCTTCTTGACATAATGGTTCATTGGAGGTAATGAAGGAAAATTCACTCCTACAGATTTTCAATTGCTCTGGCAAAATTTCTGCCTGAAAGTGACTGAAGAGAATTAAGTTTAAGCTCCTTCTAACTGGACTAACTGAAGATATCTGATTGTTTGGTGGGCTCTATATTAGTTTTTTTCTGGAAAGCAAAACCAACCAAAATTGTACGAGCTAGGTTGTTATTCTTGCTGTTGAACTAGTCCTTCTACAGACTCAAAATGCACATATGACAGTAACACTAACAGTCTGAGACTGACTTGTCTGTCAAAGGCTGGCCTTATCCTCTGATCACAGCACAATGCTTTCGTGGCTGAGACAGAACGATTTCTTATGCGTGCTATACTTTACTGAGACCCAAAACCCACTCTTAGTAAAGGTCTGCGCAGGTCAATGGCCCTAATTCTTTGTGTAAATGCTACAGTGCTCACAAAAATCAATGAACAATGAAAATGACAGGAAATTTCGCCCTTTATGTTAACAATTGAATTTGATGTGTTATCTCAGGTAAACACCTTTAAAGACAAATTGTACTGCAGTTATATGTCTAGTTGCAGTTTCTGAAAAACACATTCTAGCGTGGATGTGTGGTATACACCCATTTTAAGTGCCCAACAACCTTTAGCGAGAGCATTAAATATTTCTACCAAACACAATTAATCTAAAAAAGCTTTTTGTTTGTTTTTCTTAGGAAGAATGATCTTTGCTTTGGTAGCTACCTGCTGATGAAGAACAAAATTAAACGGCAGTCTCTGTAAGATTTCCTAGAATTTAGCAAAAAATTCAAAGAATCTTTAAATGAGTTTGTGAAAGACAAAATTCACAGGAATTCACACATTGCATCCAAATTTGCCTTTCAAATGATCAAGAATAATTTGCAAAGGAAAAGATGGGTTTGACAGGGAGCTGACAAGGATTTCCAGCGAGGTTGACTCAATCTTCAAGTCTGTCATAGCTTTATTAGGCAACATTACTCATAGACAAGCAATTAATCGGACCACACCTAGCTGTGAAGAAGAATAAATGCTAACAGAGATAAAGCGATTAAGTTGTCTTTATAGTCAATGGAGAGAAAAAGAGAGTTTTAGTGTGTGGTTTATATGATCTTTTGATACTTGGTTGATGTTGAGTAGAATTATAGCTTGGAAGTGCCCATTTTTCAATCTTGGTTGAAAAGGGACCTTGAAGTCATTGGCTTACAGGTGAATGCCTACACTGTAGGCAGCTACAGCTCTTTGAATGAACCCTGCCACTTGTGTATTTTTTGCCTTTTTTTTCTGTGTATAAATTGAGGATAACTATGTTATTTTTACAGTTGTTTCCTTTTCCTAAGCCTGCAAGTTCCCAAGATAGGGAAGTTCAACCACTGCATTGGTACAAAAGGTTCAAGTATTTTAATAAATAAACCACTAAATTGATTTTAATTAATTATTTTCCTGAGCCAGACTGGGGTTTCTTTATTTTTGCTGATAATAAGATAGATTCTCTTTAGTGTCATGTATATATGCAAGTTGGCAATATGCAAGATATATATATATATATGCAAGACACCAATCTCTGTGTCAAGACATACTTTGTAACACTCATCTCATTTTGCCAATTGCATCAACTAGAACGACACCTTAAAGCAAAAAATAATATTTTTCAGTCATTTCATCCTCCTCCAGAATGCAGGTACTGCACTTTGCTATTAGGTGCTGTTGCCACTGTAAAGAAGGTATATGTAAATTAGCACTAAGACAAAACACCCGAGTTATTTTGGATGCTGCATAATTTGCTGTGAATGTGTCTTCTCCCGATGAATACTTTCAGAAAGCAGGGAGGAGATGGAGAATATCATAGAATCATAGAATACTTTAGCTCGCCAGTGGCCAGAGAAGTAAATTTAGACATGTAGATCTCTGATTTTCAGTAATGCAGAGAATTTAAATTTTTGTTAGGGGTTGGTTTTTTTTTTTTTTGTTTTTTAATTCTGATATTTCTCAATTGGTAACATTTGAAAAATAATGCTAAAGGATAGGAAAGGATGAAATAACACTAAATGTAAATCCCCCTAGTCTTAAATTATCTCTGTTGTTCAACCTAATGGGAACTTCCAAGTGTTTTCCAAAAGGTAGATGGGTATGCAAGTACAACAAATCAAAGAGGAGCTTTCACCTTGTACATCAACACGACTGAAAATGAGCTACCAGAGTACCATGTGGAGCTAGAAAATCATCTGGCTTGCTGTGAAGGAGGGCTTGACACTGCAAAGTTAAAATCTCCAAGTGACTCTTACATGAGGGGGCCTCAGTGTAGCTAAGTGGCTGATGTGTTGAGCAGGCTGGCTTGGCACGGAAGAAGCAGTTGCAGGAGGGTGTCCACCCACCAGCAAACATGAGTAACCACCCTGGTGCCTCAGGATGCCTGACTGCACGAGGGAAGTCATATGCCATGCTCAGGTTTTATTTTGCTCTTTCAGGAGCGCTTTCATATGTGAACAAGTTTTCTGAAGGTATCTTTAGAACAAACACCTCTGTAATATCGTCCAGTGAAATATCTGAAATGTCAGATGGAAACTGAGAATGAAGTAGGAGTGAAAAAGTGCCACCTAATTACAATTAAGCAAAATATTTGCTCTAACATTGCAGGAACAATGCAATTTTTAAACACAACTTTATACCAAATTATTTTGATAATATTTTAATAATTCAAAATATTTCACCTTTAGAAATAATTAATAACATATGCCTATATACAGGGTTCCCACACATATTCTGTGGGCTTGGATATCTAAAATTTCCTGCCACAAAGTGATGTGGACACCAGCAGAGATGTTTCACAGCTACCAAACTAAAGATATTGGGTTTCTTTAAGTAATTCTATAGTTAAGATCCCATGAAATATCTACCTCTCCGTTTCTACACTGAAGTAGAAGAACTGGGACATTTTAACTGAAATATTAAAATATTAAACCTTTTCTACCCAAAAAAACCCTCAAAAACTTTGACCTATTTTTTCAAGACAAAATTAAATACATTTTTATTTCTCAATTAAGTTTTAGCATTTTAAATTACAGCTTTTACTTTTCTTTCTAACTCCTACAAAGTTGAGACTTTCTATAAATATTATAAAGCTATTTGTGTTTTATTGTAGGCAGGAAAAACTTAAAATTTTTCAAGCTTCTTTTCTGTATTGGAAGCTACTTGGAAAATTTGAGATAACTTTGAGGATAATTCCCTCTTTTCTCTGCATCTATAGAGAAAGCTTGCTTTCTCTATAGATGCAACATGTTTTATTGTTATTCATTTAAAAAACTTTCAGAGACATACAGATTAGTATCATGTAAATACAAAAGTAAATTAAATCACAATCTCTTCTTGACAGATTCATCAATATTTATTCTTTAGTTCATGTCCCAGCCGAAATTTCATCCTAATTATTAGCAGGCAAATAATGAGCTTCTTTTATCAGGCCATTATGTCATGATAGCTGAAGAGTTTTTCAAGATTTGCACTTCTCATAAGCTTTCTAGTACTTGCCTCATACTTCACCTGGTCTGCACTGAACTCTTATATATAGCAATTTTATCTGCCAAGTATTTTGCTTACAGATTCCAATCTTTAAAACAAAGCAAGCTCTCCTTCTAGTCACAGTCTCCTAGCAACAAAGCTTACTTCCCTCGATTCTGAATGCTGAAGAATTTATGGATACTTTAGCTTTTATATCTTATTTCAAGCAGTCTCACTTTTTTCTCAAGAAAGGTCTTATTTCCTTAAAATGCTATAAATCAAGGCAAGATCACAAATAGGCAATTTTATACCTCTTTTGTTAAACAAAACAAAACAACACCTTAACATGTTAGTCAAATTCAGTAGGGCCACACACATATTAAGCTTTTATACTCTGTATATAATCAGTATCAGATAGCAATAGGAGAAAGTTCCCTACTTAAAAGTGTAGGAGGGGTTTGCAGTTAGTAGAGCAGCAATTTTCTCAAACCTAAATTCCTTTCAACACATAGAACACAGCTTTCTTTTATTCATGGCTGGTTCGGCCATCTAAGACACCCTAAAGTAGCAAACTTTTATTGATAAAATCGTATTCACCACTCAGCATAAGAGATTTGGTTTCTTTATTCTGTAAGGCTAAATATTAACGGCAAAGCTCACAAACTGCTTCCCTCCCATCCTATGGCCCTTGCCTATGCTGAGTGCTCTCCAGTTCAGAACATTACTGTGCTCCTTTCTGCTACTGGCCCTTGACACTGAGAGACTAGGTCAGTAACTCTCACCCATCCATCAGATCAAGCGTGTAAGAGATTTGAATTGAATTTATCTGGTCATCTTGAGGATACCAAATATCATTATACTCATGCTGTAAAATCCCTGTGTTATTGTACAGAAAGTGCATTTAACACATGGCAGTCTCCCCTGCTAAAAGCAGAAAGCTGCGAAATGTCTTTGTTTATTAAGCATGAGGTTCTAAGGAAATGCAGAAAGACTGTGAGCACCATTCTACCACTATCTTTTCTTCCAAGTATGATTCTTCCTTGATTATTCTATTTCTTTTTTCTTCAGATTTGGCCAAAATTTGAAGAGGTAGAGCTCTCAAAGATCTTAAGATGAAAAGGGGTGTTGGGCAGAGGAAACATCCTTCAGGTACTAAGCCTTTATAATGTGTAAGATCACAGGAAAGAGAGAAAATACCAGGGTTCAAAGTTTTATTAGTCCCAACATTTAGAGAAATAGTAAATAATATTAGAAATCATCAGAGTCTGTACTCTACTCTCAGGTCATTTTCCAGGCTCCCAAATAATTTTGGCAAGTTCATAGTATTTTAAGATATTTTTATTTTACTATTTTTCTGATTTTGTACCTTTTTTGGGTTTTATTTCAGCTACTGAACAAAAACTATCGTGATGTATTTGCTCTTTGCCCAGATGTTTCCCTGTCTCCCCTTTGGCTGAGATCATAATCTGCAAATCGTGGCAATCCTTATACCAGTATTAGGTAAGATAACACTTTTTTTCTACTGAAGTGAACTTGCAGAAGACACTTGATAATCTGATAGCCTTCCTCCATGGATTTGCTAAAGAAGAATTCAGTATTTTACAGCATGGTTGTCTGAGCCAGCTCTCTATCAACGTTGTAATTATTGTTATGACCTTGTGTCTTGTAATGCAATATTTTTGTCCTACACTTCTCTCTGTGGCTATGGCCTTGGAGTCTTCTGCTGCTGACATAATCCTTGTGATGCCTGTCTTACTCTATGGACTATTTCTGCAGGAGATTTTCTAGTAGCAGGTTCAGAGAAATGAAAACCAGTGTATCCTTTCTGGTTTGTGCCATCTGAACAGAAGCTGACTGACATGATTTCTGGTTTTCTATTATTTTATGTATATAATGCTAGAAAGATTTTTATTTTTCTATTATTTTTTCAGTTTGTCAATGTTAGAATGAACTCTGAGGATATTTACAGGCAGCTTATTACTTGAAAATTTAACTTGAGTCCTGTCTCTTTGTAAATTATGATCAGTGTTTGTGTTAAGCTCTTTAAAGAAAAGATTTTCCATCACACGTTGATAGTTCCTTGTTTAAATGATGAGGCAATCAATTTGACTGTAAATCCACTGACCTATCACTCATGGAAAGTCCATTACCTTATTGCTTGAAAAACTATGTTCTTACTGTGAAATCATAAGAATCACCATCCCCTTCTTTTTGTCTTGTCACACTAAAACATTTGTGAACAAATGAAACAATTAAAGCAATCTCTGGAAGTGTTTGTCAGGGCTCCTCTGCTGAGGACACAGGGCAGGGCTTGGTAGTCAAGGCTGGTCCCACAGACCCAGACAGGGACCAGGGCATCCAGGAGAGCCAGGGCAGCCCCAGCCCCAGCTGGGGATATCCCTGGGGATAGGGATAGGGATAGGTCAAGGCCAAGCTAGGCTTGGCTCAGGTGAGAGCCCATGGGCAGGTGGAAGACCATCTCTATGTGGTTTTGCTGGGCAGGACCTGACACCCTGCAGGAGCAGCCAAGGGGTCCAGGGCCCTGGGCAGAGTCAGGAGGAGGCCAGGCAGGGCTCTTAAAGCCATTGGTACTCTCCAGACCCTGTGTCTGGCAACACCTGAGCTGGAGACTGCACCTGGCTCACCCACTTCAGTAGGCACAAATGGACCCATTCTCCATGCATTCATCTAAGCCCTTTTTTCAACCAAAGCTCCAAAGTGTTTTCAGCTCCTCAGTGCCTCTGGCAAGAATTTCTACATAATTTTCTGCATAATGAGGGCCTACAGGAGGACAGTAAGAGACTCTTTATCAGGGAATGCAGCTATAGGTCAAGGAATAATGATTTTGAATGAGAATCTGGTAGAGTTAGATTACCTATTGGAAAGAAATTCTTTACTGTTGAGGGTGGTGAGGCACAGGAACAGGTTGCCCAGAAAATTTGTGCCATTCCTGGAAGTGTTCAACACCAAATTGGACAGGGCTCTGAATAAATTGGTCTGATAGAAAGCATCCTTGCCTCTAACAGGGGGGCTGGACTAGACAATCTTTAAAGGTTCCTTCTAACCCAAACCATTCAATGATTCTATTATTGATGTCTTCATTCCTGGCTGGATTGCAGCTCACATTTGCTTTTTAGAAGATTGCATGAAGTCTATATTGTATTCTGGGGAACAGGGCATGTTCGACCCCTCCTGTTGGAGCCAATTCACTGTGCAACATAATACATAGAAATGGCTCCAGAACTGCTACCAACAACTCTAGCAAGGCCACACCTCACATATGAGATGTGTTCTGCATTGGACACAGAGCAAACAGTTGGCAGACAACCTATGTATTTTGCATACCTTATCCAGCCATTACCTGGAATTTCTGGATAATATCTAGTAAGCCAATTCCCAAAGCAAGTAGGTGATGAAATACATCTTATAGAAGATTGGAGGATATGATACTCCTGCAGAAAGCAGTGCCTGATTAAATGGCCTAGGAATAAGTGGTTCAGCCAGGAAGTGAAAATCTGATATCCATTGTTTAATTTCCTAGGATTTATTTTATTCTTTTCCCCCTAGAGAAAGATTTCTGGAAGTGAACTGAATGCAGTGTCTATGCCGTCGCCTAGAGCAAACAGCTATAGCTAATTGCTGTGATGGACTATAAAGTACTTCAGAATGAAGCCATTCAATTGAATGATTTTAGGTACCTGAAATAAAAGTTTAGGATTGTTAGAAAATTGATTCACTCTTCAAATAAAGTTCCAAATTATGCTGGATGCAAGCAGCCTGGATACATAACCCTAATTCTCCTAGCCTGCCCATGGCAAGGGGCTTGTAACTAGATTATTTTTGAGATCCATTCCAACCCAAACCGTTCTATGATTTTATGATTCCATGATAACCTCTTGTTCTTTCTTAAAATGTCATCTGACCCTAGAAGAAGGTAAAGATCTCTCTCTCTCCAGATCCATCATGTGGATCAGAGGCCTCTACAGGGCCTCTTCTGTTTGGTGCTCTCAGAGCAAGCCTAAGAACTCTGCTCTGTCCAAAATGTGTCTGCACACGTGCCCATCTGCCAATTGCACTGTATCTAGGGCACTATTGATGTTAAGGACATCTTAGATCCAGGCGACTGCTTTGCTTGAAAGTTTCTTTTACCCAGGCCTTTCTTATTTTCTTTATGTCTTTTTGTACATGAACTGTTTGGAATGTCAGGATAGGGTGAAAATAAATACATTCAGTTGCTGCTCTTGGAAATCTCTCTCTGCTTTGAATATCTAAATATTCATGAGACCCAAGAGAAAATAAGCACAAAAGTAATTGCAATTAAGTGTTTGGAACACATGAGGAGGAAGAAAAACTGAAATCTTGCCATTGTTTCATTATTTTAATTTTATAGTAAGTATTAAATAGGCAACAGCGGACAATTAGGCTTGCCTCTCTTTTCTAGGTGAGTTCTCTAATCAACACATTCTAGACTTGTGGTTCATTTTCGCTCTCTCCACTCATTTCTGACACTCAACTGCGCCAAGCCTAATAGCAGTTTCACTGAAAGGGCCTAAGAATCCACCCCTCACTTCATTCCTCAAGGGATGGGTAGCAGAGGATATCTAAATGTTTAGATCTTTCTTGTGTGATAAGTGATATGGATTTAAATACTATTCATACTCTGCTGTAAATGTAGGGGATTGCAGATTTCAATGAGAATTTTTAAAGTACTCTGACTATCAGAAATTTCCAAATTATTTTCTGTCAGAGGCAAAAATCGAGGAAACAGAACAATCCAGGGTAATTAGGAACAATGCAGGTAGTCACCTGTAGGAGCGATTCACCTGCATTCACCTTCTGCTTTGCTGCAGCTCTTCCTCTTGTGTTCAACAGCTTCTGCTCCCCAGGAAACAGAAAAACTAGTCCCCTGAAGAAAAAAACCAAACATATCCACTATTCCTGATATGCCTTTTCTCTCAGAAGTGCAGAAACTGCTTTTCCTCCAGTGCAAAGCCTAGAGAATATGTCACACCTTCAGCGCCACAATCTGACCTTTTGCTGTCCTCTTCTGAGGCTTCTTCTGCCCATGTTTTCTGTGTCCCTTAATCCTACATAGCCTCCATGTATTCAAGACATTTTCTTTTCTCTCTGAGTTCTAATGATACATTGGTGGGGCTGGAATTCTGCATGGTACAAACCTCTTATTAGTGGTGGGCCAAAATGACATTTTTGTGATCCTTGGTTTCATCTTGACAGGGAGGACCATGAATCCATTGAATTTCATAGCAATTTTTTTATTCAGCCAAGACTTAACTGTTTATGAATGTTAGAGGGGTGAATGCAGCGTATTTTGCTCTTGTACTTTTTTATTGATTTATTTTATAGACTTACCATTTTCCACACATACACAGCATTATAGAAATCATAGTTTTGTAAACATGCCTTTAACTAGTAGCTGTGGTTCAGTCATCTTGCAACAATTTTACAGCATCATTAAACCTGACTGATAGCTCAGATCTCATTAAATCACAGGCTACCTCACTGATTTAAGAATATAACAATTATTTTCCATAAATGTAAAATGCATGAAAGAAAGATTTTCTTCTGTTCTATTAAATTTTATTATAAAAAAAGATAATACATTTAACAGACAGAAGTATTCTATCAAATGTTTTATTATGTCATTAAACCTTAAATATCTTCCTGCTTTCAAGAAATGAGAATAGATTATGTATTTAGGAGACCTCATAAACAAAGCTTAAAATTCATTTAACAATTAAGAGACTAAAGAAAAAGCTATTTTAATATCTTTTTCCTATGGATTTTTTGCACCCATTTACAGCTGAAATAGTAGGAATAATTTTAAATGTATATAAATGGAAATAAACCTAACGGGGTCTTCACTATATAGGCTACAATTCTTTCACAGATATTGTCATTCATTATCCAAAAGCCAAAACTGTAAAAAGCAGCTCTGGCTGTAAAGAACAGCAGGCAGGTACAGCAAAGCACAGTTGCACCTACAGCTATAGAATATAGAATATAGCTAGGCAATACCCTGTCAAAGTTATCTGCAGAAAGTTACTGTGATGCATTATTTCTCATTTTATAGGAGCCATTTTTCAGTGGCTATAAAATTAATCAGTGCAAAGTTCAGGAGCTTTTGAAATGCAGGTCACTACTTTGTTGAGGAGATTAAGTAACTTTCAAAACTACTTTAAGAAATTTTTAATTAATTAATCTTTCTGATGGCTTTGGACAGGGCTGTGAAGAGCAGGATGTAATTGGGGATCACCACCTGAGTCTTAAGTAAACAAAGTCATGGCTAAAAGCAGTCACCTCTGAAAAACCAGCTGCCCCTTGCTGGGCTGAGCGCGTGCGAGGAGCACACGGCAGCAGGGCATGGGCAGGGCACGCCTGGGGCCCCCCAGTTCCACCTGGGATGGGACCACACAGGAGGCAGATGGTCATCCTGGAACAGAAACAGTCACAATCAAGTTCCTCCAGCTAGATAAAAAGAGAAATGCCTTTGGTTGTTGTTGTTGTTGCTTTTGCAGAGGGTTTGACTCAGATAAGACAGTATTACCCATTTTTAGGATAAGAATATTCCAGAATATTGTGAAAGACAGGAATGTTAAAAAGTGCAATATTAATACAGGCTGGATGGTCCCAGGATAAGGTATCAACCCAATGACTGATTGGGGAAATCTTGATTTTTTTATTCAGATATGAAAATTTTGAAATCTGACTTTGGAAACCTGTCTCATTTGGCATGAGACCCTGTGTAGCTGAGATGAAAAAGCTCCATTAAGACAGAAATTTGGGGATACAGTGAGGGGACTTGTTTTTTGGAAATATTGTTTCACCCCCTCAAGAAATTATTTCGGTCAAATTATTTTATTCAAAATACATGTCTTGCAAGAAGCAAAAACCAACATGATCTCTGTAATAGTCAAGCTTCCACACAAAATAAAATGAAGAGACCACAACATTTCATAACAGTGTACAATAAAGAGCTGGCAGGACTAGTGAGATGGCAGGACCTGAATGAGCTTAGGGTAGAGATAATGAATCAAGCTGGGAGTGAGGGAATCTGGAGAGCTGAACAGTAAGTCCAAAATGCAGTCTAATGCCTGACAGGCTGGTAGCAAGGAACATTTATTTTGAAAGATTGCATGCTCAGGTAAAGCAGATAAACTCCAAGGAATAGAATTGGAATTGAGCAAATTAATAGAGCTCTGGTTGTTTCCCTATCTGAATAAAACAGAAAAGCCAGGATTGAATATTTTGAGAATTGCAGTTCTAAAAGCAGAATAAAATTTGCAGAGATATCAGAAAGACAAACAAGTGAGTTTTCTATGCAAATTGGCTTTCTTTAATCACTATGCAGTTCCAAAAGGAAAGCAAACAACTTTTGCAGACTTCACATCAAACAGATGTGAAGAATGAAGCTGCAGTGCTGAATGGAGATCTGGTATTTCTCTTTCAGTTAAATCAAAAGGAGGATTTTGTATCGTATGGACAATTCTCAGGCAAACAGTAAATGGAAGTTACGTATCTGAATAGAGAGATTGAGGTATTTAATTTGAAAAGACCTGTGAATGATTGCTTTATCTCCTTCATTATCAGAGTGAGTTAGAACTCAGCTGCGTATTTCAGATGTATCTACTGGTTCGCTGCATACTAAGTACAAGGGGATATAGACTTAAAACACTAAGATTTAACTACTATACTGTGGGGAATGGTGGTAGTTTAAATTCCAGTGATAACCAGAGGACATTCCGACAGATGCTTAGTGTCTGTAATTAGTGTGGGAAGCAGACTCTTAGCAAGAGTCTTTAAAGTTTAAATCCCACAAGGGAAAGATAAAGAGTTAATATGAGGGAGAAAAAATGTAAAAAAGGAAGATCTTACCTGACAGTTTTTTGGTTGTTAATTGTAATTCTGTCCTGGCTTCCAGTGTTCACTATGGGATTTTTGGTACCATAATTTTCCTGAGGCAGTCCTACATTTTTCATTCAGGCCTTGATTTCCCATTGTATGATTGCATATAGTGAGCTCTTGACAAAGGCATCATGTTGTGCCTGAAAAGTTGTGTTCCTACTGTTTTCGTGTGCTTCAGACTTCATGTACAGCATACCCCAGAAGAGAAAGTGGTCATTATTCTACCTGGATGTAATTTTAAGAACACCAAAAACACTTTTACAGGTGCCTCTGATAACAACCTTAGCCTCATCATTAAACAGATATTGTTGATTATGAAGAATTTATTACTGCTGACTGAAACATAAAACCCTTTACAAGAAAGGGACACCATACAAAACTCAAATTGCTTTCCTGTAATATTTTTTATTTTTATTCTTCAGGGCAAATATCTCATAGGGAAGGACTTTGGTCTCAACTGCATTCCCCTCTTCAGCTGGCTGGTATGGCCTTCTTGCCAGGAAGCAACACAGTGTCATTGCTGATGAGTTCCACCTACCAGATTCCCCAGCTCTGCCATGCTCCATGCCTTTGCCAGTGTCTTTGCTATCTTCCTACTGGATATAATTTGAAATACTGACCTTTTTTTTTTTTAACACACTATTCCAGGTTAGATTTTAGACCACGCTATGCAGATCTGTAATAGCAGATAGCTGCTTGATCATGAGTTCCATCAATTAGCCATCTATGGTTCAAGAGGATCTGATTTAATTGAAGATCATTAGTTTAGTACTTTATAAGGATGGGAATATGATATTCATTTACTCTACTCTGGAAGAAAAAGATGCTCTTTACCACTTTTTAACTTTCATTTTCAAATAGCTTATCACAGATTTTGACCACATTGCAGAGCTGTCATTTATTAAATCCATTGCAGCAGACTATTTTTTCTTCTGCTGTTTTAGCAGTACCATTTGAAGGACTTTACATATTAATTGAGCTCACTGTAAAAACATTTTTTTAACATCAGTCTAAGTATTTACGTTTAAATAGATCTTGGAGTGAAAACCAGCAAAACTATATAAAATAAATAAAAGGTTTGTACAAGAAGTGAATGAAGACAAGAATGAAAAATGTGTCAAATCAAGATCCAGTATTTCACTTTTACTCACTCTGACTCCAAAGATCCTCATCATTGCTATGTGGTTTTGCTGCCCTTCTGAAATCTCTCCACAGAGCCTCCACCATCTGCCACTAACTTTGTTTCCCCGAGGACCAGATTCCCAGCTGATGCAAAAAGTGCAACCTCAATGATTCCTTTACATGCGACCTGATTTTGATTCAGACTTTGCCTCAGGGTTGCTTTGTCTACTGCCATCACTCCTGTTGTCAGACCTGACACAGGCTGTTTCTCCCAGAGGCTTGGCAAGGAGTGACCTCGGCATCCTTGCAGAGTCCATTAGCTTCAAACTAGGCTGCCCTGTAGGACCTGGTTGTAGTTATGGGACATGAGTTGAAAGCTCTTCAAGAAAAATATTTAATTGTGTTTTGCTCTGAAATTTCATCTACAGAAGCCTAAAGGTGAAATGGAGGTTACAGTCACTCAGTAGTGCTCACTGATTGCTTGTTTCACACTTCAGTAATATTACCCTTTTTCATGACTACCACTTCCACAATACATGTATTATCCTAATCTTTAAAAAATGTTCAAGACAGTGGCATAATATTAACTACATCTTCAAATGGTCTTCTGATCTTTCAAGAAATGCATATTCTCAGCAGAAATCTACCCTTTGATGACATTATTTGACTGTAAACTGATAGGCCCATTGTTATATCCATTTTTTAGCAAAATTACAGGTTTTCCTGTGAAATTTACATCAATGGATGCATCTCCTAATATATGCTTTCTTGATACTTTTTTGCAAGTACTACTCTCTATGAATAGCATTTTCAAATATCTGTAAAGAGGAACTAAAATAGTTCTGGGATTCTTTTCTTTCATTACTTTTTCATGCTGTCCCTCTACCTTTAGTTCTTCTCTTCCCATCTTGCTTCAAATTCTCCAAGCTGGAGTAGGAAATAAAGCCCCTTCCATAGGTGTCCTATTTGTTTGCTTCTGACTCAGATTATTAAGGTCTTCCTTTCCCCCTGAATGGGGGGAAAGGGATACAACAGATGGTTCTCTCTCTTTTTGACTACTTATTTGGTGAGGTCTGCATTTTCCTTTTGGAACTACTTTCTGATGAGTTAGAAAAAAAAAGCCTTATCTCTGCAGTATGTTTTACTTTCTGAAGTGGCTTTTCTCTGACAACCCCAGCTGTAGCACTCATACCACTTTTCTCCTTACTCAGTTTTTAAAATAGAGAATTTTTTTGTGAAGTCAGCTTGGCAGCAGTGCTTATTCTCTCTTTCTTCATTTGCTGGCCATTTCTCATTACCTGTCTCTTTCTACACTATGGTGAAGGCATACACAGTACCCTATTTTAGTCAAGACGCTGCAGAACTAATAAAAAAAATACATCACTAGGCTGGAAAAATTCTCATACTAGCTTTCATTAACAAGCAAATGAGACAAGTCACAGGATTCATGAATAAAAACCAAGACGCAATATAAAAAAAAAAAAAATAAGGCAGAATCATTACCTATAGTCCCCCAACCTCATAAACAGGCATTTGCTTAGTTCTGTTTGCAAAAAGCCTGGGATATAGCAAGAATAGAAATTTTCATCCCTTTTTTCATGTTTCAATAACCATTGATACTGCAACTGTATGCTACCAGATAACTCAGAACACAAATTGTATCCAGACTGAGGGCAGGGAAGGGCAGGAAGGAAGGCTTGCTGGCATTTCTTCAAATGAGCACTGAAGCATACAATACAGTGTTTAAGCCCTTTTATTTTCAGGTATGTAGGAAAAGAGATAATGCATTGAAACTTATTCCTGGAGAAAGCCTGAGACTTCAAAGTCAGAACAGCAACATCTTTTGAGCAAAACTGACCATACAGAATGAGTTTAAATTGGCTTTTTACTTTGCTTCATGGGATTTTCTTTTGATCTCATACCAGAAGACCTAAAGACAGATTTATTCTATGATCACACTGGAGCCTAAATCCATTGATTGAATAGTAAAGAGTTTGCAGGGATGCTCCTCATTCCAAGTAAGCCCTAATCTCTTGAGAATAACATAAAGAATTAATTTTCTGGATTTTTTTTTCTCAGGGGAAAACTCTTGCAAATTATCCTGGAGAGATTGCCTTCTGGGTGTGCTGAGATATTCCTCATACTAACCACTTAGTATATTTTTCCTTCAGTATATCTTGCTTCCTTTTAGCCCCAACAAGTACCCAGGGGCCAACAGAATGTTCAATAGAAGCCTTTGTCTTGTTTTTTTATTTGATTTCACTCAATGACAAGTCACCTTTCTTCTAAAGAGAAATTTCTATAAAGTTTTGAAAGCAACCTGCTTTCCAGCAGAAGAATGGTAAACTGTGAAAGAGTTGCAGCAATGTTTTTTGCTAAAAAATAATTTTCTTCTGACTGTCAAAAAGAAAGGTTGCAAAGACAGCCTTTTCTTAGACACACAGATTTTGGTGATGTTAGCTAAAGAAATGTTTATGCCTTTCCAGGTAGGCTCTCTGATCACTGCTGAAGACACAAGGAGAGGTCAGGATGAAAATTGGAAACAAAAATTACCCTTTTTACACCAATCATTTTTTCCAGAAAAATGAGATTTTTTCTCTCTCTCTGAGGTTGAACAACTGCATTTTAAAGTCTCGGAAATTGTCACAGGAGCTGTCATATTCTGGTAATTTCTAACAATAGCTCCATTTACTAGGTAATAATGCAGTTTAGGCTCAATATAAAAAACAGAGGCCAAAAGAAGATCCTGCTCTTGCAAACTGCCATGGGAACATTCAGTAGTGTCTTCAGCAAAAGTCTAAGGGACACATTTTTAGTGGAAGTCTGCAAATGACAAACCCAGAGGTGTCTGTTAGGAAAAAAAACAACTGTAGTCAAAGACAATAAGTTTGTAAGGAGATTTCAGACTTTAAGTAAGTGAATAAATTATTTAGAGGTTTAAATCTTTAATTTTGATTTAGAGGTTTTAACCTTCAATTTTGCTTCTTAAAAAGATATTATTGGTATAGTATTCCAATGGCTTAATGAGAAAAAGGAAAAAATCCTGGCTCAATTATAACAAAAAGGATAAAAAGCACCAAATATGTTAATTTCTGCTGATTTAAAAGTCTATTGTGTTGCTTGGGAAAGTAGCTGGGAGGAAGCTGATGAACAGAAGTACTCTTGAACTCTTATTGCTGTAAGCATCTTCCTGTTCTCAGTTTGGTCTTTAATATGTTTCAGGCACAAGAGATCATCTTTCTTGCAGAGGAGATATTCAGGGAGGATTTCTCAGCATGTTTTTATTTTTCACCTAAGAGTAGCCAGACACTGTTTAAGCAGCAAAGGACCATCAACAGGACACTACATACTTTTCACATTACTCTGTGTATGAAGTGCAGAAATTGCATGCCTTATAAATGCCACACAGTTTTTGGTGAAATGAAGGTAGGTTTTTTCCTGAAGTAGTAATTAATAAGGTTCTCAAGATTTTCCATCAGAATCTTTTTTTTTTATTTTTAAAGCTGTTTTAGTTGGTAAAATGTTACTGTCTATTCAACTCAGAGCACCTCTCTTCTCTCGTCTTTCTTTGTTCAGCTTTTCTACTTCTACTACCTTTCCTTTTGAAAACCTTTATTTCTGATTGTAGTTTTTCTTACTTATCTGTTATCTTGCTTTAGATTGAGCGCCCATCTCTTCATTCCAGAAATGTTCCTGCCTGAAACAACTACACACACAAAAGGAGGAGGGAATTTATTATGGGAACTTCCATCATGTTCAGAATAGGGATTCCCACCTCATCTGTTAAAACATAATTACTTCATTGCAGACAATATGCCTCATTTTTGACTAGCTTGCTATCTATGCCTTTTAAAATTTTATGATTTATTGGGTTAGGTTATTTTATTATCTTGCACTCCCTTTTTTCTTTATTTATTCAAGCATCTCTGAGTGTGCTGCGTTTACTACCTTGCAGATTCTTTTTGCTTTATTTAAATAGATTTTAAATTCTCGTTTCAAGCACTAAGGTGCATCACAGTTCAGAAGCATGTCTTGTTATAGGCATGCACAAGTTTATTGACAGCAGCTAGCTCAGGATCAGTGCTGTTCTCATCTTGATTTGTCAGGGCAAGTCACTTTTATTTTATTTATGATATTGTAAAAAATAGTATTGTCTCAGCTTATTATGCAACCCAACCAATAGCTTAGAGACAAGAAAGGAGCTCAACCAAAACATCTCTCAATACTCTAAGCTGCTGGCCCCCCCCCCCCCCCCCCCCCCCCGAGTCTTTTTTGGGATACTTATTTGTGTCTCTGCTCTGACCAATTTGTTTGGCCTCACAATTGTGAGGTCAACAATCTCTAAGGTGAGGTATTTCTGGTAATACCAAGGAACTTCAGAGACTTGAGGGAAAAAAGAAACAAAATGGTATCTGAGATAGTGTTGCTCACATAAAAATATGTGACAGTCATTTGATAACTGATATTTTCTTTCCCTCTTCAGACTGCATGGTGCATAGAAGCAAATGAAGTACTTTTCCATGAGAACTGGACACAAATACCTTTAGTCTTTTACAAAAATTTCCATGCTACAAGCCTACCCCAAGTACTTCTATTCGCAGTTGTGCAATGTCCTCTCCTCAGAAGGTCAGCTTCAGCTCCTGCTCCTGGGGGAGTTATTCTTGTCACATGAATGCTTACGCTTTGCTAACTTTTGTACTGACTGTTGAAAGGCAATTGCAGGCAGTGCAAAACAAAGCTCTGATTAACATAGTTGTTATGAATTGAGCCAAGAAGGCCTGCTGGAAATTTTCCCCTTTAATTTTTGTTCACTTTTGGACTGTGTTCTTAGAAAAACAATCACCATTTCCAGTGAGTTTAGATGATACCTATATTTAACACTTCTGCCAAACTGCTATATTGAGATTTCAACTCACTTTATCTGCTTATGTAAGACAAATTATTGGACGCTAAGCTGCAAGATAATGGGTCCTTTAAACAGACTAAAGCAATGCCCTCTAATTTTACTAAATAAAAACTCTGTAAAGCAGTGTTAATCAACTAGCTCTAAATGTCTTGTGACTAATCTTGCCATGCACAACCACATTTGTAATATGCTTCATAAAAAATTATGAGGTTCAAAAGATACTGATGAAAATTTTAAAAAGCCAATTATTTTATATGAATTTTTCCTAAGAAAATGCCATTTATCTCCTTTCCAGAAATAGAAAGCCAAAATACTAGCCCCAGTCATCAGTAAGGGTATCAATCCAACTCACTTGACAGTTTCTTAATTTTGAATGTGGTGAAAAGAGAATATAGCAGAGTATCAAAGTAAGATTTATTTCATGAGAACAGGTCTAAATATTATACTGAGGTCTCAGCATCAATGCATTATTGCTATCATGTAGAGCACTGGACTAACAGATTAGATCTAAATAGACTGGGTCAGCAGTGTTCTTCCAAGGTGGGATTCATGATCTTCTCTGGATTCTCATGGAGTAGTCTTTAGAGTTCTTGAACTGTACCGCCTTAGAGGAAGCTAAACTGGAAGAGGAGCTCCAGGAGAATGGCTGGTGCACTCTGTCAACCAATGGTCACTCAGTCCATCAGACCAAAATAGAATTAGCCTGAAGTAAAGAAAGAAAAAACAACAAAAGGCCCAAACAAACAAAAAAACAATACTCCAGACCTTCACTGCCAATTGTTTTCCTTACAGAGGGTGCATTCCAGCTGCTCTGTCACTGTGTGCTAACACAGGCACAGCCATGTGCTTCTCCTCTTGGAGAAGCAAGGTGCAGACCCTTCATGGGAGCCTGCAGGTACTTAGTACATCACTTCATAACTACATGGGATACATTTTAATCCATACCTCAATGTTGCACAAACATTTTCTTTCATTATGCATGATGCCACAACTGAGTTTATAAAGAAATTAATAAAAATGAAAAACAGTTTTAAGTCTAAATAAAAAAGTTTGCCCAAGATGACCATGAAACAACGAGATTTCTGCACACCCTCTGCCTGTGCATTATTGAGGTAAGCACTATGCCTGAGCATCAGCAAAAGGAGTTTCATTTTTTGTGGGTTTTCTTAGCTTTGACCTGGTAAAATTTAGTCATTATAGTAAGAAATAAATGCATAAAATAATCAGAAAAGTTTTATATAGCTGCGTATATACTTGGCCACTGATGGCCAACAGTTGAAATATGTTCTACGCCTCAGGAATAAAGAAGAAAGTCCCCCTCAATATTTTATACCCCAGGCAGCTTTTATTTTCAACTTTTGAACTCCTTTTTCATTGCTACCTCTGAGGAAAGCCTTGCCTCACAGCAATGTAAGGTAAAAAGGGAATGGCAGCTTGAAACAGGAGAGGATTGCCGCTTTTCATCATAAGTCTGCCAAGTTGACAGCCAGAAAACATTACCAGCTAGAAAAATTGCCCTTGGAGAGGTGTTTTGGTCTCTTTCAGCATGAGCAGACGTACACATTGTATTAGAATATGTTTATTTATTTTGATTTTTTAAATTTGTTGTATTTGTTTGAGTTCAAGCGAAATCCATGGATTCAGTGTGCATCTTAAGAAATATTATTTGTCTCTTCTGTCCTCCAGTCATTTTTATGAGTGACCTGCTCATGTCACAGACATTCTTAAAAAGCATGAAATTTTCCAGATGAAACCTCAAGTGAACTGTTCCCATTATGGTTCGGTAAATGCCTCCCAGATTCTTCCACACAGAAGAAACCTAATTTCCTCCTTTGGAGTTTTTTACATTGTTTGCAAATATTTTTTTCCTTTACTTATAATTCAAATCTTATTCTGCAGGTATAGTTCTTAAGCCAAGTAACTACCTTAACAATAATGAAAAACTACTTAAGGAAAATTTTCATATTTTCAAGGGCATCTAGAGAAAAATTGTTTCTTTATCCCACCAAGAGGAAAATTCTATAGGCATGTACAACACAGCAAAGGAATAAAACCAGCCAAATGAAAAACCAAAGAAAAACTAACAAAAACAAACAAGTCAGAAGGTAAGAAGCATTTTGTCAGGAATCTGATATAATTAGGTTCCTTGGAGGAAGACATGCCTGGGTAGTTGTCTGAGTAAGGGGGACAATCTCTCTCACGCAGTCAGAATTTTCAGATTCCACAGTGACCTGAGTCACATGAAGTTTTGGGCCTGGCAAATCAGACTCAAATTTTTATGTTTCAAGGTTATATAAATAAATAATGTTTCTCTATTATTTTCTCTTTCTGCAAAACTTGCGCCTTAATGAAATTCATGAATCAAGAGAAATTGTTGTCCCTTTTTTATAAAAAATTAAACTTTGGTAGCAAACTTTGATCATAAATTCTGGTAGATATTAGCCATATGCAACACAAATTTCTCCCACATCACTGTCTTTAATCTCAGCGAAGATAAAACCCTCAACACAGAGCTTGCTCTTGCATCACAGAAGATGAGCTATCTAGCAAATATTACAGAGGGCTACATGCAATATGCGTTTTGAGGAAGCATATTCAAAAAAGAAAAAAAAAAGGCTGATTTTTTCCTCTTAGTTTCATTTTTTTTTTTTCCTCTTAGTTTCATTTGAATAAGCAAATTCTGAATTGGAGCACTTAAATGGAAGTCAAGGAACTTGGAGTGTGATGGAGGAAGCAGCAATCAGTTTGAAAAGATGTTGAATCTCTGATGAGCGTTGAATATGTCAGATTAAGTTATGTCCTAGAAAGGGAGGTTCCCTGAACAACTGCTAGTCACTTTAAATTATTCTGCATTTCAAACAGGAAATCATCCAATTAGACTAACAGCTGCAGAGATTGGAATAAGCCTTGCATATTACAAAATTAAAGAAAATGCAGCTGAGTTCTATGGAAAGGAGCTAAGGTAAGTAATTTTCTCTGTTCTTTTATGTAATAAAACTAAATTTCAAGGACTTTTAGGATAAGGAAATGACTACAAATTTATTACATGTGATTAAAGCAGAAAAAAAAATACCATTAATTCTGCTGGATATTTTTTCGTATGGATGTTCCATTTGTCCTGAAATACCCACTGTTTTTTTCAAGGTGTGTGGAGACTTCTGTATTTCTTCTTGTCCCAGGTCCATTCCAATACCATCACTATTATTTCCAAATGTTCTCAAGAAGATAAGCAACAATTATATTGCAATTAATCCTTGGCTAAGAGTCATCTCCATCTGAAACTTTGTTCACAAAGATGGTCTGAGATTGCAAACTACAAACTGTATGCAAAAAAGGAAAACATAGATGAGGTCAGGAAAAACAGGAACCCAGGAGATGGAAATGGCATTCTATATAGTGAAAAAATTCATCTTCAGTAACAGACAGAATTCTATACCAGAAAAAATAGTATGATGAAAGAAACTAGTATTGAAAATGCAGCATACTATTAACACCTCTTGAACATTTTACTGAATCTGAGAAAATATATAAAACCAATATAATTTTACCTAGACACCTCCATGTAGTTTCAGGATCAGAAGATGTAAGCCAACCTGTATGTCAAAATTATCTTTAACTTTTAATAACTGGACTAATATTAGAAACCAGTCTATAAAAGCCAAATGGATAGAGTCATGAAGTGTCAGCTAAAAATTATAAATTCTTTTTTGTTTGATTTTTCTCTGTGAAGATTTGTGTTTTAAACAAAAACAAAAACAAAAAAAAAGGAAAAATTTTACACTGTAAAGCTTTTTATTTCCATTTTTTTTTTTTTTCCATTATCCTCTCAGATACTTACAGATACCCTACTGCAGCTTTTGGCAGTGTACATCCCATGTGTGTCCTTGCAGAGACACAACTCATTTCTGAAGAGGCTGGTCCTGCAGGAATCTCAGGTTAGATAAGGAAAAGGATTTTTTCAACCTGGCTGTGCGCTGAATGTCAGGGCACATTCCCATGCTACATACAGAATTCCTCCCACAGGATTTCTGCCAAAGTATTGTGCCTGGGGTCTCTGTCCTTTTGGTACATATGCAACGTGTTCTAACTTACCACAAGAGTTCACTGAAATCGCAACTAAATCTCTAGCAGGCAGAAATACAGCCTTTAAGTGCTGTAATTCCTCTCAGCTTATTTTAAAATGCTTCATTCCCCTGATGCCTGTTAAATGAGCCTCAAACCATAATTAGGAAAAAGTCTAATAATTTTCCTTTATATGTAATTTCAGATTGCTTTCTTCTGAAGATCTTTAACTAATGTTAAAGCTTGAAAGTCTTAATAGGATCAAAGAAAAATTCATCAGGAAGAGTATTGAGGAAAGTGACTAATTTCTTATACCAGTATACATTCACCTCACATCAAGATTTCACCAGGTCCAGAAGAATTAGATCTGAATTGCCAGTGAAAGGATTGTTTTTAGTTAAAACGTATAATTTCTGTAAGGAATTGGAATTAAAGAAAATCCAGGAGACACTCTCCTGCTTACAGATGAGCAGGGGATTCAAAGATAAAGCTTCACACAAAGAACAAATTTTCTTGTCCTGACAATGCAATCAGTTAGGGGAAAAAAACCCTTTAAGCCATAAATGTGTTCAAAAAAGTATAACTTATCTTTAAAAATGGATTAAAGAGTATGTTTAAATTTTTGATAGAATCAGTTTCAAATGGTTTGAGCAGAAAGCCTGTTGCTTTTAGGTTACACAGTACGCAGAAGATGCTTGTTATTGGCAAAATTAAAATTTGCATTAAAATTATAGATTTAGTATACACCAATGTAATAGAGCAATTGTCTAATTTATTGGGACCAAAGAGTAGCAGAACACTGCATTGGAATGCATCACATGAGCAAATGCATGGAAATCACTCTGCCTGCTTGTGAAATGCAAAAACATGTGGAAAAATACCTCTATGACTTTATTACTACAAAACCATTGTGGCCAAATGTTCCAGCCCCAGACATTGGAAACTGTAATTGGGATACAGCTGCCAAAGCACAACTGGTTAGTACACACAAGTCCTTGCAGCTTGTGCAGGGCTGGTGCCTGGCCTTGACACTGATGAGTAAAACAGGCAGAGCCCAGAGCTGTCCAGCTGCCTTCAACACTGCTGCTCTCTACCAGAAATTAAAAAAATAGGTTTTCAATCTCAGCCATAGGGTTGAATTTAGTACTTACCTACTACCTTGTTTTAAGCCTGTATTCAGAGTAATCTGCCATGGGAAAATCTGGAGAAGGAGTCATGGCACATCACTTTTCAACTCCTCTCAAAAGTCTGTTTCCTGTACTGCTTAATAAGTATCGCTTAATTTTACTGTAACACATTTAATGTATGAAAGCACGTTTAATGTATGGTAAAATCATGATACAAGACCCATTGAAAATCAGCTGGGATTTTTTTATTTTTTCTGAAACTTCTCAGTTACCTGAAAGAGCCTTTTCCCCGTGATCACTGGCTATTGATTTGAACCAGTAGTGGTAGTTTGTATGCTCACTGGGTCCTAGTGTGGGGGCATTTTGCTGCCCACTCAGAAATTTTAAAACTGTTTCATAGATTCTTCCATCAAAGCAGCTCTTAACCTGATTCTTTTGAGCAGATGGAGAGGAACTGCAATAATCTAATCTAACCTCACTATATCAGCAGCAAAGACTTCCAAAGGTGAGCTCCCAACTCCTAGTCATTGAATTTGAAAATTGTAATGATTCTTGTGCTGCTTCAGAAATTGAGCATCTGGCTCTTAATAAGATGTTAATCTAATAAGTGTTACTTCCCACACAGTTTTGAGAAATAAGAATTCCAAAACACCTTCACTTCACTTTTATGTGAAAATAGTTTATCTGGCAGATGCACACGTGATAATGCATTAGAATTTTGTAATGTGTTCTACATCACACCTTAGGGTTAAGAAACTTGAGCAACACAAAATTAGTTGATGTGTTGATTAGTGCTGCTTACCACTTATCACTTACCACTAGTTAAACAGCGTATTTTAAAAAATTGAGATCAATTTTATCAAAATGTCAAAATGTATGTCAAAATTATTTTTAGCTGTTAATAATTTATCAATTAGGTGATTAGTGGAGAGTCTAGGAAAGAAAAAGTAATCAGACTATAATTTAAAGATTTTGTCAGCTATTTTTGAAAAAACAAAATAATTGTCAGTTAAAAAAAGGGGATTTTGCCATCCACAGAGAGCATCAAAGAGAAGTGTTGGGCTAGGAGGAAGTCAGAGAGATGCAGACAACCAAAAAACTGATCAACTTAATGTGCACACATACATATGTGTAGGCTTGAGTTTCAATATGGCCAAATATTGGAATATCTCTCACAGCAGCACACAGATTTTCATGGAAAAACAGTGACACTTGAAAAGACTGAAAACACTGGTGGATGATGTTCTGAAAGATATGTGTCCATTCTGGTGGCACAGCCTAAACAAGTAATGTGATCCCTGCATGTATTAATTCTGCTGCTGCTGCTGGCTGAGGGAAGGATATTTCTCAGAAGCTGGTGAACTGGACGACTCAGGAAAGTGCAACAAGGCTTATTAAAGGGTTGAACCCTTATTAAAGGGTTTTTCTTTAAAAGGAAAAATCTGAGGAGCTCAGTCCAACTAGAACAACACAAAGGGGTAATTATATCACATTCTCTGTGGGAAGAGACCCAAACCAGTGGGCTTTCCACTCTAGCAGAAAATGTGAAGCTGAAAGTGTAAAAGCTGAAGTTGGAACAATTACATTGAATTACGAGGGTATTATGAGAGTGAACAATTGAGTGTTTTGATTGGAATATATGTACAGATGTTCATTCTCTGCAAATAATTGTAAATAACATACAAGACTTTAGACAGCTGTGTATTTTAGGGAGCTGGTAAGTATTCTTAAGTAGTTCCCAATAATTATTCACATTTTTCTCTTTAGTTTCTATTTACCAGTTGACTAAGCCTATAATTATTTGTATGCCTGTGAAACTAGCTCCTGGTATGCACCAGAGAATGTGTTATTGGTTTCCACAGAAGCATAGTAAAACCATGAAGGCTCACAATAATCATCATTAATTTTAGGCTTGAATCAGCTCTTCAGTACCTTTAAAAACCCCAAAAAACAAGAGAAGACTACTCTAGAATTTGCTCACTTGCAATGTTATATTTTAAAGTAAACAGTCAGTAATAATTTAGAGAAATTATTTTGCTGTTAATATTAAAAGAGAAAACAACTCCAGTATGTTTACATTTGCAGCTCCAATGTATTTTTAATTTTAAATCATAATTACTAGACCTGCTTGACCATTTATCTCCTTCTCTCTGCTCTGCTTTATCTTTCTTTGGCTGGCATCAGACTACTCCATCTTCTCTTTTAATGTAGTCTAGAAGACTACTTTCAGGGCCAGAAAAACCATTTACTTCCACTTTGTCCTGGATTCAGAAAAAAAGGTAAAAATGCATTGATGTTCTGGTATGTTTCATCCTTATTAAATGGATTTAAACCTAGTGATTTTAACACTCCAAGGGAATCCTCCAATCAGATTTCAGAAATATCAGCCAAATTTTCTTGCACACAGCAGCCTTTATAGCCTTTATCAATGATCCTGAAGTCAATATACAGGCAAATAAGATTTTTTTTTCTCCAAGATTTCATTGCTGTAGATATTATTGTACTGACATGCTAATTTTCTGCTGAATTAATGGTCTTTATCTGCTCCATTTTCTGTACATGAACATATTTTTTTATAAAAACTAGATGAGAAAATTAGTATGATAGAACCAATATAATTTATTTTACATTGTTATCTGTTTACATGTATTTGTCTACCTTATTCATTATTTTCCTCTGTTGTCAGCATTTTAGATAAATGAAAACTTTTGCATATATTATACATTTAACTGTATTACAGTATTTCTTGGTGAAATACTTTTGCTTGAGATACATTCAGTGGAACTTTATGCCATTATTAAAACTTTATGTTGATTTCTTAAATAATTTAGAAAAAAAATCAATTAATTTAATGGGAAGAGTTATTTTTTATAATGAGTTCTCACATTCTTAACCAGAACTGACAAAATTCTGAAATTAAATGTTAAAATGGAAAGCTGAAAAATGCTGTTTTTAAAAAAATCAAGATCAAAATGTGATCTTTTTAAAACAATCTTTATTAAAAAGTCATTTCAAGAAATAGTGACATTTCAATGACCTCAACACTGCACTTTTTAGTGAACTAACTATTCATTTCATTATTCATCTTTGTTTCCAGAGCCTATCCAGAGAGATTGCTCATTCCTCTTTCATGGAAAAGAAATGACTTACTCATTTTTCCTGGCTGATGTTGCAATACATCTTTCCCTAAAAAAGGTTGCAGGACTGACAGGAGCAAAAAAGGAAAAGATTAAGTGTCGTGAAGCTGTACATTAATGCTTGGGATACATGAGAAGAAAAATTAATGTTTCCCTCTTCCCCGTGGGTCTTAAAGTGGTTAGTATTAAACAAGGTTGCTCATAACAGTAATAACTTTTTTCCCCCTGTTATAAATTATTTCTGTTTTGAAGAGGAACACACAAGGCACAGAACTTTGCTGTTTCACAAGACATGGTCTTGCATAGAACATATTTTCACTGGGTCAACTCAGAGAAACCTCTGAAAGTAGGATACCATTCTACAGAATTGCTATTCCCTTTTTTACCCTTCAACTTAATAGACACTGGTGTTCCTTTCCACAGTTAACAATGATGTGAATTTAGTGGCACTGTTTCTCAGAAAATATTGTGTTCCATGTATTTTCTATCCACATATAGCCTGAAGACCTCAATGTCACTTGGATAACTGCAGTCCTTGAAGAAAGTATTACTTTGTGGATACCAAGAATACGATCAAGTAAATGCACACAAATCTAGTTGTGTCCCACAGACTAGTTTGAAGGAACTCTCTAGTGGTCCAACATACATGACAGAATGGTTTATTAGTAGAAGAGAGATGGGAAACTGGTCATAGGAAAAGGAACAGAGAAAATTTCACAGAGAAAAAGCATGATAAAAGACAAAAATAACTATAGAGACAATAATAAGAATAGGTTGGTTTTATTTTTCATACTCCAAACACTGTAATTAACATTAACATTAAAATTAAAATTGATGGGGAAAATTTACTAATATATATATTATGATCATAATCACTATCAGAAATCCCAATGCAGAATGTCTGCTGCAATACAGAATAATGTGGAAGAGACAGAGGCTGACCTTGGATGGCTGCTGAGTGCAGACCAGCCTTCTCCATCACTCCTTTTCCTCAACAAGAGAGGGGGAGAAAATACAATCAAAAGTTCATGGGGACAACATAAATGCAGGGAGATCACTCAGCAATTACAGTCACCAACAAAACCGACTTGAATAAGGAAAGCTAATTAAATTTATTGCCCGTAAATTAGAGTAAGATAATGAGAAAAATAAAACAAAATTTAAAACCGCTTTTCTCCTCACTCCCATCTTCCCAAGCTCAACTTCCTTTACTCCTGACTGTTCTAACTCTTACCATAGGCTGTGCAAGGAGATAGGGGATGGGGCTCATAGCCAGTCCACAACACTTTGTCTCTGCTGCTGCTTCCACCTCACCCTCTTCCTCTGCTCCAGTTCAGGGTCCTTCCCACATGAGACAGTCCTCCACAAATTTCTCCAGTGTGATTCATTTCCACAGGCTGAAGTTCTTCACAAACTGGTTCAGCATGAGGAATCCCATGTGGTGCAATCCCTCAGGAAAATCTTCTCCAGCATGAGTCCCCACCATGGGATCCTAGAAGCTGCCAGAAAATCTATTCCAGAATGCACCCCTCTCTGCTTGGGTCCACCTGTCCTGCTCCAGCTTGCTTCAGCATGAGCTTCCCACAGGGTCATAGCTTTCTGCAGGGTACATCCACCCGCTCCAGCGTGGAGTCCCCCAGGGACTGCAGGTGGATCTGTGCTCCCTCATGGGCTGCAGGGGCACAGCTGCCTCTCCATGGTCTGTACCCTGTGCCGCAGGAAAATCTCTGCTCCAGTGCCTGGAGGACCTCCTCCCCCTCCTTCTTCAGTGACATTGCTGTCTGCAGGACTGTTTCTCTCACACATTCTCACTGCTCTCTCCCATCTTCTGCTGCGCAGTACTTTTTTCCTTTCTTAAATCTATTACCCCAGTGTCACTCCCACCATCGCCAGGGGGCTCAGCCATGGCCAGAGGAGGATCCGTCTTGGAGCCAGCTGGCATTGGCTCTGTTGGACACAGGAGCAGCTTCTCACAGAAGATACCTCTACTGATGCCCTGATACCAGAACCTGTCCACACAAACACAATACTACTATGCAGACAGTGACAGCTATATTTAAGTAGGTACATTTAAATATTCTAAATTTCAACTGAATCATGTATTATAGTCCACAGCCCAGCATGTAGTATGTAATAGAAGGTTGTCTAAGGCAATTCTCAAATTTTATCAAAGGTGAAGTTTAAAATTTCTTCTACAGGGCAAAAAGACATTCATTTCACATCTCACAATAAGATGTTAGTGGAAGATGTAATTCCCATAGGTCTGGGGCTGTGAGAAGGGTTAATACAGGAGCAAATCAAGCATGTGGGAAGAATCACAAGTAGTGTGAGTCAATGCCTGTGTGACACTGTCTGGTCATCTGGACCACACAGTTCATCAGGAGTTCTGAGGGCGCGTGGATGTGTAAAAAAAGCTTTCTACTAGCTAAGTCTTTATTCACTACTCTGAAGCCTTCATTTCATTACCAATAAACAAGGCATTTGCCTTCCAAAAATGCACTTCAACTGATCAAATACATATTCTGATTATGAATGAGTTGCATGCAGATATGTTTGAAGATAGATCTACAAGCATGCAGCTATAATAGCTTAGTGGCACTTGGGCAATATTGAATATTAATTATTATTTACATAATTACAGCATCCATGATTGTAGTCCCTCATTGCTGAAGAGAACTTTGGGGATTTTCTTAATAACACATATTCATTTTCTTTTGGCACTGAAATGCTGGGTATTCAAAAGCATGCTGTCAGTACTGTAGATGCCATGCAGTTAATGCTGTGGGGGAAAAAATATATTTGGGTTGATGAAAACAAACTTTAACTGTCATTTTCTCCTTTGAGATGGAGGGAGACATGTAATTTAAAAAGTCATCAAACTCTACCTGACAGAATCATATGATTGAAAAATCTTTGTTTACTCATTCTCCAAGTCTTCTATAAAAATTAATGCTGAAGCTAAAACATTCAACTAATTTAAAATTAACCAAGATTTTTCACGGTTCTGCTCTTGGTTTTTGTATTCCTTTGTTCTTTCTTCTTTAGCTCATGTTTTGCATAATAATATTACATTAACGTACTGAAACAATAGTAAACAATAAAACTAGTACTATTAGCATTCAAGGTATCTTCAGTCTGGATCCCTTTGTACTCAGTTGAATTTTCTTCAAAGGATTTAAAAGCTGCAAGGAAAAGATGTTCCTTGCCTTTCACAGAGATGGGATATATTATTACAAAGATTAAGATCCAGAGAGAAGGCTTTAGCTCAGCAAATGGGATGAGCGTAAAATGTAGGACCTTAGATCCTGGGTAGTAATTCTTAAAATATCTCTACTTTGGATGCAGCTTTGTGACAATGATGTCTGTACTCTGCCCAGCTTCTTACTCAGGAGTTTATGGTGCCTCCTCACTGTGTTCTGGTTAGCAAAAATCACGGTGGAAATATATTATAGAAATATTCAAAATATTAGTGTGTGCAAAAAACCACTACAGAGAGCAACTGAGAGCACGATCAAGAAGCTGTATCTGCCCTCTCACAAGCCAGCAGGACATCTACTGGGCCATAGAAACTTCCTGCCAGTTCCTGTTTTTCAGATTCTGGTTATGTGCTCCTGGCCCCACAGCAGCACAGCTACCACAAGGAGAATGATGCCATCCCATATGGTGCTCCACAGCCTGGTGCAACAATGCCCTGTTGGTGTTAGGAATTAAACTTAAAATCAAAACATTCCCGTGTTGCTTTTCCTGTCAGAATTTAAAAGATTACGTACTGATACTTGCACCATTAGAAAAGCCTTAAAAACATGGGATTGTGGCCCAAATGGAGACATCTGAACTTCACCTTATTGGAGGATTCTTGACAAACAGCCTCTCCACTGGTTTTGCCTTGGGAAGCATATTCAAGTTGAAGAAATATAGACTTGTATACCTTTACTCATTATTGCAAATATATTATACTAGGAAGCCACTGGATTTTGCTAGATATTTTCCAAAAAAATGGGTTGCTGTGCAAAAATTAAACTTAAAATATTATATTTAATCATAAAAAAAGGTGATTATACTTTCCCCAATTCTATTCTCATAGACATTGTGAGAATGGACATTAACAAGGGATTCGAAAAAAGTATTTTTGCTATTAAGACCAGTCTCAGTATTTTTTCTTTTCCCATGCTAATTTTCTACTCTTTATTTATGTTTTCCTTTTGAATTTTATTAGAATTTTTATATTTTTTCTTGATCTTTGAATAATAATTTTCAATGGTTTGTATATATACAGAGAAACAATATTTTGTTAGCATTATTTCTGTAATAGTTTGCATAATAATAGTTGAAATAGTAAATATATGAAAAAAGAGATGTAAAAATCAAAAGATGCTTCATCTTGTTGGTCCTGGAAAGATGGAATTTTTAGCATTTTGTATTTAGATTATTATATAATGTTTCTATAAATTAAAAATTCTAGAGTGGGTGCTTTAATAAGCGTCACTTTCCTTAACTTACACATACAAAAGAATTTGAATCTGCGAGAGATTGCAGAGGTTTTGTACTAAATGTTAATTTATTTTAATTTCTTATTATTTTCAGTTGGGGTTTTTTGTTAAATTTAGTTAACAAGTTTTTCCTGTTTCCCTGGTGTAACCCAGATCCAAACCAATTTATCAAATTTCACAACAGAATACAGCGGTGAAGTTTGATGGGGGTGTGTGTGGATAGAAGACATTGGATTTATCAAGATCTGTGAATCAATCCCTGTATTTGATCCTGAAGTTCCTGTCTGACAAATTGTTGGAGAAAAGATAACACAAAATCCTGAATCCATTAAAAATATTCTTTTATAATCATTATTTGAATCAATATCTTTGATTTTGTTTTTTAAGAAATCTTTCCTCCAATTAATGGCAGTCAATCTCAAAGTTTGATAATTTTCTTCATTTTACCTTTATTTTAGATCTTTTAAAATACCATTGCATATCAGATCTTGTTCTACAAAAGTGATCCCCAGCTAAGTGCTACTGGCCTGCTAAATAATTTCATCACTGCTCTTCTATAAGAATTAAAATTTATCATATGTCTTGCTTTAATAGACAGATGAGGGGAAGAAAATTATAAATTGTCTGCCACTTGCTTGCTATTTAAATGCATATGTAACTCAATACATCAATCTTGAACATTTTGGCAATTACTATTATGGAAAATGCTAGAAAATCTGAAGGGGGAAGGAGGAGAGTAAAAGCTTACATAGGCCAAATAAGTGTGTGTTTCAGAATGGCAGCAGTTTGACCTTATTGTAATGTATATTGATACAAAGCAAGAATAAAGAACTGTTTTCTCATTAATTTGTATTTTTAAACCTCAAAGCACTCGAAGAGATGTTTGCAAAAAAGTGTAAGACTTTAACAAGAGACAGAATTGCCATCACGAGGCACGAGGAGACACAAGTTAATGTCTTCTACATGTACATTTCCATATGCTTGAGTGAAGTTTTGTAGAGCTTTGTCTTCTTGGAGTCTTATGTTCAAATAATTTAGTTGGATGAACTTATGCCTGCTCACATTTATGTAGCTGACTGACTCATAACTGCTGCTTATATTAGCTGATAGCAAAATGGGGAAATCATGGCCTAATTTCAATTAAAAGACAGAGAATGTTCTTTGAGAAAATGCATTTTAGTCTCTTTTAAAAATGCATTATGCCTTCTGTCTCATTTATAGCTGAATGGTCATTTTATTACCAGACAGTTTTAGCACTGTACCACTGATATGTAAATAAGGAATTCAAGTCTGTGAGACTGCTGTTTCTTAGAGGGAATTTTTTATTTTACTCATTAATAACAATTTTATAACTTTATTTCTTAAATCTAGGTATTTCACCTTATAAAGACTGCTACTGGTTGAAGGCACTAGAAAGCAGTAATTCAAATGCCACAGTGTTATTTCAAATCACCAAGACCTTTAGTTGTCAATTCTTCACAGAATGTGCAACTGCAGTACTGCACAAAGCAGAGATCAAACTCCTCTTTTTACTGAATTCCATGCTGAAAAGCCAGCTGATCTCAGCAGCAGGAGGTTAGGTATCATCTTTTCCCAGATGGAGGAAGCTGCATAGCTGGAAAGTCAATCTCACACTCTCACATTTAAGAATTTTCTAATTACTTTAGTATTGTAATCAAACAAATTTTGTATGTTAATATCTGTCTATTAGCATGTATACAATTATTTCTTTAAACTAGAATGGCACTATTTAATTTCTGCTTCTGGCTTCATGATTTACTGCTTTGATGTAGCTGAAAGCTGTACTTATTGCAGTGCTGTGAAAACTGAAAAGCACGCCTTTTCACATTGTGCTGTCTCATTTCAGGTTTGTCTCATAGGTCAAACTGATGCACCTCTGCAAACAGGAAAGCATCAGTGCTCTTACCAAAAGCAATTTTTTTTTTTCTGAGGAAAAAGGTAGGTACTGCAGGTATTCATAAGGAAATATTTAATTTTGCTATAGTTTTATTTAGTTGTACCTATAGGACCAAAATTTTACTGACTAGGATTCTAGAAAATGAGACCATCAATGTCAATTGTACTAATCAAAGGTATTAAACATGACAGCTAAACACAATTAAAATTCTTTTTCCCAAACAAACTTTATTTCCAAGAAACTGAAGATTAAAATGCCTACAATTAAATGAAGATTCTCATCAAAACTTTTTTATGAGTCCAGGATGTAAACTTTGAGCCACTAAATTATTTGCAGTTCACCTTATTAGAGTATGAATGCCACTAGTTATTCACACACACTGTAAACTACTACGTCCCTTCTTTAATCTATAAAAATCTCGGAACTGTGACACATGTCCCTTCTTTTCTAAATTTCTTCTAGTTTTGTAGGCACATGTTTGCATTTCATCTGTATTAGTGCGTGTTAAATGATACTTTTCACTTCCTGTCTTAAGCATTGGCAGAGTCAGTCCTGAGGGATACGAGTCAGGTGAAGAATAAAGCAAGGACCCTGAATTTTAGGAAAGCAGAACTCCAGTTCTTTTTGAAGTTGGTGAAGCAGACCCCCTGGGAAGCTGCCCTCAGGGACAAGGGAGCAGAATAGAGTCGGAGATCTTTAAGGACATCTTCCAGACAGGCTAAGAGCTTGTGATCTCCAGATCTCCTGATTGTTAGTAAATCAGGAAAGCAAGATAAGACTGGCACGATGAGGCAGTGTGAGCACCCTTCTGGTGAAACTAAAGGGAGACAAAGAAATACACAAGCAGAGGAAACGGGGACAAGTGTCATAGGAAAAGTATAGGGACACAGTAGTTGTGTAGAAATGGGATCAGGTCAAGGTGGGACTGGAACTGACCTTGACAAGGGACTCAAGGAATAATGTGAGTGGCTTCTCTTGATATGTCAGGCAAGATTTGCCTTGTGGAGCCATGTTGCCTTGAATTGCCTATCCTCTGTGTGCCTTAGCACATCTAGGAGAAACTGTTCCATGATGTTCCCATGCACAAGGCAGATAGTTCACAGGGTCCTCCTTCCTATCCTTTTAAAAAATGGATGCAGTGTGTCCTATTTTCCAGCCACTGGTGATTTCACTTGACTGCTGTGACTTTGCACTCATTCATCAATGACACAGGCAGTATAAGTGCACACTCTGCAAATTTGCAGACGACACCAAGCTGAGTGATGCGGTCGGCATGGCCAAAGGATGGGCTGCCATTCAGAGGGACTTGGATAGCTCAAAAGGTGGGCTCATGAGGATCTCATGATGTTCAATTAGCCCAAGTGCAAGGTCTTGTGTGTAGGTTGGGGCGCTCCCTGGTATTCATACAAAATGGGAGAGAGATAAAGGAATTGAGAGCAGCCCTGACAAGGAGGGCCTGGGGTTCTGGACATGAACTGGGAATGTGCACTGGTGCCAAGAAAGCCATCTGTACCCTGGACTGCACCAAAAGAAGAGTGGCCAGCTGGTCGAGGGAGCAGACTTCCTGAAGCAAGTCCTCAGAAGGTCCACAAAGATGACTAGAACACTGGGACACATCTCCCAAGGCAAAAGGCTGGGGCTGTTCAGACTGGAGAAGACAATGTTTGGGGAAGCCTTTCCAACAACCTTTCAGTACCTTAATGCGGCTACAAGATAGATGGGGAGAGGATTTTTAGGAGAGCCTGCTGTGACAGGACATGGAGTAATGGCTTCAAATCAAAAGAGGACAGATTCAGACTAGATATAAAAAGATATTTTTTACAATGAAGTTGGTGAGACAGTGGAAAAGGTTACCCTGAGAAGTAATAGATACTCTGTCCCTTAAAATATTCAAGGTCAGATTGGATGGAGCTTTGTGAGCAACCTGATCCAGCTGATGGTGGGGGGGTTGGACTATATGATTTTTAAAGATCCCTTCAAACCCAAACTATTCTATGATTTTCTTGAAAACTTTGAAGTACTGCTGGGTTTTATTAATACTTAGACATATATTATATATTTTAAAACTTGCTGCCCTCAGATATGACAGTGCTTCAATACCCTATCAAGTCTTTTGAAAAAGGACTTTGTTGTAGTTCAAAGCATATTATCTATTAAGTATAAATGCAGTGAACTGAAAAGAAAGAACAAATATTTTCAATTAATTTAATATCATTATGTAGAAGGGCTTAAAAAATCCCATCCTACTGAAAAAGTAGGTTTAAATTAAATTACTTCTGCATTTTTCCACCAGCATTACCATTCCTGTCTTGAAATGTCATTATCATTGATGCCAAGTTATTACAGTTCAGGAGTTATGTTTCTACAGATATCACTCCATTCAGTTTTACTGTTATGAGAATGCTTGGTATTCTCATAACTCACATCAACATTAGGAAGGTTCAATTATCTCTATAGAAATCTGTTATTGAAGTATGTTTGGCAAGCGAATAATCTGAAGTCTGGATCTTTTGGTTTTCCATAAATAATGCAGATTTGAATTCAGCTGTGATCAGCACTCAGTGTCTTGCAAGTTTTTATTTCAGATGGCTTACCATGTCCAGCTAAATGAAAATATAAGCAAGGAAACACGGCCCTTTCTCACGCCACTTTCTCTATAAAATACCTTTTAGCTGAATATTCACGCCAATAACTTAAACCTGTTCATTGTCTTTCATAAGCTCCCTTGCAAAAATGAAAAAAGGGGTAAGAAATAAAAAGAATGATCAGAATGATTACGATGAATATCCAACAAAACTGTTGATTCCTGTAAACACATTTTCAGAGTTATTTGAATATGTCATACCTGCTATTTGAACACATCAATCCACTGCACGAAGATTGGTCTAAGGGCACTTCAAATACTTACTTCCCTGTAATATCAGAGGAAACACTTGAGGAATACTATTGGAAACCATCTGGCAGCAAATAACTAGGAAAAATTAAAAAGCCTATTTTTGGTCCCGAGTCCCCTTTTAATGTCTGCTCTCTGCTCATGTTGTTCACCCAGCTGCCAAGTGGAACAAAATGTACTGCTGCTATTCTGGGGTTCCAAACAGCATGTTTAGGAGGACAGAAAACATAATTCAAGATTCTGCAGCTGAAGGGTTTTGAAAATTTTAAGGCACATAACACTTTAACTTTGCAATAATCTCTCACAGTTTGGTAAAAAAAAAATATTGTTGGGCAAACCAAAATATTCCTGCTTCTGAACAGAGTCCTAAACAGTTTAAAGCAATTTCAAGCTTGAAAATGAAAGGTTTAATCAGGAAGTCCAAAAGAAAATACCTAGATAACCCATTACAGCTTTAGAGAGGATTTAAAGGAGCAATGAGGTTTGTTACAGAATTGGCATCTGTTATTTTGCAAGACATCAAACTTACAGTGTAAGAAAATTTAGAAAAAGTGTGTTTTAGGGAAAGAGGTATCTGAGAAAAAGCCAGTGCGCATTGTTTTGAAATACTGCAAGTTTGGAAATAGATAGTCAGTCATCCTTTAGATAATGAGCTATTAGGAGAGGTATTTTGAGCTATACATCTTTGCAAGATTCAAACTTCTCTTGCTCACCATACAGGTCTTGTACTAATCATCCCAAGAAACACCAAAATTTAGCCCTTCTATCTGCATTGTAAAATTCTCAATGAAGAGAAACTAATGAGTGTGGATCTTGTTGAACATTTCTGAGTTCTAACTGAATTATATTAGAACTATATTTATGTTAGTAAACAGAATGGGCTGGGACCATTCTGAAGGCAAGTAGCACGAGACAGAGGCTTTCATGATTAAAGTCTCTCCTGTCCTCTGAGTAAGTTGGCCTTGTACTTAACTGCCCATCAGGAGCAGACCCTGGCTAGTGCTATCCGAAGTGGCCCCTTGGCTTTGTCTGTGTAGGGTGAGGTGGCCCAAACCACACCAATATGTTGAAACAACAGTATCACTGTAGATAACCACAGTGCTTGGTCTAGTTTAGTTTTCAAAGTATGGACTGTGAGTTCCCCCTGACTTCAAGACAACGGGAGGGCTCACAAAAGGGAAAAGACCAACCATACAACAGCTGGCAAGAAGCCTGCCCAGATCATAACACTTGTCTGAACTGACTAAGCTGCTTTCAGATGCAAGTGCTATTTCAGTACAAGACAAGTAAAAAGGCTAGGGAACATTCCCATGTACTGGAACTCGATCATTCACCCAGTGAATGAAAAATACTGTCTTATTTTTATGGATACAAGCTAGGCACCACACTTAGACATTGCAGCTATCAGTCCCCAGCTGTCTTTCTTTAGCACCACAGGCACAGTCAAGATGGGCACAAATGCACAGCATATTTCCCAATCTAATCAGGACTCCCAGACCTGAATTACATGGAGTTCCCTGCAGTGTGTGTGCACCTGTGGTGTTGCAAAGCTGTTACCTCAATAAATCACCAGTAAATTAGTAATGGTGTTGATTATGTTTTTTATTAATTTCAGTTCAATATAATAAAGGCATTCGGCAAGGCTTTAGGTGGTCTAATATTTAATTATACACTAAATATGACTAAATTCACCTCATCGTCATTTAAATCAGTTCCCAAATCAGGCCACGACCTATTCTCTCTGTATACTTCCTAACCACATTCAGTTTTATCCAGAGTAAAAATGAGGCTGTTGCAGAAAGAAATCTGAAGAAGTCTGAGCATGCAGGAAATGTTGTAGGCAATGTTCAGATGGGTGCATACTTTTCCTTTGTAAAGAATGGAAAACAGGAGAACATTGCTACCACACACATCATTGGCGGTGAGAAAGCAATAATCTCTCAAGTGACTTGGTTCCAAGCCATGTAAGGTTTTATAGGCTGTAGGTAGTACCTTAAATTTCAGCAGGTCACCTAATGCATCAGATATCCTGCTGTGTGAGAGTATCCAAATCCTGAATTTCAATGTCTCTCATGCAAAGGATATTGTGCAATCCTGTTATGAAATCACCAAAGTAGGGCTAAAGGAAAACTGATTTGCCTCTGAAATTAAAATTCAGGAGAAAAAACTATACAAAAGAAAAGGGCTTAATGGCAATTTAACTTGTGAGGCATACAGAATAGTTTAATGAGATCTCAGGTTTAGATGTGGTTGGGTTCTCTAGCACTTGATTTTGTCCTCTAAAAAATTTCAGTGTCAAAATGGAGGCATCAGACTATAGGATAGTACTTTTGCTTACAGATTAAGTGACTTAAAGTACTAAACAGTGTGTAAATTTCATACTTTGGTTGTCTGATATTGGTTATAATTGATGCTGTCTTTAGATGTCTAATGAGAAAAGGATTATTCTTATTAATATACAGTATGTAGAAAAAATTTACAAAAGGGAAAATTTCTAGAAAATATTGGGACAAATTTTCTCAGAAGGAAAATAGTCAAATACTGGAATACCTTGCCCAGAGAAACTATGAATTTTCTTATAGAGCATTCCCCTGAGGAACTTTGTCTCATATGGCCTCACTCTGAGAAAAGAAAAAGATCAAGTGGCCTCTAGAGGTCCATTCTAAGTTAAAGTAGTCTATGATTCCATAATTTAATTTTTTCAGATATTGCTATTATTTTTATGTGATATGCTTTATTATTTGTATGACATATGCAGAAATTAAATATAAGTGGAAAATGACAATAAATCAGTAGAGGAAGACCAGCTTTAGATACATAATTGTTACTTGTAAAAGTTTGTAATTACTTTATTTTGGAGTTACAGCTAGCTGTGGGACTATGTTAGACTGAATGGATCATTTGGCAAAGTGGAATCATGAATTATATGAAAGGACATGAATATAAAAATAACAAATGTCACTCTCATAGGTTAATGAGGGTAGTGTTCTGGGATTCAGTTTTTCTGGAAAGCACCCATGATAGCTACACATGTGGTAAATACTTAGGTAATAATGAATTTACAGAAAAATGATACTCAGACATACAAACAATTAATTACTGAATGTAAGCAGAGCTGCAGAAATGTAATTACTAATGAGATATTAATGCAATATGGAATACATTTTTCAAGTAGGACTTGGACAAATTGTTGAGAACTTCAAACACGATTAAAAGCATGAGTAAACTAAAATTTTCAATCATTTTTGTAGGAAAGCTGAAAAAGAAAAAAAATAATAATTTTCCTCCAAAAAATTATTGTAATCAGTTTTGCATCTAAAAATGGTTCTGCCTTAGAGAACAACATGGTGGAGTGTTATATGCTACGATCTATCATACTGCAATTGTCTGATTTCATATTGTTTAAAGGTACAGAAATTCCAATCTTTATACACTTCTCTGCAAAGGAACAAGGGCTGATTTTATACATGAAAATCTGCCAAATTGCACTAAAGACTTTTCCATTTCTATGACTCATTGTCTTCTACTTGGTCAAGTTTTATATCAGTGTTCTGTGCTTAGGCAAAATTCTTAACATTCTAAAATATGTGATCAATTTGAGCAAAACAAAGCAAAGCAAATGTTTCTGTAAGAGAAGACAATAATTTTGGTGTAACAATACCTTTTTTCTCTTTTTATAGAGACTGCTAAAATGGCTTCTCCTTATTCAGACACTGTGCTACAGAATCTTTGAATTAAACATCTATTAACGGGGGCAGCACCCATAAGAACAGCAATCAGGAGCAGCAAGTTTCTGTAAACACCTTCAGCACTTAGCTCACATCTGATTTTAGCTTCACTGTAGGATGGCAGAGCTGCAATGGTTTCATTAGTCAGGACATTGAAATCAGAGCCCATATTTACTTTATTATCTCTGTTTTCTCCACCTCCAGTCAGCATGTCATAAGTACTTCATAAGCCCTCCTGGCTTGTGCCAATCCTTGAGACGCACATGACTGTCTCTATTACCATCCATAAATCCACTGTCTGCCTGAACTTGAATTCATTAAACTCACACTTGCAGCTAACCTGTGAGCCTTGCACTGATCTTATTGATATTTAAACAACACTGTATGCCTTTACTTTTTTCCCTAGTGCTAGCAAAAAGTTTTGATTTCAAGCACTATGGCAGGTAAAGTGAAAGCAGTCATTCCAGAGAATCTAAAAGTACTAGAAAATATTCCATTCCCTAATAGATTTCAAAGCAATGTTTTTCTTAAGTTTCAGCAAATCACTGGAAATTCTCAGTAGTGTGTGAATATATTTTAATCTCAATTATTGTTATAAGAATAAGCATATTTACTCAAATCATTGTTCTTAAATGATTTGAGTAAAGAAATTCTTAAATACCCTTTTAAGGCAAAAGATCTTAGTCTCAGAGCATTTTGCTTTTTTGATTGACAACCAGTACAAGTCTCCCATAGCTGATTTCGCATAAAATAAAAGAGCAAAAGCTCTTGCCCTGTACTCCCTCTTCCCCACTTCAACTTCCCTTTCTTTTGCACTCTGAGGAGGTGATGGGCAGCACAGGAGTCTGCGTGGACGCAGTGGTTTTGGCTGCCCATACACAGCAGCTTCCTGTCACTCTGTAACAGGGTTTGCTGCTTTATCCCTTCGTCTCTTTAACACAGTGGGTCACTCACAGCCACAGTCTCCTAGGGGCTGTTCCTACCTCTTTCAGCAAGGAGTGGCCCCCTCAGAACGTGTCTCTGGTCACATGTGCTCGTCTGACCAACGAGGGTTTTGGTTCCCAATGGTTCCATTTCCTCCACAGCTGTTTCTTTGCTGCACAATGAGGCCGACATCCACCAAGAAACAGACAAACCACCTGCACACACTATCACTGCTTCTTTACCTGAAAGGAGTGACCATGGGTTTTGAAAAAAATGCATCTGGCAAACCAACATCTGGCAACTGCTAGCAGGAAATAGAGATGAGCAATTTCCAGAGAAACCATTGCCCTCCTCAATGTTCCTTGGTGCTGAGGATACAGCAGGTCTAACTATAGAAGAAAAATATGGCAGGCCACAGCTGCTCCAGTAGCTTCAGTTCATTAGTCCTGTTTCCAATGAAACATCTTATTTAATTGCTTCACATTGAAGTTGCAAATTCTTGCTCCTTTTAACAATTTTCAAAACTATATATTGAGTAGTTATAACAGAAACCCTTTATGGAAAAATGTGAATACACTAGATTAAGTTTTGAGCTATTTCTTCATTGCCCAAGTTATGGATCCTTTAATTCTGCTATGGATTCCTCTGAAACCAATCCTTAATGTTAATAATTTCATACCTTCATTGCTGACAGCTGTTAGCCAGATGCTGAGAAGCATCATCTGATGTAGGAGGAGTGTTTCCTTCTACCAGTGTCATATAAGTGATATATCAATGATCAATGAAATGAAGTCAGATAAGTCCCTTATCATGCATTTTCCATTTAAAAAAATGTTCAGAATAGTGTCATTGACATGAAAGCTCAGGACAACAAAATCTGTCCTGGTGTCCAAGTACATTTCATTTGGTCAGATTTCAGGCAGTGGAACATGTTATTTCTTAAATCTTGAGGAAGTTATGTTAAGAAGAATAAATCAGAGAGAAAGCTGCTTCTTTATTTTGAATAGAAAAATGTGATGTACAGAATAAATGGTCCAAAAGGCATGTAAGACAGGAATCTCATGTCCCTTAAAACATCTGCCAAAAGATCTGTAAATATCTCAACAAATGCAACCTGATTCTGTATATGAAAAGAAAACCACTGACCAGCATTTTGAACAAACTGGAGGGATTTTTCTTTCTCTAAAGAGGATGAATAAAAATGTACAGTGGGGACAGTCTTGACTCATGAAAGCTGCACTTTGTAAAGAGAATATGGCTGAAATTATTAGACATAAATCCACTTATTAAACTGTAGATGTAGTCTAGTTATCTACCTTCAGCTTTTAGACTTGAGGACTGTGGCTTATACTCCCCTTTCCTTAGGCTCTGACATATCAGTGTTATGCCTAGGGATTGTTTTCACCACATGGCAATGAGAAAGCTTCCAACAATTGAGAGAGTTACTTACCCTGTTCAGAAAACGGTAAAACACAGAACCCAGCCACCTCTGCATCCTCCCCAACTTTTGCCATTTAGAACTTCTCATTTAAAACGGATCCAAGCAGTAATCTCAAATCTATTATATTTATTGTGCCCATCTGGTATAAAGGATTTGTGGCCCATTATGCATCCCATAAGGAAAGTGGGAGGTCCTATGCTCTGTGTTGCATGGTTCCATGCTTGCATACAACAGCAGGAATTTGGACTCTCCATCTTTCTTCTGGGATTAACCTTCAAATAGCCTTCACTAATTGTATTATTTTTCTACTACAGATATTCAAACATAGGATTTTCTTTCCATAAATGTTCTCTAAAGTATTTCAGACCTCTCTGTTCTGCCATTAATCAATAATCACACTACTATTGTGAAAAGAGTCAAAAAAAGGTTGCAAATATACATCATTAACCTGTTTAAGTATGGAACATAGACTGTGGACTAGAACTTGAAGAGATTGCACAGAATTGATCTCCCATGGAATGAAGGTTATACATTTAAACAAGTCATCTAGTTTCCACTTCACTGAAATTCGTATTTCACCTGACTTTGCATGTCTATAATGTAGTTATCTCAACTGTGTAGAACACCATAACCTTCCAGTGTGCCTATATGGAAAGAAAAATTAATTCACTTTACTTGCATCTCTACTTTAGTGTTTGATGAATCGCTTGAAGAAACACCCATTTACGCCTTTTGACTACACAGAAAACCTAACTGAAATGTAGACATGTATATGATAAAGCAGGATTTGCATTAGGAGAGATGAATCCTGTTTCCAATCTCCCTCCAAGTTCAGTAAAGACAACTACATGCATCCGGAAGATGATTCATGTGGATATACTTTTTTTCCATAGAAGAGTGTATTCTCCTTACCCTCTGTCTTTCTCCATTACCTTTAAAAAGGATGTGAAAGTAGAGACAAAAGCATATGGTTAAAGTTAGATGAGATGAAAACGACTTATGCAGTTATTTTCTAGTTCTCCTGGAACACATCCTCATCATGTCCATGAGTGTGATGAACTTCAATATATTGTCCATATGCTTCCACATCAATTTGAAATCCGTTTCTTAAAGTACCATCAGAAAGAGATTGAAGAAAATGTAATCCTTTTTCCAGACTGTGATTAAATGGATGTAAACTAGGAAGGACTAGAGTTTGACTTGATTGTGTGTATATGTCATCACTCCAAGTAGAGACTTGAGGTAAATTTGCAAGGAAGAAGAATCCAGCACACCGAGTTAGAGGATCATAATAGAGAGATTATAAGTTATACCTCTAAGTAATGGTGGATTTTTATATTTGGACTCAGTATTCATAGCATTTATTTTCCTTTTTTAATAAAGTTTCTGAGTGGTGACCACTGTAAAATTGACAAATCTTGAGAACAAGTCCACATTCTTTCACTCCCATCACAATCAGTTAGAAAGATCATACAGGCCAATTTTAGTTCTTGATGACAGCTGTGAAGTCTTACTGAATGCTCAGAAGTGTAACTATGGAAATCATTTGGCATGTAGGATCTTACTTTTTATTTTTAAACTTTTTTACACCTCCCTCTGAAATTGCCATCTCCAGGCTCCTGTTAGGCAGAGGATATGCAATTTTTCCAACCTATCATTTCATACCAGTAGTAATGATGATTGACATGAAAACAGCACAGCTTGTCTATCAGCACCAAACTGAATTTGCAAGGATGTCAGTAAGATTATATAGTTATGTATCCCCAGATATTCAAGGGAATACATATATGTTTAAAATAACATATCTAACATAAATCAATGTACTTAAGGCTTCTGTGCAATTTCGCTAAAAGCTCAGGATCAGAGGAGTGAATTTTGAAGCAGAAGTATTTTTTTCTACAAAGATCTCTCCTAACACCAGGCAGCAGATTTATCATTATATCAAAATCATGGAATCATGGAATAATAGAATGCTCTGGGTTGAGACGCACCTAAAAGATCATCTAGTTCCAACCCCCTGCCACGGACAGGAATATCTGCCACTAAACCAGGCTGCTCAAAGTCCCATTCAACCTGGCCTTGAACACTCTCAGGGTTGGGGCAACCACAGGTCTGTTCCAGTGCTTCACCACCCTTACAGAAAAGAATTTTTCCTGACTATCTAATCAACCTACTCTTGGTTTGAAACCATTCCCCTTTGTCCTGTCACTACATGCTTTTCTAAACAGTCTTTGTCTTCCTTTTTGCACATACTGGAAGGCTGCAATTAGTTCCCCTGAACAGACTTGCTAGCCTTTGATAGCACTGCTTGACTGCAGCAAGCATGGACAAGAGTGCAGAAGAGGCTATAACTGAGTGGTTCTTTCCACCTGGGACCATTTACAGTGGAGGCTTTGAGTCAGAGGTAAAATATTTTCTTAGTACTAGTATCTCAAAGACTTCAGCCTTGATACTGTGCAAAAAAATCCAATTACAAGTTGCTAAACTCAGGATTTTTTGATGACAATGTCTGTTTATTAACTGCTTCAGGTTTCATTTACATTACAGATTTGTTTTACATTACAGATGCTGTCTTTGATCTCCAGTAAGACTAGAGGCATGTAGGAGTCCAGCAGAACAGACTTGGGAGACATTCATCCTAGTAAACTTTTAATCTTAAAGGGGCTTAAATCATAGGGCTTAAATATGTATTTTTATTGAGACTGAGGGGCAGGGGGAGTGTTTAAGAGGGTGAATATTAAAAAGCAACATTTATACACTGCTAAAATAACCACAGAATGTTGTCTTGCCGACCTCATTTTCTGCAATGGCAGAAGCTCTGTTGCTAAGTAATTAACAGAGCCAAAGAAAGGAAGAGGGGAAAAAAAAGAGAATCCTATTTCTAAATTCTCTTTAAGTAGCACTTATATGGATATTAGATGGCAACAGAAACAGTTATAATTGTTCTAATATAATGTCACTCAGTCACACTGAAAGGAGCACCATGAAAGCGTTATATGGGGAATTTCATTCCATATGGCTTTATCTCACAACACAATCTCCATTTTCCCCAGACTTTGTCTAAGATTCACATTTTTCTAAAGGAGAAAATCACCTTCATGCTCCATGGCAATGTGGTATTTAGACTTGACCTCTGGTTAGGCCTGAGAACTCCAGATTTCCTGCTCAGGTCATTGGAGAACCTCCTTTCAGCATCACAGTGGGATCTACCTCACTGCTTTGTCTACAGTTGCAGGGCAATTCAGTGATGAACTCTGGGGTGAAATTCAGCCACTTCTTTCCCATTTGGACACCGAGCAGTTTCTCCTAACAAACTGCTTTAATTTGTAAGCAGAGACAAAACAGAAGCAAACAGCCAGTTTTTGTGGCTGCCTGCATTCAGAGATATATAAAAAATTTTATCCTAATAGCAAAGCCAGCATTTATTATTGCAAAGGAACAAGATATACTCTTCAGCATATAAAAGATATTTCACTACCCCTCTTGTTCAAGTCCTGCATTGAAAAACACCCATCCATTCTACTGTAAAATTGAATACATTATTTATTATTACTGTGGTGAAACTCTGAGATCTTTAATTTTATCAGAGCTTTAGATGGCAGATATCTGAATACTTAATGACTTTGTATTTACTGAGAAAAAAAAGTCTGTTGCTTAAATGACAGAGATGTAATGGCAAGAATTCCTTGTGGATAACAGAGCTATAGAAGAGCTTACCATATAATGTAGGACTCAGATTTCATGGCTTTTTGGCATTCAACAGTAAATTGCTAAAATATCACATGAATAAATATCAACAGTTAATCACAGGAGATGTAATGTTATTAAGGGGGGAAAATCACGCTTTTTATATGTTTTTCTTCAACCTTGCACAGGAAATAAGGAACAAAAGAGATGTCAGTTAAATTGCACTGTTCTATCTCACTCAAAAGAAGTAGAGAGATATTAGCCAATGCTAAAGCATAATGGAGAAGAAGAAGAAGGAGGAGGAGGAGGAGAAAAAGAAGAAGAAGAAGAAGAAGAAGAAGAAGAAGAAGAAGAAGAAGAAGAAGAAGAAGAAGAAGAAGAAGGAGAAGAAGAAGAAGGGGGATCAAGAGGAAGAAAGAGAAGAAGAAGGAGGAGGAGTGGAACTGAATTTACAATCAGAGCACCTTCCTTCTCCAGCCTCCCTTAACTCCCTTAAGTAGTTTACCTAGTGGCATTGTAATAATCAGTTATATTAATTTATAAAATATTTTTAAACTTTCTTTCTTTTAGGAGAAGATGACCTCCAAAATACTGGCTGTGGCAACCTTACAAATTCTGAAAATCCCTTTATGTCTAATAAAGACTATGCAACATCAAATATGGAAAATCAGAGCTTTACTGATCAATCCTTTATTTTCTTTTGAGAAGAACTAAAGTCCCATGTTCATTTATGCTTGTACAGACCTTCCTCTTGAAGAACAAAGCACATTAAAATTCTGTGCTGCAATGCTTCTTGTGTTCTAAGTAAATGTCCTTAAACACCATGAGTGATGGGGAGCAAACGGGTTTCAAAAGATGCTCAGAGGTGCCATGGAAATCTATGGGTAATCCAGGGAGGAAATTCAGATCTACCCACATTATATTTTGCTTGAAAGACCATAATTTATGTCCATTCCTACTTTCCTGCTCATCCAGTTTGCTCTTTCTTTCAGTAGCCAAAAACACAGAGTAAAAACTGAGGGAGCCCTGCTGTCTAATCTGTCAACCATCCTTCAGTAACTGACCATGAATGTCAACAGTTAAAGAAGCCTGTTCCAGGAGCAATTATTCAAAAATCCCATTACCCTGAACAGAAATCTGACATAGAGAAGTTTAAAAAAAACCAAAATCAACTAGCTAGTGAGTTTAGCCCTAACCCAGGCAAGAAAGCTGCCCAGTATTTCCAATTGTAAAGACAGCTTGTGGTACAGACAATACTTTTAAATAGTTATGTGTGAAAAAATTATGCTTATGTTTTGCATGAGAAAATGAATGAAGGAACAAAGATAAACTGTGAGACCCAAACAAGGGAAGGAAGGAAATTTTAGGTGTAAGCAATATGCAAAGTTCAGGTTTTATACTTGATACTGAGAAAATAAACATCAGTAAAGAAAGAGACAGTTGTTCAGGGAACGCATAGTGTTTCCTTTACAGTATGAAATCCAAAAATTTGATCCTATCAGGAATTATCAAAGGTACCAAGATATAGAAACATTTTTCCTTTCCAACCCCAAACCAAAATTTATTGATGTGAGTCCCTGCAAGCTGCTTCATCTGTGGGCAAACGTTGCTTTTTTTAATCGTAACAACTTCAGACTGAAAAAGTGGAGATTTATAAACCATGCCATTTATAGGTAATATCCTACAAAAATAACTGAAGGACCAAATATGTTTTATTTATATCATTTGGTGTGTTTTTATTTACAAATGCTCTTTGTTCAGTGTAATTACCATAGGTCCTCTTATACAACTGATTCTTGGGCATTCAATCATCTGCAAAGTTATTCTATCAATATGCTTTGAGCTTACTATCTTTCAATCTTGCAACCTGTTGAAAATATATTTAAGATCTATAGTTTATTGTCTCAGAGAAAGATTGCCAGTACTCATTTGAAACCATCTCTGAAAACATTATCAAGTACTGCTTTTCTTGATACCATGGGACATATCTCTAGGTGTCAATCTGTCCCTGCCTGCTGCCTGTTGATAAGCCAGATACCACACATACCTTGTCACTATGCCAGTACTTGCCACAAGCAAACTGAAGCTCATCCTCTGGCTCTTACAGATTGTAGTGTGAAGTGCAGAGCAGAGATAATAGTGGAAGGCATTCTACAAAATGTTAGGGTCATCGAGTCTGACCAAATATTAGCTCAGGCCCATTGGAATTTCATTTAATGTTTTTGTAATTTCTTTCATTTCTTTTGGGATTTCAGATGTTCGTACACATGTGAATCATGAAATGTCAACTGAAAATAAAACTTACAGGTTGCAGGCACAGAAATATATGACAAACCGGAAACACAAGCAAGCATTAAAGGGTGTAAATTAGCAGGTTTTATCAATTTGTTTAAAGCATCATACTTGAAATTACAGCTGTGCTGGTACAGAGAGATATCTTGAACAACTTTTCCCTCCTTTGCTCTCCCCTGGAGAACAGCATTTTTCAGCAGAAGGTCAGGAAGGAAAATGAAGCTTTTAGCTTCCATCTGGTTTTCAATAAAGTGGAAATGGCATCTGCCCTAAATATGAAGTATACTCCAAAAGATATTCTTAACAAAGTAAAGGGGTGACTCTAGTTTCTTCTTCCTTTAAGTTAAGAGAGGGATCTGGTGATTAAAAGAAATGTTGCAGGCTGAAGCTGAGAGAGAGAAATAAAAACTCAGAAACAAATGACAGTAGAAGCATGCATTTGACGTTTTGTTTTGATCACTGAAGTTTGATGTAAGAGTTTTTTCCTGCACTTTACCCTATGTTGCTCATCACAGAAATGTCTGGAACAAATTGGAAAGAGATAAGAGATAATAAGTGCTTGGGCCTCTTAAGGACATGGTTGTGGTCATTGCGCACATTCCCTCTCCCCATTAATTCACTTCCAACCTAGGCAGTCATCTTTAACTGCTTGATCCATGAGAGGAAATATCTGAGAGTTGCAGACAGCTACACCCAATTGATTCCAGTCAGTAGTGACTCCATTTCCCCCAGATATCTCTTTTCCTTATTTCATAGCCTGTTATGCATTAACCAGTGTGTGCTAACCAGGTCATCTCACCTCCACCAGGCCTGGAATTAGAACCTCCCTGTCAAAAACTCCTCCTTTCTGTGCTTATCTCAAGCTCCTGCTGCAATGGCTTCTCTTACAGCAAATTCCTTCTGTGGCCTTGACACTGTTTGAGATGGGCAATGGTGCTCTTTAAGTCCTTACAATGGCTCCAGCCACGAGAAGCAGCAAAGGTGATCCCAGGACATCGTGCCTTTATGACTGGCCCTCAAATGCACAGACAGGCAAACACATAATATTATGAAACAAATGGATATTTATATGGAATAAAAGCTAGCCCAATAAAAAGTGCAGTGGATAAATCAGAGCGCTATAACAATATGCTGATTCAGAGGATGCAAGTTACAATAAAACACTGAGATCTATTGCAAAACAAAGAATAAAAAAACAGCTATAATTCCTTTGGAATTTAGTAGTGAACCCTTAACATTATGACCTGTCCTGCAATAATAACAATGTTTTTAGAAGAAAAAGAAACCATCTTTGTTTTTCCTCAGCCAGGAAAAGAAAATACTTTTTTTAAAAAATAGAAAAATGTTCAACTGAGAAGAAAGTTGATGACCTCATAACCTCATTTGCTCCTCTAGGATTGCTGACTTGGAGTTCCATTGAGAGGCAAAAGGAGCATGTCCAGGCAATTGTATTTTTAGTCTACCATTGCCTCTTTCCCACCATTCTAAAAAAGTCCTACTCAAGGATAGAAAGTGTTTTAGCTTTGGCCCTGATCCAAAATAAAATATTTCCTCTTTCCAGGAAAAATAAAAATCCTAGGCAGCAACCTGAACAATTCCACCTCCCCTCTACAAGACAAATTCCTACAAGTGTAATGCAGCTCAGGGCAGAAGATGTTCTAGCAGCCTGTCAGGATTTTCTCAATGTGGCAGGGAGAGTCTGTGCATGAGATGGGAACTGGGATAAATATATATGAGACTGAAGAAAGGGTAGAAGGGAGTAAGAAGGTAAATCTCTTCCAGAGCACAAGACATTGGATTTTCAGGTTCTGTTGTACCTTTCAACTGCCACTGCTAACAGAGGCAATCCTTCCTTTACTGGCCAATTGAAGCTGATTTTCTACTTCTTAGTCCAGTTTATACAGATGTTTCCATCATTTATATCCATCTGTCCACAGCAGAGGTAGTCTTTATCATAACTCACAAAGTGGGGGCTCCAGAGCTTCCTTTTCTGGGTTCTCTCTCAGTTTCTCTAAATCTATCCTGTTGGTGACCACAGAAGCTCTTCTCTCCCTTTGCACCTCACACCTCTTGCACACACACAACCCAGGAACACTGACAGCCTTTACTTGCTCTGAAATGAGACAGCTCTTCAATTTCCCCCAGCTGGCCCTCCCTCCATCTCACCATGGAGACTCAGAGCAGACCCCGGCCAGGCACACTGGTGCTGGGGCCTGAAACACTCTTGCTCACTGTGTGAAGGAAGTCTTCTGTCTTGCCATAAATACATCTCCCAAAGCAGAACTTAGTCTGTTATGGTGTTGATACATGTAGTGCATCTCCAGTGTGTGTCCAGAAGTTCCCTTGGAATCAATAAAAGGAATCAATAAAATTATGGAATCAATAAAGAGAAGATTGGAAGCCAAGGGCCAGATCTGCCCATTAGGTTTTAATAATCCTCAGATCTTATAGATTTTATTTAGTATTTTTTAATTTACAGCTATAAAACTTGTTTCTGGAGGCTGGAGAAATAAAGTACTGTTCCACAGACTTCTCTGTCTCTCACATTAAGAGGACTGGGATCCAAACAAACATCTGCTGTGACAGGGAGACACATTTCTCTGTCTTGACCACAGATTATGGTTAAGACAGAGACTTATGGACTCTGGACTATGGTCTCTCAAGCATAAGCAGATTTAGGCAAGATTACTGCTCCAGAGTCCAAAAGAGAAAAATTTTTAAAGGTGAGGTTTTACATGCAATTTTACATATAACTATTTCTGCATACATTACTGTTAAAATGTAGATAGCACCTCCCAGAATTGGGCAGATATTTTTGCCTGAAACCTTCTGGTTTGCAACTACATCAAATTTCAGTTTTACACAGAAGATCATGCATTATTTGGAGAAAAAGATTGAACTGGTAACAAGAAACTATTCACTTTATTTACAAATCCATAAATATGTGATCTTTTCTCCCTTCCGACCATATTTCAACTGGCAAGATGGAATAACAGTGTACCCTTTGGAGCCTTTCTTCACTCAAGTACACATAATCATTACTGTCAGCCCATCAAGCTCCAGGTGAAAATAGATTCTATATAAACTCTTTTAAGTCACATTTTATTAGATCCTTTTCTGTATGAGTTTGACATGTTTTATTATTTCTTATCACAGCTTCTGTGGTGGACTTCCCCAGAATAACTCCTGTACCATAACTGACAAACGAAATCTGACTTACATTACAGAGAATGCAATGCTGGAAGTCTCCAAGTGTGAACAGTACAATTCTCTTATTTGAATAGAAGCTTTATTTTGAGCATCAACCAAAACCAGGAGCACTTGCCAGGCAGGAGGTGGTAGAAAGTAATCTCTATCCTGGGTAGAGGTGGGATAGAGAATCTATGGCAAGATAGAGGAATGTGATAACAGAAAGGAACATAGTCAGTAATAAATAAGGAGAAATGTATATAGATTCCACCAGCTTTTCAATGCAGACTTTAATTAAAAGAAAAAATTAATTATAAAAAAAATAAAACCAACTATAAAACCATGGCTCAAACTTGTAAATATTTATTTAAGAATGTCAATAATCACACAGCTTATGAGACACAGCTGGAAGCTTTATGGGCCTTCTCTGTTGGAAATGGTTTTTGGAAAATTAATTGCATGACAGATTTTGCCTATTTCAGTGGATTTCTTGCCATCTTTCCCTCTCCTCCCAAAATATATAAATATAGAGAGGTAAAAGACCTCTTTTAATGCATTACTAAAGCACTATTTTTGAGCAGCAAACTTATTTGTGACTTCTCTTTTACACTGTAAAATGACCAGAAAAAAATGTGTCTTTTTTATTTCATTGTCCTCTTTCAGTGGTCTGAATAATCTTACTATGTCTATCAAAGGCAGATTCTGCTGGCATGTGATCAAACACTGTTTCTTCTCATGGCCACACAGGGAGTTGTTCATGGGAAATTTTAGACGTTTCTCCTGTTTCTGTCCATTTACCAAAATTCCAATAAAAAGCTATTTTAAACATATAAAACAACTTGAGTTGATGTGAGGAACAATACAAGGGAAATGAAGATTTTGTGCTTTCTCTGAGCCATATGAATGAGTCCAGAGAAGTTCAGTCCCTAATTAGTCCAATAGCTGCCACATATTCTTCATGTTTCTTGCCTTTGGAAATGTTTCAAGTTCACCACTTTGTACATAAGTATAACAAACAGGGCTGTGCACTGCAAAACCTCTGCATTTGAAAGGGTCTTTCAAAAATTCAGCATTCACAGCACCACCCTTGTATATGCTGGCCTGGTTACACTACCAAGAGCTTGCACAAAGGGCTGTCAACCAGACCAAAGAGAAGCTCTGTAGTATCCTCCTTCTCTGGAAGGATTGCACATGCAGGCATGAATATACCCAGATCTGAAAACAATAATTGTTAGGATTGACCAGCAGAGTTGTAAATGTGACTGGAAGCAGTAGCACATGCTTAGCACAGCTTAAGCACATGCTTAAACACTCTTGTCTTGAAAACTCACATTTCAGAAACGCTGTGCAGAGAGCTCATGTCTGAGGCTGCACTAGAAAATTATGTGTCTCCTCGGGGATGCTGAAAAATTCACCACCAACCAGGAGGTGATCAGTCTTTCACCCACAAGGATCTGACTGATGAGCCTGGAAGAGCAGCAATGAGGCTTTATTTCAGCCTGTCAATAAGCCATTCCACAATTCATAAGCCAGACCTTTCTGAGGCAATTTATGGGAGTGGGAAACAAAACGAACATTACGTATGAAGAACAAACCAGGACACAGTGAGGGCCAGCTTCTTCCTAAGGGACAGGGAATCATGAGCCAAGCACAACAGAAGCCATATCTGACAGGATAGGAGCTGGGGACTGGCAGGTGGAAATAGCCTGAAACATAGATCATCAGCTAAGTCCATGAAGCCAAACTGGAAATTCACAATCAGGATCAGGCCTGGTGATTATAACTAGGACCAGACACAGCTCAGCCGTAACCAGGCAAACCCATGGTGACAAGGCAGGTTTGAGCTGAAGCTGGTAAATCAATCTGTGGGTCAGGGTTAGGGTCTGCATCAGCAAGTTCATGGTCAGGAACAGGCAACATGAATTCATCTCAGGGAGAAGCTGAGGGCTAGAGTCTTAGCTTAAAACCAGCTCCTGTGGGAAGGAGGATCATCCACACTAAGGCTTCTGCATTCTTCACAAACCAGTTTCACATCCAGAACCACCTGCTGCGCTTTCTGAGGCTGTACATGAGCTCAAGCAGCCAAAAGTTCTTGGGGAGGGTCGATGCACTCAGGGGGCTGAAGAAGAGACTGGTGGTCTCTGGAGGAGAAGCAACAAGTTGCAAAGCACCTTTCTGTGAACATATGAACATCTGTGGTGGGTGACTCTGGCTGGACACCTCCCAGGTGGACAGACGGAGGAAAAGTATAACAAAAGGCTCCTTGCTTGAGAAAAAATGCGCAGGAATTACTCAACAGTTACTGTCAGACAATCTTAAGGAAATTCAATTTGTTGCCAATCATATCAGAGTAGGATGAAAATAAAAATTAGTCATAAAAAAACCCCATTCCTCCACCCCTCTCTTCTTCCCAGGCTCAGCTTCCCTCACAAATTCTCTGTCTTCTCCCCTCAGCTGTGCAGGGTGATGGGGATCAGGGGTTGCAGTCAGTTCATGGCATGCTGCCTCTGCCACCTCTCCTAAGCACAAGGACTCCTCATACTCTTCCTCTGCTCCAGCATGGAGTTCTTCCCATGACAGGCAGACCTCCATGAACTTCTCCAACATGAGTCCTTCCCATGAGATACAGTTCTTAGTGAACTGCTCCAGTGTGAATCCCTTCCAGGGGTGCAGTCCTTCAGGAACAGGGTGTTCCAGGATTGTCCCACCCAGGATCACAAGACTTGCCAGCAAACCTGCTCCAGTGTGGGCTCCTCTTTCCGTGGGTCCACCAGTCCTGCAGGAGCCTGTTTGAGTCCTGGCTTCCCACTGGGTCACAGCCTCATTCAGGTACCCACCTGCTCTGGCATGGGGTCATCTATGGGCCAGTAATAACCAACCTTGTAAATTATGGCTTCTCTGGCTATTTCACAACATACCTATGCCAATGGTGAATTGATGAGGTGATAGTAATCTCTATACCCAAGAACTTTCTTTACTGTGAACATTTCTTCACAGTAACACAAGTGAGGGTAGTACACAATTCCAGTGCTGCAAAACATATTCAGATGGACATATCTAAGCTAGGACAGAACTTTGTAACATGATTATTAAAAAAAAATGCACAGAACTATATAGCTAATAAGTCAAGTTTTCAATTTTATGGTTCTATGCAATTATTTCCAGTAAACACACTTCCATGCAGGAGTTAGAGATATTTTAAAGATAAGTCTCTATGCTTTACAGCTAATTTATCAATTTGTTTCTGTGTTAGACCAAGCTAAAATTTTATTCTCTGGAGCTACAAATCAGTTTTGTTTAAACTTTCATAGCAGTACACACATTATACCAGCTGTCATAGATTTTAAACTTTGGATCTGTAGCTCTTAACAAAATGATTAGCCTCACTGGCTGATATTTAAGAGATGGAGGTGGCAATGAGAAAGTTGGATAATGATAACAAAACTAAAAGCAAACAGACGGTGTCAAAAAATGGGGGGAACATGAACACATTTCTATAATTTTGGTCTCATTTCAGTGTTATGAAGACTTTCTCAAAACCAGAGGAAATCTACAAAATTGCTCATTAAGTTGTGAGAGGAAATATTTTTAGGTACTCTGCAACTGGTGGCAATGGAATGCTGCTTATAAAATTGCAAGAGAAGATTCCTGCAACCAGCCACCAAAGTCTTCAAAAGAAACTGACCAACATAGAACTAGGGGGAAAGAACAGGCATAGAATGGAACTGACAAGAGTAGGAAGGAGAATGTGCTCCTCAACCTTATCTAACAAACAGTGAAGGCCTTGCTGGAGACTTAAAGTTGGGGTCAGCCCTAGTTGCAGGGACCACAGGATTGCAAAGTTCAGTATTGTGCAAGGATGAAGCATGGCAGCAAGTAAGATATAATATAGGCTTCATAAAAACTAGCTTTAGCCTCTTTCAGGACCTTCTTGTAAGAATCCCATGGGGAAAGGTTCTGCAGGGTAGAGGAGTCTGAGAGCTGGTTGATAAGAATCACTTTATCCAATCTCAAAAGCAATTCTCTTGAACAAGAAATAAACAAAGGGGGCAAGAGACGCACGTGGATGAATAAAGAACTCCTGTCATTACTCAAGAATAAGCAGGAAATATACAGGAGAGAGAAGCAGGATCAGGCCACTTGAAATTAATGTATAGAGAGAGGCATTCAGAGTAAGTAGAAATGAGTCGAGGAAGGCCAGGGTCTAGCTGTGATTAAATCTGGCCAATGATGTGAAGAACAAGAAGAGGAGCTTTTTGAAATACCTCAACAGCAAAAGGAAGACAAAGGGTAATGTGGGCCCATTGCTAAATGGAGGGGGATCCTGGTAACAGAGAACACAGAGAACTCAGAGTTACTGAATGTCTTCTTTGTGTTGGTCTTCACTGACAAGACCAGGCCTCAGAGATCTCTTACCCAGGCGCGCAGAGTAAAGGAATGTCGGAAGGAAGACTTTCCCTTGAACAGTGAAAAAGAGGACGAGGAATCTGGAGCATCTCTCTTATGAGTACAGGCTGAGGGACCTGGGCCAGTTCAGTCTTGAGGAGACACGACTGAGAGGGATCTCATCAATGTAAACCCAAAAGGAGGGTGCCAAGAGGCAAGAGCCAGGCTCTGCTTGGTGGTGTCAAGCAATAGGACAAGATGAAATGGGCAAAAATGGTGCACAGGAAGATTCACCTGAATATAAGGGATATCACCCTCCTAGCAATAGCACCTCATCCACAAAACTTCAAAGAGAAAATGCTAACTGGTGAACTTTTGCACTTTAGCTCGATTTTTAGTCTTTTATTCCTGTCTTCTCAACTTAGTAAATTGACCTGTTTAGATATGCTGTTTAGGGTTAGATAAACTCCTTTCCTCTTTATTAAAGAGGGCACTTAGGTGGCTAGTTTAGCTGTCCACTCCACTGCCAATCAAAGGGCTAGATTGATTGTAACAAAGTTTCAGTATCCGTATATTTTCTAAATATTTACTGTACATTTTTATCCATTTTAACCAAAAGACCATAAACAGCCAGCTTCGCAGAAGGAGATATGTAGTATTTCTTTACCCTGAACTGAGGTTATTCACCTTAGTAATTTAAGTACCTAAATTATTACTAATAATAATGAAATACTGCATCCCAGGTACATAATAGATGTATCTTTGAATTATTTGCACTGCATTATTTTTTCCCCTTGTAATCGTTATTTTTTGTATAATTAAAGAAATTAATCATTATGACACCAAACAACTGAAAATGTTTGTGTACCTTCAGTCATACAGTGATGCAGATTGTGTGAACTGGAATAATTAGCCCAAGAATACTTGAAAGAATGTGATAAGTCAGTATAGTCCTGTCATGTGATGTCACTGGCCTGAGGTGAAGAAATGGTAGACTACTACATTCAAACCAACTGACTGGAGATGGTTTAGTGCCAGATCATTATTCTAAACAAGACATATGATGCATACAGAACAGTGTAAAGGCTCTGCAGGAACAAAATGCATTCAGATTCTACCAGTCTCAAAAGGCATGAACTATGACTTTCAGTGCACAGGGAAGGGGAGTGAGGGATTAAAGCAATAACCTCTGTACAATGAGCACTGTGTTTTTACATCATTAGCAAAAGCAAAATGACTGTTCTATTTATAGAAGCCTACAAAATAAATGCTCTATTTGTAAAAGTCTACAAATATTGAAAGAAACAGTGATGATATCATATCTGTTGGACTTGAATTGAGTTGAATAATTTTATCTGATTTGAGAGCTGTCTACATTGGATTTTCTGTTGCTAAAGCAACAGCTAATGTAGCTGTGAAATGAATGGACAAAATAATCCACAGGCACTTCAAAATATTATGTACATGTTCATTTTTACTGTATGCCATACCACAAATATATATTTGAGTAGAGTATGCAAAAATATATGTATATATGTATGTTGAGCATGCTTTGCCAAACTAACAGCAAATGCTTATGCTGTGAATGCACATGTACAGTAATCATGACTCTGAAACATCTTTTTGCAAAATGTATATTAAGTAATTAAATTTGTAGAATTAGAAGCTACTTTGAAACAATTGTGCTAACTGAACATAACTGCTATAGATGTGATCCTGAGGAGTAACCAGGGATTGAGCAATCCTATATTGTATCTGTAGAATGTTTTCCAATCTAGACAAAGCACAGATGTTTTATCCCCACATAACAGTTCCATCTGAGATAACAGACAGGTTATGATAGATGTTGCACATCAGGAGCAGGACTGTTCTTCCCCCAGATCCATGCAGTGCAACTGGATAAAACAGGTGAGATTTGAAAGGAATGCTGGGAATGCCCATCCAGTAGAGTAACATGTCAATGACTGAAACAGAAAAGAATACTGAATTAGTGAATGTCAGAAGTGTTTTTACTAGAACCAAACACTTGAGGCTCTTTCACAACATGAAAAAACAGCTATCACTGTGAAGGAACACAGTGCTGGGAATCAGGTCACCTTGTGGATTTAAGTAGATTTCCAGCCCTAAGGAAGGGAAGAGGTTAGACAGGCACTGCTTGGAAAGGGAGTGTGGCATTAGAGGAAACAGAGATGGAAGTGAACAAGGCTGACAAAGTAAAGGGAGAAAATTTCTTTGGAGACCTAAAAAGTACTTCTTCCATAGTCCCAAAGTTCTGGTTTCTGTTGCTTTTTGGTTGGATGGAATTGTCTCGACCTTCTGTTGGACTGCAAATAAAGTCTGAGATTTTGCAGAACAAGGACATTGTTACTTACTATCCTAAATAGCAGGAGGAAAGAGCAATCAAATGCTAGCTCTGCTGTTATATACTTCCCAGAACTTCATGTCTGGTCAGAGGAATTTATTTTCATTCTCAATTTTCATTTACAGCTAATAAAGGCAGGAAAAACTTTGCCTTACTACTGAAGAGTAGTAAGGTGTTATGTAACAATCTGCTATTTGATTTCCAGTACTTTTGGATGAGATCAAATTCTATTGTCTAATACTGGCAAATTACTACCATTAGTGAGACAATTTCAGTGAAGATACATAAACAACCAATTATAATTTATAAATTGCATACTACTTATATATATAAAATTTACAAACCGCGAAAAATAAAACACATATGAAATACAATACATAATGAAACAAGCAGATAGAAGGTGATTTAAGCTAATTAAAAATTGCCCATGTAACCCTCATTATGGTCTGTAATGTATTCGTCTCTGTTAGAATATTTCATCTCTCAGGTCTGCTGAAACAAAGGAAAGAAAACTAATTAGGATTATTTAATACTTTTTTTGTTTATGTATGCAGGCTTTTTTTCCTTTAAAAATGGACCTTAATAGAAATAAACTAGGATACTTCACTCCTTATCCACAAATCGTTACCTATTTTGGAATAGTAAATCTCTAGCATTTGTTGTTGTTTAATTTAGAAGACTATTCCAGCTTCAAGAGCAGCCAGAATTTCATCAGTGAACGATGAAAGCTCTTCTACATTCTTGAAATCCTTGGGATACGCCCTAAGCAGGGATCAAACTATTTCAATTTTTTAACTTAAAACAAATTAATTCACTACAGTGCCAGCTTCTTTCCACAGTCTGTAAATACAGCTTAGATTGACTGGCATAGGTGAATCCCTTCTTGATTCCTCTCTCCTGCCTACTGTCTCAATAGGTGGTTGGGATATAGAAACATTTTTCCTAGTGTGATAATCACCAATGAGAAGAACAGGAAGAAGCTTTATATGCTGAGTGGCAGAAACAATTTCAATTCTACTGAGTTTCCTGCTTCAGCACTTAGTGATGGTATCCAGTGAAAGTTTAGGCCATTCTCTTAGAATCCAAGTCTTTTTGGATGTCCAGTTTTACAGAACTACAGAATCATTTAGGTTGGAAAGACTCCAAGATCATTGAGCCCAAACTCTGATCCATCACCACCTTGACAACTAAACACAGAACTGAGAGCAGCCCCTCAATGTCTTCCTTGCAGTGATGGGGCCAAAACTGAACACAGCGTTCCAAGTTTGGTCTCACTAGTGCCAAGTACAGGGGGATGTTCTTTGTTCTGGTCCGGCTGGACACACTATTCTTGATATAATATTTTGATATTTTGGAATCCTACAAAATTTTCCTAGAGAAACTTACACAGGAAAAACTAATTTTAAAAGTAATTTATAACTCCATCACAGGAAAAGAAGCAGAGCTTCTCTTTACCATGACGGCTTTCTTCCTAGGGTCTCGTGTACACAATGGAAGCTGAAATTTCTGTGACACACATGTATATCCCATCAATTTGGTACCTATCATACTTCTTAAGACAGGAATTTAAAGACTGTTAGACAAAATTAACTATTTAAGGAAATTATCACAGAGACATTATTTTTCCTTTTCTATTTCTACAAATTTTTGGTAAAACAAAACAAAATGAAAAACCACACATACAAACATACACACCAAAAATCCCCCAGCAACAACAAAAGACTGGTGGCTTGATAAAAAAATGTATCAGCTATCAGTCTTAAAGGTAAAATGATCATGGTGTTAATAAAAAATTTCAAAAGTCTCTTTAGAAAGAAGGGTACAAACAACATTCAGAATAAATAGAGTTTCATATTTTATAATCTAATGCAGTTATTGACACATAAGCAGGATAAATTTAGAGTCAATGATATTTGCTACCTTGCCCTTGCAAAAAAAAATTCAAGTGGTCACTTGAAAGTGAACATGGTGTATAAGAAACTAAACTGTCAATAGCACTGGTATCATAGTATAGCCCAAAGCCCAGAAGAAATCCAGACTGCAGAGAAAAGTCAGTAGTTGGATGAGTTTTCATCCAGAACTGAAAGCCCAGACTCTTCTGTAGAAGTGAACACATCTGAAATACAGCTGGAGAGTGGGAGAATCTCAGCAATACAGAGCAGCTGAGCTGGGGATGTACCTCTGGGGGTCGTCAGTCAAACTCGTGCTGCAGGTAGGATCACTAACAGCAGGCTCCCCAGGATCATCTACGGTCAGACTTTCAATATCTCCAAAGTTTTTCTATACCAATCTCTAGTGTTTGACCACCCTCACAATAAAAAGTTTATTCTTATATTCAAATAGCATGTCTTGTACTTTAACTTGTGCCTGAAAAACAGCCTACAGATCTGTTCTAGCAGCTTCATTCCTTTTTCCAACTTGGTGGGGGAAGAAGTGGGATTTTGTTGGCAGTCAGTTCACTAAACTCACAAAACTACCAAAAGGAGGTTGATACTGTTGTGAAGTTTTATTAAAAAGACATCAGAAGCTGAATAATATGTCAGTGAGAGAGACTGTCTTTTACAACCTAAGCTAAAAGCTGGCAAGTGGCTGCTGTACATGTAGGACCTCAGATGGGTCTCCTTCCCTTCTCTAGCCATTCCCAAGATTGAAAGCAGGAGATTGCAATGAAAACCTCAGGAAAGACAGGGAGAAAGCAGCTCTTCACAGTTTTGGTGCTAGAAAAGGAAGACAAGGAGCTAAATGAAGGCTATTCACTTGAACTTTTTTGGGGACTGGACTTGTGGGGAGATCCAGAGAAAGGGGACATCCTTCCTTTGAGTTATGAGTGCACCTGATGGCAAAGTCTGTAGTGAGCTCTCAATCTGATAATTTGTCCAGCCATCAATCTATCATTTCATGGTCTATATTTGCAAAAGAAAATATGCCTCTGTTCTTAGAAAATGTAAATGTCTCTGAAGAAAGTAAAGTTGATATGGGAGAAAATCCTTAACATGTGGAAACATTTTTTTGCTGTGAGAGTGGCCAGGAAGTGGCGCAGGTTGCTAGAGAGATGGTGGATTCTTCATCCTTACAGATATTCAAAAGGCATCTGACATGGTCCTGAGAAGCCTGCTCTAGGTGGCAGTGCTTGAACAGGGGAGGTGGACCAAACGACATCCAAAGGTTACTGCCAACCTCAACCATCTTGTGGTTCTAAATTTTTATGAAAATACTTATTCTCTCTGTTATAGAGAAGAATACTGTACCGACCCTCTTTCAAAGTTCCACACCTTACTTAGGAATGAGTTTCAGGCAATTCTGGAGTTTGAAGTCAGTATTTTGAGGGGAAAAGACTCAATTCATGCCTTGGAAATTAACTCTTTTAGAAAGCCTGCAGGCCTTTTTTTGCTGTGTCCAACAGCCCAAGATTTTAATAGGACCCTGTTCAAGGGCTGCATCAGGCTCTGTGTTTTGCCCATGTCACCAGTAGTACCCCAAAACTTGTATCTTTCCCCAGGTTCTTGAAAACATGTGCTGGCTGAGGGGAGTGGATATATCTCTGGGAATTTTTTTTTCTCTGCACAGAAAGTTTCAAACTTCTCCTCTTTAGGTACTGTTGCTTTAACTCACATTTTTTGCTGCTTGGTGGATTTGCAGATCTGAGGGTTGGTTGCTTTGTGAAGTGAAGGCCCACACACCATACGTGAGCTGTGGCGGGGGAGAGAAGAAGGCAGTCAGTGATGTTTGCTGCTTTCAGAGACTGTACAGTAGAACATCTCTAATTTCAAGGACCCCCGTTCCCTGTCCCTGTCCAACAGTGCCTGGCTATGGTTATGGAGAAGTGTTTTGCAGCAGAAAAACAATAAATATGATAATGAGTCAGACTGAGCTCAAATGACCATAGTGGCATAACAAATTGGCAGAAGACAGCATGGGGGAAACCCAAGAAAAAAACTTATAAGAGGTTTTATGTTTGCCTGTTTGCAACCACCCACTTCCAAAGATAAATGTCATCCATTCCAGGCAGTAGGGATAGTGCTACTCATTTGAACTGCTGTCACTGAGTGGCAGGAGCTGAAGATTTCCCCTACCACATTGACTTGTAGGCTGCAGACAGCAGAGGAAGAAGGGGAAGAAGAAACTGATAAAGTCTAAAGAAGGGCAGAACATCTAAGATATTGCTAGAATTTTAAGTAATTTAACACTAAAGGCAGCACTAATAATTTTAGACCTTGTTCTCCCCAGTTTCCCACTGGTTTTTAATATGATAGAGGCACTGTTTAGATTGCTTCCCTATAATTATTATTAAATGTCTTATTTTCTATGTCTCTTATAAGAAGCAGAGCCTAAATACCTCAGTCTAATTATTACTCATTCATGAATGCCTGCTTCATTGTTCTAAATGAAAACATGCTCTTAGAGAGGTAATAAAATTATAATTAGAATCTATTCATAACAAATTTAAGAGTGGATGCTCAAAGCAGTCAACACTGAAGTCATGCAGAGCATGTGTGAGGATGCAAGAACTGTTATGTACAGTTCTGTATATACTATTTAATTGTTGCAGTTGTATTTGACCTAGGAAAATTACTTCTTTATATAAATGGCTTTGAACCTGCAAGGCTCATGCTCCACTGCTTAAATTGCACAGATTCATAGACAGCAGAGAAGCAGTGTTGTTCAGTGCCAGATCTGGATCACAAAACTCAGCTGTATTTCAGCTAAGTAGAACCACAAGAAACATAGCATTAAGACACAATCACCATGCTCAGGCACAGTCACTATCTATCATGCAGGCAAACTCCATTTCTCACAGCAAAATATTTACTAACCTTCTGTCTGAGAAGAAAATTGCACTGTACATTTCGAAACAGTTTTCCTAAAATGCATAAAATGAGTAATAGCCAAAACAGGCTTCTAACAGCTACAGTCATATATGGTGTCAATGCAAGCAAAATAAAATAATCAAATACAACTCTTTTGAGTGTGCTTTTCCCTTCACTCTAGTTATATCCCGCATTGTAATGAATATGTATTTCTAACCTATTAGCTGGCAAAAGAATCCACATTGAACTTAACCAAGAAAATTCTGTCCAAGATTCCAGATATTGTCCATAACAAGCAATGTTTTATCACAAATGCAAGACAGACAGCTGGATATGAAAAAGCCAACAGAGCTGCTAAGACAGACAGATGCAAGTTCTGCTCTGCCTATTCAGCACTCCATAGGGAGCCACTGTAGTGAATGGAGGATGGATTGTGCTTACTGTTGTACAGAGATGTGTTTCTGAGGCTTCTCCTAACAGCAATTTGCTCATTCTTATAGATTCATGCCCCTACGGAGTTCATTGCTCCAGTTCCCTGTGTGTTAACCAGGAATGCAAGTCCATGTTTCAAACGCAGAAAGCTCTAACAGTTTCAAGAGCATCTTGTCACCTGGGAGACATGGCTCAAAGGACACCAGGAAAAGAAGTAATCTGAGGTAAACCTAATCTTGTCAAAATCTTGTGTGGAAATATTGAAAATATAAATATTTCATATAGACAAGTCTCTATATGCAATACGAATACAACTTCTGATTAACAGTCACCTAATCTATGGAAGATGGGGTTTTTTCCCCACAGCAGGACACTAATGATTCTGCTGTCATTAACAGTGGTATTTTGCTCAGGTTCTGGCTCAACAGGACCATATAATTCTTCTGACACATTATCACTGACCTTATCAAAAAACATAAGAACAGGATTTTTCTTCTATTAGAAAACTAGACCCCAGGAGCAGGTCTGCATTATACAAACATGCCTGTATTTGATACAAATAACCCCTGTTCAATGTGTGTAACCCCAAAATTACAGTTGAAGAGCAGTCAGTTTGATATCCTGCTTTTAATTCCCTGTGGTAAGCCATTCCATTACTCCCCAGTCATTCTTGACATAATTCTGCTTACAATTTCAACTATTAACACTATGGTAAGGAATACTAGCAAACTATAAACATATTTGGTACATAAAAGAAAGCTTTATGATTTACATAAGCTCTACAGTACAATTTTCATCTCAGATCATAATGATTATTTCAGCATTTACTGTGCTTGCTGAGGCTAATTTTAGGGTAGCTGATCTCTGCTGAAAGGGTATGTCCTTTAAATAAGAAAGGATAGATTAATGTCAGAAAAATATTACTGATTTAATATGTGGAATACTTTATGTATCCTGGTAGATATAATCTCATTTTTACAAGCATTTTAAAAGCTAGTCTGGTTTTTGTGTTGTAGTGCACTAGCTTGTCTCCCACTGGAATGGAGGATTTGTTACAGACTACTGACCTGAAACTTAATTCACAGAAGGAAAGAGAGCATGCTAGCTGAATCTTACACTTCCTTAAGTATATATTTCCACTTTCAGCTGCATCCTCATTTTCTGTCCTGCATTCTGAGAAGACAAAAAAAAAAAAAAAAAAAAAAAAAAAGAAGAAAAGAAAAAAGAGCAATAATATTCTAGTGACATATCTTTGGTACTTCCAGGACATAATATCAATAGTGTAATGTAGCCAGGTCATTTTGCTTTCTACATTCCAGTACAGGGAAGGCCCTAAGGCACATCTTGACCTTTTCCACTGTTGACTACACACAGGCTTCCAGTTTTGATTTGCCAATTGCTAATCTTAGTTGACTAAAACCACAGCCAAGTTCTCCTGAGAAACGGTTAGACTGCATTACTCAGTACATTACTCATAGTTTATATGGCATTCACTTACACTGAACTACAGCTAAGCATTGCACCTGATATATTTTAAGGGATTTAAATGATGCTGGTTGGCAGTCATGTAACTTCATCAGCTGTGACACAGCTGCTATACACCTTTATGACCTCTTGGTACTTTATAATTTTTAATGTGTTCAGAGCTAGTCAACAGAAATGCAGTAATGTCATAATGCCATCTACAGGCCCTAAACAGTCCCAGTTTCTCTCAGTGACCCTGTCTTCCATATTCCACCACACAACTAAAAGAAAGGGCTGGTAGAAAAAGAAATCATTACAAACCCTTCAGACTGAGAGTCAAATCATAAGTAATTCAAACAAATTTCTACACTATGGTTATTAATAATGAGTTTTCTCACCATCCTAGTAATTTCTGTCAGGAACAATAAAGAGATAGCTTTTTGTGCAGTATTTATCAACTCAAGCCATGGCCTTAGTTAAGAAGTAAGACAGTGTAAAAATAAGAGCAGGCCCAAATGTTGCACTGAAGCTGCATTATTTTCAGTCCTTAAAATCACTGAGAACATGGTCTACAGTGGTTGGTATTCCTCTAATAGAGATATTTCCAGTCTTTCTGATCTCAAACACCAGCCAGGAAACCTTCAAATACCCAAAGGCTGCAGGGTTGACATTACGCCTTCTGGAGAGCTGAGGGAAGAAGAGAGCTCCAATTGTGGTTCACGAAAGGTGACAACAGCTCCCACGGGGACCCACTGCTTCACCAGGGTATTGCCAGCCTTAACACAGCCTACTGATTTGCTTCCTCAAGCTCAGAGATTCAGATTTCCTAGAAGTTGCCAAGCCGGCTCAGCTTCCCTGTTAATCATGTGGCACAATCTCACATGCGCCTTGAACTTCTGAAGGTCCATACACATCCTAATACCCATCTTTGCCTTCCTGTTAGACTTGCCAGCAGATATGGTTTTGTGCAACCACAAAGGTTGCACTTGTTAAAGTTAACTGGTGTTTTTGCCTCTGTTCTGTCAGGTTAAATGGGAAACAAATGGGAAAAATCTCACCAAAACACAAACAAACAAAAGGAAGAAAAAAAAATATGGCTGAAAAACAGAATCCACAGACCAAAGGGATTCATCATCTGGCATGGGGTAACCCAGATTACAGAGAAAACCTCTGCCCTTGCATATCTTGCGTTTTCCATGTTTTGGAGGTAGAGAATCAGAAATAGAGAGAAAACCTCTGGCTCTGTCTACATTTCAGCTACTTGTCTTTCCTTTCTTTGAGGATCTGTTCACAGAGAATCCAACATTGCTAATGAAAAATACACAGAGAAATTCAAGACTTAAAACTCAAACAGATCATTCAGATTTTGAATCTAACACACTTTTCAGTGCCTTGCTTCTTCTCTAATTAGAATAATAAAACCCTGTTACACATTCTCCTGGTAAGCAGATGTCCATCTCTGTCTGTGAGTCCCCCCCACTAGCTTTTGTTTGTCTCCTCAAAATTACTTTAGTGTTCCTAAGAGAGGCCAGGAGCCACTGAAAGTACCCGAGTGTTATATTTATGGTATATTTACACCTGACCACTTTAGCAACAACTGAAAATGTTTCCTTCTTAGGTGAGTCCTAACACAGAAGGTGAAATGCCTCTTCTATTATTTGTATAGAATCACCACATTTAAGAGAGGTCTATGTACAATTAGTAATTAACAATCACAATTGTTGACTCTCTTCTAATTCAGACCTGCAGATTACAAGAAGAAAGTCAAGCTGCATCCATAAGAAGAGCAATGTTTCAAGCTTTTATGAGGCATTTTTTAGTTAATATTTTCAATTCCAAGGTTTTCTGTGCTGTTTAAATAAAAACACTCTTATTTAAAAACCATATCTTAAATGTTTTTTCTCTATCTTTCATACAAAAATTAGAATAACATCTCAGAAGAAGAGTCAGACTAACAGCTTGACAATAGACATCACAGTAGATTTAATTTTGCATGCATTCTTACTGCAGCCCCTGTCATGCAGCAAAAAAAGATATGCTATCTGAAGCTCTTGTACTTCACATTTGTTGCATGCAGCTATTATTTTACTTGGCTTTGATGTTTCACACAACTTTTAGAAGCAAAGAATCTGCTTTGACAACATGACATTTCCCATATGTCCCCTTAGTTGAATGAATGAGAAAACCTTGGTTAACCCTAATTAGCATTGGCACTGTTGTTTGTAATCCTTGCACTGTTTTCTATACAACATTGTTTTAGTAACTTAGAGTTATGAAAGGTTCTGTTTATTGTGCAGAGGACCAGGAGCAGCATGCTGCTGAGGGTACTTGACTTTAAATTGCTGGGGAGAGATGGTGGCTGAGTCCCACACCTTGGCTACCTGTGCACCTTGTAAGTAGGTGGAGGTTATGGCAGGTAATGGTCTGGTTGTAGGCAGATGGGGATTGCCTCCAGGTGAATTTCTCAATTTCACATGCTTTGCTTTATGGGCTAAAGGAGATTTTCAAAAAAGCTGCTCAATCAACAGATGGAGGAGAAGAGAATTACCTGAACTGGTTCACATTTTGCCTCTAGTCATAGAAGCTTCTTTTCTGTTTTGGCTTAAAAGTCATTGCCAGTAACTAAAAGGAACTTAGTCTCCTACAGATCAAATGCAGTTAGTCTTAGCTTTTGTAAGTATGACCTCTTCCTTGAATGGACAAATATCTAACCTCTGCATATAATCTGGCATGTCAGAGAGCATGTCTGACATATTTTGTGAGAATAATCTGCTTCAGAGCTAGCCACAGGAGAGTGTTGTGCTGGGTGCTGCCTGTCACCTCGGGTGCCTTCAGCTCCCTGAGATTCAGGATCTGGCATGATGTCAGAATGCAGATCCCTGCTTTGGTTACCGGGAGGAACAACACACCAGAAGGACCTGCTGCCTCTCAGAGGGACCTGGTCAGGCCGGAGAAATGAGCAGACAGAACCCCATGATGTCTAACAAAGGGAAGTGCTAATTCCTGCACATTAAAAGGAACAACACCAGACACCAAGATATGCTGGGGGCAGGATGCCATTTCCCTTCTTTACAGCAAGGACACATTGCTGGGTCATGTTCAATTTGTCCACCATGACCCCTGTGTCCTTCACTGCAGAGCTGATTTCTAGCCAGCTGCCCCTAGCCTGTCTTGGGGCCTGGGTTTATTCCTCCCTAAGGGCAGGACTTGGCATCTCCCTGTAAGGAATTTCTCCTGCCCACCCATTTACCCAGCTTCTTCATGGCCCTTGAATGGCAGCACACCCAACTGGTTTATTAGCCAGACATATTCCCTTCTGATAATCCTTCTTTTTCCTTTTTTTCACTTTCCAACTTATTTTCATTTTGTTTCTTGAAAAAAAAATCAGTCTCTCCTGCTTTAAGTATTTTGAAATCAAGTTACAACTTCCATGTTCTGGCATACACTTTCTTCTTTATTGTTTTAAACCATGGATAAGATATGCACTGCTTCCAAATATGTTAAGGTTTGAAATTCTCCAAGATTCTGGACAAGTACTGAATAACTAAGCCTATTATTGCACATGTGGGGTTTGAGCCAAGTGCTTTATCATTAGAATTCAGAACTGCTTCAGTAATACAAAAACAGACCCACAAAATACATGGAAAAAAGATAAAATGAGAACAGCAACAGAAAGAGCTCTCCTGGTTTTTTTTCACTCTCTTTATTCTTCAAATTTAACTTTAAAAATAGCAAATGACTGAACAGCTAAAAGAAAAATAATTTAACAATGATAAATAAAGGTCAAAGATTTAGGCAAAAGCCTTTCTTGATGGAATTGGTATCTCCTCAATAGGAGGATGGATGGGTTATCTCCTCAATATCCAATCCTTTGTTCCTCTTTATCCACTTTTCAACTTCTTATTCACACATTTGTCCTCAGTTGAACATAACTTTCTTTACTTTCTATTATTATATATTACTTTTCTAAAGATTGTGTTAGCAAATTGAGTAATATCTTTCCTTTATCTGTAAAGAATACAGGTAGAGCAAGGTCAGTGTTATTAATTTTTTCTTCCTTTCCCCGGATGGAAACCTTGTTCAGCAAAGATCTGTCTCTCTTCATCCCATATTTGCACACAAAAATATTTAACAGACCATTAGTTTCATAACATTTATTTCTAATCCATGATACAATATTTTTATGGGAACAGGAGATTTGGAACATATCCTGCGTATGTTCCTTTTTCAGTCAATTGGTCATTTGCTCATCAATTCATTCTTTTAGAGATTCTTGTTTCCCTGTGTAGAAGAAAATGCACTTCTCACTTCTATATTTAGATACACAAGCATAACAACCACAGAAAGGTTTTTATGGCCTTTTGTAACCATCTATTTCTAAGAGCAAAAGTATAGAACAAGTTAATATCTCTGATCAAGGCTGATAAACAGCCTTTGGTTAATTACTCCTTAATCACTAAGAGTAGTTCAGCAAGACATCTCTGCTACAAGGGTCCATACATGTATTTAATGAGATCTCCACAATCCTTTTGGCTCTGTCATTATTTTGGTCAATTTGTGAAACAATTAATCCCCTCCAATCATGTTTTTCTGAGATTAAGGTCCTCCTCTGGGGTCTCTTTCAAATGACTGCTTCACACTTCTATTTTCTCTTCTTTTTCAAAGTTATCTTTCATTCAGAATCAGTTAAGAAAATCTCCCTATTATTTCATGTGTATATGCTACATAGTCAGAGTATCTGAGGGAGTTTCAGGTTTGAAACGCACCCTTCAGCCAAATTTAACTTAGTTAGTAAAGGCCTGAAATTGTAGTCATGTTCTCTAGCTCTAGGTATAAAAGTAAAGTTAGTCTCCTTCAAGCAGTAATTCTTTGTTTTCTCCCATTTTCTATGTTCCTAAAAAAAGATTTGACTGGCATAAAGCATCTGTGTTCCATTTAAAGGAAATAGAAGCCAACATATTTGCAATTAGAAATATGTCCTTCTGAATAAGCAATCATTTTGGAGTCACATTCTTCTACCACTTTTGCCGTTATACCTTGTGCTAACAATTCAAGACATGGTCCCATCCCACTGTAACAAAGTTTGACATTTATTACACTATATGGGAAAAAATGAATCTGAAATTAAGTATTTGTTTCTGGAAACAGAGGAAAACATAAGGGCTGTCATTTTAAAAGGTTTATACTTCACAGACTTAGGTTCCTTACATATGTTGTATTCTGGTAACAGTGTGTTCTGCTATTTGTCTTCCTCCAAGTTTCCAACATACTTTTGTTCCATCCAGAGCAATACTCCCATTTTTGTATTTAGGCTTCCAGCTTGCATGCAGAAAGTTGTGTATCAGCCCTTGAATTTCTTTCTAACTCTATTTGTATATGGAACTTCATTTATTCCATATATTGAACACTGCCTTGTAGCAATGTCTTTATCTGTCCTATTTTTTTTCCTTTAGGATTGTAGAATTTTAGTGATTTTATCCCATGTGGATGGGTTCTAGAAAACTCTGTGTTATTTTACACCTGTTTACTTTCCTCTTTCTTGAAAGGTCACTCTTGACCTTAGCAGCAGCTTGGTCTCCTTCCAGTAAAGCCACAAAGGTAGTGCTCTGGAGAAGATTATTACAAACTGGATGCTCAGTCCCTCTTCCAGCACATGAGCACATCAGATGCAATCAAAAAGAAATTTTAAAAGTACAAGAATATGTAATGTACATATGGGACGTATGGTGAATGCCTTGTCACCAGATAATCCTCTACTAAGACTATACCTGTGCTCAGGAAGTGTTTGGACAAATTAATGAAATATTAACCATTTGAAGTTTCCTATACACGTGAAAAACATGTCCAGCTCAGGAATTCCCTGAATTACAAATATCTGGGGCTAGTATCCTATATGTTATGCTGGTGATAGTGTAATAGGAAGCAAACCTTTTTACAAGCAGTAGGAGAATTTTTTCTGAATGTAGCGGAGTGCTTTATTTGCCACTTTTAACTTAGGAGACTACCTGTATCACTCTCAGCATTTCAGAGGTAACTCCTGAAGAAGGAAAACAAAGAATATCAGGGAGAATGAGCAAACGGAATGAAACTGTGGTTCAGTTGTGGTTGTGTGAGCAGAAGAAAGGCACTCAAATTTGTAGAATCAATGGTAGCCCTTGCCCTTAGGGGAGATTATTTTCCACCAGTACACGGAGTGAGGGGCTCCTCTTGACTTCTCTTCCCCTGTACTCACAATTCTTCAACTCCTTTGCACATCTTATACAGTAAAGGTTCAGGAAGAAACAATGCCTGTGGGTTAGTAGCTGTAACACCATACTTAAGGGGAAAAAAAACCAACAAAAAACTGCTATTGAGGTTTATGTCATGTCAGATACATGAAGTCATTCATTCTGTCGGGAGGCAGACCTCAGCTATATTTAATTCAAGATATTGCCCTCCAGTATGGTCCAGAGAAGAGAGATAAGTCTGAACACAGGATTCAGAACATGGTCTCTGTACAGCATGAACAAACTGAATAAGTCTAGGGAAAAAGAACAACCTTCAGCTGTGACCACCATGACCCCTGGGTCCTCCACTGCAGAACTGATTTCTAGCTAGCTGCCCCTAGCCTGTCCTTTTGCCTGGGTTTATTTCTCCCTAAGGGCAGGACTTGGCATCTCCCTGTATGGAACTTCATGGTGCTTCAACTACATAAATGGTTGGCACAAAGAGGAGCAAATGTTTTTTCTATAATCACAAGAGACAAGACATGAAAAAGTAAATTTATATTGCCAGGAAGTACTTTTTGGTTAGGAAGAAATCACTTTTAAATCTAAATGCAGTTAAAAGCTTGAAACAATTGTATAGGAAGGATAAGGAAGATTCATGAGAAGCTTCTAATACAAACATGTCAGAAATAACACAGTCTTTTCAAGAGAATACTTTAAGTGACCTTTTAAGACCTCTTTTAAACCTTTATTTTTTCTTTTTTTATTGTTCTACTATATGCTGAAGACAGTGAAGCATTCAGATATAATTATAGGAATGTTATGTAAAATAGATAAGTGGAGATTGCTTTTGAGAATGTCACAACTGTCTCACAAATATATCACATTCATTCCACCAAAAGACCTATGTACTGGAAACCAGGGGTTTGAATGAAAACCAACCAAAACACAGGGTTAGTCTTCGGCTACTCATATTCTGAACCTTTAAAAAAGCATAAATTATTCTGTCATTTATCTTAAATGTCACAGGACTGTGGTATATAGACTTAAAGACGAAGATTGGATGAGATTATACTGATATTTTATTTTATAATGTGTCCCCACTTTGTAGTTGAACAAAAACTTTATCATACTAATAGTCCAACTCATGCAATAAAAGATCAGATCCTTATCAGTTCATATTAAAGTGTAATCATCATCATCATCATCATTATTATCATCATCATTATGATGATGATGATCATCATCATCATCAATGAGTTTCTTTTTAAATTGCAGCAAACTCTGACAGAAATTACCATGCCTAAAATGATTTTCATATTTCAGTCCTGTTTTTCCTCTAACATTTGCTTTTGTGTTACTAAAATTGGTTCCTTAGTTACTGCAACACATCCTACAGAATCCTTTGTGGTAAAATTACTTTACAGTTTTTGCCATGAAGGAGATATGCCTAGGCTTGAAGACCAGTGCTTCCAGAAACCAGTGCAATAATAATCTCCTCTATTGATTTTTCAATAAGTGCAAAATTTGAAAATTTTAACTGTGTGTAGTCCAGGTTTTTTCCTTTGTATGTTTCCCTTCTCTGATAAGGCTCTTCCCAGAACTAAAGCCAGGTAAATTAAAAATTAATATTAAAATAAGAGTATAGCTGAAATAGAAAGAGTACCATTAAAACTAAAATATATGCTTTGGTCCAGGAAAATGCTAACATTTCTGATTTTATTGTATATGCCACTGGAGCTCTATTGACTCACAAAGCAAGTAAGTATGCATAAATAAACTTTAAAATTTGCTGCTGTTCCATGTAGCAACAATTACAACAGAAGCTTTTCAAATATGTATGTTGTATGTACCTGAATAATTTGTAGCTCTTAATTTAGTCTGTGTGTAAAAGCAACAAAGAGAGACAAAGAACAAAACAGGGATCTTAATTTAGCTCAGCATTAAGATGCTGAGCAAACCAATGCAAGAGGCAGACAATTTTGACTATGTCAAGGAGAGGAACCAAGTTCTACTTGAACTTACACGCTTTGCTAATTTCTAGAAGTAAAACACTTGTCTTTTACATAGAGAGAAAATAAACTTCTTTGGTAGCTATTCAGTTATCTTTAAAAAATATTTATCGTTCTTTAAGAAAGAATAATTCTATGTGTGTAGTATCAACAACATAGTATGGAACAGGAAGTAAATGTTTTTTCAGTATCAGAGAAAACATCTATGAAGCCTAAATCTTCTCTGTAAGTGTTATGTATAATAAGTTGTTTAGTACAAGGAAGTATTGAAGACATGGGAGTGAAATTCAAATATACAGTGCCTTGTCAGCCTCCACTGTGCCTCCCACAGTCTGTGGAAGGGTACATGCTGATCATCCTTCAGCAAACTTAGCAGCTGCATGACTTTATTCTTCAAAATATTTACATTTTACAGGTGAAGGTAGTCTTTGGATCTACCCCTCACTGGAATATCTTGTGATATTTTATTGTGTCTGAGGATGATTATGGAGGTTGAGTTTTACTGATTAACATTAATGATGACTGGCTAGATTGCCTTGCTGTGTGCCCCCCCATTACTTACAGTCAACTTGTTGGCTTAGCACGATTAAGGTTTACTTTATTTCATGTCTAGTGGTCATGATGACAAAACCAATGGTATTCAGACAGGTACCTGAGCCCACACCCTCAGCTGTCAGCTCTCTGAAGTGAGTTAGAGCTGTAATTGACTTGGGTATTACAGCAGATATACACTTTGGCTTTTAAAATCACTCCATTCTAGCTGTGTGCAAACCAGAAGCAAAGTCATTTACAAAAAGCCCTTATCACAAAAATCCACAGCGGGTATTTATTCCTGCTTGGACATATCTGCTGGGGCAGAGATTTTCAATTCCTCATCATTCTGGAGGCAGTCATTCACTTCATTTCACTTGACTTTATCTTCCTGAGGTGTATGTCCTTGGCTCAGGACACAGGAGCACAGGCTGAGCTGCATGCCTTCACACTTCATCCACTGAGCAATGACACTGCCTGGTCCCATTCCACCCCACCTTATTGCTCATAGGCTTCCCTTTCCACTTCAAGCTGATAACAAGGTGTGTTGATAATGAACTTAATCATAATGAACTTGCATGGTAGCAAGTTCAGGTATTAAGTGCAGCAAAACACTTTATGATCTTCTCAGAATGCAAACAGGTTGGGCAGGATCTGTCAACCTAATGTTAGAGGGGTCAGCTATAGATCTGTGTGCCTGTATCTCATTATTCTTCTTGAGAATTAAACTTATTTGAGAACTGTACATCTACCCTGGTAATCAAAGGGAGGTGTTTATCTCTCACTCCTTCCTCTGTGTGATACAGTATTGTCTGTAATTGTATACTCTCAGGAAACTGGAGCAAACATACATCAGTTATTTTCTTTAATAAAAGAAAGATTGAAACCCAGGAGTGATTTTGCATCTCTAAGTGCATTAGTATAGTTCCTGTTTGGAACCTCAGTGAGAGGTTGTTGCCTCTCATTTCAAGGGCAGTATGTTAGAAGAATTCTGGGCTTTTATTGATTGTTGTTGTCATAATTAGCCACTGTAATGGAATTAAGTGGGACCGTGTCTTGTTTGGATTGGTACATAGAGAAAATAATAAGGACAAAACCCAGCCAAAAATCTCACAGTCAAAGTATGCAAGAGGATTTTGAACTGTTTTGAGCTCTTTGAGGGAAGGGAGGGAAGCAAAGGCAGAAAAGATGTAATTGCAATGTTGAGTTAGTATCCTTGGATGTTTGTGAAAAGTGCATTGCAGAGGGTGGATTTGGATATGAGTGTTTATGATTGGTGACTCCAGAGACTGCATCTATATTATGAAAAAGATACATTTTAAATAATTTAATTTATATGGCTGGATCATTCAGTAACACAAGCATCAAAAATAATGTTAAAAGTTCGGTCTCATGAAAATGTGCCCTCATATGCCTTAGGCATCTGTTTGGGACTTTCACCAGGGGACTTCCAGTCATGTGAAAGCTGTGTGCATTTCTAGCCAAATACCGTCCTGCTGACAAGGAGAGTTTGGGATATTTAGTGTGGTCATTAAGAATATTCTTGATATGAACCTAGAGATTAATTCACTGGGATTATCCACTTATTTTTCATAATTAGCAATTTTTAAGATAGTGTATGATGAAGGGGTTTCATCAACTCCTGATATTACACTATGAGGAGTTGAAGAAAGTAAAGAAAGTTACTGATCACAAGTACTAGTTTCAAAGATACACAGAGATTTTTCTGACTTTTCATGTAAAATTTGTTTCCTTTCAAATTATTAGTAGTCTGACAGGTCCCATTATAATTATTTGCCCTATTTTTCTTTTGTTTGTTTTTTTTAGGTTAGTCTTCCTTTGCATATTAAAAGCACCTTTCAAGCATTTATAGCTTAAAGCACACTGAACTTCAATTGCATGGACTCATGTAGTAAAATTTTTGTTTAAAATAGTGAGATCCTTCTTATCATGGGAATACACTTCTCTCTTTCTTTCTTTCTATCTTTCTTTCTTTCTTTCTTTCTTTCTTTCTTTCTTTCTTTCTTTCTTTTTTTTTTTTTTTCTCAAGAACTGGGTGTTATAATCTTAAATAATGCACTTCATTCTAAAAGAATTCAAGTAAAAATAAACTATTGACATGGATCGTGCTTACAGTAAGGTCTGACTGGTTGAATTTAAAGCTGTATTTTATTGACATGGAGAACAGCAGGTACATCTACTAATTTTATATCTATAAAATAAATTAGGCATAGGAAGCATTGTATGTATTGTAATTTTTTGTCTTAAATCTAGCAGTGTATTCTACCTTTTCTCATCCAAGAGAAGTTATAATGTAAAGAACCGAAATGGTTAATGTTTGAAATTTATCCATTTTAACTCTGTGAAATCAGCCCAAACCTCCTTCAGGAGTTTGAAGGAGCAATAAAATGCTATCTACATAGAGAATGCTTTTCCACATTTCCAGCCTTGGAAAATATTACAAGCAAAGGTGGCATACATATGTTTGAAGACATGCAGGTTTTTGTGGGCTGCTCTATCCCTCTAATTTTTAAGAAGCTGGCAAAAATAAGTGTTAAATGTTGCAGAGAAAGTCAGTTTTGTAAGACTGTGATTCACTGCATCTACTCCACATACAGAGGGCTGGCAGCTGAGCAAAGGAAAAACATGAAGAATATTGTTTTGCAGGTGTTATATCTGTATTCTTAGATATATTAGAATGATCCTTTTTATTATTCTTCTCTCTCTTTTTTTTTTTTTCCTAGTGGCTACCTAGCTACTCTGAGAAAGGACAGGCAGAAATGTCATTCAGAGAAAATGAATAAGCAACTGCAGAAATGCCAAGCAGGTATCTTTTGTAAAAATCAGTAGTGGGCCAAGAAAACAAGCAGCGGAAATATTTTCACAAAATTACGATTTTTTCCACTTACCCACCACATCACCACATGCTTTGGAAGACAAGCACTAGTTTTGTGTCTTAATGTTAGTGCTTTGTCTGAATGCACACACAGAGCAACATTTTTGCAATCATTTCTGGATGCATGTTACCTTAGTCACTCACTTCTAAACCTGCTCATTACTTTTAAAGTTGCTGAATCTTTTCTCTAAAGCAGTGTGACATGCACAGTTGAACAAAGGCCATAATTTCTCTTTGAAAACTCACTGGCATGAATGAAGCTAATGATTTTAGTCTGGGACTTAAGCTCCAAGGTAAATGAAATGAAGTTTTTTATCTGATATTTGATGGCTTTGCATTTCAGATATTAATCTACTTTATGCTAATGAACTAGACAATTTTTTGGTGTAATGGAACATTTCAAGGGTCATCTAAAAATTTCTAAAATATCTGTGCACAGTTTGTTTAAATCTCATATAAAATCAGACTGACTGTGCAACTCACGTAACCGGCATCACATGACACCAGCTCCTGGGTCTGGATCATCCAGTCTTAGGAATGAGAAAACTTAGAAACTTTCTTATTTCTTATAAAAGTTGTAATATGTGTCAGTTTTAAAAGTTACCCCCAAAAATATTCTCTCCTTCACAGGAGGCATAAAGAGTACAATGTTCCAGTTCATCTGTTCCCCTGGATCCTTGGGTCATGACATCTCTCTTTCACTTGTGTCTCTATTAAAGTCATTTTAGTGTGCTTCCTGCAGTGTTGTTGGTAGACCTTGACATTGCTACAATGAGTATCATCCCCCAGTCTCCTTCCATGGCCTTCATTCCTGCAGTGAGCAACTTCTCCCTTCATGTTTCAGCTGTGTTTGTATAAGTTATTGTCTTGTTGTCAGCTTTGGGTTTTGGTCAGGCTTTGGAGACGTGTGTGAAATACAGACCAGGAGAAAGCACTGGCAGAGGAACAGCTACAAAGAGAGCGGGGATGTCTGTGGAGGCATCCATAGGGAGAGTCTGTGCCAAAAATAATTATTCTTATCAGGTGTAAGGACCCAAACAAGTAACTTCTTCCTACTGTGCTTCTCAGACAGCTGCTGCTGGGAAGTTGATGCTCCAGATCTACAAATTGCTTGCAAGAAGCAGAAAGCAGGCTGAGGAGCAGCACTGAGTCAGGAGCTGTGGCCAAATCAATATACAGAAAAAAACAAATGTCTGAGATTAATCTGGAATAAGGAGCGTATCCTCACTGTACTAATCCTGGTCTTGATGATGAATCTACTCAGCAGAAAGCTGAGAAGCATATTATGGACACCTATCCCTTTGTCCTCCTTTTTTTCCCTACCTGGCCATAATGCATTTCTAAGATTGCCTGCTCCCTTCCAAGCTTATCCCTCTCTGAAAGAAGATTGAAGAAATCCTGACTGGTTTTGGGAACAGCTTTGGCATCATCAGTTAGAAGTCAGCACAACTCAGCCAATTTTACATTCAGAAGGTGTTGAAAAATGGGTAAAATGAAAGAACTGGCAGCTTTCATGAAATTCTTCTGAAAACATAAATCAGTCCCGTCTGTTCACTGCAAGCAGTTAAATCCATTGCACTATACAAAGAAAGATGAAGTGATTTTCTGGTGGGCAAAGAAAAATCTGTTGTATAGACACTTTGCCTCCACCTCCGTTTAATCTGAAACAGATTTTGCTGCCCTCCAGAGCAGTCTCCTCCCATGAGCTAGCACTGTATTCACCCATGCTCTTGAAGCATCCTAAAACCATCTGGTTCCTGCTCCCACAGTTTGAGTAAGAGCATTAGTCCCAGCCCACCGCTGTAAGAGCAAATTGAAGGCAGTGAACTGAAGCTTGTTAGAAGGGGACCTGCCCCTGCTGCACATGTTTGTCAGACAGCACAGAGTGCAGCTGGACTTTTCCCCTGCTGAGACAACTTTATGACAGGCATCAGAGTAGGAACATCAGCCAATCTGAGTTTGGACTCAGACAATATGTAATGATAATGTAATGATGCAGACAACAGCCCAACAGGCAGACCTGTAGAGAAAGTCTATGCAATTCTTCGACCCAGGAAGTCACATAATTTGTTACAAAAGTGCAGTCCTGAGCTAGGGTTCTTTCAGTCATAGAACCACAGAATCATTTAGATTTGAATGCATCTTCCAAATCAAGTCCAACTATTAACCCAGCACTGCCAAGTCTAATACTAAAACCTGTCCCTAAGTGCCATATCCACATGCCTTTTAAATATCTCTGTTGATGATGAGTCCATCACTTCCCTGTGCAGCCTACTCCAATGCCTGATCACTGTTTCAGAGAATAAATTTTTCCTAATATCCAATCTAAACATTCCCTGGCACAACTTGAGGCCATTTCCTCTCCTATCACTTGCTGCTTGGGGGAAGAGACCTATGGTAAGTCAAAGCTAATTAGGCTCAAACTGGTTCAACTCTTTTTAAACTTTTTTTTTCATATAAGGTGGTAAAGAGATCAAAGCAGAGCTAAGAACTTAGCCAAAAATTTCCTTTTTGGGGGCAAAAGCCCCAGATGAATACACATGACTAAAGAGTGGATGGAAGGCTGCAAGTCTTAAAAGGGTTTCCATGACAAAATGGAAGCACAAAGATTTTGTGACCCTCTAGAAAGGGTTTGTAGTGTTTGAATTTTCATAATTCAGAATTTAGTCTGGTGAAGACAGAACTGTCTTGCAAAAGATCTTCTTTCTTCAAGCCATTTTTGTGAGTTACATAATGTCAAACAGAGGGAGGAAAAAAAAAAGCCTATTTTGTAATGGATTAGTGTTTAATTTATGCTGTTACCTTAACACATATCATCCAGGTGAAGCACTGTCAGCTGCAGTGATGTGTCCATGTAAAATAATATTCTGAACCTTTTGTGAGTGAGTCAGTTGCTCTGTTTGCTTGACTACAATGTGGGGGATAAAAAAGCAGATCATTAAATCATTATTTTCAAAAGGTTCTTAATTACATTTAGAGCTGGAGAGAGGACAATTTTTTAAAATGGATAGTGAGGCTGCATGGTAACACAAAGAAAAAAAGATGACTCTCAGGTCTCTGTTCTGAGGCGGGAACTTCTGAATGTCCCACATTTACTGGGAAGTTCACATATAATTTAATAATTCATTCATTTTGCTCATCTGTATAATTTTTATGGCATGAGAAGTAGTGGCATGTTTCCAGCATCTTCCTAAACAAATCCTGAAAATATAAGTCTGCAAATGAATATGCCAAGTAGAGATTTTAGAGGCACAAACACAGCAGATGTTCAGTTCTCAATATTTTTTTCTTTTACAATTAGTTCCTTTAGCAGTGTTAGAATTTACAAGTAGATAATTTTATTTTTATAGAAGTTTGCTAAGCAGATTTAATTTGCAATAATTGCAAAAGGGATGAAACTGGAACAGGTTACCCAAAGAGGTTGTAGATGTCTCATCCCTGGAAGCATTCAAGGTCGTGTTGTGTGGGGCCCTAAGCAACCTGATCTACTTAAAAATGTCCTTACTCATTGTAGAGGCTGTTGGGCTAGATGTCCCTTAAAGGTCCCTTCCAACACAAACTGGTTTATTATTTTATGATTATATGAAATTTCTGAGAGTATAATTCTTATCCCTGCTGTGGTGTGTTAAGCATCAGGGGAAATACTTTTCTGATAGTCTGTACTGTAAAAACAGAATACAACCTTGCAAGCAGAAGGAAAGATAGGCAAGCTGGTTTACACATTGTGTATATTAATATCATAGCTATCTTCAGGCAAGACTTCAGGTCTAGCACTATTGGGAGACAGTGTTAAAAGTGGGAAGACATATATTGAGAACCATAGAAAAAATACCTGTAAAAGTTTTCAATATTTCAAGTATACAAGCTTATTTAGGTAGGCAAATTCTTATTACCAAATTAACTTATATCATGACAGCAGTATATGTCCTGACTTGTGATTTTTATATATGTAATTTTTAAGACTTTTAATCAAAACATGCTTGCCAATGTACTTATATTTATAGGCCAAAAAAACCCCCCATTTGTCCAAAAATTCTTCCTGAAATACAGGACTATGTTCCACATAAAGCACTGTGTCAGGTAGCCTGAAATATCTGTGTTAAAATGCAGCTTATATAAACCAAGATGAAAGCACATTAAGTGTTTTATGTTTTGTGCATGACAGTACAGTTTCCAACTGCATTTTCCAGACAAAAAGGAGTCATAGGAGCCACACGTGTCTGTCCACCACTTCTGCTCACACACTGGGTGGCGACCTCTCTGCTGCATTACAGCATGGTGTCCAAATGGATATGAGCCTAATAAGAGCTGGTAATTAAACATGATTAATCAGGCACATGACTCTCCACTCTGGCCTCTGTGAAACTCTAAGCATACTGATCTTCTGTGTTATAACCGGGTCCTTGTGAAAATTCGGCTGTTTGGGTTTTGTTGGCGTGGCGGTTCCAACAGCTAAAAATTGGCACGTGGCTTGTGCCTGTAGCTCTTTTCTCTGTTCTGCCCAGATATCAAGCCACCCTCAGTGGGACCCCCAAAAGAGGAAATCCCACAGATTTACAACAATTCACACTTTGGGCACACAGATGCTTGCAGTTCTTTAAGTACAACATACACAGCACATCCCATCCATGACAAGGAAAATATTCTTTCACTTGACACCTTACAGGGTAATTGAGCTTTTTATAAATTCCAAGTAGCCCAGATAGCATTATTCATATTGAGGTTTAACTGCTTCCTGTTCTTGAACTACATTACTTAGGGGTAACTTAAATCCCTATGAGTAAGTTAGGGGTATATGGTAGAGATACCACCAGAATACTGGAAGGCAAAGTCAGGACTTGGATAGCCAAAGGGGCAAACACAGAATGGAGAATGGGAGATAGAATTCACTGGGACTAGTCAAACCTCAGAGAGATTTCAGCAGAATAAAGTCGTGAATCACCAACAAGAGAAAAATGTTGTCACGGTGACTTCTAAAGTGATTATTGCTGCCACAGAAAAAAAGCTTCACTAGAATTAAGCCTCATAAAGAATGTTCTCTGCAGCTATATAGTATTGCTTTTATTATAGCAAATCACTTTTTTGCAATATTTTTTTCTGCATGGAACATCATTAGGCTACACGGCAAATATATATTTGTCTATATATACACAAAAATATAAAGAAATACATTTTCCTTCCTCAAGAGGATTATTCTTTTGAAATCTGATGACTGAAGTCTTGTAAACCAGATACTCAAACTAGGCTGCACAGTGAACAGCAATTCTGAAAATTTCTATTACAGTCAACCCTGTACAACAACATGGAAGCCAGTGCTGCATCATGTTTCTGGGTGGAGGATTTGATTAAATATTTCAATAACATTTCTCCTATATCTTTACCATTTTTAAGCTTACAGTCCTCAGCCCAACACACATGTACCTGGAAAGGTCACACCTCAGTTTGTTGAGAATGAAATCTGAGAGTACTTCAGGACCTAAAGAGTGTACATTGGGATAATTTTGCCCTGAAGCTGACTTGAGGACTACTCTTGCCAGAGTTGCTACAGCTAATGAAATGAACCTTCTTGAGCCACCGGCCTCTTGTTCATCAAAACCTGAAAGGGCAGATTTTGACAAATGCAAACAATGTAATAGTAAACAAAGGCAAGGAATGGGGGAAAAGAAATCCTGATGTGTAGGCCAAAGGATTATGGAGGTAAATTTGGCAAAGGAAGTATGAGCAACATTAAGCTCTGTCACATATATTGCATTATATTAATATTATATTAACATATTTTCATATTATATGTTTTAAAAATATCAAGCCAGACATAATTTTGTCTTCCTTGTTTTAATTATTTTCTCTAAGAGAAGTGCAGGGATTTTGGTGGGTGGAGAGAAAGAAAGGTGCCAATTTTTACATAGCATAAGAAATTTTTTCAGAAATTTTGCATCTTGTACTATAGTCATATACATAAGGCTGTTGCAGATTTGGAGAAAGTTTAAACTTTTTATATGTATAAATATCTGTGTCTATATGGATATAAATTTGTATATATATAAATTTATGAATGATATGCAAAGAAATATCTCTCAATATGAAATTTTACATTTAAATAGCATAATTTCTTTGCATACAGATCTATAGAGAGATAGATGATAGATAAGAGAGAGATACAGAGATACATATTTCTCTTGTTTAAAATTCCATACTCATAGTCTTTAAAATACCTTGTAAAATTAAGGCAAGTCGCTTTTAGGATAGCTGTAGGACCAGTGTATAGACAGGAGCAACAATTCCTTCCTAAAGCTTTTCAAAATTCGTCTTCAAAACCTCTTGCATCAATCACACTTAGAAGAAAACCTTAACACCCATCAACACATAAAGTAACTAAAAGACCTTATGTTTATATTTTATATTTAAGGGTCTTAATTTCTAGGTGTAGTGTGCTTTCAAGCCAAAAGAATATTTTGCATAAGACAGAAGGCATTCTTTGATCCTTAGTCCAGGGTACTCCGCATTATCTATGTAACAGCAGCTATATCTCACTGAAGGGATTAATAACATTAATATAATCCAGATGCTTCTATTTGCTTTCCTTGCAGTGGCATAGATTTTAACTGAATACCTTCAGCATATGTAGAACCAATTTATTTTGTTATTTTCCTTGAATAATATGTATTCTTATTTTTCAAAAGGGGAAAAAAAATCCTCAACAGGAAAAAACTGATGGTTTGTTTGACTACAGATATGAGTTTTCTACTTTTAGCTAGACATGGAGAGTAACACCTAATCACAGGGTTATTTTCATCTCTGTTTTCCCTTTGTGCACATTTGCAAGACAGATTCAAGTCTTCTCAAAATTCGAACTAGAGAAGTAAAATGGAAAACACTTTTAGTATTTCCTTTTTTTTTCACCCCCAAAACTCCAAGTTGTCCAAAAGTTATTATTTATATTAAAACAGGATGTAAAAAAAAGCATTATTTTGGGGTGGGGGGAGAGGGTAGTTGAGCAATACCAGAAATATCTTTAAGGAGGGGCTTTTGGTGGATAATCAGACTGTTTATTTGTTTCATGTGTTGTGTCAGTACTGGGCAGTTTCTGGACAGATTTGAGTGTGTTTGCAAGTTAAAAAACAGTGTCAGCTTTTGATGTCCTTCTGTGTCTTCAGATTTTACAGGACTCCCAGTGGAGTCTGATCTTGTAGGCATAATTTAATTAATTGGACATGTTTCTGTCCTGCTTTGAAAGAAGGATGTAGGCCTGCTCATCAATTAGTTATCCATTATCTAAGAATAAAATTGTCTGTTGTGTCACATCAAGCTCAAGAATTTCCAGTCCATTATTAACCACAGCTGCTGTGTAAAAGGGACCAATGGGAAAATAAAGAGATGAGGCTGCAAAGAAGTCAGTGATGCAAACAGGAAGCTGGAAAGGTTCATAGCTTTTTGTAGGTTCCAGCCTCCACTGAATTTACCTGTCAGGGAAAGGCCTTCTTACCAGCAGGAAATTCTGTGAGCTCTAGCATTGTCAAAATTTTTGTTTCTATTCTCACCCTGTGTGTGCAAGTGCACTTCTTACCTTTGCTCTCATTATGTAACATAGAGGATGTTTCTTTCATAATTGCCCATTCTGATGGAAGCTGGAGGAGCACACCTCTTCAGTTTAGTGGAATCTTTCTAGGTCTTTCAAAAGGATTACGCAATTATTGAGGCAGAGTAATTAGATAAGCTTTGATCTTTTTTTTAAAGGCAAAGAGAGAGATAAAAGAAGTGGGTTCCCACCAGCTGATAGCAATGGATCACGTACTAAAGGGTTGGTTAGAATTGTAGACTCACTAAGTTTGGAACAAACTTCCAAGGTCACCAATGTGATTCCATCTTTCCCCTGGGTGGTGTATTCCAATGCCTGACAATATATTTGGCGAAGGAATTTTCTTAATATATGATCTAAACTTCCTCTGCTGTAACTTGAGGCCATCCCCTCAACTTGAGGTTAACATCTCTGTAACCAATGTCAAAAGCAGCAGCCCCTGGGACAAGGAAATGTGCTTTTCTTACATGCAGCACAGCATGCCAACAAAGGAGTGGCCCTAAATACAAACCAAGTGCTGTAAAAATCTGTGAGTGATGAAAGCATGAGCAGAGCTTCTGTAAGGAAGGAACAATCATTGCACAGAGTCTGTTGTCATTCAGCCCATTGGACACTCTCCTACAAGACACATTTCAATACTGTTGCAGAAGAGAATGCAGGTCCTGTCAGCTGGAAGGACTACTGTCTTATGGAAAATAATAACTTTAAAAAGGAGTTATTAGGAGCAACATAATGAAGTGGTTAAATGCAATCCTGGGATTTATAAATTCAAGCACATTAAAGTGGTTTATAGAATGAGGGGCAAAGAATAGCAGGAAATAATTGCTATAATTTGGAATAGTACTAGATAAAGTCAAAGCAGAAATTAGTAGTATATTTTTTATAGTAAGGTTGATTAACAACTAGAATAAAGTAGTTGAGTCTTATGTTGACAAAACTTCTATAGCTGCAGAGAGATCTTTTTCTGGGATTAAGTTGTAATTCAATCAAAATTAATTATTAGATGGAATTGGTCGTAAATTTCTTTGCCATGGCTGCATGTCTGTGTGAGTTGTAAAGATGATCCTACTCTTGCTGCAGTTCATTTCAAGGTGTTTTCACGATCTTTTAAGTAGGAATGCAATTTCTCTGCTTCTCTCCACAAAGTAAATCACTGACATGAAGAATGCAGTTGCAGAGCTCTGGTCTTATTAAATAAACATGGAACTCATAAGGTGTTTCCAAAAAATGCCTTAGAAAAATGGGATCTTTAATGAACTCAGTAATGTGCAGGGCTGTCATAAAGGAGAGAAATGCCGCTGAAAAAGGCAAAATGGCAGCAGATTACAGTGTTTGAAGTAAACCAAAGACTGGGTATAAGCCAGAGAGCTCCTGTTTCTAAAACCTTATGAAGGTATCCTCAGGATTAAGAGGGATGACTTAGGGCATCAGCTTTGCACACTAAGAGGGATCATTTATTGAATTCCAGAGAATGTAAATAAAATTACACCATGATTTTGAGGAAGACTCTGCATGGGTTGTTGGTGCTAGATGTTGACAGTGGATGCTAAAGGAATGGCCTCTGTACAGAGACGTCAGAGCTGCAAACATTCCTCCATGGCCCTGCCCACAAGGGAGTAGGGGAAGAGCCCACAATGGAGTTGGAGAAGGAGCAGCAGATAGGATCAGTTATAGACTGATCACATAGCCATCCCCATCCCTCTTCCCATTGGAATAGGAGGTAAAGTCAGGAGTGAAGGTGTGAAGTTGAGCCTGGAAGAAACACCGTGAGGGAAAGGGGCCTGTTTTAATCTTTCCTTTTTTCTTTCTAACCAAATTTATTTTAATCAGTGATAAATTAAACTCATTTTCCCCAAGCCCAATCTATTTTGCCATGAAAATGACTGGTAAATGACCTCCTTCTCTTCATCTTACCTTTCTGATTTTCTCTTTGTCCTGTGGAGGAGGAGTGAATAAGAGGCTGGGTTGGAGTTTGACCTATAACTAAGGTTAGCATTACAGGTATTCTTTCTAAACAAAACAAATTCACATTTTTACAACTCTGTCTGAAAGAGATTTTCTCCCATGCTGAAGTAGGAGTTTAATGATTTCTAGAATCAAGCAAGTTTGGGATGTGAGCAGAAGCTGGAAAAAAATTCTTTTTTTTTTTCTTTTGTTTCCCCTTAATTCTTAGAAGTGTACAGAGGCTGCAACTGAATATTCCCAAAATAAAGAGATACTTTGGACCATCAGAAATGTAAATCAAAAATTATTATAATGCAAAAGCTTAGCAACTACACACAAGAAATAAGAAATACTGTGTCAAATTTGCATTGCATTACCAGTTTAATAAGGTTTTGTCTAGTTTCATTGACATAGTGAAGGTTAAAAAAAGGTGGTAGCAAAGAGAAGATGCAGAAAATTTGGTATTTTTAATATCTGGAAATTCATGGGATCTGATTGTTTCTTGCCCTGACACCAATGGCTATCTTAGTTTTTCACAAAATGCTTCAGGAACAAGTACCATTTGGCATTTAAATGCAGAGACATCTCAGCAATATGTTCATTTTACCTGAGTCACAGGAGTTATGTTACTATGGGTGACCTCTTCCTTTTAATGAAAATGCACTGACTACAGCTTGAAAACATGTATATTGCTGCTGTAATGCTCTGAGTGTGTGCGTGTGTGTTGATTTCAAAAATAGGCTAAGCCACTTGTATATTTTATTCTCTGTAACCAATAATAATTCTTGATTTAGAAAGTGACTGAAGATTACATCTCTACCAAACATAAAAAATTCAGGCTGGCAAAAACTCATAGGACCAAAACCAGGGATAGGTGGAGGCTTCTCAAACTGCTTGAGCACAAGCTGTGCTTACATCCTTAGGATTTGGTAATAATGACAGTTTTAAAAAAATTGCATGAAGTGTATGCATTTAACTATTTCTTGCACTGTTCAACATCATCTGTGAAATAAATACATTCAATACTTGGCAGACAGAATAAATAAACAATATGAATATGGACAATAGTGTTATTTGTAAGGTGCTAAGAATTACTCTACTAAAATAAATCTAAGTACACTCAGAAAACCAAAACCAAGCAGACCTTAGACTAAAGAGACTATATTCCTACAGGTCTAAATTCTCTTCCTCATGGCAAAGAGTCCACATTTAGGTATATGCAACTCAAAATATCATTCTTTAAAATCTCTCTTGCAAATATTTTCCTTTCTAGGAAACACATAATTTTTCCCTGCCTTAACTGGAAACTTCTGGGGTTTTAAAAGTTTTTCTTTTTCTTTTTTCTTCCCTTGTGAAAACATTGAAGTCTGATAGTTGAATATCAATATAATTCAGACATTCCTTTATGGACTTTTTTCTTGACTTGTCCTGTTATGCTTGATAAAGATAACACACAAATCAATAAATGCACCTGAGAAATAAGTTTAATTAATGCAATCAAAGGGCAACCACAGAAAAGAAAGTAAAAGTTGAAAAGAAAAGGGAGATCTAGTCATGATGAAGGACTTCAGTATCTTGTATGATGGGCATATAGTTAATGCACAAACTTAATGAACATCTGAAAGCAGAGCTTCACTTTAACCTCCAAAATCTCTGGAATGTCAATACATAATATGTAGCTTCTACAATCCAAGAGATTCTTTGGCTTGACATTTTTTTGCAACATCTAACTAATCCAAACTTTTCTCTTCTCCTCTTGGGACTTCAAAAGTCATTAGGAGAAAATTGCAGTAGCTCTAGTTGTAAGGGAATCATCTCATCAGTCCACACTCTTCATAATGTCTTCTACTAAGCTCATTTGTTTGGGTAATAAACTGAGGAAAAGAGGATATTTGACCACGTCAATAGAAATTAGTTTAAATTGAACTATCTCTTCAATCCCTTGGCTGTCCTTAGGTGAATTGCAAGAAATGGACAGTATGGCAATTATATTCTGTTATTTTTCCAGATGTCTACATTTTCTGAAATACTATTTTGCTCCGTTTCATAACCTGTGGTTCCCTAAATAAACCAGGAAGAACCAGTGTGGCTAACCATTCTTTTCTTCATTATTGAAAGAATTATTCCCTTGTCACACTCTATATTGGCTACTGTACTTCTTGCGGCAAATTGTTTCTTTATGCAGCAATGATAATAATTTTATTCAACTGTAAAAGATTTGACCGTAACTGCAAAAATATTATTTGGCACAGTACATATAAAAAAGCTTGAAAGCAGATGATTTGCAGTAATTGGCATGCCTCTTCTGCTCCTACTTAGGGAGGCTGATGGAAGAGTACTGAGTATCTTTGAACTAAAGGCAGTAGCAGGACTGCCGCTGTGACCCAGTCCATGTCATCACTTCAGTCATTTCCCATAAATCTTTAAGTGATACAAGCAGTGGAAACACACTTCCCATTACAGATCAGAGAATGGACCCATTATTCACAAGTCAGAATCAGTGTTAGCAGATGAAATGACACCAGTGTAAAAACATCACACAGGAAAAAACTATTTTGAACATTCTTAATGTGGCACAGTCTGACTTAAGCAAAGAAGCTTTGAAGTAATCAAGAAAGATGGGAGAAGAAAGGTAGTAAAGGGTCCTATGATGTCTTTATTTTCCTTTACCCTGAATCAATGACAATTTTATGTGCTGATTTGAGAGACTGTATGCCAAGAATATTCATCCTCATATCATGACGTTTCAGAGCACAGAATAAGCGAGAAGTGCTGCAGTGTACCCTTCTTTGGATCCCTTTTCTTTCTTCTAATGTGAGCCATGGCATAGTATTGGAAGTTGTGTGCTGAGATTTTATTTCATGGGCTTGGGGCTTTTTTCCTCCCCTTGTTTTCTTTTTCTTTCTTTTCTTTTTTTTTTTTTTTTTCTTTTCTTTTTCTTTTTCTTTTTCTTTTTCCCCTTTTTCTTTTTCTTTTTCTTTTTCTTTTTCTTTTTCTTTTTCTTTTTCTTTTTCTTTTTCTTTTTCTTTTTCTTTTTCTTTTTCTTTTTCTTTTTCTTTTTTCTCTTTTTCTTTTCTTTTTTTTTTTTTTTCCCTATTCCACTTCCTGGCTTGAAGGTGGTAGCCTGGATAAATGCATTGGAATTTTTCCCTCCAGTGAGGTCTAAGAAATTTTCAAAGCAATTTTTTGCTTAAACAGCCAGTAATTAAGTGGTCTCAGAGAAGCTTCAAAAATTTATTTTGACAAATGAAAGCTTCTGGGGGGTAGAGGCTAGATGCTATCAAATGTTTTGATATACTATGAGCGTTAAATCATTGTTTCCATGAAGAATTTAAACAGTGAGAGGATATCCAGCTTCTATGAAATCAGGCATGAGCTCTTTCACAGAACTGATGATGAAGTTAAGTCTGCTTTATTTTTCTATGCTCAGGAATAGAAGTCACCTCCGCACAACTCTCTTCATTTCTGGATGGTTGAGTTTTTTCAAACATGTAGCAATTAACCTACATGTTTATAAACCTAGGAACGTAAGAAAGGGCATAACAAAAAATATTTCTGCACTTACCTATACCTATTAACCTTTTGAATATTGTTACGGAAAAAAAAACCAGGCTGTTCCAAATAGCATAATGGAACATGCTGCTACTGTTAATCACCTCCTGCTTGTGTACTTTGGTACAAAATCAGTACAATCTACAATCTCCTACAATCCAGTGTGGAAGTGTAGGGGAATATTTATGCAATAAACTGCCAATAGCTTCCACATTTCACTGCAGTAACAGTGAAGTGTCATTTTCTATGGAGTTTAAATTAGTTGCCAGTAAACAATTAGTTCTTTACTATGCTATCTAAATTCTGGACAATCATGTTGATTCTGTGATCAGTAACTTAATTTGTTTTTTTCTACAAAATTATATACAATCAGAAGTGAGTTGTGGTTGTATTAAGTGTCTGACCATACAAAGATTTAACCATGCAGGAAGCTTTATGAAATCTCTATTTGAAGAATACAATGTAGAAGACCCCATCTTAAAAATCCCATTACTTTAATAAGTTAAACAAATGTAATATTCAGGAATCTTGTCATTCCATGCCTCAGACTGCAAGTGGCACACATATTATGGCTTTAGCTATAAAAGGGAAGGGAAGGGAAGGGAAGGGAAGGGAAGGGAAAGGGAAGGGAAGGGAAAGGGATGGAGGGAAGAGGAAGGGAAGGGAAGGGGAAGGGAAGGGAAAGGAAAGGAAGGGAAGGGAAGGGAAGGGAAGGGAAGGGAAGGGAAGGGAAGGGAAGGGAGAAGGGAAGGGAAGGGAAGGGAAGGGAAGGGAAGGAAGGGAAGGGAAGGGAAGGGAAGGGAAGAGGGAAGGGAAGGGAAGGGAAGGGAAGGGAAAGGGAAGGGAAGGGAAGGGAAGGGAAGGGAAGGGAAGGAAGGAAGGGGAAGGGAAGGGAAGGGAAGGGAAGGGAAGGGAAGGGAAGGGAAGGGAAGGGAAGGGAAGGAAGGGAAGGGAAGGGAAGGGAAGGGAAGGGAAGGGAAGGGAAGAAAGAAGAAGAGAAGAGAAGAGAAGAGAAGAGAAAGAGAAGAGAAGAGAAGAGAAGAGAAGAGAAGAGAAGAGAAGAGAAGAGAAGAGAAGAGAAGAGAAGAGAAGAGAAGAGAAGAAAAGAGAAGAAAAGAGAAGAAAAGAGAAGAAAAGAAAAGAAAAGAAAAGAAAAGAAAAGAAAAGAAAAGAAAAGAAAAGAAAAGAAAAGAAAAAGAAAAGAAAAGAAAAGAAAAGAAAAGAAAAGAAAAGAAAAGAAAAGAAAGAAAAGAAAAGAAAAGAAAAGAAAAGAAAAGAAAAGAAAAGAAAAGAAAAGAAAAGAAAAGAAAAGAAAAGAAAAGAAAAGAAAGAAAGGGGAGTCATGCCTTCAGTACAGCTGGAAAGAGTAGCCTGACTGCTCTAGAGGCCTTTCACCATAATGGAAGGCTGAATAGACTTCCACTGCCTACAAAAAACAAAGTATGCAAGAGAAAACAGCATTTTGTATATACAGTCAAAGTTTTTCAAATGTAAAGATCCTGGCCAGTAGGAAAAGCTATTAACAGTTCTTTTTTGGTACTACCTACTTCTGCACCAGATGCTTGATGTGTAAGAAGGAGCTCGCAGTAGCCTTGGAGTCCGTTTTATTAAATTCCATAAACAAAGTGAAAGGTAGTCTGGAGAGCCATAGAATTCTATGATAGAAATTTACGTGCTCAACAGATAGATGATGCTAAATCATCCTAGAGGGGTGACTTATCTTGGCAAGCTTGAAACCTTGACATCTAACAGGGACTGAACCAAATGGCACATGTACCTGAAGTATACAGGATTTAAATTGTTTTTTCATCTGCCTGGGTGCCTGTTTTGTGTGAGTCCCTTATTAAAATATTATAGCAAACATCTAAAGCTTCAGTCCAAATTCCTGTGGTAGCATCTAAGGGTTTGAATATTTTTCTAGCTAGAGATATCTTTTCTCTAGAATTTTGAAATTCTAACCTGTCTATTTCTTTGTCTTGTGATGCCACTTACCTTCTGCATCCAGAAAGGGAATGCCAGTAGAAGAGTAAACCATTATTTCTATTTCAAAGCAAGGCCCTGTATTGGTAACATATTCAGACTCACCAGGGATACCTGAGGGGACTGCAAAACCCTGTTGGTTCCTTCTGAAATACTGACTGGTGGCATTATTTCCCCAATAAAAAGACTGAGTACCAAGTGTATCATCATTCTGGAGCAGAAAGGCAGAAGGATGACTTTTTCAAGGCTAAGCCAAAGGTCTGATCATCCAGTAGGAGCTCTACTTTACAGAGATAGCAAGTGAGCAATGCCCAGCAGCTCTTTGGTCATGTGCTGAGCACTTAGGCTTATTTTTTCTGAATTAATTAAAAATATTATTCACACTTCATGGTTGTTTAATTAGTTTTCCCCATTCTTTTGGTTCTCAGCTTTTTCTTTAAGGCATTCCGTTTCAAGATGGGCTTGTTCTGTCCAAAACATTGAGTAGGGATCAAGGAAGTTTGAGGAAAAATGATGACTGGATATGGCACCCAGTGTTGGGTCTAGGTGACTGGGTGGTGATCAAAGGTTGGACCTGACCTTAGAGGTTTTATTCGATGATTCTATGAATATGTGACATGAGAGATCAAACCAACAGTGGCACTACCTCAGGATATTCTCCTCTATTCTCTAGCAAGAAAAACTTCCCAGCCCAGAGACAGTACCTCTGCATTTAACCCAAGACAAGATTTTTGTCAACTGAGCATAGCTTGGGTAGAATCACCATCTATGGTGTCTGGGGAAAGGGTGAGAAAAGATAAGGAAAAAATTAGAAGTGGTCACCAAACTGGGACAGAGATTCAGATCTGTCGTTAGTCTCTCCCAAACCAATATTTATGAATCTCATCCATACATTCTAATTACAATTAGAATCCTTACATTCCAATTACAATTTTTAGTTATAAACCCGAACTTCCAGAATTTTAAAAGTGACAAGGCAAAGAGAAGGTAATCACTTTTTCCTTCCAGTGACATATACCAATAAAATGGGATTGAAATGGGCTTGAATGGGATTGAAGCACTCTGATAAAATTGTTCCCTTCATAATTCAGTGATACAAGGACCAAAACTGCTGGACTTAATTTGAAAAAAAAGAAAACAAGAGAAAACATACATTATTTAGTAATTAAACTCTCAAACATGAAGTTTTTCCACAAGAAAGAACTCGTTTAAATTCAAGAAAACATACTACCACAATTTGTTGTACTTAAGCAAGTATGTTGCTTTTTAGGTCTAAAAAGAGGTGGAAAAAATCACCAAGGCTTGTAATGACTTACTCTCTTTATGTTACACCCTGTAAATGAAATTAGGTCCTTCTTGCTGCTCAGTCAGTTGCCATAATGTCTTCCATTGCAGTAAAGTGAAAAGATCAGCAGAAAACACAAGAACTCACACGTTTTTATGTGTTCTCTTCCTGAGAAACAAGAACTTTTTCTTGTTGTTGAAGAACACAAAGTAGAAGTGGAGGAACTACTATCACTATTTGATTACCTTTGCAACTGATGCTCATGTGAATGGCACACATGGGACTTGGTACAGTGCATAGAATTGGCATTATTAAACTATAAATATCTACACTGCTGTTGGCTAAATCTGAGCTTGTCACCCTAAACTTATTACTAATATAAAGAACCAGAAACACTTGACCTATTTCGGACACCTACATTAGATTGAGCTGTATTAAGTTTTCAGAGGGATTACAAATCTTCTCCAAACTGCAGAAAATGGATTTCTTAAGAGTTAACAGGCCATAAGAGTTTCAGTGATGAGTTTCCTATTCTTTGAAAGAATATAAGGAAGAGAAAAAAACAACAAAACCAAAAATCAGCATTTGTGAGAATAGCTGGAAAATATTTTGTCAGAATCAGTATCTTTATATGTAGCAGGTAGATTTCTGGAAAATATATTTTTTTTAATTTAAGAAATACATGGGTGAATTGAACAAAAAATACCTGTACATAGACACTAGCATATACATATATGCATAACCCCAGGACACCTCACTGATCCAGTGAAAAAACCTAGGTGTCTGTTTGGATGGTTCTGAATAAAAATGGTGTTAAAACCAGATCCACCTTCTTGCTCTATTAGACACAAAGACCCAATACCTCCTATTTTAGTCTTTGGAACCCATTTCAGGTCCTTCCTTTAGGGTTTTGCTGGAACAGAAGCACATCCCTGCTTAATAATTGATCTTGAGTCTTGTCTTCAGTGTGGATTAAACCTAGCGAGGCAATTTCTGTGAAATAGGTTTGAAACACAGATGTCTTTTTCATGTTCTGCTCATGTTTTGTCTCATTTGAAACTCATATTTCAAATCCAGAGTTATCTTGCCAGAAGGCACTTTTTTGGAATCTCAGATACTTGAGACCATAAGTGTCCTTGTTTTTTTGGAATCTCAGATACTTGAGACCATAAGTGTCCTTGTGTGATTTGCTTTTAAACACCCTCTTCTCAATATCAAACCACCAGTTTCCCTCTGGACCCTTCTCACACTGCAATCTTCTTTACAGGATCCCCCTTAAGGAGCTTGGTGGATAGTGTGGAAACAATGCAGGAAAACTGCTCCCATAGCTTTGCTTTTTCTTCAGAAAACCACCCCAAAGAAATACAGAATTTGGAATGCTTTCAGGAGTGACTACAGGAAACAAATGCTGTTTCAAGCCGTGGGGGCACAAAACTTGAGCAATTGAGTGTGTGAGGAATAGGTGTCTACCCAGCCTCAGGCATCCAGGCACTTAATGCTGTGAAAATGACACACACCTTAGTGAAACAACCCCATATCTGTCATTTAATGAGTACTGCCACTGTTTTTATACTTAAATGGAGTTTGCTTACTGTTACACTCCTTGTGTCTTTGCTGAAATCAACAAGAACAGTGGAAGTATTCTAAAAAGTTAAACCAAAATTGCCTAAGTTAGACAAAAAAAAATTCAATGTTTTGCATCTTATTTCTCATTTTATCTTTAAATTGATGAAAAGAAACTCCTGAGACCACTTCTGAAATCAGAACTCTGAGTTTAAGTCTATCTGTTTGATATCAGAGCTGGTGTCTGAGCCTGACATCAGTAGCTTCTATATACAGAATAAGTTTAAATTTTACAGCATTCAGATGCAGGTTTCCCATCCCACTCTACAATCTGCAATGAGTTCAGTGTTTCAAGAATATCAGGGTGACAGCCTTGGAGGTTGCAGTCCAATCCATAGTGCAGCAATTGTTCTCAACAAAGTGATGGAAGATCCAGACATTAAAACTTCTGCTTCTGCAGCCTCACAAGCTCTACCACACTCTGCCTTTGATGTAGCTCATCCCTGTGTTGGAGGCAGGCATTGTCCCTTCTGCCAATCCCAGTGTCCACACTGATGGTTCTGTGATGTGAACTCCTGTCCCTTTGCAAGCCAATCTGCAATATCCAATTCATTTCATGGAATGACCTACAGGTGCTACTAAACACAGCCGGATGCAAGCAGTGATACAGAAATGAAAGGTTTGCTATCCTCTTACCAATAGTCTGAGGTGCTCTGCCCTCTCTGATGATGTTTGTGTAAGTTAAGGTTGTGTATTCAGTACCACAGCTCTTTCACCCTGTACCTCAGACCAGTTCACTGTACAAAGTACACTGCCAAATTTTATCTGCCACAATACGACAGCACTTTAAAGAAGCTTGGGTGTGTATCAAATCTACTGTGTACTCCAGTCACCCACAAAGTAAAAGTTTCCTCTTAAAACCAAGCAGATTATAGTCTTTTTTCTGCTTCATTTTACAGTAAGTTTAGTGTTGTGTATTTGTTTCTAATAAAACTTTGAGAAGATATACAAATCTAAATATAAAGTTTAATAGAACTTTCATACTGACTTACCACTTACAGCTAAAACAGTATATGGTTTATGGGTTTTTCTTTTTTGCATCCTGGATCATTGCAAATAGAAAAAACAGAACACAAATCAGAAAAAAAAATAATGGCAAAAAGTCTCAGAAATTTCCTTGGTAATAATTATTCACTGGTAAATTTATGTCTGTGAGGTAAAGAATGATACTAAACCTTCATCTTCCAGAAAAGCACATAGCAGAGTGACCAAGAGACTCTTCCACTTCTGAAGGCACGAAGGTTCCTTCACGTGACACTTCAGGACTCCAAGAAGACACTATGTAGTAGGGAATTCCAGGTGGAGAAAAGAGTTGTTTCAAGATTGTATTTGGCATCTAACCCTAAGGGCTTATTCCAGATTTCCTCCTTAATATTTCAGGATTATTTTGACAAAGCAAGTGCTGTGCTGGTTTATGGGGAGGTGCTATAAGAATTCCTGAGGTCTGTTCCAGGAATGAATTATTCCAAATGAATTTTTCATTGATTTTCTAGATTAACTATAGATGGAGCATTTCATTCACTGCTTTCTCCTGCCTCTCCATGACATATCCCTCTTTATTCAGTGTAGAGAAACATGAAGAATCACGATTCTGATTTCCTTCAAGCAGAAATACTCCTCTAAGTGAAGCATTGTAGTCATACGACATTTAAAAATTGTTTTCATCTACACCTAGTATTTTACATTTTACAATGATCCATGCATGAAGTCCTCAAAACAGAAATAACTGAATTTGCTAATCATAATGATTAGGTGAATCACAGACACAAGCTGAGCTGAGTAGCAAAAAAACCTAAAATTAGCAACAGCATGCCCCTGGCCTAGGGCATCATCCAGCTGATGAACAGAGACAGCAGGGACCTCATCCTTGCTCTACATTCTGCTACCAAAACAAATTTGTTGTGTCACTCCTATAATAGCAGGGACAACATCCACCTTCTGGAGCACCTGCACAGCAATTTCTATGTGGTTTTGCTTCTTTGTTGCCATGGTCCACCTGCCATGATGCATTTCTTGGGAGATAATACAAATATTGTGAGAAAGACATTGGTGGAATAGATGTTATTACATCTGTCACTGATAATCCACCTAAAGCCCTTGCATTTGCTCTTCACAGGATCTATAAAGGCATTTCAAAAGATCTATACAGCCATGTTTTGATTCATCAGTTCCCCGTCAGCTTTTCATGCTTTTCTTGCTTGCCACAGATTAACACTCTCCCTCACTCGGCTGTAAATGCTGCAACATAGCTTTTTATAAACTAATCAATATTTAATCATTGTAATACTTTGGAGGTTAAGAGACGTCCAGACATGAAAATTATATTGCACTTCCCCAATATTGAAAAGATCTCACTTCAACTCTGTGGGATTAATAAATCATATTATTCCCATTATAACAAAGAGTCCAAATTATGCATAGGCTATGTGCATTACTCAAGGTTATACAATGCATCAGTGGCAGAGCAAGGAATCAAACTAGTGAAAACCTCTCCGGAGGTGAATTAGAGCAGTTCTGTCTGTGAGAATGTTTCAAGACATATAATATCAGATAGAAACTGTTACTGTGAGCTGGATATTCCTTTGCAGTCCACATTCACACCCATCTGCATTTTTCTCCATTTAATATGACCTAGATCACCATATCAATTAAGATAAAGGACTGGAAGCACTCAGAGAAGAATGTTAATCTTGCTGTGCATGAACTAATCAAGTAATGCTGAGCAGCTGGTCAAATGACCAGAATTTGACTGACGCTACTGTCACCAAGTGTCTAATGATGAGGAAGCAGCATGGAGTCCTTAGAAGTAAAAATAAACATGTCAGTAGCAGAAAAACCCACCAGCCTGACGGCTGGAAAATTCTTTCATTCCATGAAAACTATTGTCTTAGAGATGATATGTGCAGGTCATCCCTTTAACCTTGGAATGGTAGTTATAAACTAGTATCTTTCAAGTATGTTGGCTACAAAGTACACATGGAAATTTTACTTCTGCCTTGACTTTTCCTTGAGTTTCCATGAGGACCTCTATGCAGCTGAAAATTAGAAGCGTAAACAGATATTAAGTACCTTTCTCCACCTTTCTGTGGATCTCAGCCAATAACCAGAAGCTCTTTTACTAGTTCTTTCCATGGCTTGGCTACAGCAGCATCAATCAGGTCTTAACTTGAATTTCTAGATCAGGAAAAGCCATTTGTTCCTCCACCAAACCAAATGTCATTACTAACCCAAAAATTGTATATTAAAAGCTAAGGGAGACCTCATGCATTGCAGTTCATGGTTTTCAATAAATGAGGCATAGATTTAGCATGCATCTGCTATTCCTCTTCTTTTGAGTTGTTCTAAGACTAGTTTCATCTAGTGAGCACCTTACAAAAGAGATACCAAGAGATTCCTTTTGGAAACATTTATTTCTTTTTTAAAGCTTGTCTGAAAACAAAAGTAAATAATTACCAGATAAATGAGCAAATCTGTTTATATTTCTCCTTTTCATCTTGCCAAGAGTTCATGAAGAAATAAAAAAAGAATTCTAGGAAATGCTTAAAGAATTGATTTTTAAAATTTATATGCAAATGCTGTAGCTGAAGCAGCAACAAAGGGGGGCTATACAGCTGTGGAGGTTCATTCAGGAATAAATCTTTGTGAAAGCTTTCCTGAATAGCTATGAAAAATAAAATGCACATTCAGGAGGCAAAAAACCAAAACATTAAGACACAAATTCTCTTCAAGAATTTATTTCAGTAGGTTTCTCTGCATCCTCCTCATTAGAAAATGTTGTCCTATCTGAAATCTGCTGCTTCCCTCAAGCAACAGAATTTCAAAGTGATTATGCTGCAGGATGAAAGCATGTAACATGCTGGTTAGAGCACTCTCTTCCCTGCATTGATTTGAAATGGTGTATGAATGCTACTACAAAACAGATAACCTGGGGTTATTTAGGATTAAGGGCACAGAGTCTCTGAGGACAGTAATTAACTAACCATTCAAAAGAACCCCATCACTTTTTTTGTCTTCTTTGCTAAGTCTCATCTTTTTTTATAATGAGACCCCTTACCTTCTTTCTACTATCTGTGCACACAGTTTGCCATCACTGCATAGGTTTTCTAACACATTCAGCACTTTGCTCATTCTGTTTTCTCTCTGGCTTTTTAACACTATGGAACCTACATTGAAGGTGGTGAGGAGCCCTTTATGTCCATTATTTGGACTTTTAAAAAAGCACCATCAGCACTTTTATTGATCTTTTATTTCTCACAGAAATGTGTTTAATGGCTTAAAAGGTATCCAAATGTCCTACCAACTGGTACCTCCCTTAGTTTCCAAACAACTCAGAAAGTTTATTGCATTTTTATTATACCTACACAATGCAGAAACCTTCCTTGATCAGTTTCTTTAAATCTTCCATGGGGGTTTCATTTGAGCATTTTAGAACAGCTTATTCTATGTGAAAAGTTCACTGAATAAGAATTAGAAGGAATAAGAAATCCAGTGGAAGTAAAGACCATCACTGAAAATTAAATTAGGTGAAGTATTTTTGATTTCTATTTTGCTCATGCCTTTGCAGCACAGTTGCAACCACACCACCATTTTCCAGAATTATTTACAGAAAAAGGAAAGTGTTCAATGTACTGCATCTTGTGCATGCACCATCACTGAAAATGCTCAAACTCAATGTCAGTTCTGGCCCAACATTAGAAGCTGGACAGGTTGGATGGGGCTTTGACCAACCTGACCTAGTGAAAAATGTCCCTGTCCATGGCAGGGGAGTTGGACTATCTGACCTTTGAAGATGCCTTCCAACACAAACCATTCAATGTTTCTATAATTTCATAGCCCAAAACAACACCTACAAAATTCATATAATGGTAATCCTGGCCATTCTTTTTTGTTGTGTCTTTTCCTAGCACGGACAAAAACAAGTTGAAGAGTAAAAAACCAAAAATACAGCTACTAAAAAAAATTAAATCTGCTAAATGCTTTGAATTTCATAGGCATTTATATTCCCTCTCCTTTGTGTCTTATTTTTCCTGAGGCAAGGGGTTGACTTTCCTCTGGTAACAGTGCCAATCTATTTTAAAATTGGTAGGGTTGTTCTCAAATCACAGATGCTGAAAATATTCTCTATATTGTTCCCATCTAGGGAATAACAACAAAAAAAATCTGTACTGTTTCTGAAAAGCTCTAGCATCTTGCATATAGTGCTTGGCTATCCACATTATTGTAGTCCATCACAGATAAAAGTTATTTTGAAAAATACTGAATAATATGGTTGCCTAGGCAGCAGGGACTGGATTGATTTTTCTGGGAGGTCTTATTCAGTTTAATATCCCCCATTCCTATGAAAAAGGAATACTAGTAATTGAGACCTGAGGTTTCATTGTTTGAGATTCAGAAGTGCTATTGGATCTCAGTAAAGCAAGACAGCAAACAACTTACTGAAGCTTCCTGAGTTATAAAAAATACTGTAGCAGTTCATGTTTAACCTAGACCAGACGTTTATTAGGCTGAATGTCCTAGAGGAAAAAAATGAAATGACCCTTGGGAAAATGTGGCAAACTGAACTAAACCGCTGACTTTCTATTTCCAGCTGTTTAGTAGGAGGTAATTAGTTCATGTTATCTTAAGTTCATCAAGTTCAAAAAGGAGTCTATTCATGCAGAGTAAAAAATCCATGAGATTTGTTAAAATATTAACTTTCAAGCAGATATATGTTTTTCTCATGGGGAAGAATAGGTGAGAAGACAGGCAGGGTAAACTGAAAACTCATCTACACAAGCCGTACAGCATTTTGTCTATTCAAGTAGTGTAGGCAGAAAACATGAGAAATATTTATAATGTGTCTCAAACATGAATATTCATTCCAGAGCAACATCCTTTTTTGTTATAATTGCAACTTCCTTTACAGCTAATTAGACAAATCCCAGCTTTCCAGATTTTCATAGTATGAATGCAAGTTTTCATCACTCACTTACATTCAGGAGAACGGTAAAAAAATTAATACAGCCAAAACAAAGTCATTTGTTTTCAACTAAATAATTTAGACCACATTTACAGAGTAAAGTAACCAACACAAAAATTGTTCTGAAAGAGAGGAGAGGATCATAGTTGATTATCAAAATAATAGTGAGCCCTTTCACTGATGCACCAGCAAAAAAATCAATGCAATAAATCCCTAAAAATTAAACAGGGTAATGGTGAAAAGACATGGAGCGATAATTTCTTGTCTCCTCTCATCAATACTGAGACCATGCTAGGATGTTGTCTGAAGTCTTATTCTTTTCAAAATGAAAAATCGGAGGGAATGTCTATGAAAATTATTTGAGGGCTAGTGGAAATTAATTACAGAACAAGGTATCGAACTCAATTAATTCATCTTATCAATAACAAGATATTACTGTTTTGAATAATTAATATGAGAATATTTGTGGAAGTTTCACATTAGTACAGGATTCATTACACTCTTCTCTTACGATCTGTATTGTTCATATGATGGTGCAGAACAAGTCAGAATTACACAGATAGACAGGTTTATCATTTCACTGTCCTCTGAACATCAGCTTAAATTCTCCATATTTATTCCTCAGTGCAAGTCATAGATTCATAGCACAAGCCTTTCCTTTTAAACATTTAATGACACCAAAGAGAAGTATGATGGTCTACTGATTTATTTTATATAATTTAACAAGAAATATCTGGAGTTCTGATCTCTGCTCCAGGGACTGTTTATGTATTTTATATTGTAGATTGTCCTTGGAAAAAAAAACAGAAATAAACCTATAACCAGAATGAAAAAACATAAGAAATATCTCTCACTGCTAAGGGGCCCTCTTTACACTACTTGGTTCAGTCTTTCTCTCCCATCTTACAGCTCATGCTTTTCCAGGTTTACACCAGTCCAGCTTCAACAAGAATTGTAAAGTGCCCTCATAACACCTTGCAATTCATGGGAGGAAAAGGCTGATGTGTGAGAGCTGTCGTAAGAGAGCCCTCCAGGCTAAAGGAGATTTTCCACTTCCTAAGTGAGTACTCTTCTAATCACTAAACCATCATGTATCCTAAAATAAGAATGTTTTTCAGACACTTTTATTGTTGTTGATGATGTTGAACATAGCTCTGATTCAGTCATAACAATCTTCAATTTGCTCCACTGTTTCTTGTTGCATTTAAAGACATTCCTTGTGGCGCATAAAGGAAGGCAGCAGCCAATAGAAAACTTCTGAACTCTCTTTAGTTGTACGCAAAAGCCAATATAATGAAGCCAAATGCAAATAAATAGTTGCTTCCATACAGCTATACTCTAATAACTCAGAATTCTATTCCTAAGAATAAGTACATGGTTTTAGAATTGTTTTGCTCAAATAACAAAGTGTCTTTGTCTCACAAGAAGAAGAAAAAAGCTACAATATATGCTTGAAATAAGATTGGCTGAATTGAATCTATGCTCAGACCCCTCATCTGAAAGATGCTCTTCTTAAGTTTGGTAGCAAAAGATTTCAAAAAGCTCCAGATGCAGAGCGCACCAGCAATGTTATTGGCAAAATATGGAGTCTGAGTTACTTCAGTCATATTTGTCTCTGCAATTATTGATAGTAATATGGTATCAGATATCACAATTTTTCTTCCTTTTTAAAATTTTGAGGATAGTTCAAATCAAGAACCTGTCCTGGAAGAGGAAAGTCAATATACAGAGACTATTCCCAGACTAGACCAATTCAGAGAACTAATCATAACATCTGGAGGATCCAGCCCTGACCAAGACTTTATTACAACAACTGTGATATTGGTTATATAGGACATTTTAGGATATTTTATTGAATTTTTAAAATTTTTTTCAACTTTGAAAGAGAAAATAAGAACATTAATAATCCATTGTCATTTATATACACAGGTTGTGCATTATGTCCAGAACTCAGCTTTCACTGTAGAACTGGGTAAGTTAGAAAGGAAAAATAATACAGCTGATAAAGCAATTACAAAAAAAAAAATATTCCATCAAGCTGTCTAGGAAAAGGTAACATCATTCCTGAACTGGTGACACTTTTAGGAAAAAGCAGTTATGTTTTCTTTCAGAAGTTTGCATACAATTTTTACTTGTGGTAATATGAGGAAATTTTCCCAAATCCCACCTTTGCAAGATATTTCATGACTAGCATATGATTTAGACTTCTTTGAACAAAAATGAACATTTTCATGAGGTTCAAGTCTAACTAAACTAGTCTAAAATTACCATACGAGTTTCAGGGTCTGGGATGATAGATTCTGAATCACTAATTAGGGAAAAATTCAGATTTACTTAAATTTTGTTCTCCACAGACTGCTCTGTGCTTCACTTCCTTTCTCATAACCTTATGTTGCTGGGGGACTGACAGCACAGTAACTATAAATATTGCCTAGAGGAGTGCTCCAAGGAATAAAGTCTTTAATACTTATTGCTCTTATGTGTTTGGATTTTTTACAAAGTTTTTCCTAATAAACTCAGAAAATGCAATGTGAGTAGATCAGATTTTGGTGAAACGCAAATGCCTACAGCATGTACATACACATCCCAGCTAAACCCTCATCTCTCTGGAGAGAGATTATGCAATTTTTGGGCACAGTTCACACTGTCTCAAAGCAGAAATTTGAATTAGATCAGCTGTCTATCAAGGAATACCTGTTTTCCTCTTTTGAAGAGTCTAAGGATGACCAGTTTGAAGACAGACATGAACATTTTAGAGGTCTAAAATTAGATGAGACAAAACCTACCCTTGGCACCTAATTACTACAGGCTATACAAGTCTCTCCATTATATGTGTTATGCTCACATTGGCAGTTACTGTGTAATTACTATGCTTATACTATTATTAAAACTTCAGCATGAAGCTCGATAACAAAACGCCCTGTATCAAAACAATTCCGGGTTCCCAACCTTCATGTTTCAGCTAAACAAGAAATTATGCCCCTGGTTACCTATGATTTTTCTGAGCAAGGATGTACTGATGAATTAGTCATTTTTGCCAAGAAGCAAATCTCATAATTAATTAGGCTCTTCGGGAGTTTAAATTTTCCTTTGTGGATTTCTGCCAAAATAAAAAACTCTATATGAGCCATTGACTGAGCTTCATGAGTGTATCTTAATACAACCTGAGATAAATACTGGAATCCTCAGAAAGAACAGAATTTCAGGTGTGCTTCAAATTTTATCACACCTATTCTGACTTAATATTCTGATTTATATCATAGTTTTGAATCACATTTTCAATTCCTAAACCCTACTCATCTGCTCTATGGAAAGAAGTGTGTCCCTAAATTTTTCCTTAGCTTTTTCTGGCTATTTTGGTTTTTTTGGGGGGTATTTAATTTTTGGGGTTTTTTTGTTTTATTTTGTTTATTAAAATCTAAGGAACAGTGTATAAATTTAGGTTATGCAGCTGCTTATTGTGTGTTTTATGGTACTATTACTTCCACTTTCCTTTTTGTGTTTTTTTCTGAGATATTGTGGTCTTAAACATAATGAAGACTGTAAAGTGGTAGGCCCAAACTGATACTTAACAAAATATAAAGCTGACTAGAAATAGGTGCAGGCATGGCACAGATGTGTGCTGAGAGTTTACTCAGGGTGGAGAGTCCAAAACCTAGCCAAGAGGGAATGATGTCTGTTGTGTTTTGGAGCAATAATGAACAATCCTTTTTAATTGTGTTGCTTACAGTGTGAGTTTACCTTCAGCATTACCTACTGCTTTGTGCCTGGGCCATTCTTTTGCCACCCTTGAGGCACAGACAATGGGCTGCTGCCTGCAACAGAGCAAGACAGTTCTTCCTTGTTGTTTGCGACAGCATCGTTCCGCGAGTAAAGGTGGGATCTAATTCATCCTGACAGTGCATTGCCAAACATGCCAGGCAGTATTTCCAAAATCTATAATGACATTAGGTTTGCTCCTAAACAGGCATTTGCTACATATCAAATTTTATATTCATGAATATACCTATGGTATTTACTCCAGTGTTGTCACAACAGAATCTCTTATATCAACACTAATAGCTGAGTTTTTGTGTAATTTGCTTCACTTCATGGTTCTGAAACACAAGATTTTGAAGCAAAAATGATAGAAAATGCATTCCTCTTTTTCCCATGTTGTCCTTTTGAAACATGCTTTCCTTTCTGCCCTTTCAATCTTATACACCTTGAACTACACTGCAGCAGATGTGGTGTCATTTTTTTGTTAAACACCCTCTGAGATGCCTACGCATGAAAGATGCTATATTAAATCAAGCATCACATCCAAAAATACTGAAAGAAATTAATGTAAGGAAATTCCATCAGTCAGCCTAAGGAAAAAAAAAAAATCCATTTCTTTATTTGCTACATTTTTCATTGTAAATTTGGGACAAATAGAATGTTATAAAAATTAAGTCAAAAACAATGGGAGATGCTTAACATTAACTTAGTATATAGTAAAAGGTAACATTTCATTTCTTTCTGTTATTTTTAAGTGTGTTACAGAACCATCCCAGGAAAAGCCAGATCTGAGTTATCCTGCATCTGGGACAAGCTTTGCATATGCCCATAGAGAATTAGCACATTTGTGATGAATGGCTTTTTCACAAGCCTGAGCTCACAATGTATTGATGCTTAATGTGTTGCCTATAAAGTCAGTACAGTGACATTTCCCAATTCATCAGGGCATTACAGGGATAAAACCATATAAGACTGCAATCCACAGTTAACAGAATGCATATGAAGCGCTCAAAATGAAAAATACAAGTGAAGGTACAGACATGGAAATGGTGAACTAAGATGAACTAAGGTGAACTTCTATCAATAAATAAAAAGAAGTCTCCAGAGACAAATATTCTCTGCTATGGTCTACTAGAGAGAGCAGAAAGTAGAATTTTCCATTCATGGGCACTTTTCTTTCCCAACAGCAATCAATTTACACTCTGAGAGGTCTTTAGAGGATATATAAAGTATAAACCAGCAGAGTGGAGGGTAATGACAAAAGGGGGAAAAAAAAAAGGGAGAACTGTTCTGGTTATGGGAACAGGTACATGCTTAGGAAAGCCTCTTCAATGACCACCTCCACTGAGAACTCCATAACCAACAGCACCAGAGATGACCTGGTAGTATAGTTTTCTTTACTGATATTGCAGAGCACAGGAGGAGAAGTGAGTGGCCCTGGGAAGAGAAATGTCCAAGAGAGCTGGAGTCATTGCAGTTGGGTGAAATGATGGAAACTTAGGCTGGGACTATCAGTGTTTCACACTTAGGGCCTGAGATGATCCTGTCTTTGTATTCCCATGTAAATTCAGGAGTTGCCTACTGGTGTGTACTGGGAGTAGATCACAGTGGGAAGAAAATAGAAATATTAAGTGACATTTATTGGGCAGAGACAGAGGAATCCAGGGAACTGACTTAAAGATTGGTACCAAGCAAGGAGCATGAGCTGGAGGGGTTTACTAGTTGCTCATTTCTATAGGCAATAGATGTGTTTTACAGATTTCCAGCAAAATACTCCTGACCCACAGCATATTCCCTCCTTGTTTGGAGTGCAACCTTATTACAAATAATCTAGGAGGTTTTCCATTTAAATTGTGTCTTCAGGATAGACGTCGTTTTTACATATGCATGCATAGTGCCTCAGGCTGAAGCTTTGTGTTAATTGGCAATAATTCATTTGATCCACACAGCATGGAAAATGCATATGATTTGTATGGCAGTAACATATCAGTGTTAAGATGACCTGTACAGTATTTTTTAATTCATATGTACTTCTCTGCTTGATCATGCATTTTTAGGGGGTGGGGGAAGGCTTACTCTGTATTTCCCTCTTTTCTTCCCCTTTCTGGGTTTTTTCTATCCCTTCTCATACATGATGCAATAAGCCTCTAGCATGCAGAAGATCTATAGATTCTTTCTGGCTTTCACAGATGGTGTTTGTGTGCTAACTTTATTGCTGCCACCTTTCTTTCCTAACAGAAATTTTAAAGCATACACTCATCTCACAGGGAAATATGGTAAAAACATCCACCTTCCCATCATCATTGGGTGTGTCTAAGATACCTTTAATTGCCCGATACTACTGATAAGTTCAGTTCTCATACATGCATATCTGTCTCCTCTCTATTTGACAACCCTTTCCTATCCCAGCATGCCTACCACAGCCAGTGCTGCAGTGATATGGCAGAAGACAGCTGGTGTAGGAAGAGTCTTCCAAAAAGCAGACTTCTAGTGTACAGTGTAAAAGACAAAAAAATGACTCAACTAAATTTTTTGAGAAATCATGAAACCTGAGATCTGAAAGTTGTGTTACTGAAATAACTGGCCTCATCTCCTTGCTGTCAGAAATGAGATCTGCTTTGAAGAGGGAATGGTTTTTGCAGTGTCTGTTCAGCACAACAGGTGTATTTGGGGTCTGCAACACGGCAGATGCCGAGATAAAAGACCTTGTGCAGCACATCTTCAAAGGCTGGCTCACACAAGAAATTAGCAGATCTTGACAAGATGTTGAAAGCATGTCATAACCTGAGTTTTACTCTGATAGAGAGGAAGAGAAGTACCTAGTGCTGGTAGCATCCCTCTTTCACTGCAGCTTATGCTCTTTTGAAACCTTTGCATATATGCCTTTGTCCCTGGTGAGCTAAAAGAGGCTTGACTCTTCTTGGAGTTGCATGAGAAACTCAGCTAACCAGCTCTTCTTTGCTCTATCCTTTCACTTCTTGTAGTATGATGGTGCCACCTCAAAGATGAAATAGAGGGTAATAAAGAAATCAGGGCTCACAGGTAAAGGACAGATAATTGCAGGTGCCCAGAAATCAAGCATTGGTCATAGACATAGGTAGCCAGGTAAATCATAACCATAAGATTCAGATTGCATGATGCTATTTACTTCAACTATTCTAAAAACAACATTTGAAATCTTTCTCCAAGAAATAAATTAAATGAAAGTGAGAAATGTGAATGTTGTATTGGCGTTATAAACTATATCCATTTTATTTCAATGTTAAATGTACCCTTCAGATGCTGTGCATCAGCAATTTGCAGCTTTGGTTTTTTGGACACATTAATATTTGATCCCTCAGGCAAAAAACTCTGTCTGTTTAGAGTTTATTAATGTATATGTACTGTGCCTATAAATTTAATATTTATTTTAATATCTAGCACCTAGTATTTTTAATAATTTTTTTTGTTAAAAATAAAATATAAATCAAAATCAAACAAAGATTATGGAAATGGGGGATATACTAGGATATAACTCCATCAATGTTGAAAGACAACAGAACAACCACTGAGATAATGAAGAAATTATTAGTGCCACCTATTGGCGGGCAAAGCAAACTTTGCAAGCTATAATGCAGAAAAATAATACAAAAATAATATGCTAATTGGTTTCCGAAAGTGAAAATGCCTTTCAAAAAAAAAATTGCACTTTTCTTTTTTTTCCCTGGCATTCTTTGCATGTTTTATTTTCCTCCATGCAATTTGAAAAATATTTATAGGAGCAGCGACTTTTAAGTAGATAATGAAGATGGAAATGGAAAACAACATTTCAAATTATGAATGCTACTAATTAAAGTGAGGAGCATTATTCTAAATATTCTCACTTTATTCTGAATGTTTTTGCTTTTTCATTCAGGAAGGAAAATGAACAATATAATTCACATATCTAGCCAAATTGTATGGGGTAGAAAAGATGAAAAATAACCTATTCATAGTTTTTTGGGGTGTAAAACTGTTCATTGTCCCAACCAACTGAAATTTTAAAAATTTTGTTACTTTACAAAAATGCTCAAATTATTACAGCTTATTTAATTTTTAAGGGGCTATGACAATTTTTAAAGAGAACTTTTAAAACAAGACCATTTTTTAATGAAAGTTATAATCAATATGAAAGTAACAAACATTTCACATGAAACCCAACACGGTTTTGTCACCCTGTGCATTTAATACAGCCAAAGTGTGAGTATACTTATTTCTATGCTTAATATATACAAAGAAATAGTCCTCTGAACTAGAGATAATATGTGAATAGGAATACAAATGTCACAGATCTGGGCAGGTAAACCAATTTGTTGTACCCTATGGTTCTTCCAGGAGGTTTAGTATGTCAATTTCTTCTCCCCTGTCTTAAAGGAAAATAAAAGAGCCCAAACAATTCACTACTTCACAGAATCATTCCAATTTGACAGTGAACTATTGGCAAGTGATTTATAAGGAAAGTGATTCAAGTCTTTCTGTGCCCACTTTCTATAGTTTTGTTTGGAACAGACTTACTAGGCTTAATTTTGAGAATTTTACAAGGCAGTGTTAAAAGCTATGTGTGACATCTGCTGCTTCTTTTCTATCCTCCACAGTTACTCTCTCACAGAAGGAAATTAGATTATTCTGATACAATTTTGTTTTGACAAATCCATATTGACAGTGACTAATTTCCTTGGGGTTTTTTTGGATGCTTACAAATAGTTTATTTGTTCTAGCATTCTTCCAGGAACTAAAGTATATCTAATTTCCTAAAATTGTTTCACATTCATTTCAAAGATCACTATTGCATTCCTACTTGATCATTACCTGTTGTCTTTGACTTTTTAGAGCTACTTCTATCATCTTTGATATTTCATCAGCTTATTTTTCAAGTATCACAGCATTACAGCCAATTGAAAACATCTAACTCAGTAAGAGGTATTTAACCTGTTCTTTCCCACTTAGAGCCTTGGTCTGCAGTTTTCTGCATTGTTACTTATTGCTGTAATATTTAAATATATCTCACCCTTATAAATAGGAGTGATTCAGAAAAAGTATTAAAAAACATGTCAATCATCTCTAGAGTGGTTTTCTTTTTTATTTCTTAACTGATATTTAATGTGGTTTTGTCCTTTTTTTTATGTGATGAAAGAATGATTTTTATCATCATCATGGCCTTTGGGACTGGAACCTATCGCGTGCTTTCATAATTTTTGATTCTGTGGCATCCCATTTATGCAATGCTTCCCTACCCTAAGGAAGTGACCCAGCTTCACCTTTTCAGAGGCTGCCTGAAAAGGTGAAAATTTAGCAAATCTTACACTATCTGTTCTGGGTTAGGTTGGATTTATACCCTTAATATTGCTCCCTTAAGTAATACCTAGGATTCTTGAACTCTTGAATTTTTTACAGGACAATTCTTGTTAACTGAAGCCTACCTTTCTGAAATCTGACACCTTTATTTTGTTGTTCTTTTCTTTGCCTTTCATATGTCTCATGAACAATTATTGCATGGCTTTCTCACTCATTCTTGCCTTTTACCTTTATGTTCTTGACAAATTCTTTCCTAGTCATTACAGCAAGGAAAGAAGTCTCTCTTTCACTTGAGCTGTTTGGCATCTACATTTGTGACTGTCACTAGGTCACTGAAAGGACTTTGTGGCCAGTTCACATCTTAAAGGAAGTACACAAAGCTAAAATGCCTTCCTATCCTCAAATCCTGATATCAGTATAATTTTGCCATTTGAGCACAAATTGTTTGAATATTTATGATGATAGTCTGTTGTTTGCCTGTCTCTTTTGACAATGCTCTTTTTAAAGTGTTTTCAAAAAATACTTTAAAGAGTCATATAAGTGTAGCAAAAATTCATAACACAGACTACATCCCCAGCAATCAGACTAGGCCCAACCAGCGCTGGGATAACTCGCTGAAAGCATTGAAAATAGACATATCTCTCTAAACTCTGAGTCAGAAACACTTGCCAAAAGACTCTTCCCAAGCACTGCTCATTACAATATTCTAGGTAGGATTTTTCAGTTTGCTGCAGTTACTTACCTGGTTCTTTGTGAGAGGATTATCTTTTTGTTTTTAAAATCACCTTATCTAAAGTACAATTAAAAAAAAAATAGGTAGTTATGGCCAGAAAATAAAAAAGGACTCTCATAGACTCTTTATATCAGTAAATATAACAAATTGGGTAAAAATCAATATAATCTCTTTTCTAGTTATGTTTGTGAGATAAATATAGATTTCCATTTAAGAAAAATTAATTCCTTACCTTTTAGCTGTTCTGCAGCTCAATAACTGTCTTGAAAAGGTTTTATTTCTTGCTGTCAGAAGTCGGAGGGAATTTTGCTGCTAACTTCAATGGAGAAAGATTTCACCTGAAGCAGTTCAGTCTAATGATTTCTTAATAAAATACTGGAGATTAGTTTGAGCTTTATTACGTCAGACATCTGCATTCACATCTCTCTATTCCAAGGATCTTCTATTTATAAATGGATACTACTGAAAGGCTGCTGATTATCAAGGTGATGAAATCTATACTAGAGCAGACCCTTTCCTTTTAAAGTATTTATGACTAGAGTTCCACGGGCATTGTGGTTTTGTGAGGAGGAATTTTCAGCTGTACATCTTTCACTGCTGCTGGCAGATGTAATGTAGGGGACTGAAATTCAGCAATCAGCTAATTGATTACAGCCTCTGGCTCAGTGCTTGCCACATTCTCCCTTTTTTGCCTCTCTGATTTTCACAGTATCACTGGCTTCTTTATTCCTTCCCCTCAGTACAGCTATCTTGTGCTAGAACTAAACAAATACTATAAACTACAAAATGCAGGTCTTTCACTTCTTTGTTTTCTCTTTCGGCATTTCAATAGAAAAGGAGACCCTTAGGTGCTATTGAGTAGTACCATTATTTTGTTAAGGACCTAACAGCCAGCCTAGGGGGACTTTTCAGAAGTCATTGCAATGTCATATGGCTCCCCAGTGACACTGGACTGCATCACTTACCTCACACACAGCCGTCTGATGCTACTGAATCTGAGAAACAGCCATAAACATTGCAGTTATGGTGACCATTATCTCTCTCCTGAGGGATTTCACTCTTCCTTGAGAATCTCCAGAGTGATAGCACACCAGCGCTGCAGTACACCAGATAATGATCTCAGACACGGAGGTAGACAGGTAGGATGGGGGAGGATAAAAATAATTCTCAACTGCTTTTTTGTGGCACAGCATTTTATTTGGGTTGATAGAAGGACAATTCTCTGTGCTCATCTGATAAGTGAAAACTAAAGAGTCTTCTTTGATAAAAAACAATTAAAAGTCCTCTGGCAAGAGGAACACCTCTATGTTTCGGGGAAAACCGCAACACCTCTGGACTCAACATCTTAAAGAACAAATGTATCCTTCTACTGTCTTTGTCGCTCTTATGATTTTGGTTCTCTTTTAAAGATAATATAAAAAAATAACTTCCTTGGTTCCAAAACTGGTAAAGCTCTTGACTACTACAAGCTGGAGAAAATGTCACTGAGCCTGCCTTCATCATACAAACTTTCCTTTCGCTTCCTGTGTGGGATGGTTTCACACAGCAGACTGGATTTGAACTGACCTGGTGTGGAAGATCATACATTTTTATCTTGCTGCCAAGTTATTGACCAAAATATTGAATTTTGTACTGCATGACAGGCAATGAGGCAGACTTAGTGCAATTTTTTTTTAAAGATAACTCCATCGGGTAAACATTTTTGCTGAAAACCTTGAGCAGTTTGCTGAAAATACTGTAGATTAAAGTATTATCAGGATTTTCTCAGACTACTGCAGTGAAGTGTCATTTCATTTTTGAGGAATGACGCATTAATGAATTAATCAGAAAATGTGTTAAAGTAATAGCCATAGCAAACCCAACTCTCTCCCACTTTAGTACACACTGCTCTTTCTAAATGCTGAAATAACTTCTGCTTACATCTATTGAAGAAATCTCTAAGAGAACTCAATAAACTGTCAGTTAAGCCCTAATACCTTAGCATTAAGACTGAACGTGTGGAATTTTATTTAAGAATATATTTTTCACGTTGATACAAGAATAATTTCTTTTTCATTGCAACACACAAAAGCCTTGTGAGCATGCAAATCCATGCATCTATTCCTACTGCCCAAACAAGAAAAAAATCCCACATATTTGTTTTCTTAAACAGGATGCGCATAGTAGTAATATAAATGCTATTTATAAGCAGAAGAGTGTGTGTGACAGTTTTTTTATGGTTAAACACTGCTCACAGAAATAAAATATAAGTTTCATGAAAAGCCACTTATCCAAGGAGCTTTATTTTAGTAATAACCAAAACCGTTTTTTGTTTTGTTTTTTTTTTGTGATGAACATTATATTTACGAAAGAAAGTATTTAAGGAAAACTAAGGATAAGAATTGACTTCATGACACAGAGAGATACTGGTGTATGAAGGCAAGTAGCAGCTCACAAAAGTCTCATAAAGGATGTCTCAAGGGGTTCTTTGGAAGCTTTTCTCTATTTAATGGAAAGCAAATACTAAACCAGATTCACAACAGAAGGTCAGCTCTAGTATGCAATACTCGATTCAGTGCAGGTTACAAGTAAATCAATCTGCTCCCTCGGTTCCGGGAATTCTCTCAAAAAATAAAGAGGTTTTATTGCTTAAAGGAGCATTGTGTTATTAATTGAACTCCTCAGTGTGTTGAGAATTGTGTAGTACAGCTCTAGCATAGCTTCCCTTAAAAGCTTCCTCTAAACAGGTCTTTGTTGAGCTTTGCATTTATTTTCTAAGGAAGAACTAGATGGGGATTGCAAGAAAGACACTCTTCATTTTAACCCTGGGCCACAGAAGAGTCTGCTAATGCAGACTCCTGTGTGATGGAGGTCCAAGGGGAGCTTTGAGGAACCAGTGGGTAAGTGATGGTCTTGATGCACAGCAGCCTGTGGCCCAGGGAGTGCCTGAGCTCCACAGAGCTGGCGCTAAGCTGCTGCAGTGCTTGGCATCCCCGCAGGAACAGAGTTAAGCAGCAGATTAGCTCCAGCCTTGCGCAGTTACAGAGCACCACAGGACTGGTTCCTGAAGATAAGCTCAGCAGTTGTGAAGCTTCCCTCACAGCAAATTCAGGAGACATCACCAATGGGATGATGATAAAGGTGTAATGTTCATGAATATCAACAAAAGCCTGATCTTTGTTTTCTTGCCAATTGTCTGACACAGGACAGAATTGTGAAAATCTAATCAGAGAACTACTCAGGAAATTGGAATTTCACTCATGGACACTTTTGTGAGGAAACAGAAAAATCTTTTAAGTTTTCTCTGGTGGATACTTCACACCATTAAATGTACAACAAATTACTTCCTCACATCCCTTGACTACCTTCCAGCTTAACTGTGTTAAAACAGTAGAGTGCTAAATTGTTCTTTGGAGATGAAGTAGCATGGTCATGCTTTGAAGTGAATAAACATGTAATAGCAAAAGTGCTGCTTACCAACATGAAACAAATTACTTTTAAAGGTAAGAGGTTATATCTTTTTTTCTTTTTTTTTCTACATTTAAATTTCCCAAGTGATAACGAAAAAGGAAGTAGAGAAGTTGCTTATTTTTCTATAATGCCCACTTCAAAACCTGAAATTACATTTCAGTGAGGTCTTCTTTCCTAAAGTAATATTAACTGGGAATTAGATTTTTTTTTTGGTAAAAAAAGTCTAATTTTGAAAGAAGATTTTGTTGCTTGTCATGCTTTGACTGGATGGACACTATCTGTAGTTAAGGGCATTGCTATTATTGACTAACTATAAAAACCAACTCAAAGAGAGAAAGCAGAGAGAAGAAACATTTTGAAGCCTTAGACCAGGAGTGTGCTTTACTTAAATTATAATGAGCAGAAGAGAAGGGTAATGGTCAGATAGTACTACATGGAAAATCTAACTTTGGTTTGCAAGCTACAATCTTATGTTCTTTTACAGCCTTGTCTTGATCTACAGAAGGACCAGAGTATACTGGATTTGTGGGAGCAGTTCCACAGTACTTTTCTAGTTCTTTAAAGATTAAGGAGAAACTACCAGTATTTGTGAAGGACACAATTTCATAATCAATCTCATCTCTGGACTCACACATCAATGACAAATCTTGACAGAAATGCAGCATTGAAAGTTCCCATTCAGAAAAATTAGAAAATTATTAAGAAAAAAAAATTCTGAAAAATTTTTGTCTGGTTAGTCAAAACTTGTCACTGTAATGGGTAAATTAAAAAGCCACAAAAATGTGCCAGAATTTAAAATAGAAAAAAATACTATTAATTTGGAGACATTTGGAAACGTTAGTGAGATATGATAAATCTTGATTTTTTCTCTGTTTCGTGGCTTACACTCAGAAGAGTATTTTCCTGAACTGTTTTCAGACCAATACAGCCAAAAGTTCAGTTGAATGACAAATTTTAATTTCCATCTGGTCACTGGTGCCTCACATGAAATCACTCTGTGCTGCTGGTGTATTTTAGAGTAATGTTTGCCGAAAGCAAGGATCAAATTGGGTGGATGACAGTTCCCTGTCAGTATACTCCCTGTCAGGAGTATACCTGTGGGATGGAAGTTGCAATGGAATCACATTGATAAGACGTGTAGGAGAGATCACACTGCTGCTGCACACACTCATTCTCTCTGCCTCACAAGCATGCAGATCATTTCTAAGCACAGAAATGTTACTTTCAGAAGCTCAGAAAAGCTTCAGTTACCTTCATAAGCTCTGCAGGCAACATTTAGAAAAACAGAGGAATTTGTCGTTTCTATAGCCCAGCTGACTGCCCAAAACAGGTTCTACACTACCTGGTGGCCTTTCCTTCTGATCACTGGCATTTCTTTTAGCAGACAATGACAGAAGAGCACCTGAAAGGACTGTAGTCCAAGACCTGAAGCAGTACTCTGAGAGGGAGCAGCAGTGGACACCAGATGCTGAAGGAAGTTACATAAGAACAAGACAAATTTGAATGCTATAAGTATCTGATAATTACTGGTTTAAAGATTTCTTAAATCAAGCATGACTTCAGATATTTGTATTTAACAGCCCCTGAGGGATTTTTTTAGTCTTCCTGTAAATTTGTCTGAATCCATTTCTACCTTTGTTCTTCGTAATGTCCTGTGGCAATGAGTTCCACATTTTAATTGCAATCGTATTAAAAAATTTCTTCACTTGTTTAAACCTGCTGCTTGAAAAATATCACTTGACAACTTCTTGCTCTCTTTGAGAGCTAATGAATGATCATCACTTCTGATTTTATAAACTTTTACCATATCACAGCTTTTCCAAATTGGAAGTCTTATTCTGTTTAATCTCCCTTAAAAACAGAGCTGTTCTGCACTGTTGCTCATCCTTGTCACATTTGTTCCTGCTTTTCTATTTCTGCCTAACACTTTTCAGATGAGACTATTAGAATGCACTGCATTACTAAAAAATACGAATGTCATAGTGATTTATATGCTGCCTTAATGATGTTTTCTGTTTCATTCTACCTTCCTTCCCTAACAACTTCTAGTATCACATTTTGCCTTTCTGAGCTTACTGGGCATTAAGCTCTCTTCAAAGAACCATGACAGCAATTTTGTGAGTCCTTCGATTGTAACAAATTTTGCAATCTTATTTGTATCTGCATAGATAGGATTACTTTTCCCATTGAGCAGTATTTTGTATTTCATTGATCATTTTATTGTCAGTCAATTAGCAAGTGATGCTATCAGTCCCAGAATTCCTCTGCTTCTCTTCACAGGCAGGCTACACAGGCTCTTTTACAAGGCAGGGAGGATTATTCCTTAATACCTCAATCCTAAAAATGCAATACCAATGATGTGTAAGGGACAAACAGGTTAAAACGTGATATCCTAAGATTGCCTAGAAAGCAGTGTCAGTTGTAGGCATGGGCAAACGGACAGCTGGCAATGGTAATAACCTGTTCAGATACTTTTGCTGTTTCTTACCACTTTTTCCTCCCCTTTCCCAGCAAGTTCCAACAGGAAGCACTTCAGCTTCATTCCTTCATCCTTAGAACCAAAAATATCTGTTTTGTCTACTGTGACAAAGAGCCATGGATGTAAAATAGGTACATGTAGCTACCAGTATACCATCAGTGACTGGAGCAACCTCTGTTTTTCTGAAGTCAGTCACAATAAATCCTCTGAGAATGCAGCCTTGAGCTTTCAAGGAAGAGAGGAGGCAACTCAATATTAGCTTGCTAGTTTACCATACCTCATAAATCGATATTTTGTACTCCCTTCACAGCACTCCTTGCAAAACATTTAAGAGGTGTACAAGGTCAGAAACAGAGACCTAGTTGTAATCTACAGTTAGAGTGCAGTATGAATCCCTATAGTTGGTGTAAAGAATTTGTGAGAAGTAGTTAGGGAAGTACCATGCACAGCAAGAGTATCCTAAGGGGGAACAAGCCCAGCAGATGACCTCATTGTTTTCTATGCCAAATTTCTATTTCCACAGTTTTTATAATTGGCTGACAGTCTATCTCAGAAGCCTACTCAGCCTCTGAAAGTCTAATTTATTTGAACCATGATCATATGCTGATTAATGCTGAGGGAAATTCAAAATGTATTTACCTATTTACTTCTCTGTGGTGAAACACAATGCTAATATATATAGCATCTCATGAAAGCTTTGATGTTGCTCTCTGTGTATATATATATATGTATATACATATATATATATACATATATATATATACTACTATATATACATATAAATGTATATATATATTAATATAACAAATACTAATCCCCCTTATCCCAATTTTGTAACCCTAATTATTTGAACAAATACACGTGACTTCTATGTTATCACAGGACTCCTTCAGTATTGGATGGAAAGCTTTTTTGGCATATAGTCTATAGCTTAGATGGCATTTGTTTTACTCCTCCCTGTGGAATTATAAGTCTGTGGAAACAGAAGTTGTACTAAATGGTTCTGAAGGAAATCAAGCAGAAAACACTTACTTAAAATGAAAAGACTAGAGAAATCTGTGTAAATTAAAAAAAAAAAAGGAGGGGGGAAACACATATGCAAAATAGTTTTTAAAACAACAATAAGTCAATAGGTTTCCTTTATGATTATCAATTAAAAAGTGGCCTTGCTTCTGTACTTTTTCAAATAAAGAAGTTTTAGTCTGAACAATGTCCTGTCTGAAGAGGATGCTGTCTTGGTTTGAAACCAAGTGCCACCTCACCCACAAAGCATTTGCAAAGAAACTGATTTCTCCAAAGTATGGCCAGTTGTATTGCACATTAGTGAAAACAAAAACAAACAAACAAACAAACAAAAAATATATATAAATTCAGCACGGTGGAAAATAATGGTCCAAAGATAATAATAATCTATGCCTCTCCCCCTAAACGGCATTAATTCAGGACAGAATTGACCATAGTGATATAGTGAAATAAGTTTCTTCACTAACTCTCTGTGTATTTTTAATATATTACATGAGATGAATCCTGTGAAATTTAATTATGACAGCACTTCTACAGTATTTCTAATGGAAAGTCACCATTTTGCAGCTAGAAGTGGTACCCTATTTTGTAAGTTATTTATAAATTTCATTTTTACTTATTTTCAGTGCTAATTTGTTCCACCAAATGCTGTATTAATTATCCAGAAAAAAGTGTATTCATCTGCATTGACAATACCTGAGGCCTAGAGCTATTAGTAACCCAATTAGGGCTGCTACTTTTGCCCTCTAGCCATAGCTAGTTAAAAAAAAAGTTTTAAAGAATAAGCATATATTTCTCTACTATGAGTATGCACAAACTTTGTTGGATTATAATGACACAAAGATCTGATTTTGGAATGAACATGATGAGGGATGGATGCTTGATGTAGCCAGTAGAGTGACAAAGAGGACTCCAAAGGTAGATAAGCTGCTTCAAGGTAGATTATAGTATTTCTCTTCGCATAGGAGACATGCTTTGGGAGGATGCCAGCCCTTGATGCTCGTTACCTTCTGGGCTAGAACCATCCTTCCCACAGCCACTCTAAACCTGCATCACCTCTGTGTGGCCACGGTCTGCGAGCAAAGACCTCCATTTAGAGGTCTGGGACACATGGCTGTGACGAGGATGGAAAGGAAGTGTGTCAGGGAGGCTGAAGAAGCTCCTCAAAATACTAATAAAAATACAAAAATTCAGATTATTTTGATGTTTTAAAGGGAGCAAACTGAAAATTCTCTATTCAAAAGTGTAGCTAAGTGATAGAAATTAATTCAAAGAAGCTCTACTATGAAAAAAAGACCTGTGTGGTTTCAGGCTCACTTCACAATACACTTAAGGTTTTGATACCTTTGCACTAGAAATGTTGCTCTTTAGCTAGCATGAATCAACAGAGTCTTCAGCACAGTCACACTGATTTACATGAGCTGCAGACATGACCCATTGTATTTAATTTTAGGCATCTTATTAGAAGGATATTCACATATTGGAGGAAGATCTGAAGAAAGCTGCAAAAAATGATTAGACTTCTGGAGTGATTGATGTATGAGGATTGATTGCAAGTGCTAAATATGCATAGTTTGTCTAAGAAATGACTAAAGGGGGACATGGTAACAATCTATAAATACTTGAAGAGTCTAAATGTCAAGGAGGGAAAGGCATTTTCAGGATACAGAAGAGATGCAGCAGGACAAAATTAGCAAAAGAAAACAGAGAATTAATTTCAAAAGAGCCCCCAAAGGAAGACCTTAGAGAGTAGAAAGGTGTTGTTTTTCCAAAAGAAAAAAAAATAAATAGATACAGTTACAAATGCATGTGGGATTCCAGATCATTCCAAATAGCCTTGAAGCAGAAATTTTAAGGCCAGTTTTCTGCAAGTGATCAGACCAAAATCTTTATTCACATTGGAGTGTGGGCTAATTTTTTTAAAGGTTTAGAAAACTATGAATCTACAAGGAAAATTTGGGAAAAAAAAGTGACTAAGTCCACTGTAACTGCAACTGATTTAAATTTAGAATACCACTTTCAGCCAAGCAGTACGACATCCATTTTGATGAAAATAAGGAGAGACAGAAGATCTGTATTTTCTCTGGGTTTATTGTGTCTGGGGCCAATGGTATGATTTAGGAAACAAAAAAGGAAAAGATTGCTTCTGGACATGCCTTCCACATTTTTCTGTTCAACACAAAATATTTTCAGATATGAGTGGTGACTTTTGAAGCACTCTGTATATAGCACTGATACGATCATTACAGTTATAGATGTATATCTGACTATTAATTTCATTAAGACTTAATTTCATGGTTCCAAGAAGTGACGAAAAGAAAATACCTGCAATATGCCAACAACAAGAAAGGAGATTCAGAGAAGTGGGCCTGAAACTCATAGAAAAGATTATTGTTCATCAAGAAAGACGGTTATGTTCCCAATTCCAAATGTGAGCATGATGATGAGAGGACATGTTTTGAGATTAGAAAGAGATGGCAAAAGAACTGAACATAGGGAAGAACAGCTCCAAATTCAAAACAGGAATTCCTGAGACATTATTTGTCTAAAGTTGTAAATGATGTCCAAAAGCAAAAAAATATAGATAGAATTCACAAGTAAAATACATGTGGTTATCTGATTGCATTTCATTATATCATAGATTTTACAGATACTAAAACCAAAAGAAATCCCAATATCACTCTTTTTTATCTCTGATAAAAGATAAGGAAAAAAAATCATCCATCAATTTTTGTCAAGTTTTACTAAAAAGTATCATTTAGAAAGATTTCCAGCCTAGATTTAAAGGCTCTAAATGATGGAGAACTCATATCATCCTTTTGTAATTCTCTGTAGTGTATGGCATTCTCCTACTGAAATAAATGTTTTTTATTTCAACCTTACGAGTTACTGATTTCATTTTCTAGCTACTGGCACCCTCTCTGAATAATTCCTACCATATTTATTTGTCAGAAATCCATTTATGACCCCAACAAATGCTATTTTCATCTTTGGTTGGAGTTTACCCAGAATTTTTCCTTGACATCACATTTCAGAGACATAGTAAATATATCTTTAAATAAATAAGTTTTTTATATGCATAATTTAATATCTTGATATAGATTCACAATTATTCACTGAGATAAAAAAAAATATATCTATAATGACCTAAGAGACCACAATGGCATATAAAAGATTTTGCAGAAGCTTAACATAGACTGAATTCTTCTGGCAGGAAAAAATCTCAGCTCACTACCACTCATCATTGCAAATTACATCTAGGTAAACATCAACATCTGTTTCCTGTGCAAACAGAGTCTGTCATCACAGGAGCCATTATATTATTATGAGTAGATGAGATGGTTTAATATTCATTACAGATATACAAGGTGCAAGAAACTGCTTCATACACGTGCTAATGAGCAGTAAATGTATGAAATGAATTGTACCAGTCTCCACAGATAACTACAGCTTTGAAACTTTAACTCATTTAATGTGAAGTATTCCAGTAACATCAAAGACAGATTCAGCAGTAATAGGTGTGCTTAGCAAAAATATGTTGTAGAAACTCAAAATGACTAGCCCATAAGGAAAAACTAGTGGGTGTTCTCTAGAGTACCAACAATACCCAGGTTACTACTTTTTTTCCATTTGGTAATTGGTTTGTGTTACGCTTTTTTGAAAAAAAAATGCAATTCAGCTATAAATACTAACACAGTGAGATGGTTAAAGCCAAAATCCTATCTTGTGAAATTCCTGGGCTCTTTTGCTGAATTTTTAGGCTTGGGACATAAGAAAGAATAGTGGCATTACTGTTCTGCCAAGTCTACACTTTTTCTGCATGTATAAATTCATCAAGGAAGAGGCAGAACAAATAGTAAATAGGGCTTTTTTGTCCCTTCTTACCCATAGTACTCATTGACAGAGCTACATCATCATGCAAATTAAGAAACAAAATCATAAAAATATAACAATTTCTTTAATTCTTATCTTGTGGAATTCACTGAATTTTGTTGTTCTCCTTTAGATTTGGCTTAGTTTCTTCCTATCAAGAGGAGTCTAGTTCTGAACTATAGCCTTAGCTTGGATCAAGTGCTGCTTTTCCAATGGAAGTAATCTGGGACTGTCAAAATGTTTTATGTTGCCTATTCAAGTGACATTATAAGGGTACTCATGTGGTGTAATAGCAGAAGTCTGCATTTCATTTGCTTGCTTTATACAGAATGATTTTTGCTGGATTTATCATATAATGGACCTATAAAGAAGATAAAATTTCTGGTATTCTGGTTCATATTCTTGTGAGCTTCTTAAATCCATGTCGGAAGGATTAACAAGGGGGTCTGTAAAAATCATATTGCAGCATTAGAGCAATATCAGTCAAGAACAAACCTGAACAGAAATTTTGTCCCATCATGTCATAAGTTAACATAAGGACTTTTAGAATTCATAAGAAAATATGAGTGGTTATGCCCAGTCAAATCAGAGTTTCACCTAGTCCAGGAGCCTGTGCAATGTGGGCTAAAAAAAAACCTAGATAAATAAAATAAGCATGAGGCAACCATAAGTGACAGTTCTCAGATAAACTCCCAGTCTGTGAATTAGGTCATTGCAGACTCAGAAGTACTTTTTTAATAGGTTTTAATGGGATTCTATTTTCTGAATTTCTTTTATTACTTTTTGAACTCATCAATGCCTCTGGCATTGCTAGTACCATGTGGCAGTAGGTTGGACAAGTTAATTATGAATATCGCACAAAATTAACTTATTTTGTTTGCTTGAAGCCTGCTACCCCCGTAATTTAATTTCACGTCTGTTAGTTCCTGTGCTGTGAAAAAAAGTGAATAGTTGTTTCCTATTCTCCTTTACAGTGTCAATCATGACACTGCTTTTCTGGATTTTCCAAAACTGTAAGTACCTGAAGAGTCTGTCCCAAGCCAGGAAAACTACTGGCTGACTTTCTCTGAAAGGGAACCATGTACAAATCCGGAGCAATGGCTTGTATTTAAACACCAATTAATTACGTTCACTATTTCTACCACTACCCCTTACTCCAACCATAGACTCATAGAACTGCTGAAGGCTACAATATACTAATAAAAGGAGTTCTTTTCTTTATCTTGCGATCTACTTTTTTATGAGCTCTTCTAAGTATCATATCTTAAATTATCTCCGATAATTGTGACTCTATAAACAGCAGCTGCATTTTCTTTAATATGCAATTTCTTATTTCTTTTTCTGCTCAGAATGGCATTAAATACACTCTACACATCATGCTAGCACTTAGCAACTAACTTCAAGATACTAAAACAGTATAGATTTCCTGCCCCCTCACTCTTACCTGCAGCTCTCCACTGTTGCATCAATGCCATTGATTCATTATCCATACCATCAACAGTGGCCAATTAAGTGACACTTCTAGGAGTTGGTATCAACCTGTATGAAACAATACTCTCATTTCAGTTCTGACCTTCACTATGTTTAGCAGCAATCTATTCTCCAAGTCTGAAGGCAAGTCTAGTATAGTAAGTGTAATAGCCTCATTTCATCAGGAGTATTTCTCATTCATAGCATATTAGAAAATGGTCACCAGTATTTCAACCTAGCAAAAAGAGCAATACATAATGTGAGGGTTTTCGAGATTCAGAAAGGTTTGCAATTTCAATTTCTATAGTAAATATAGCATACACCATTTATAGTATTATTTTTGAAACATTAATTCTGTGAGCTGTATTATAATGTTAACTTTGCAGAAACGGATTGCAGTTATATTGGGTAGAAATGAGAATATGTGATGATCTGAAATCAGAGAAAGCTTTAGCATTTATTTGTTTTCTGTCTGTTTAGTAGTTTAAAATGCTAGAAAGGCCGCCAGTCACCGCAATAAAATTTAATAATTTTGTAAAAACTTTATTTAGACCTAAAAAACAGTAGCATGATTCAAAGTTATGCATTCCTAAATTCAAAGAATCTAAACCACCCTTTTGTTCTGCAGCAACTGAACATGCATTCTCACACATGCGCAGATAAATACATACCAGCTGTTTGGACAGAAAACACACCCTAAAGATACTCAGATGTTTCAGTCAAGTGTTGGTACAGCAAATTCCAAAGCCAGAGACCCTTCTTCAAGGAGACTAAATGCTTCTTTCTGCAATAGGCCAACTTTCGCCCAGGTTGGTGGTTTCCCCACTAATCTAAAGCAGGGTGCTGCCTTGGAGTGAAAATGAGTTAAGTCTTCATCACTGAGAAAGCTCAAAGCTCAAAAGATCAGGCCCTGGTAATACCATGGACAGATTCTAATGCTCAGAGGGGCAAAACCTACAATGTGCATGGATTTCACTCTGAAGTTGACACAAATTCAACACAGAATATGTAATGTTGTCCCAGTGTGTATAGTAACCCTAGGGGGAAAGAGTTGTGAATTTTCTACATGTACAGAATTTAATAACTTTGAAATCTTGTAAAATGCTGTGGTTTTAGCAATTTTTGTTGGAGGGCAAGGGTGCTGCAGCATTACAGTTTTTGTGGCTGAGAAATTCTGTAAGTAAATGGGACAAAATGGGAACTAATTTTCTGTGGAAGCAACCATTCAGAAGCTCTATCCATATCATGAAAAATAATGTTTTGATACTCCAAAGGCAGGTTCTGGTCAGTCATTCCTGTTAAAAATTAGAAATAGCTAGTTTGTTACCACAAAGATTTAAGCAGAGGATAAAGATGTCTGCTGATTCTTTCCAAGCCATTTAGCAGAGCTAATTAATATTTAATAAAAAATTCCAAACCATTCCAAATTTATAATGCACAACTTGTTAAGTATATGTGCAAATTTCAGAATAAACTGTTTACAAATAATATTAAACTATCAACAAATTCAAGTGTCTTGTTTTCAGTTGAACATAAAATTTCCTCTTTTTAATTGAAATTGACTTGGCAGCAGTCTGATCGCATATTTCTGGAACATACTTTGATATGCTATTTTTAAATAGATGATTAAAGAACCTAAGGAAGATAGAAAACAGAAGAACACCATGCATTAAAAAAGAAATTGATACATAATTGCCTCTGTCCTGTGTGCTTATAGGCAAAACAATTGCACACGTCCTCTTAAACAAATTCATTACCATATGCTTGTTTCACTTGGCTACCATAGGACTACTTGATGGGATTGAGACCAGGCACATGTTTAAGTGCTTTGCTGAATCGAAGCCTAGAAAAGTGAGCAGAAAAAGACTCACAACAAATTTTAATTAAATGACATATCCAATATTTTTTAAATCATTTGGCATGTCCTTCCTGTCTGTGTAGCTAACAGGAGACAAACTTTAATAACAAACCAACTCTTTTATAATTTGGTCCTAATTCTGTTAACTTCATACAGACCAAACTTTCAAAATAGAAATGGAATAGCTCTGTGAATATGAACAAGCTCAAGTTCCACTCTGTGTTTTCCAAGAAACGAACTGATTTGTGTTCATAGTATATTGCACAAATGACTCACCCAGGCAGCATCTGTGCTAAGTACTGAGTGGGACAACATTTTATATCAAGTAAGATGACACATTTTGCTCTTTTTTGTTTGCAAATTTTGACCAGATTTCTTGTCTCCACCCAGGCTGAATATTTTTCTCGGACTTTGGATCAGCTTTGACGTAGCTGTCACTGAGGCAGAAGCTAATGACTGTCTCCCAAGATAAAAGGAATAAGGTGACTAAAGGCGAGGATTTTTATCAAGTCTACTGTGTGTTTGTGTCAGTGAAAAAACTTCAGCTGTAATAATTTGCCTGAATTTCTTCTCTGAAGAAGCTAAGCACAGCCAATAACAGAGACCACAGAAAGGTTTTGTAATCTGCATTCTCATGAATACACATGGAAACAATCGCTAACATTTTCTTTCTTTAGATCTGTCAGGGTTTTGTTGCACATCAGACAGTGGGCACCGTCAAAATAAAAATGAAAGTACTCTGTAGAAGTGATATTTCTGTATGAAACCATCATGGTAAGAATAGTAAGCTCAGTTGGCTTTTACTAGTGAACAGCAATCTTGGCCAAAAATCAGGTTTTTTCCAATAGTTCTTAATTAAATAATTCAAATAAGTATTGCCAACAGCCCAGTTCTGTAATGGCAAAGAGCACGCTCCATTTTAAAAGTCAGTTTTTTGCATGGAAAATATTGCTGGAACAGCTGGACTAGCTGCCCCTCCCACAAATATAAATTCTTAGAATGGCTTTGTTCATAAATATTTTATCAAAGTATTTTCCAGTAGTATTATGCAAAATTAAAATACAGACTTAGGTGTAATTCAGTGCAAAATTTAACAACAAAGTCTGTTGCAAATGTTGGACGCTGAAGGCATACAGAAAATATTAATTTTCCCCCAGTTTGCTGGCTACACCTTCCCAAGCTGAGTTTAGTTTAGAATGGAGCTGGATATTTGTTGTTCTTAGCTCGGTATCTCCTTATTCCAGTATGCTTTTAATGAATGCTGAAGTCCATCTCTTGTCTGTTGAGCAAGAAAACACTGAAAAATTTTACTTCAAAGTACTGTTCTAAGTGTCATGATAGGCCTTATATTACCAAATCTAAGAAGGAAATGGGGCAAAACTACTTCACAATTGTAATCAAATTTCCTGTTAATTCAGTTTGGTAAGTCAAAAAGGAACTTGAAATTTTTCTGTGTTGTCAGGTATAAACTCAGAATACCAAAGCAAACAAATGTCTGGAGGCACTGTAAAAAGTTCTCTGACAAATTTTCATCACACTGGCTGAATTGAGATAAATTAAGCTGTTACCATGACAAAACCCAGGAGGTTTGGAAAGTCTGTGGGAGACAACTAGAAATACAGAAGATGCATGAACAAATAAGTCTTTTAAATACTGGTATAACACATTGAAGACTGACTGTATGACCAGGAATTTAATCATAATGCATTTCTTGCTTGGGTCCTTCCAGTAATACAGCAGCAGTATTTCCCTGTCTAATCATAACTCACATAAAATCAATTTGACAAATCCGAAGTGGTTTTCTTTTTTCATGTTCATAAAGAATAGTTTATAATATTAACCACTAACTGGTGGTTTATAAGCACAGAAACTGTGAAAGATATTCAACTATATGTTGAGTGTAGTATAAAAGCTCCTACCAGTTGTCAGTACTTGTCTTCTTTCTCCCTTTTTGCTTTCTTAATATGTCTAAAGTATTTACTAAGGCCGTTTACATGGTTTGATCTTCTAGCATTTAAATATGAATAAACATCCTCACTTCATACCTTAAATTTGTAAACTACACTTAAAAATGGCACAATATCTTGTAAACTAGTCAACAAGCTGCTACATGTGATTTTAAGAAAGTCATTTCAGGGTAACATAGAGCTTCAATGATAATAAATTGACATATCATATACAGGACCCAGAAAAACAAATCCTGGCTTTGGATTCCATATATTTTAATGAACAGGACAGTGCTTTGTCTGCTTTGTGGTCAACACAGTATATGTGGGCATTGCTAGTATGCAATCCATTAGTGTGTAGTACTGGCATGAAAAAGCATTCAAACTGGATAACTAATTTTCAAGTGAGAACCATCTTAAAGTTGTAAATTGCTTTGAATGAAAAATCACAGAATCAAGGAATCATGGAATAAATTAGTTTGGAAAACTACTTTTAGATTACTAAGACCAACTGTTAACCAATCACTGCCAAGCCCACTACTAAACCATGTCCCTGAGTACCACATCCACATGTATTTTAAGTAACTCCAGGTAGGGAGACTCTGCCATTTCCCTGGACAGCCTGTTTCAATGTGTGACAACTGTTTTGGGGTAGAAATATTTCCTCACATTCAACCTATTTTCCTAACATTCAATTCAATTTCATCGCACAAAAAGAAGCATGGCCAGCAGCAGTTCAAGGAAGGTGATTCTGCCTCTCTATTCTGCTTTCATGAGACTCTGCCTTGAGTACTGGATCCAGTTCTGTGGTCCCCAACATGGGAAGGACACTTACCTGTTGGAGCAAATCCAAAGAAGGGCCATCAAGTTGATAAGAGGTATGGATCACTTCTCCTGTGAGGAAAGGCTGAGAGAATTGGAATTGTTCAGCCTGGAAAAGAGAAGGCTTCAGGGTGACTTAATTGTGGCCTTTATTGAGGGGCCAAAAACCAAACACAGGATTGGAGGTGTGGCCTCACCAGTGCTGAGCACAGGGGGACGGTCACTGCCCTGCTCCTGCTGGCCACACCCTGGCTGATCCAGGCTGGGATCCCATTGGCCTTCCTGGACATCTGGGCACACGCCGGTTCATGTTCAGCTACTGTCAACCAGCACCCCCCAGGTCCTTTTCCACCAAGCAGGTTTTCAGCCAATTTGCCCCCAGCCTGTAGCGCTGCCTGGGGTTGTTGTGACCCCAGTGCAGCACCTGGCACTTGGCCTTGTTGAACCTCTTGCAGTTGGCCTTGGCCCATTAATCCAGCCTGTCCAAATTCCCCTGCAGAGCCTTCCTGCCCTGCAGCAGATTGACACTCCTAGTGTTGTCTGAACACTTGCTGAGAATGCATTTGATCCAAGTCATCAATAAAGATATTAAACAGATCTGGACCCAAAACTAAGCCCTGGGGAATTCCATTTGTGACCCAGCTGGATGTAACTCCACTCAGTGCCACTCTCTGGGCTCGGCAATCCCGCCAGTTTTTTGACCTAGCAAATAGTGCAACTGTCCAAGCCATGAGTCTCCAGTTTCTCCAGGACTAAACTCCAGGCAGACAACATCCACGGCCTTTTCCTTGTCTGCTAAGTGGGTCAACTTGTCATGAAAAGAGATAAAGTTGCTTAAACAGGACCTGCCTTTCACCACCCTGTGCTGGCTGGGCCTGATCACCTGGTTGTCCTGCGCGTACCATGTGAGGTCACTTGGGACGATCTGCTCCATGACATTCCTCAGCCCGGAGGTCAGGCTGACAGGCCTGTAGTTCCCTGGATCCACTCTCCAGCCCCACTTGTAGATGGGCATCACATTTACTAACTTTCAGTTGCCTGGGGCCTCCCTGGTGAGCCAGGACTGCTGATAAATGAAGGAAAGTGTCGAGTGAACACTTCTGCCAGTTCTCTCAGTAACCTTGTGTGGATCCAGTGTCATCAAACTACAGTATGCAGCAAAAAGGAACAAAAAGCATTGGGTTTTTGCACTGAGGAGAAAGGAAAGAATAGGAGTTCATTAATGTTGCCAAGGCACTTGCTTCAGCTACTTGGGAAATGGTGGAAGACATCAGGGCACCATGAAGGCCTCCCATGAATGTGCACCAGGATAAGGCCTGGTGAGGGCTATTAACGTCAAACAGTCCCAAGATGTTCATGGCCATGGGAATGGGACGTCATCTTGTGGATCAGCAGGGCTGTGGCCAGGCCTGGGCAAGGCTGCCTTGCAGCAGAACCATCGCCACAGGTATATGTTGGAGCTGGCCATACCTTCCCCAAAGTATAGTCAGGAGCTCCTCTTTGGGATACAGACAGGGCCTCCTGGGTGAGGGGGACCATTCAGGAATGAAGAACCAGGGCTTGCCATATGTCTGTATAACTGGGAAAAGAGAATTTTCCTCAGAACAAGAAAGAGGTGTATATGGATACCTTGTAGCCCCTTCTGGGAGTTGTTACAGCGGGTTGCAATAGTGGGTTGAAATCTGGTAATTAGCATTCGGGTTCCATGTCTCTCATCTGGGAAAGGGCTGACCACTCAGCTGTGTGCGTGGGGGCTGTCAAATCCCACCTCCAGATGCGCAGCTGGCACAATTATCTTGTCCAGTGCCTGGTTGTACATAAAGCTCAGGGACTCAGAAGCAGCTTGTGCACATCTGAGCCTGCTGCTCTTCACATTGGACTTCATTACGCACACCATCACACATCCCAGGTGGGTCCATTGATCTCCTGTTTACTTGGCTTGCCCCTGAAGCTTGTGCTGTTACAAACCATTGGGACCTTGATAAAATTTCATGTGAAAATTCAACATCCAGCAGCAAAGTGTTTTCAAATATTACTTTAAGCGTTTTTTTGGTTTATTATGGATTCACAGAAAAATCTGGTAATGAACTTTTTTTTTTTAACAGGAAAATGCAGTTTCTGCAAATAATTTTTTCAAGCAAACTGTTTTTCCAGTTAGGAAAAAAAGATATGATCAGATGAACCAGAATGAGAAAAGTTTGGCGTCTTTTGAAATTAATGGAATTATTTTATTTTGTAGTCTGCATTAACTTCAGTCTGGGCTTTGCTGCTGCGGGATCTTACAGGGATTATAACTCAAGCACATCCCTTCCTCACTCTCTCAAACAGAAATAGCTCTGTGAATGGATTACATTTCCCATGACATATCACCACATTTTCATATTTGAAATTGCAACAGATGATGAAAATCATATGATTATATCTTGAAAACAGATACTATGCAACAAAACTGATCCAGCAATAATCATATGTCATTAGAATGATATTATAGGGCCTTGGAGACATCTATTAATCTCAGCCCAAGCTGCTCTAACTTTCAAATATCCAAGTATTTTAGCATAATTGCAAACACCATGATTTAACCCCTTTTCTGAATTTTCTACTTTATGATAATGTAAAAAAAAAATTAAAAAATCCCAACAAGCTTCTGCAAAAAAGTATCAAACTTGCTATCCCAATCAGAAAAAACCCCAAGTGTGAAAGGATTAGCAATTTTTACAAGAGCAATATTTCAATATTTAAACACTTTTCTCAGAGACAAAAAACTAGTTATAAGACTACCCATAAAACTTAACCTGTCAGAATTTTTTCAGTTGTTTTTGTAGTAATTATTTTGCTCAAGAGAACTGGGGACTACCATACTAAATCTGTAGCAGCTACAGATTAGAAGGAGGTAGATACTTTTCATTTTCATAGATAGAATTACTAAATTGGAAAACACGCCAAGTGTGTATACATATATATGTATATATATATATTTATGTCCCTTCATATGTACATAAATGTTTATATATCTAAATATTGTCCCAGGAAATTCTACCAGAAGCAAGTTTATTTTGAGTTGAAATTCAAGATGAAATAGTGGTTCTCATTTGGAATTCAGCAGCTTATTTGTGACTGTGTTAGACAATTGTAAAAATCATAGAAGTCATCAAGTCTGATTATATGTCCTAAACTGTACTAATACTGAATATTTCTATATGTTGTTTCAGGAAATGCAAGCTGATTTCATAGCAGTGGCAAAAGACACATTTCTTAATATTTGGAAAATATTTCGCAGTGTGATATGATCCATGTTTTCAAGGACAGATCTTAAACTACACTTTCAAAAGGCAGAGACATAAATCAATGGCAAGATGTTCTTGTAAACTGGATACAACAGGTTTTCTGTCTCTTCCTTCTCTTCTAATTTTATATGCTTTTCAAGTACCAAATGGAAATGTGGATGTGAGTAAAGTTTTCTAAAGCATAACTTTCAAGGCAATGGAAAGAATAATAGCACACCTGGCTGACTTTCTATTAACATATTGATGAAACTATAAACCATCAGAAATGTTTCTTCAGCAAACTTCTATTTAATGCAAATATAGTTGTATTCCTATCAAAATATTCTTTCATAATCCAAATTCATTGCTAATGAACTAATAAGGAAATACTACATGTTTTCAATTTGTCATTGCTGTTTTACTAATATTGAAAAAGTTTATGTTATTCCAGGGAGTTCTGATCTTTGTGAACACCAGACCTTCTGCCTGTGTATGTGGGCACGTTGTTCATGAAATTGTCAGCAGGTTTGAAATGTTCTCACTGAAGAGAGAAGGAAAAGGAAAATTTTTTTAGAGAACACACTTGAACAGAGTCTAAACCCTTTTTTTGAAATTATTCTCCCCTCCCTCTGCCCTCCACTAATCTTGTCTCCATTATATCATCCAGCATATGGGAAATTTTATGCAGATTATGAGTATAGCTAATTTTCCTATAGTATCATATTTTCATATAACTTCAGGAAAATCATAAGATTAAAAACTCCCATATTTTGTTTCTAAGCATCACTATGTTAGGGCACTGTTTCTGGTATCACATCAGAAATTCAACTCAGCAGACAACATTTTATTAAAAGAATACAGTAAAATATCCACCATTTTTCCATAGCCATAGTTTTTAAAACTGATTTACAGTCTTGCAATTGCAAGTTATCATGTGGCCCTGGGTTTGGGTGTAAATGCAGAAGAAAAAGATGGATATTTAAGTATGATCTACCTTCTGTGTTTCTCTACAGAAATTTACAGATCCAAACTTACCAGGTTTTTACATCCTCAAGAATTTTTTATGCCATTTATCTCATCTGGATATGTAACTGCCTGATTACACTTAAAACGTAAATATTGAGTCTTTGCAATACCATGTGCATGACATAGTACTAGAATAATACTCTGGTGAATCAGTGAACCCATTACTATACAGAAAATTGTCTCCAGAATTACTTGTTCTTATATTACAGCAGGTGTAAAATGGAAATCTAAATAAGGTCATCAAAGCTAGTGAGTTTCTAATCTATATACGAATCTCTTTGATTTCACAAGTCTGTATCTTCCCATTTCTAATGACCAAAATATTACCATATATTCAAAATCTCTATTTTGTGAGTTGGTTTATTGGAGTTCAAGGGGGCTTTTTTTGGCTATTTGGGTTTTTGTTTTGTTTTGCTGGCATTTTTTAAATAAAAAGATTCCTGGTAAAGTTAAAATTTCTAAATTACATATGTAACCTTTACCTGGGAAAACATTTAGATATCAAAGACCTTGCAACTTATTTTAGCAATCAGGTCTACCAATCCAACAGTAATAGAATCAAACAAAATATGTCTGACCACTTGTAAATATCTCTTTATTGGAATAACTTTCAGCTGTGTCATTTTATTTGTGCATATAGATGAGGAATTAAACAATTTCAAAGTTTGGTTCATAGCAATTGTAGGAGTATTATATATTTTACCATTACAGCTTGCAGACTTTAATTATATCCACTGTGAGATATGAGCACTGCTTCTGTAATTTCAGAAAAAATACTATAAAATAGTCATCAGCTATTAGTACTTTCTTCTTCTTTCCTTAATAATTCTTGTTACATGATACAGTCATTTCAGTCCAGGTCAGTTGGCTCAGTATCAAATCTTAGAGCAAGTATAAAAGTCAGAAAGAATTACATGTGCTTTCTCAGGAATATGTGAATATATTCAGATCAGGGAGGTCCTAATTCTCATGCCTGTCTTATGTCCAGTGAAAATAGTGAAGTGGTACCAGCTACTGTTTCACTCTAATTCCATTTAGGTCTCTGTAGCTTTACACTAGAGTGAGTGTTAAACTGAAGCGAGAATTATCTAATGTAGGAAACAAACATGACCTGAAGTTCTTGGAGGGTCCTCATTTCTGACAGTGGTTGATACCAGGTTCATCACAGGAAGCTATAAAAATCCTGTGGCAGTAAGGTAGATAGATACCTGGCTTATCATGGATGCACACAACTGCTTTGAAAGGACTTTCTGTTTCCATTGGTCTCTGGTTGCAGAGAAGTAATAACAGCTCATACTGCAGATTGGTTTAATGCAACTGACAATTAATTAGGAAACATTATGTGCTTATTTATTTTTTAAACTTTATAAATTCCATAATATTAAATTTTAATTTATTACACTCTAATAATTATTGTGTGTATCCCATTAATCATCAGGAATGTGCAGATTGCAATACAAAGCACAATATGAGACACATTGCTCTATACTGCTAAAGGTAGGGCTTCCTGGGAGGGCAGTAGAGGAACTAAAAAGTTCATAGGGAGATTTGACTTTGCATAAAGAAATGCAAATCAGGTTTTTGCAGCCATAATCAGAGTTACTTTGTTTTATTATAAGACAGTACGACAGTACATTAACTCTGAGTTCATTTAAAATACAAAAAATGTAGTCCATGAGATCATTCCATACAAATCATGACTGTAGGTAGCATTTCAGACTGATGAAGGTTTTTCTTGTTAATGACATTTTAATTCTTTAGAAAAGGCACTGAAAGCATCAAAGCAGTAAAACAAAACCAGGAACTGAAAATTTCTCTGGGGATTTGATCAGAAAGGTTTTTCTTTCTCAAAGGCAAATACCAGGTTCATTTTTTAAGAAAAGATAATAGCTGCACTATCTGTAAAAATATTTTATACATACAAATGAATACATGCACCATCTTTGTTAATGAGAAAATATTGCAGTCTTTACAGACTGGTAGGCTCACAAAAATATGAAATGGTAATGATTTGCACAGAATTGTAGAGGTAAATCAGTCTGAGAGAATGTTGAAGCATCAGACTTTAATTCTCATGCTTCAATGAAATGCACAGCCTTTTCCCTCTCTCTGTTTCATTTCTCAAATGGCAAATACAAGACTGTATATATTTGCAGTATGGAGCAGATAACAATGAAATAGGAACTGGAAAATTCCATGAATATCAGCTTGTTCATATCTGAATTGCATTCTCTGAATGTTAAGGTATTACTGCCCTTTCCAGCTCCTTGCTGATTCTTGTAAACAAATGGAGCTCTGAAATGCTTACCAGTTTCCACAATTACTTCAGCATATGCCACCTTTTGATTTTCTCTACTATTTTATCCAAAATTTTGCTCATTATTTTCATCTCATAATAAAACTGCACATCATGTTCAAAGAACATCTCAGTCATTAATGAAAAGATACCAGATTACCAATACAAATTTGATTAGGATAGGTGATCAGTTCCTTTTCATTTCTATAACCTCAACCATCCATAGTGCTCATTCCCACCACACTTGGCTTCCATTTTAGTCATTCATTATTCATTGTCAGAGAGGAATGATGCCACAAAATTAAAGAGATGTGAAAAATACCTGTCTTGGAAGCATTGTCTGATAAAGCACAAGTTTCCCTGATCAAACATAAAATCCTACAACCTCATTTTCTCTGATTCATAATTTCTGCATAAATACTTTACAGTATTATAAGTGACATAAAACTGTGTGTGACTTGGCGTTAATATGTATTGAGAATGAGACTATTAAGAAATGTGTTGTGAGCCTAGATCTATTTCTGTAAAACAAACTGTTCAAACAAAAAAAAGCAGACCTGTTAGCAACAAGATGAAGCCTGTATGTTGCTAACACTGAGAGCTTCAAAGCATTAAAAAGAAATAATCACCACTTTGTACTCACTTTTATTTTTCAGTGCGTACATGACAAACACCCACGTTTATAAGGAGCTTCTCTATCTACGCTAAAGACAGTGATGGATGATTTTTGAATCCTTTTCAAAATCATGTGTTGGTCTTTTCCTCTAAATTCTAAAATTGCATCATACAAAAATATGAATTTAAACAGGTCTATAATGTATTCAAGCATCCATGGAGTTATTCAATTAAAAAGAAGTGAAACAAACACCAACAATATTGAGACATTCCATATCAGAAGCAGCTGACACCTTCTCTCATTTTGATCACTGTAAATAAGATTTTGGAATTGGTGAATTTTTTATAGATGTAAAAACTATAAAGAGTAAAAGCAAGAAGATGCCCAATTAAAAAGCTCTATTCCTGCTTTCTGCAGCAGCATAGCCTCTCTTAATTCTGCAGCAATACGTATTAAATAACTTAGGCATTTTTCACTCAAACATAAAAGTGCACATTGCACATTTCATTGAGCAGCCTTATCTGAGGCACTAGAAACCTGGAGGCCTAGATTCAGAATATAAGAGCATTTCTTAATTATAGAAGACCTATGTGCAAACTCTGTAAATGACCATGCATTATCTGCATGATATATGTGTCCAAACTGTTCTGCTAAGGCATATGCATAGGAAGAGTGCCTTTAAAATGTCATATTTTTTGAATTACTTAGCCACCTGGATTCTCCCATTCTAACTTGTGACATTGCTCTGCACTGGAAAACAGTTAGGACTGCTCAGCCATGGGGTCATTCAGCATCACTGAACCATGAATGTCCTGCAACAGGAAGAAATTATTATCAGCAGATATCCATCAGAACACTGCTTAGGCACTGAATGAAAATGGCCCACGCAAATGCTTTATAGATGCTTCTGAAAAAATAAGGCTGGTTTATCTAAACTGAAGTTATTCATAGGAGCATTGTGGTTTCAGATAGTTTTCGGTAAATTTGTTGGCAGTCACACTGTAATATTATTGCTATATTCTTTTTCAGTACTTTTGAATGGTTTTTTCCTTAAAAACATATTTTCATCCTGATGAAACCAAAATCACAGTAAAAATAAAAAGTTAAAAATTAAGCTCAGGGTTTAGATTAAAGCATATCCCTTTATGGAAACCTCTGGATTATTGCTTCCAGAGGGACTGTAAGGAAAGAATGACATTGCAAAAAGATTACAAAACAAGAAAAATGCTAGGCTTTGACCAATGCCCTTAGCAGCTGTTCATTTTCTTGCCTTGTTGTATATTGAAAATAGAGATATTCAAATCTCTTAAATTCGGTTCCTCATGACTTTTTACATGGGACATCCACATAGTCCTGGAAATTGTGCCTCGAGACCACAAAAGTCCCATTATCCTTTTATGCTGTGTTTGGTGAGTGGTTAAGCTACATAAGCATAGGTGTCCTGTGACACTGTAGATGCCCTAGGGTGTTGTCCAGCCCCAAGATGGGTGTGGTGGCCAGCAGTGGCTGAATATGAGCCAGCAGTGTGTCTGTGTAGTCATCTGAGCTCATATCAGCAATGGTGTGGCCAGCAGGAGCAGGGCAGTGACCGTCCCCCTGTGCTCAGCACTGCTGAGGCCACAGCTCCAATCCTGTGCTCAGTTCTGGGCCCCTCAGTGCAAGAGAGACATTGAGGGGCTGGAGCATGTCCAGAGAAGGGCAACGGAGCTGGGGAAGGGTCTGGAGCACAAGGGCTGTGAGGAGCAGCTGAGGGAGCTGGGGGTGTTCAGCCTAGAGAAAAGGAGGCTCAGGGGGACCTCATCACTCTCTGCAGCTGCCTGACAGGAGGGTGCAGCCAGGTGGGGTCAGCCTCTTCTCCCAGGTAACAAATGACAGAACAAGAGATAATGGCCTCAAGCTTCACCTGGGCAGGTTTAGTTTGGATATTAGGAAATATTTCTTCATGGAAAGAATTGTCAAGCATTGGAACAGGCTGTCCAGGATGGTGGTTGTGTCACCATTGCTGGAGGTACCTAAGAGTAAGTGGTTTAGTGTGGGCTTGGCAGTGCTGGTCTAGTGGTTGGACTTCGTGGCCTTAGATCTAAATAATTCTTTGACTATATGATGTTTAACAGTTTCCTTTTGTGAAGAACTGACTTGAAATCCCATACTTTAATCTGAAAAAGGGACATTTCCTATTTCTCATTTTATGGCATTTATTATTGGCATGTGCAAATTACCAGTCTGTTTATACCTTCTTTTTACTGGCTGCATTTGTCTAAAATCCATATATATACATATAGTCTCATCCTGCACTATTTTGAATAAACTCTGTCCTTTTGAAGTATTTAGAAACATACAGCTTTCCATAAAAGGCAAATATTTTGTAAGAACACTAAGGAGATTTGTCATCTGCCTCAGAGAGCTTGTGACCTTTTTTCACAAATGTTGTTTCTAAAGGAAATCACGGTTAATAGCATAAATGGAATACAGATCTATAGAAATAAATGCAGTGAATAATTGAGCAGCATCTAGAGAACAGCATCCCATTGAAAAAGAGAAGAGCATGAACAAAGACTCTATTTTACACCTGCCTACCAGCTATCTAAGGAGCTACAAACCAGGGGATAAAGATGTGTGTTAGAGTCTGTTGGCTAACTGTAGAACACGTGGTGTAAGAAGGATGGGATAGATTCATCAAAATAAATGTTCTTCCCCCTGGAAAGGTAAACAACATTTGGAAATGCTGAGAATGAACAGAACTGAAGACCCTTCAATGTACTCAAATATTTAATAACACATTTTATCTGCAACACAAAAATATTGGGTTGGACTCTGTTTGCCTTTGATGAATTAGCAGTTTACATGCTCTTTCTTGATGATTGTAGAGTTTTGCCAATTAGTATCAACTACCAGGCTGGTGGAAGAAGTCAAACTATTCTTTTTGTAGAAAATTAAGAACTCTACAGAAGATGTCTATGCCTTCATTTGAGAGCTGTTTTCAACTTCATCGTTTTGCAGGGTGATGTACTTTTTGCTGCAAATGATAATAACACAAATCTGTATTAAGAATTTCTATTCCAGTTTTTAAAATTTTCCTGTTGCATTGTTGAGTATGTATTTCCCTCCTTCTGCATAGGAGATATGAATTTGGATTATCAGCTATTTTCTGAATATTGAAAATTTTAATTTGAATTTCATTATAACAGAAATTGAGTTCAGTGCCACAGAGGGCAAAGAAGCGAATCCAACACAACACATTTCTGAAATTTTACTTTTATGTCAGGGTTTTTAGACTCTCTTACTACACTGTTCTTAGATCATCTTCTAGCTGCCTAAAAACTCTTCTAAAATATTAAAGATATGAAAATAAAATTATCTATTCATAATGTATGCAAGTGGTTTTAGTCACTAATATGGAATATGTCAGTTTGTGTACTCAGCCATTGTTCTAAAAAGATATCAAGAACTGTTTGAAAGAAAGGCCACCATTCCTCCTGTTGAGAAGCCTCTGATGAATGTACTAGTAGTAGTAATAATTATTTGAATGATTTAGTGCTTTCCATCATCCATATCTCATTAAGTCACTGTTGTGAAAGCTCTTCTGAGGTAAACAAACATTTCAGCAAATGTTGTCACAAGATTAAACAAATTAACCACACATGTTAAATTCCTTTAGAAATTGAAGGGTTTGCATCAGCCCTTTGTCTTCCTTTGAAGACTGCTCTGGATCTGTTTCCTCACTTGCTAGCATGGGAAGGCTCACTGACTATTGGCATCAGTCATAACGTATGAGGACAAGGATATACATAATGAAAAGTGAGTAGTCATTAAGCAACATTTAATATAATGAGTGCAAAAAAGCCATATGGATTTCACAATTATCAGCATCACAGCCAACAATTATCTGCAAACTATAGCAATAATTTAAGTTTAGGTTACTTTGCGTTGTTTATTCACTTTTAGTGAATACAACTGTCAGCAAAGTAGATGATGAACCTGGTTTGTTCATGTTACAGCTGTATGTAGAAGTTCAAATGAGAATCAGGAGACCCCACAGAAGAAGAAAAGTACTGGATACTGTTGCCTGTTCAACAGAAAATGTCTCAACCTTCCTCTGAAAGAGGGTTTATGAGTCAATGTGACATGCATGAGAAAGGATAAAGGAGACCACACAGTCAGATATGGCTCTTTTTTAATTCTTGCCTTAGAAATCTCACACTCTTAAGGTTTAGTGTTGTTTTCTAGAATCCTTACCTTAGGAATCCTTGGATTTTTTATAGCTTACTAGGCTCCCAGTAAAGAAGCTACAACTCCTTTGCTCACTTCATAAGGCTTCAAATCTCTAAAAGTGATAAAAATTTGATGTTTTAGTTTCGAACCATGCATACATGCAAAGACATGGTAGACTCTTTACCCACCAGACACTGAGCAAGTCTGAGACTGGCAGCATATTTACTGGGTGCAACTACTGTTTCTTTCCCTGAATACCTCTGTGTCTAATGCTTAGAATTTTGTTGCTTCATGCTAGCCTTTCTTGCTGTATTCATGAATATCTGCTGGTAAAATGTGTTTTATAAGGTTGACTCAAAACATACTACATGACACTTTTAAAATCCCTTCACTGGGCTTTGTTTCTGGGTTTATCTATGAGATTAGAAAGTAAGTCCACACCAAAAATTAAACAAGAAAATTTAGGAGAAAACCATAATTTAATTTTAAGATGGTCTGCTTTCATAAGAAGGTACTAATTTAGCTTCTCAGTAATATATTCTATTCAAATGTTGCTGAGAGAGAAAAAACTGAATAACTCATTATGTAAAAATGGCTAATTATGTTTGTTTTCTTTAAGTACATTAACTAGAGCTGAAGAAATTATCTCAGCATTAGGTAATTTTCCTCACATTCTGACACTGGAGAGAAAAAAGGCATAAAAACCTTGCTAGAATGACTTTGTCAAGTGTGTAACAAGGGCAGAAGGACAGCTGAACTTATGCAAATTTCTTTTCATCAAGAGAAGTCTGTATTTCAAGAGTCACACATATTGAGGTTGCAAGGACTGTGCCTTGCAGAATTAAAAGTGAAAACTGCTCTGATGGTCAGTTTCCCAAACAAGCTCTGCTTTGCTCCACCAGCCTTCACTGAAGTAAGGACTACTGACAGACATGGTTTCCAGACTCTATACTACCAAGAGCATTGCTGACCTTTTAGAAACATACTATGAGGTATTGTGGGCCTCTAGAGCCAGTCTCATAATATCAATAGAGAAGGGGAATCACCATGACAACACAGTCAGCAATAAGGTACCAGTTTCTAGATGTGTGACTTGAACATCCTGCGAATCCCAAGGGACGTTTGAGTTGGAGTTCAGGACTCAGAGCATTTTATTTGCACAAAGCAACTTTGTTTTCTCCCTGGGAGCAACAACACGAGGCTATTTTCAAATTATGCCTTTGTTGTATTGGTCTTCACCAAGACCAACCCCCAGGAATCTCTTACCCAGGAGAGAGGTAAACATTGGAAGGAAGATTTTGCTTGGCCATGGTGTATTGGGTCAGAGACGTAACATCAACAAGTCCATGGGTCCTGACAAGATACATCCGTGAACACTGAGAGAGCTGATAGATACCATAAATAGGGCACCCACAATCATCTTTGAAAGGCTGTGGTGATCAGGAGAGATACCTGAGGACTGGAAGAAAGCAAATATCATCCCAGCCTTCCAAAAGAGCAAGAATATCCCCACAGATAAACTCAGGGGGTGTGATCAGGATAGGCAGACAGTGAGGTAGATTGAGAACTGGCTGAACAGCAGATTCCAGAGGCTCACAATCAGTGGCATAGGGTCTAATTGGAGGCCTGCTTCCAGTAGTATCCCTCAAAGTTCAGTCCCGTTTAACTGAAATAATTTTGCATCAGGCAGTGGTTTTCATTAGGGCAACTTCTAGTTCAATATAAAACAGAAAAGCATTTGTCTGAACAATAGCAACACAGATAGAATAACTGAAGATGGCATAAGCACCTGTGACATATGGTCCTTTATATCTCTTGTAGTCTGCTGGGAAGATTTGCACCTCACTGAACTTCACTCTTTCATGTTTATTGCTGATCTGCACTCAAGACTGACTTCATATGAATTAGAAAAAAAATTCCACAAAACGACCACCTTGTAAGATATAAAACCATTTGATCCTAATTCTGTGTCTGAAGCAGGTCAAATGCATGATCCCTAAAATCAGCCATTTCCCTGTAGTGGCTAAACAGAAGCTGACTTCAGAAGGTGAGAAATTTGCATCATATGTAGCAAAAAGAGATTAGCTGATTCTCCCCTCTAACAACAGTTTGGTCCATTTTGTTCTGGTTAACCAATACTTCTAACACATTCATAATGCAATAAATTTGAGTTGCACAACCCACAGAAATGAACATTTGTTCTATGCCAGGTCATACAAGATGAGGTCCATTGGAATGTTTTGTAAAAGAAGACCATCTTCATAATTTATCATTTAATTGTCAGTGGCCTGTGAAGAAAACCTACAGATCTCTTGAGGCATTTAATACAATAGTAAGATACATGAACGCTGGTCAGCAGTAAAGAAAATATGTTCAGATGTCATGCAAGAACTGCAAAATCCCAACTTGGTACCACTGAAATACAAGACATTAATTTTGCAGACCATACAGGATAATTAAAATTGAGTGATGAGGCATTTTTTATGTGATTAGGCAACCTGATTTAATGGGATTTAAGCGGTAATTGATTTGAGTCAAATATGAATTGTTTTGGTACCTTACGCACACAGAGCAGTAAATCACCACGCATGAGGGGGACCTTAACAATGAACTGCATGGGGTTTGATTTAGAGTTCAGCTTTGGGGAAGGACTTTGTTTCAATGTGAACTCAGAACTCTTTTGCACTCTTTTTGCCCTTGAATGATACAGTGGGGCAAGGCAACCTTCCATTTAGCATAGACCAGCCTAATCTCTGAGCCTTGCACTGGACCTGTCCTAGAGTTACTTCAACACCTTCAAGTGATGGATTGCAACATAAATAACATTTTTCATGACAGATCTTTTTAGTTTTTATTGCATTCCTTCTAACTTGTGCCAGTATCTTTTCTCAACCTTTGAGTGTCATGAGGATGTCATACTGGGTGTCAAACAGGACTATTATGCAGTTCATTCTATGCACTGACATTTCTCAGAGAGGTGTGGCTTGAAGAATCAGATAGCACCACAGGTGAACACCACAGATGTTAAATCCCAAATTAATTTAGGGCTCTGAGTCTTCTTTAGACATTACCCTCTTCCTATACTTTAGTGGCTTCATAATACTTGGTTAGCAATCTCATTAACTCAAAAAAATAATAAAAATAATTGTACATAGGTACCAATCCACTAGATTCCACTAAAAAAGAATTAAGACTCCTGTGATTGCTCTCATGTCATATTCTAATGTAGAGATATATCAGAATCATTGAAACTTGCTTATATACTTGGCTAAGCTAAGATTCTAACGTGATTTGGAGATGGCGAAGGAATCAAGATATAATTAAGATAGCAGTATTGTCATATTGTCATTGATTTATATTTATAGATTTCTCAGAATTGGAGGATTTTTAAATAAAACCCTTATAACGAAGTATTGGGAAAACTCTTTACTAAAAAGTCTTTCCTGGGTTTGATGCAAAATATAAAAATATTTTGATCAAAAAAGAATTAATGGGAAAAATATTTGTCTTTATGTGAATGCATAGAGAATTCAATGGCTAATGGATATTTTGTAGGACAAAATAGGAAAAAAAAGAGATATGCTTTCCTTTGATGGTGAAAATTCTTAGATTGGGTGCAGAACATCCCAGATGTGCTCTTCAAAACAAATGGCTCCATCCTGAGGTGTGCACGGAGCCCATGTGCCACAGGCTGAACTCTGCCTCCTGCCTAATCTGACTGATCCATGGTTGTTGGCTCACACCTCATGTTTTCATACTGCTCTGTAATGGCCTGGATTTTGGGATTTGAAAGTGTCACACCAGAAGATCTGAGATCAGCCTCTAAATGACCATTTCCTTCCCATAAGGAAGACAAGAGATGCATACATATATACACACAGGTATTAATATATATTAATATCTACATATATTTATATTTTTGCCTGTAAATATACAAAAATATCTTCAATATAATGAGGACAATAAGGAAAAGACCCAGGGTATTTCTCCCATAAGATCACACAAAACAAAAGAACCAGCCAGTTGTTCACAAATCAGAAAATTTAATTTCCAGGTCAGCTTTAGACAGATGAGGAAGGTAATGGTGAGCTTCCCTTCTCCACAACTGCAAGAAACTTCAGCTGCTTATGGGAAAATGGCACAGTACAGTGTGTATGCTTCTTCATCCTTATATTGGTGGCATTGATGAAGGTCAATGCACTATCTCAGGTGCACAGAATGGTCTCACAGCACTCTCAGGTCTCACAGAATGGAAATGCTAATTTATTTTAAAATACCACTGATTCAGCCCCTAATACTCACATTTTAGCACATACAAGAATGCATGTAATTAGTCTGACAGGTATCCAGTGAGGCTGTCCAGGATGGCCTGCAATGACAAGCAGCACCAGCTTTCCAATCGATCCCCCGACTTGCAGGGTTCTTATTAGGAGGGTATTGGTTGTTTGATGAGGGTCAGGGATGTACCAGGAGCCAACCATCCTGCCTCTGTGAGTCATCAGGATGTACTCACCTTCTCTGATCCTGCTTGTCCTGAAGAACTGAAGCAGGCATGTGGCAGGATCTTGATGGCCTGCTCCTGTAGGTGTCAGCCATCTGTATAGTTCTCATCCTCTTGCTATTTGCTACATTTGTGTTTATATTTGTTATCAATTGATACTGGTAGAAATACATTTACTGCAATTTTCCACATCACTAGGAGACTCCTGGACATATGTTTTCTAATATGCTGCAGGTACTTTTGCATGGGCTAGTTAAAAAAAAAAAAAAAAAAAAAAAAAAAAAAAGAAAAAAATGTCAAAGAAAAAGCCAGCTGTATTTTTGATTCAGAAGTTTTCATCTCAACAGTCTTCTAAACTTCTAGTGCTGTCCTTTAGTATTTCAATGATAATGAATGATCATAAAATATTTCACTTTCCTTACATGGAATTAAAAATTAATTTCTAATTAGAAATTAGAACTAGATTACCATTTATTTTCTTTTGTGCGGTCATTTAATCTATGAATTCTAATCTGATCCAATCTTTATATTCTGTTTATTTTACAAGATAAAGACGTTGTGACTGCCAGTGAAACAAGCCAGGACCAGGCAATAAGTTGTATGAGACTGATCATTATTTTTATTAAGAACCCATTGCTTTTTTATACCCTACTTCACTACAGGTGGACTTGATTGGTCCTTTACTTAAAACACCATCACCATGGTGTTGGCTAATTAAGGAACCACCCTTTGGTAAACAAATCTCCATAACATTTTCCACATGTTCACTATACCAGGTGCAGCAAGTTAACATAAGAATTGTTTCTCATTATTTTCTCTGATCTTCTCACAACCTTTCCCAGAATGATGCCTGAGAAAGTTATCTGTTTCTCTCTGTGGCCAGAGAGTTGCTGCACAGTGTGCTTTTTTAATTTCTTATTCTTTGTTATCCCTTTACATAATCTCTTTTCAATCAAAGGGAACTCTTCAACCAAACTGGAAAAAGGTGTGATAGAAAAGGAAAGAGAGACTTGCCACTGACAGGACAGAGAGAAAGAACTCTGCTAAGTAATGGGGAAAGGAATTATTTTGCTTTTTACATAATTTTTGAATGCTGTTCTGGGGATTGTCATGCAGCATTTATGCTTCAGAGTGGCAGCTGCATCCCTCCTGAGAGTAGTGACACGGTGAGAATTAGTGAGAAGTTTAGTCCCACATATCCTCTTTATGAGAAAATCGGGTTGTTTAATATAAAATTGAGCTGTGCAAAAATAAGGCAGACATTTTTACAGTTCTTAGGAAATTATTAGGAAGACACATTTTCTGCACAATTACATTGGACAGCATTTTTCATACAATGTTAAACACTGAAATGTACAAAAAACCAGACAAGACTTCTTTTCAGTTTTAGATTTTTACCAAGAGCAGAAGAAAAAAATACTGCGTGACAGGAAGAAAAAAGAAATAAAATATTTTATTATTAGATAATTAAGATAATCTGAAAAGTTGTTTTAGAACCACTACAACAATCATGAAAACCTGTCAATACATAAAAGAATGTTAGCTTTCAGAGAAAGAATAAATCATGGGGTATCTCTTCAAGATTTTCTCTTGGTCTGATTATAATGTTCTGTAGAAGCCCTAACATGACATCTCGTTCCAAGTCCTATGGTTCACACAAAACAAAAGAGTATTAGTTTAACAAGCACTATTAATGATCCCACAATGAAGTGCCTGTCACAAGAAAGAAAGAAAAATAGTGCCTGTCACAAGAATTTTCCAGAATAAGGATTCAGTTGACCTAAACTGGTATATTTCAAATCGTCCACCCCATCCTGCTACAGCAGTGTGTACATTAACTGGATAACATCTCTCTCTGAAATAAAGACTTGAAAGAATTTTAAAAAGGTATATAATAGATCAACTTGTATTTTTGTATGGAACAAACCTATTCAGCTGGCAACACCAGCAGGTATAAATCTTCAGACAATGAACTAAATTACTCCCTGGAGACCTTGTTCTCTCTTACATTCTGTTTGCAAATGACCTGTCACCCAAACTGCTGATTCTCTGCATTTGTAAGCATTATAGTATCATTTTGCAGCTTCCATATAATAACTTCTTTACAGCAGGATCTCAGCATATTTTGCAGTTGTTAAGTAATTTAACTTTGCAAAAGTGATTTACTGCAAAGTGGAGAAGCCTTAAGAGTCTTTATTTTTTAAAGGTGAAACCTGAGGTGCAAACAGGCTAACCATAGCCTTTTCATGGAAAAGCTGAACATCTGTACCTTTGAAAACAAGAACAATCTAAGCTCAGCAAATTCTATGGTCAGGGCAATGATGGTCAGGAATGAAGAAAAGAGACAGCCATCATTAGAAGATTTGGAGAATATTGGGTGGGTGTTTTTGGAGCATTCAATTCCCATGTTACTCTAGAACAATATTGCTTTAACAGTTACGCAGTATGTAACAAAAGATGTTCCTGAAATGTGTGAATATTCTGAATATTCTGAAACCTGAATATACTGAAACCTGAAATATGCGAGTAAGACTGCTCTGATATGGACTTAGACTTGTTAAGAAACAAAGTAAATACTACTCACGTAATAACTTACATTTTGCTACTTATATCACCAAGATGCTCATTACGAGAGTAATTAAGTGCATGCCTGCTCTTTTCCTATTTGGGTTAAGCCCTGACAAGTGGGTGAAGTTTTGTGTGCCCTGGGTAGCATCTCTTTAGCATTCTGAAGAGAGAAGTTCAGACTGGTTGAGTGATTTGTAGAACGCTAAATTTTTCATATGGGTCTCTTCACAAACAGAAGTACACATTGTCCCATTGAAAACTTTTGCAAATGACAATTTTCTAGTGACCTCTAGAGCAAAGTAGGATTTCACCCAAAGGGGTTTTGATGATGTTTTACTGAGAATGATAACCAACAAAGCAGCAGTGTGAATTCACACCAAGAGAGCAGAATGCAACTTCAGGACATACAGTGGGTCATGGAAAGAGGTATCCTTGCTCTTAAGGAAAGAAGCAAAACAATTTTATTGGTAGGAGAACAAATGGAGATGAAGGGCATAATGAAAAGCTGGAAAACAATAGTATTTCAAGCAGAGAAGACCTAATGCATAATATTCTCATGTAAGAATGAGGAATAGTTAAGTACATCAAGGACTGCAATTAAAAAAGAAAAAAAATGGATGATAAAATAAGCTGCTCCCATTTTTTTAAGTGCATAGCTGTGTTTTATCCAGAATAATTATGTTAATAATATCATGCTTATGTGTTGGTCTTGTAATGAACTGAGAGTGTTTGTGGAAATGGAGTTATGATAATGATTGTATCTATTATTATCTGGAAATGAAGAATGAGATTAATTTCATTTAACTCTCTAAGAGTTGGGCATCAAGTCTAGTTCATTATATGGACTCCTTTTGGAGTCAGTTGTCAGAGAAGCATTTCCCAATATTAAGTGTCTAATGCAGTCAAGACTAATAGCCTTAGGACTTGCCTGCCCATTGCCATTGATTACAGGGAAAAAAAAGACTATCTTATTAGATACAGGATATTGACATGTTAGGTGATACTAATTTTACTTTAATAATATTTTCTCACATTAAATCTTCTTGAGATTAAGCCTTTGAAATCTCTAACCACTCTTATGTTTACTTACAAATACTCTCTTCAGTGGTTTTCAAATCTCAACTAAGCATTTATCCAGAAGAAAATTTGAGCAGAGAGTTACCATTTCCTTGCTTCCTTCAAGAATGATAATTTGTAAATGGTTCACTTTGTTCAAATAGCAACTAGCAAAGTATTTTAACTACCAAAGATTTCCAGAGTAAACCTTTAATTAAACTGGATAAAGAGATTTTGTCAGACAAGTGGAGTTTTCCTAGAGAAGAGTAATGGGTTCTGCCAGCATCTAGAACAAATGTTGCATTCCTGAGTGATGTACAACGTGGCAAAACTTTTATGAAGTAACTGAATGTCATCTGCATAGCATTTACAGAAAATAGAAATTTAATCAAAAAGCTTTCCTTTTCAACAATACACCTAGATATTGTCAGTTCCAGTGGTCTTTAAATCTATGTCAGTCCCAGAACACAAGGTCGCATTGATTCATTGTTCCATGACAAGATTTTTCCTTTAACTCTGTAATACTAGTTGCTGCAGCACCCAGAGTGTGAAGAGAAATGTCTGTAGAAACAGAGATGATAAATTGTGCTAAATACACCACAACTTTGCTGCAGTTGAGGTTTCCTTTGGCCAAGATGCTGAAGGGTAAACATGATGCACTAAATCCATTTGCAAAGCTTAGGAAATAAAAAAAAAAAAATGCTAAGAGTATCCAGCTGCTGGGCCTCCTACATCCATTGGGAAAAGGTTCAAAATTTTGTTATAATTTGTATTTCCCCTCTAATCCACTCTGGTTGTGCTACCCTTTGTCAAGGCAATTATATATATGCCCATGTTCTTTATCACTTCTGACATTTTACCTCTGCCATCACACTGGGAGAAGCAGTTTGGGTATTTATATCTTTTGTTGATGTGCAGAACTGAAATGGTCCCAACTTTCAGAAATTTCACATAAATGCTGTCAGAGCCTGAAAAGTAGTAGACCCAGATCCTTAGCTTCATCTCTGGTCAGCTCTCTCCCCTTTTTTGTCTCGATTTCTTTTTTATGGTGAAGGAAAAGTGCAAGAAAAAGGACACCACCTTTAAGAAACAAGGTCGCAATTCATCATCTTCTTAGGAGGCGAGGAGCAGGACCTATCTGTAATGTTTCTCTGATTCTTAGAAGCATGAATGTGAAGCTAGCATCACTTACTTATTTGGGTCCAAGTAATGTATAAGGGCCAGCTGTGAGAGATAGATTTAACATTTTGTCTTCACTGCTGTTAGATATGCCACTGTCCAAGAGACCCCTATTTCAATAGAGGAGCCACCAGCCAGCACACTGCTGTAAGAAAGAGATGATAACTTAAATAAAGGAGATTTTTTTTGTTGTTGTTGTTGTTCTGACCTATTTCTAAGGAATGTGTTCCAGTGAGAATGTTTTGGCTGTTTGAACAGCAGCAAACACAAAGAAAAAACTGCCTGCCTGGGCCAACACTTGCTCTGAGAAAGAAGTACAATAAAAATAATTTTTCTAGGATAACATAATCCAACAAAAGTGAAAAAAAATCCTCATTTTTTCCCCAGATTCACTTTTTCCCCAGGAGATCAGAATAGCTTACCAATGTGTGCCAGAAGGGTTGTTTGACCCTTTATCACCTGTGCCCAGAAAAGAGTTTGGCAAGTTCTTGTGCCATTCTACACCTTTGCTGGCCCTGCTCTTCCAGAGCATTCTGAGTGCATTGACACACAGATGATGTGTGCAGGAAAAAGACATGGTGTAGGGTTCACTGCCTTTTACAGCTTCTTTTTCCTCCTTTTAAGGCAAATTGTTATCATGGCAGCAGCCACTTCCTCTCCTCAGCTCAGCATCAAAGAAACCATCACCCTGAGCAAGCATAAAGTACAGGAGCAACGACAAAATTGTGTTTGTGGGAAGCTCTGCTGGGTGGATCTGGTCTGCATGATGATTTCTTTTCACCCAGTTGCTTAGGCTGGTCTCTGTGCTAAGAGATGAGTTCAGGTGCTTTTCTTGACTGGTCTCAGCATGTTCTGCTTTGCAATAACCTCCTTCATTCTTTCTCCAGTTTCCTCATTTCTGAAATTGTGCATTTGCAATTTTGCTTGTTTTGCTGCTTTGCAGTTTTGTAAACTTTTTTTTCCAAATTTAACTCACCATTTTTAGCAGATGCTCATGTACCTTCCCATTACTTCAGGTCACCTCCAAGTATGTGATCCCATGAATCACAGAAAATGAAACTTTTTTGTTTCTTCAAGGAAAAAATATTAAGTTTTCTTCAAATTGCTCCTCCAGTTTGTAGAATTCATTAATCTGGTTTGCTATTTTAAAGTAAGAGAATGAAATATAAAATCAATATAAAATCTGTAGTCCAGGGCACTTCTGTACTAATTTGACGTACAAAAATAAAGGGGAAAAGAAGGAAAAATGCAGACCCTAAAGGCAACTTAGCTGTTGACATAAACTTTTATATTCTGCATCATCTACTCTTCAAAAGATGGTACAGGACAAAGGAAAAAACTGTGAAAGCTTTACATGCTCTGATTCTTTGTTATGATGCTCCAGGGTATGGAATTGGGATCAAACTACCAGATGTAAGGTTGTAAAAAGTAGGAGGAGTCCCTCCTTTCCAAAAGTCTCTAAGCAAGGACTTGCTTCTTTTAAGCAACAGAAATGAAGAATAACTTTATCGTTCTGGGTCTTATCTTTCTGCTCTTCATCAAGAAGCCGCAGAAGTAGAGCCAGACCCTAAACAGACCAGCTATTTAAAATAGATAAAAAAGCCAATCCTAGGAACACATACATGTTGTTGCTGCAGATGTTTTCTGGCAGTTATGAAAATATGAAAAAAACTGAGTCTCTTAAGATTAGACTCCATTTGGGAATACTGTTTTATAAGTTATGGAACACAAAGCCCATTTAATTTTATAGTTAAGTTGAACAATGTGACATCTTTGTTTTATTTGTGCTATACTTACTAATGAAATCTCTCCAACAAATAAGTCTGAATGACTTGATTGCTTAATATTTTGCCATATTTGGCAATTTTTCCACAGTATTTTGCTGGTTTTGTTAATTTCTTAATAGAAAATCAATGCATTAAGTTCTCAAAAGTTATGATTTTTTTTCTTCCTTAGGGAAACATATAAAGATTGAAATTACTGTTTGAGAGAGGGCTGAAGCTAGTAAAATTTTTTGGTTTATTTTTTTAATAGCAAAGAAAGAAGCAAGTTTGATCTAGAGGCCAGAATAATTCTCATACATGCGGTACAATATCTATTTAGTACCATAATAGTGGCAGATGATGTTAGACAATAAAAATTCCCATGCATTTTTAAGTAGCCATAAGGAAAAAAAAAACCAAAAACAAACAGAAAAGCATTTAAGTACAGTCTTTTGCTCTAAAATACTGAAGATTTTTAGAAAACTTTGAGGTATCTTAATTAAAATAAATATGAGCACTCAAAAATGAAAGATATAATTAGATAAAAGTCATTTGAGGTGTTATTAATCTCTTTTTTTAGACAAGAGTTTGAAATAGTGTTATTAAACTAAAATTATCATAATTTTGTACAGTTTTGGGCTCTCAGTTCTTAAGCTTCAGTTTAAGGCAAGACAATCAGCTGTATGTAAGTTTTCTTGAAATGTCATTTGATTAGTATTCTTTGGGATGCTTTCCAGGGATCATTATTTCTAGGAAAAACCCATATTGCTAACAGGACAGTTATAATTATTTTTAAACATAGCTCTGAAAAATAATATTTTCTTGTTTTTGCAATGAAAAAATTATTTCAAGAAAATGAAGTGGAAGAAATTATTTGAATATTTAAGCAAATGCATGGGATCGATCCATAGTGTAAGTGTTCATAAGCATGCAATGATTAAATCTATACAGCATAAAGTTATTGAGGAAATGTGAAGTTGTTGTCATAAAAATGTAAATGCAAAGACACATTTCTGACCATAAAGAGATATCAGTTTTTTAGTGATCAATGTTAAGCGATGACATAGGGTAATTGTCTATTTCTTTTCCAATAAAGGCGACTACTTCATGTGTAGATATTATCACATGAACAGATGAATTTTGGACTTTAATAAAAGATAAATTTATACAAGAAAAAATTAAAGACTTTTAAGAATTTATACATTTACAATGTTTGAGAATTTCAGAGGAGAAACTGATATGATCAAAGTATGCCAGTATAGATTTGACATTACATGTAATCTTAGAAACTATCCACAGCCATAAATGTTCCATTCATATTTTTTAACCAAAACTTTATCATTTACATTTTCATCTTGGAGATACGACTGAAATTTTCTGTCACTAAATAACCACATGATCATTAATCAAGTTAACTTTGTCTGAAATAAACAGAATCATGCATATATGTGTATTTCTGTTTATTTATGTGTCCATATATTTTCAGTGTGCACTACTTGAATGAATTCTCATTCTTCAAGTCTTTTCTTCTCAAAAGGGAGTAGCTATATTCTACTGCCTCTAACTTAGAACAACTTTTAAATTTAGCACTTCTGCTAAATAGGTGAATTCTTTTCATATCACGTTTGTCATTCCCAATTCATTTTAACAAATTTCTGGAAACAAACATGCAACGCATTCCTCAGCTTGAAAACTTTTATTTTGACAGATTCAATGTCAGTGAACTGTTTTAAAGATGCTTACTATTGTTAATGTTTCAGAGAATATAATCTCAAAAAAAAAAAATAAAACACATCTTTATGGGACTAAAAAGTCATTTTTTTGTTTTTGTTCAAATGTGTTATTAACTATAACTCTGTGTTCAGGGGTTTTTTAAAGATTCTATGCTGGTTACTCAAGGACAAGTTATACATCTTTAAATTGGCAGATAAATAGGTATGCCCCTGAGTATTCCTTCTAAAATTAATTAGAAAATTAGAATGCAATTAAAGCTGAGAAAAACATCATAAATTAGACATTTAATAGCTTCTTCGACATATTTGCATTTCTTCTTAAGTAACAGTGCTTTTGAGAGGTATAATTCTTTAATTCATCATTACAAAGCACTTAAAAGTGTAGCTTGGACATCCTTAAATTTCTTGTATCTTTTGCCCACTGAATTCAATTAAGCTGCTACTCAATAATAAGAAGAATAACAGAACATGGGATTTAATATTTACATGCTGCAAATCAAGATAAATAATGCACATGTGTATTTTATGTGATGATGTTGTACTCTATCTGTGTATACCCAGTAGGGCAGAGATATTAAGTTTCACAAGTTTATCTGATTTAAATGGAAGGACCGTGGCTCACTGAATATCTCATTTTAAATGATACCATAATCCAATGAGTGACCTCCAGCACCACTGATTTTTATAAACCTTGGACATGTTCAGCATTTCCTGAGTTTCCCAACTCTTTGCAAGATGGAACCAGGAGTAAAAGCTCATAAAAGACAAGTAAATAATTTTTTGTTACCAGTTTCACAGACCCAGTTTCTGAGAACAATTCAAGGAGGTCACCATGCCTCTAGGGTGCTGAAAATCCCTTTGGGTTCCATGAAAACAAAGAATTAAATAACAAATCAAATAGCAGACCAGCACATACAAAACCAGACCCAACTCCATCCTACAGCAAGCTGAAGGTCCACTTGATAACAATTTCTTCAGTTTTGCCAAAATGACAGGAAATTTAGCAAAATATTTAACTCCTCGAATTAAGACAATCAAAGGCTGAAATTGCAAGGCAGCTCCTGCAGACAGTGATTTCAGTGGAGCACTACAGAAAGCTATAATTTTTAAGACAGAAAACTTGGCAGTATCTACACTGGTCAAGACATAGGCTGAAGGGCCAGATCCCTTTCATCCATTTCCGCTCACTGCTTGGCTTGGTTTTTCAACTGATACCTTCTGTAAAAACATATTTCATTTATACTGAGATATTAATAACTTTGCCTTTCCTTAACCAGCCATATAATTAACCTATTAGTCCTGTAAAATGACCAATAAAGCAAGTACAGGAGGAAATTTGCTTGTTTCTAGCATTAATTGCTATATGTTATAACGTTATATCACACTTCTAAAAACCTGCAAAATTGGCAGCTGTTATTAATTTACAGTTAGTTGGTTGGTTACGCTTACAGTGAAGCCTGAAACAATGATTGCTTTTGTAAACTCTCAACTCATATGCTTATTCATGTTTCAGTAGAGTTTAACACTGTTAAATGTTGGCACTATGCTTCAAAAAATACAAAATTAAGCTTCAGCTCTTACTGATTTTTAATGTTTAGGGATTATCATCTTTACTCATCAAAATGAGGGGTTTTTTTTAGAGAACAAGGATAAATTGCCAAAATAGAGCAAGCCTAGGATATATTATGAGAGGTAGGTATGTTTGTTTACACAGTATCTGAGGCATTGACATATGATTTTAATGCATAGAGTAACATGTTAGCTTTAGAATTCTTTTCACTAGTTTCCCCCATTCATGATGAAAATTCATCTCTCTAGTAATGTCCAAAGAGAAAAGTGATATCATTATACTAAATGTCACATTCATTACATGCAGGAAGGAAGGTACTGAAAAAGGTCAATTCGTCTGCAGGGTTCCACTTTTACTGCATACACCCAATTGTCATAATGTATAACTGCCTTTTTTACAAATTGTCAAACAACTTTTATTCCCATCACACATTAAACATGAACTGGGATGGGCTGCATACAAAACACTGTTTTCACTGTCAAGATGTGATTAAGAAGGTACAAAACCTCTCAGCCTTATCAAAACAGTCAAAGTTGTGTGCATACTGCTTTTCCAATACTTTTACAGTAACAACTGCATCCAATTATATGAAAGAGAGGGGTGTACCTTTTTAGTAATATTAGCACCACTTATATTCTTTACCAAAATATTTTCTCCTGAGTTACATTTCTGTTAGCCCAGCAATAGAAGAATTGTTTCTGAAGCTCTTTCACTCTGAAAAAAATGACTTTCTGAATTCAGTCAATGATGTGAGTTTCTTTCATGGAGATTGTTTAAAATATGCTACTAACTATTTGATACTTATGGTATATGCATATTCAGCAATGCTATACAATTCTATTTTGGCTCACTGATTGGATGACTAGAATTTTTATAAATAAAGGATGGGGAAATCAGAGAGTTCTGAACATAGCACACAGAATGGCATTTGTGAAATCACAAATATAGACATCAGCAGTACAGATATTTTCATGTTAGTTAGTTGTCAAGACTTTTTCACAGTGAGTGGAGTAAAATTGGCACTCTCAAAGCATGAGTCATCTCATCCTAAAATAGATGATTAAAATAGGTCAGATGAATCACTATGTATTGCTCTCTATTGACCTTGAAGAGAGTAGTGGGTTACTAGCTAGTGTGTACACATATAAACTGAAGAACACATGAAGCTGGGTGAGAGGGAAACAACTCAGGATATCTCTGGAAACAATACTTTCACTGCCAGATTTATGAGCAGGTATGAGAATAGTAGACTAATATTTCCTAAGGGGAAAAAAAAAAAAAAGAAAGATTGCTTGCATCTTTATGGTAAATAAGCTAAAAGAAAGTACATGTGATTTAAAGGGATGCCCTATATCTCTGTGTAAAGCATTTGGATATAAAAGTATTTTCCTGGCTCTAGAAGGTACATAAATTCTTTGAAATATTATCATAGTGTTTCAGTACATCATAAGCATATATATTGAAATCAAATGTCCTTTGAGCTTCAACACCAAGACCTAGTACAGTAAATGGTTCATTTGAGAAAACACAACTACAAGATTTGAAATACACTTTGAAAATTCTGATTAGTTGATAAATAGCTTTGCAGTTATCTGCAAATTCTTCCAATGGAATTAAAATATAAGCAGTATATGTATACTGAGGTTCGGACTGGGGAATGTCATAACTGATCCTTAAATTGTAACTACAAAATTATTACATAGAATGCCTTAGCCTCTTCAAGCATCTCCTTCCATTAATTTGCTCTTGTGCAGACTCCCACAAGGGCACTTTCTTGAAATCAAAATCCTAAAATCATTCATCCTGACATATCTGCACAGCTTTATCCCCAGACTATCAGAATAGAAACAGAAAAAGTAAAGGCAGCATTATATGTCTGTGCTGTGCCTTTTTTCATCTTCTCTCTGTATGACCTTCAGGTAGACTTGAAGCCTGCATTCAATATAGATTGAGCTTTTTCTTGCTTTACTTCACCTTCAATTTACTTGTCATGATGTACTATATTGTTAACAGTATTTGCTGCTTTGCTACAAATGAAGACCAAACTATTTCAAATCTGCCTGACTATAATAGATCTCTTCAACTCAGATTTAAACAAAACTGTACTAAATCTGATTTTCCTAAGACAACCAATCTGCTGTCAGTTTTTTAAGTCAAAAGGTGTTAAATCCACTCATTACCTTTGAAACATATTCCTAAAGAGAAAGGGATTGAGGCAAGCAGGTTATTAATTTTTCAGTGGCTCTTTACTTCCACGAATTGTATAGCCATGGCAAATTCTACAAGATTTCTGAGATCGTGTGTACATTAAAAAGATAAGTTGTGTAACTTTGTAACTACTAGGAAAAACACATCAGAAAAATGGAATTTCTAGGTGCTCTGGTTTTGTCTGTGTTAAAGTAAATTTTCTTTCTAGTACCTGGTACAGGGCTGTGGATGTGGGATTAAATACTAGAATAATGTTGATAACACCCTTATATTTTAGTGATTGCTAAGTAGTGCTTAGTCTAAGTGAGGACTTTTCAGTTTCCCATGCTCTGCCAGTGAGGAGGGCACTAGAAGCTGGGAGAGAGCATGGGCAGGACAGCTGACCAAAGTGGCCAGAGGGATATTTCACACCAGAGAGCATCCTGCTCAGTGTATGAACTGGGGGATGGGCTGGGCATCAGTCACTGGGTGGTGAACAACTGCACTGTGCATCACTTGTCTCTCCTTCAAGTTTTGTTCCTCTCTCTGTCTTTTTGTTGTCTCTCTTTTCGTCATCATCATAACCATACCATCATTATTATTGTATTTTATTTCAATTGCTAAAGTGTTCTAATTTCAATCCATTAGATTCACCTTTTCTTTTTTTCACAGATTCTTCTCACCATCCTACTGTGAAGAGGGGAGTGACCAAGGAACTGCATGGTACTTAGCTTCCAGCTGGATTTAAACCATGACACTAGGTTACAAAAGTGTTTACAAGTTGGAATAAAATTTTCTAAATACGTGTGAAGTTGAGAGAAAGTGAAAACATTTGATCTCCATATTTTCAGATATTTTCTGGCTGAAAAGAAAAAGAAAAAAAAAAGAGTATGTAATCAGAAATGGTATTTCAGTTCTTAGAATTTCTGAAATCAGTTTCTTTAAAAGGAGTTAAAATTAAAAAAAATATTTAAAAACCCTCTTCTTACAGAAAATATTATCCTTGGTCCATCCTAGTTAGCTGTTTTGGTAATACAGGCTTAAAAAGCCAAGCATAAGAGCTAGATATAGGAACACAGTCTCATACTTCATCATAAGAAGCTGACTTAAAGCTTTACCATATGTCCAGCATATCATCTTTCCAATGCATAACTTAAGTGCAGTTTGAATAGTATTGTTGGACTCTGAAAGTTTCTAGAGCGTAGTGTATCAAATAATAATTCTTTATGTTAAGCCTTACTGTTTGCTGATAGTTTTGGAATCAATGGTTGGGAAGAAAATAAATGTGTCAAAACAAGGGAGTATTCTATAAAAAGGAAAAATGAAGAATTTTCATGTAATTTGTTTTTGACAACAAAACTGAAAAAGTAATATCTTCCTAGGGTCCAGATATCTTTATCATAGAAATTCCAAGTCCACTAAAATCAAAGGCAGTTTTTCCACAAGCTCACCAAGTTTTTAATTGAAATGCTGGTGTGCCATTCTATGGCATTTTGATAACAGGAGGGATTTGAGCAATCTAGAAATAAAATGAAAGAAAGAATGAAAATAATGATTTATCTAAGGAAACAGGAACATATTTTTGACAGAAAAAATCCTGACTACTACCAAAGATTTATATGTCAGTGGGAAAAATGGGTGATTTGAACTTAAAGAGAAAAATATAACTTTTTTTGGTCAAAAAACTACAAGAAGTAGATGAAATACATAATCCTGCACACTATACCTGTCAATTAAAAATAACAACAGCATATTCTATTGCAGAAGAATTTCATAGCAAAAGGAATTCAAACCTGAATAGTTCCATGTATCCTTCTTAACCAACTGCTATGTGAACAATAGCAATTAACTTATTCTTTTTATGTTGGCTTTTTTTTCCTTCTTGTTGTTGCTGTTGTTATTTTTTGTAACAAAGGAGCTAGTGTTTTGAAAGGAAGGCAAAAAATTAGAACCAGCTCTGGAGGGTTCACAGAATAATATTGATAAAACAGCTGCACTTTAGTATCCACCTGGACTAAGCAGCAGTCACTGTAATTTAGGTTAAATATCAATGAAAATTACAAGGTGCTATAAGCTTCATCACAGTTTCTGTGTTTAATGTTTTAAACAGCGGCTCATTTGAACCTAAATAACAGTTTATCTATGCATATTTTAATATAGAGGGCATGTAAAACACACCCACCTAAAAGCTTTAGTTTTGACCTTGTGCAAAATCGTTTCTGAGCTCAGTGGAAATGCTGGCATTGAGCTCTGGACACCAAAAATGAGGTCAGTAAGGAGTCCCTACACCCCCACAGGTAATATTGTCAGAGAAATGCAAAGAAGCACTAAAGAGAAGAAAGAATTGCATACAGTTAGCACTTTCCAAAGCTTTCCATTCCTAGAACTAACTTTGCATGATTTGACTCATCATCACATGTCTGCCATTGAAGAAAATAATACCCACGGAACTACAGGAGGCATTTAGTGATTCAAAGGTAATAGTAATATCCATGTAAAATTTCCAGTTTTTAAAGCCATGCAAGAGTGTTTTGCTTTGCGGGGGTTTTTTAGCTCCTTCCACCAAAGCAATTAAGTCTGACATCGAAGCAATTTTTTTTTCAGAAATACACAGTCTTAGCCAGAGGAGCGAGTAGATTCAGCCACAGCACTGTTCTGTCTGGATGAGTAGATGTTTTTCTCTATAACAACAAAGTCTATTCCAGAAAAATATATTCCCATGATGGAAATAAATTCTCCCTCTCTTGCCTCTTTTCACCTGCTCTCTCACTAAATCTCTCCTTCTCTCTGTAGCTCACCAGCTCCCTAATTTACCTCTCATTGTGCCACAGTTGATTGAGAAAAACACTTAAACTGATGCATTTCAACTGCATTCCTGCTTCTACGCCCGTCAGCAAGCTCAGTAAATCAGTCAGCCTGCCCTCATCTTCTGGAACCACCTCAGTTCAGCTCCATACAAAATAGTTATCCCTCAGCTCCTACCACTTTTCCCTGCAATCTCTTCAGAGGACTTAAAGAATTCTTTTTATGTAATAAATCCAGAGAATAAACAAACAAATCACTTCATGGCATCAAATAGTTTTTATCCTTTCTACCTAGGTAAGCAATTCACAACCCCGAAGATTTTCCCCCTCTATTTCTCGGATCTTTTTCTACCTTTGGATCCACAGGGCTTGACTAAGACAGCAGACAGAGCTTTCCCAGTTGGAGTACAAAGTGGTTTCATAGGCAATACCTAGTGAGTTTTTACTCTTTGGAGCACATAAATTTAAGATCTCTACTATCATCTGTTCTAAGATAGTAATATCCAAGTTTTGGCCTGTCAGGTATACACACTGGAGGGAGGGAATAATGAAGCTATCATTGTGCATTTCATGCTGTCTTAATACAAAAAAAAAATTGAAATTATTTGGCCAGAACAATTCCTGTTACTATGGCTGTTTTAATCCCAGCTCAATGAAAAATATTTCTAAGAGAATTTCACTTTGCAGTTATTTAATCATCCAAAACACAGCCTTTCCAAAGACCTTGATGCACTGTTGTGTAAATATACAATAATATTGATCCTGCTCCAGGCAGGGAAATGCACAGTGGGCTTAGAAGGTTTAGAACCAGGTTACCAGATTCCCCTCACATCCTGTCTTCTCCCTCACTATACAAATGCATTCATCTGTGAGAGTGGTAGCAAGTCTTTCCCAAAAAGGGATATATCAATTTTTTTTTAATATGCTTGGCTGGCAAGAAGAGTGTGTAAATAAAGAAGGTTGCAGCTTTAAATATAGGAAAAGGTAGGAAGAAGCTGAGGTTAAGATCATTTTAGAGATTATAATACATGATAAGCTTGATATTTACAGTACTACAAGGAAGTGCTTTGGCTGGCTGGTTTGTAGTTCAATTGTGCATCTTGTGTGATCAGAAAAATTCTGGATCTTCAGAGCAATGGTCATTTACTTGGTTTATATAGCCCAAGATCATACCATTGAGGCTTCCTCTCACTCACAATCAATGAAGCTGATTCACTGTTTTTCATGCATTTCACACATAGAGAAGGAAAATAGAGAAAAAGATATAAGGAATCATCAAGAGTAACTGGTTTGGAAACAGATAAATACAGCCTCTTAGAAGTGATGCAGGAGCAAGCGTTGATTGTTGTACATGCACTCAGCATCAAAAGTGATTGCTGAAAACTTTGTATAAAAGATTTGTTTTAGGCCTGAGAACATTGGTTTCCATAAGCTGGTTCAAGACTGGTCTCTTGTATGTTTCTTATAGAAGTTTAAACTTCTTTATTACATATAGAAAAATGAAAAAAAATGCAATGTGTAAATGTTTACAAAATCAGGTCCTAAAAATATCTGTCTAGATCTTTTGTAATAAATACTCTACTGAAGAAGCAGATATATCAATTTTATAAAGAATAGAAGTATTAGGTTCCAAACTTATACAATGTGATTTGTACATAGGTCTTGTTGAAATTGCAGAAAATTATGTCACTAACTTCAGTTTCCAAACAACTGCATGCTGAAAATATCAAATATATGCTCTTAATTGAGCAGAGAAGAGTGAAGGGACACAAAAAACCTGAAATATATATTTTTAAAAAATCCGTTGGCAAAGATGAGAAGAGAAAATACCTGTTAAAACACACTGAAGAAGGAAAAGAGAATCCATTCACAACTTTAAATCAAGGCACAGTTTTTTTAGATCATGAATTCTAAAGAAGTTCATAGAATTTCTTTGATTCTAATTTGTCTCTTGACATGTGCTGATTTGGCAGTTATTATTTGATTTCAAAGGCTGTTTTCTCTTCCTAGGAAAATATTTTTTTTTCCTTATACCAGAAAAGCATATTCCAAAAAAATTTCTTCCATCTATTTAAATGGTTGCACCATAGGTGTCCTATACAATCCATCACTTACTCAGACCTTGCAAGAGTAATCATTTATTCTACATTCATCCAGAGCCCTTTAATTATTTTGACTGTATAACATCATGTGATTAAGACGAATAAAATACAAATATTGCAAAAAATGTCTGAAAGAAGAGATACCTTTCATGTCTATATCCAAACTGTGTTGTGCTAAGAAGGATTGCAGATATCTTTACAAATCCATTTTTTGCTAAAGCTAAGATTTTTATCATCACTACCTTTTAAATATAAAAGGTTGCACTGATTTTTTTTAATTTAATGAATTTAATTTGAAGGCCTAAGTGAAATTTAGGAGTTATAGATATTCTATTATTCCCTTTTAAAAAATGAAAAATTGCCACTGAGAAATGGCAAAGGTGATAAAAGAACATTTGCACTGTGTGGTGTAAGATGTTAGCTTGTCCTGAATCAAACTGTACCACCCCACTGGTTCTCCGTCATTATCTTGTACTGAAGTCACCTGCAATCCAAGAATCATTTTTAAAGAAAAGATGAGATTTGTCTTTCCTATTTTTACATACCCACAAGTCAGATGTTGGAGTGAGTCACTCCAAGATGAATAAAGAAAATGGGGGAAAAGGTAAAATATATACATATGTTAAGGAGAGGTTCATCTGATCTGTTTTAGACCTCTAGATATTTCTCCTTCCAGTCTACTTGCTGGAAAGTAAGAAGCACACTGGAGAGGTGCAAAGAGTCTAGGGACTTAAGCACTTCAGCTAGGAATATAAAAATGTGGCAGGGCTGCTGGTGGGTCTCTGAGCCCCAAAGCTGGGGAAGTTTCAAACACTTCCAAATTTCAGAGAACTTTCAAATAAGTGAAAAAGTAGGAAAAGTATATCTCTCAAATGAATGGAAGCCCCTGAAGACATGGGAAGGTCCGAGCTAAGCTGGTTGTAAGCAGAGGTATCATGAACTGTAACACCTCTCTGCTCCCAACCTTATCCAAGGGCCTCTGGGGCAGAAATCTTCCTCACTCTGCACCTCTTGATGGTTTAAAACAGCAAATGTAGTCCATGACCAGTTTGAAAACAACTATGATAAATAACCCTAATTTTAATCTTCCTAGAGTTATTTCGGAATGTCTATAGTTTTGATACAATTTTGGTTATAACTGAGGACTGCATTAATACTGTTATTGTTCCATAGATGTATACATATGCTGCATTGGATATCTCCCTCAGATGTAAGAAACTGGGAAGAGTGTTGGGGTGAGTTCCCATCACTAGAGTAAGATCTCATGTTATTTGCATGAGAGAAGAACATTTTAGGCGTAAATTTTTAAACATAACTATAAAATAAAAGCTGTGAACTCAGCATCTTTCATACTCTCTAAGTTTAAAATTACTTTACTTTCCAGAAATTATATAAAGAAACTTGCATGATTCAGAGCAGTTTTAAGGGTGTGATCAGTTTGATGTGCTTCCTACAGCCTTGACCTTTGAAGGGGCTGGTTGCATACTTTGCAACATTTTTTAGCGTTGCACACCTTATGACAATACAATTACATTTGCTAGGTTTTCATTAAACTTCATTGTGAAAAAAAAGGCAGGGAAAGCAAAACTTACAATTTTCTATTTTTCAGAATCCTCCATCCAGAAAAGAAGACCACTATCTTCTCTACTTTTTTCATTTTTGGAGAAATTTTCAAAGCAAAACAAAATATTTTTTTACCTTTTTTAAATTCTGCAAATTGCATACTTTGAAAATGCAATTTAACTATTTACTTTTTAAATCCTTGTTTAGCACTACCTCATGGATGGCATGGAATGAAAGCAATGAAACGGGAAAAGAACAGCATGTCAAACTGCCTGTATCCAACACAGCTCTGAAACTCAAGCCAGCTATCATCTTCTTTCAGGTGTAGAAGCCTTCATTTTAGTAGTAACTATTGAAATACCAGCTCTAAGTGTTCTGTTACTCTTCTCAGTAAGGTAAAATACCCACTCCATTCTCAGATTTACTTGCAAAAATAAATCATCTATTCTGGGAAAGACTCTCCATATAATTATACATTTCTACACTGTCACAAAATAGTGTATTGACCATGACTGCTCATTTAGCATATTTTTCATTCTCTGAATTGCTTTTTTGGCCATCTCACAGCTCTGTGAGAGTTTTTCTGAGTTGACACAGTACTCAAACTGGTAAATCTCAGTAATATTCTTCTGAGTAAATATGTCCATCAGATTAGACCCGGTCATTAACAGTCAGCAACTTTGGCAGCCTGCAAGCTAGTTTCATAGCAGTAATCACTGCTTCTAATTTGTGTTTGGTACAGCTTCCAGACTGTAAATTAGCTTGTCAGATTCAAATCCTTCCCTAGTCTTTGTGACCCTTTCTGATACACTTTGAGAAATTCTTTCCATGTCTGCTAACTCTTCTGACAGCAAGTTGAAGCAAGCCCCTCTTTCCAAGCACAATATGTCCCTTTTTTTTTCACACATTTCTTGCAACAGTTAATTTACTGCTGTAGATTTCATTGAGCATGAAAATAGTTTATAAAAGTGCTTTCTGTGATCATATTTTTGGTAAACTACTTTGATAAGCCCAAGATCAAATTTTCAGCAATGGTGGTCTTCTGCAGGTGTTTGTGACTTCAAGCTCATCTGTATACAAATGAAATGCAGCCATCCTTCCTTCACCCTCATTATTATTTTTTTTACTTTCTTTCCCCCACCCCAGTGTAGGTACAGGCCATGTATGCTTCTATTAATATTTAAAAATAAAAGCAGTCTTGATTTCTGAGTGCCAGACTTATGCCAACTTGAGACCCCAAAATTTATGCTGCATTTTAAAATTTTGGCCCAAATATAACAGGCATAAAAAGCTAAAAGCATCAGAATAACCAATCCATATTGTAAGCATTGCCAGAATTACTTCTTGCTCTGCAGCATCACAAGTGGACTGTGAAAAGAAAGTCAGAGGTTCAGTCAGATCATACAGAGCTCTTTGCCAGCATCACAGAAGCAAAGATGTATTGAGGTAAAGAAATAGAGAAGGTTTAACTTAGCTTTTTCACAGTATAGAAGAGTGCTTTACCATGTAGTGCTTGGTGTGATGCAGGATGCAGTCAGACAAGACATATTTAACCAGACTAATAGCTTGCTGCTTCTGAAAGGCCAATGCTCTGAGCCAGCTCTGGTGCTCATGCTGCTCCTCAATGTGCAAATTCCATCCCCTAATCCAGCAGAAAAAGGAAACAAGACAGACATTTCCCTTGTATTGCTGTGTTGTATTTTCTCACAGAAAAAAATATGATCAAGACTACCCAGGTATGCCAAGGGAGAGAGTACATAGATAGATCAGGGATGGATGGAGGAGGTGGAGGAAGAAGTCTTTCCCTTCTTTTGTCTGAGAACTGCTATGTCAGTTAACCAGTTTCACTTGTATGCCCTTTCAAAGGATGCTGACAGACCACATTTGTACTATCTGTGCTGAGAGCATTTTATAAAACACCCAGGAACTATGGATGGAATACAATGATGGCATAAATTAGATGAAACAGATTAAATATCTTAATCCCTAAATTAAATTTTTGGAAATCATGGGAGTTACAACCCAGTTAAAATAACACAGTGCATAGGTGAGTCCAAGAGTTGGAAAAAGTGATTTTATTTATTTATTACAAGTCTCATCTCAGCATCAATGGTATTTTTTTACCTCCTTGGCAAGTTTGCCTGCTTTTTATGCTAAAGATAGAGGTTCAGGACTACCAAGAACAGAGCAATGGTCCCCATTCTGTACCAGGCTATTCCCTACCCTGAATAGTATCCAAAGGCACAGCTGCATCTGCTGTACATGGAGCTTATCCCCAGCACTGAAGAGACAATGTGGTGACCAGCACTATCCCAGGAAAAGCAAACACTTACGGGCTCCCAGGAGTCACACAGGAGAGCTTTGAACAGTCCAAGTACACCATATTTGAAACAGTGGTGACTCAGCCTGATGAAATGTGTGTTCTGATTCATTTCACCCACAAGCAAACAACTAAATCAGGTCACATGAACAGCCCTTAAAGCTCCCGTTTCTCTCCAGTACTAGAAGGGAGCAAAGGTTGCCTAGTTCAAATGCATCTTAAATATCTAATCTGTAGAAATCTAGAAGCTGATTAAATGAATCCCACTTTGGGCAATAGTTTGGTGAAAGAACTACAGTAAAAATTGAATATGAAGAAATTTATGCGGTTTCCTATGAAACGGTCATACTGTTGTTTAAAGGAGAATACAACTTCCCATTTCTCTACACAAAGTTTTTCTAACAAATCAATGTCAAAAGGAGCAAGCATTGTCCTATAACTTCTTCAGGCAGCCTAGTGACAAAATCCAGAAACAGGCCAGTAAACTAGTAAAGAAATGGGAGTTCTGCTTAATAAACAGAAGGGGAAACAAACCCTCTAGAAAAAAAACATGTTTCACATGATTTTTTGGGGTTTTCTGAGTGCTTTACAATTTCCAGAGACATTAACATTATATTCATTTTCCCACATGGAATTTTGCCTTCTACACTCAGGTTAATTTAAAACCAATGAATTTTGTCAAGGTAATGGGGTCCCTAATGTATTGTACAAGAGCATGTTAACTATTGTGTGTAAGAAATAATTCAGAAAAGAAAAAGAAAATTAAGAAAAAATTCTGTGATTATATGAGTTAAAGAAAAACTTACCAAGTTTCAAAATTACTTCTTTCCTCCCATATTAAAATGGTTAGGACCTTTCAGAGAATAAAGAAAAACTGTTATGAAGAGACACCTATCTAAATATCTGGTCCATAAATACATTGCTTCAATGCAATTTCTTGAGTTATTTTCACATTGAATCCAGCTACTGTCATGACAGTTTCTCCTTCTCTGCTCCTATCTTTCCAATTCAAGATAATATAATACTTGGTGAGAAGGAATTGGGACATCCTGTTCCCTTTAGAATCAGAGGAGGCAATGAGACATGGGGAGTTTCTTCCCTCTATGCAAATTAGATGCCACAGAGAGAAGTAGGTAACCCAGACAGACTTCCTGTGTAGAGCAGGTCATTACCTTTCCCTTCAGAGATTCAAATTAAATTAATTTTGAGAACTATCCCTGTCTCTGCCACCCATGCCTGGAAGATTTCTTTGATCATGAAGAAACGATTGCAGAGAGAGAGAGTTGCAATTCTGAAAATAAACCACCTTATTTCAGTTTCAAAATAATTTGACAAGTGGTACCTGCACTTGGCCCCTATGGTACACCCCATAATAGCAGATCTGCTTTGTAGCTCAGCAGCAGTGAAATATTCAGTCAATGCAGTACTGAAAGGGCAGCTGTTGGAAATTTCTCATTTGCCATCTCATTGAAGGTCATGACTTTCCTACTTTTAATATAAACTATTGGCAGACTTATATAAGAAAACTACCACACTGATTCAAATTCAAGTTGTACTTTGAGGATTATTTCACTTTTCATTTATGAGTTTTCTCTGGAAGAAAGCAATGCAAGACCAATGGCATTGAACATACATTGTTTTAGACATGTTAAAAGCAAAGAAGACAAACCCAAAAATGCTTGTTACATTTTCTTTTAACATGAAATTTTTAATGAAACTTGCAAAACAAGACTGCTAGAGTTCTATTCTGACCCTACACGAAATGATGATGATAGCATGAAACACAAGCAGGCTGGCACATGGTAAAAATCCTGGGTGTATCTATACTGAAATGCCCATATCCCATCCCTTCTTCTCACTGACATACATTTACAAATTCAAGTAACAGAAAAGGTAAAGCTAAGGCTTGGTTGAGGAGTTCTTTGAGATGACCCTGTCTGGTTGCCAATGAATGCACATAAAAAGTGTCTCTACTCATATCCATGCAAAAAGTTTAGCAGTAAATGGTGAATAGGCCAATATCACTTTAAACAAATAGAACACCATGACATGTCCTAAATTTTTTTTTTCTAAGAACCATAATTGTAGCTTTTCCATCCATTACTGATAGTAGTTTTGGCAGCCTGAGAGCAATAAAAAATGTTAAAGAAAATACTCAGAAAAATAAGACTATCTCAGAAAACCGTAAATTTTATCTGCCTTTCACAGAAACAAAGACTTAATTATTATATGTGGCAAAAGCTAATGATATAAAAAACTGGTGGCAAAGTAAACTGTTCTTGTTTAAAATTGTAAACTTCGGTATGATCATTTTGAAAAGGCAAATGAATATACTGTATGAATATAACAAAACAGTGAGGAATGGAGACATGAATAAACAAGAGGAGACTAAAAGCCAATTCAAGGGCAGAGAAAGAAGAACACAAACAATGATCTGCATTTCTGCTGTGTTTCTGAGCAACAGCACTCAGAAAAAGCAGGTCAGCTCACCAGGTGGTAGACTGTGCAACTCTTTGATGCTGAACCCTCCTGAAGATGCTCTTTCTGTGTAACACACATGTTCAAGGAACAGTACTGTGTTAAAGCAGGTAAGCATCACATTTTTTTTTTTTTCTTTATTAGGAGGACAAAATGAGCCAATCTTTCTGGGAAATTTTCTCAAAAAATCAACCCCTGTTACATTACCAAACACCAAAAACTGACCCATCTCTGAACATATATTCCTGTGAACGTCGCTGCTTTTCACTGGAAATGTGAAGAACTTCCCTCAGCACTTCACCTTCACCTCAAACCTTTCCAAATAGCACATACAAAACCAGCATCTGAGCCTCTGAAAGCTTTGCAGAGGTTTTTCCTCCATCACTTACTCTGGTGCCCTTTCTTCTAGGGTTTCTACGTTAAGACCCTTATAATTCACACTCTCCTTATCTCAATTCCATACTCTGGGTATTCTTTTGAGAGTTCTTAATATTATGACACAATTCTTTGACGTATATGTCCCCCAAAACTGACCATGGACTATATTCTAAATAGGTTGCATCGTTTCTAGACTAGAATAACAGACTCCTTTACCATCTTCCCCCTCAAAAATCCCTTTACTCATAAAAAGTTAATCCTACAGAGGAAAAAAAACCCAAACCACAAACCAAGAAAAAGCACACAAACCCCAACTGGTCAGAGACAGAGATGTTTTTATTTTCTTTATAGAATAAAACCCAAATTATGGAGCCATAAAGGTATATTTCTAGCCTTACTTGTTATCAGTTTTAATCTATCTTTCTGTGCTTCAGCTAAGTCAACAAAATTGGTTTGAGTTTAGGAATAGAATTTGAACACTTTAATCCACAACTTTATCTAAATATTATAGATATAATGCTTAGATCTACTTTTTCTAAAGCATCATTTACGTTATTTCAGGGTAGTAAGTGTATCTACTCAAAATCCCTGACTGCAACTATTGTGTAAATGCAGAGTTCGCCTGCCTTTTCTGCCTTTTGCATCTCTGTTTAAGTAATCCCAGATGACCTCCAGTTTTACTGCAAATTAAATATTTATACTTGCAGGCATTTACACATTCACACAAAATAAGAAACAGAGAACTGGAGTAAAATTCCTGTGACAGTCTTATAGAAGGCAATCTTATCATGCTGTGCTGTGCTATGATATGCTGTAAAATAATAAATGTAAAAAACATAATGTAATATAAACAATTTCCAAAAGTTGCATTATTGAACACCAGAGCATTTTGCCTTCATTTCCTTTCCAGTTTAAATTTATTCATGGACAGTTTGTTCCCACTTGTTCCTGAGCCAATACTATTCTTTAACCTAAACACTTCCTTCCTGTCTCTGGCTTTACCATCCTGATGTATTTAAAGACAGCAATCTTATCCCTGCTCTGCTTTTGTTCTGCTAAAATTCTAAGCTCTTTCAGTGCTCTTTCATGAAATAGACTCTTCCTTCCCCTGAGAATCATAACAGCCTGTTTCTTGCACTTTTTAAAATTCATTTCTCCTGACTATGAATGAGGAATTGAACAATATTCCAGATCAGGTCTCATCCAAGCCTGCCACAGTCGCATTAATATTCTCTCTCCCTCCACTGGAAATGTCTCCCCTGACATATCCCAGTCTTTTACTTGCTTTTTTCACCATCACTTCACAATGGCAGCACACAAATTATCCTGTGATTGATGAATGCACTCAGATACACTTCCTTCCCATGTCATCCCATTGCTAAGCACTAAAATTATTACAAGGGATTTGCTTTACTTTGTTTATTAGCCTTTAATAATTAAGGTCCTTTGTACTTCACAATTTTATATGCTATTCTATTTACGTTACATCAATCCTAATGTGAAGTATCTCTGAGTAACATCCTTTAACATCATCCTTTAACATCCTTTAACTACATCCTTTAACTAACAGGACCTGCCATTTTCAAATATTCAACACATCTCATTAGAATATTTCTACTTTTTGAGTGAAGTTTATTAATCACAACAACAAAGGATGTGCATCTTGGAAATGACTCTTTAATACTTTCAAACTTAAGCTGAAGAGTTTTGGGTACAGCATTACCCATTTATTTTTCCTGTTAGATGTACTCACTTTAAGCCTTTTATATTTATCTCAATTTTCCCTAGTCAATCTCCATACAGAATAATTGTGAGTTTTATTAAAAAGTGAATTATGTAATGATCCAGATTGATTAGATTTTTTAAGATCTTTTTGTTACAAAACTCAATTATATTTTGAAAGAGATCATTTCAGTCCAGCCTAATCTCTTTTTTTTCTGAAACCTGTTTTTTATTATCCCATTTCATGTTTTTCTCATTTTTTTCCTTCAAAGCTTCTAGCTGTCCAGTTCAGTCCACTACCTATTCCACAATCCTAACATGTATTCACTTACCATACAATATCTTTCTCCTGCACCCTTCAACTCCCCCTCTCCTGCTTTCTGCTTTTACTAATGTCCCAAAGCCTTACACCAGATTTGTGACTTAGAGTCATTTATTAAAAAGTTATCTGTCCCAAAGACAATTTTAACTGGAAATCAGTCGAATTTTATCCCATTTCTACTGTCTTATTTCTCACAGTATGCAGGCAGCATCACCACTGCAAAAAAAATTTTTGACCAGCCATTCACTTCATATTGAGATTTATTAGATTTGCTCTGTCTCTTCCCTGTTCTTATCAGACATCACAGATTTACTTCTACCTTCATTCTCCTCCTCTTTATTTGTTTTTTTTTCCTCCTGTAGAACATTATCACAGCACTTAGCATGTATGTTTTGCTATATATAAAAGATATGAGGAATTTCTGCAACAGAACAAATTTGTATCCAAATGAAATTTATCCTTCTACATGAATTTTTCAGTCCTTGCTGCTGACTCTGAGTGCAAGGGATAAATTGAGTGCTCAGATGTATTGTCCATAATCTAAATTCATGCTCTGTCTAAGATGTGAAGAATGCTAGTATCACATACATCTGTACTTGCTAAAAAGTGTAACACAGAGGATTTTCAAGGTGATTTTCACATTACAGTTTTTCAGACCAAGCCGTTCCCCACTCCCTACCTAAAGGAGCAGTGGAATGAGCTCAGCAATGCAGTCAACAGGACTTGGAATCCATAGTGCACTACTAAAAAACACTAGTTGATTTCCATCCTACAATAGTGTTCAGATAGTTTGCTTCAATTAACTCTGTATTGCTCAGCTTAAGAAACATAAAAATAATTAACTCTTTTCTTTCCTTCATGGACAGAAGGTGGGGGGTGAGGGGATGGAGCTGGGTGGAGAAGCCAAAACTGCCAAGATATAATTTTTTCATTTCAGATACAACTCCATCCGTTCACCCCCAGTGTGACAGATGGCTGATTTTAGGCTTGCTTCTGGATTTCTTGTGGAAGGTGTGAGCAGATACTGAACACCCCTAAGCTCCACAAATTAATAGAAAGTTCTTTTGTGCTGTTCCAATGGAGAAAACTGTTCAAATACTACAGTCCTCTGAGACAAGCCGTATTTACAGAAGTCTGTGGAACTGCTGAGAGCACCACTGTTTAAAAATTTACACCATCCTCCACTTGTACCTCAGTAAAAACACATTTTAGAAATTAATGAAAAAAATAATAAAGGCTCCAGTTTTCCTATGTGAGCCTTGAGGGCCACATATAATAATAGCTGCTATACCCTTTTTCTCTCTTTTTGTTTTCTTTCTTTTTTTTTTTTCTTTTTTTTTTTTTCTGTGAGATGCTGAATTATTTGGACATTCTGCAAAGCTATCTGGCACTTTGTGACCTAATAGAAAAGCAAACATTAAGAATTTACTATTATACAACAGTAACCTGGAGAGATAAATATTGTGCTGAGAGGGAAATGTAAGCTGCAGAAAATTAATAGTAGCCATTGCTGTATGAAAGAATAGTGACCTACTCACAGCTAAAATTTCTTTCTCTCTTGTCTAGCATTTCACAGTCTCCCTTATCTCCTTCTAGCATGGAGCTACATATTTCTGCTTTCCCAGCTTGTATGCAGAGGCCTTTAACCCTTTAAATGTGGCATACCCAAACAGACCAGAATGGGGTCTTTTGGAAAAGATGGCATCTTCTCTCAAGTCAATAGATTGAATGGTGCATTTCTTTCTTATATTCTGTTATTACTCTCTTGATCTTAAAATTTATGTATATTGTAAGTACATCTGTAGGGAGGATGGTAAAACAACTATGAGACATAATTACGTGTGTAGGAAGAAATATGGCATTGACATGTGCAATATCACAAAAGACGGAAAAGAAAAGTGAAGAATGAGAAAATACTTCATTGCATTTAGTGCCTTTGGTGTACAAAAAAATTAGTTTGGGATGTCACAATTTTGTGTCTGGCCTAGATAGGCCAGATCAAGGTATAAACTAGTTCTTTATGGTTATGAATACCTTTTTAATTTTTCTTCTTTTTTCTTTTTTCAGTAGAAATATTTAAATCCCTGTCATCATTCACAGATAGATTATTAGAAAATCACAGACATCATGGGCTGGATACACAGCAGGATAACCAAAAGCAAGATATTTTCAAAAAGATTGCTATGCCTGATACCATTATCACTTAAAAAGAAAATAAAATTAAGGGAAAAAAATAGAGCATCAATCCACTTTTCTTCCTTTCTTGTGTCTCCTGCTGATTGTTTCCTTTCAGTATCTCATCACTTCATCTTGGGTCACAAGCATTACCACTCTCATCCAAATGCTGTGCAAAGCCAGAGGCAATACAAGGGGAATGGTAGAGGTCCATCTTTTAATTTTTTTTCTTTTGCCTTCATGGAACAGCATCATACTGATACAGCCTGCAGTAAGGAGATCAGCAGTGCACTTAGAACCCACATGAGTCCTCCCTTCCTTTTGTCAGTGTCTCACTGGCTGGGGACTGGCATCTCAGGAGTCAGTCACAGCAAATGGTTTCCCACCACTGAGCACTATGATGCCTTGAATGAAGTGTGATCTGATCAGCTGGGGATAATGCACTCACGAATACAAAAGAGAGATGGAAATGCATGAAAATGGTTTTTATTGCAGTTTACCAGAGCTCTGATGGTAAAGTTATCTTGTAAGTGAGCACATTATTTAGACATTCCCTAGGATCAGTAATCTTGAGAAGTTTGCCTGCAGCTTCAGTGATCCTCCTGTGATCCTGATGATAAGTCACAAATTTGTGAGAACTGAGCTCTTGCTCTTCCTGGGTGACAGGTTCATTTTATAATATCTTGTGAAACATACTTACATTTTGTACTTCTTATTCCCCTTTCTATCAAAATGAGTATAATTCTTTAGTTCATCACTGTAGCATTGTGAGACTAAGATTGAAGATCTGAGGTGTTTGGTTAAGATATCTACATATGAAAGATCCTAAGATATGACACTAGAAAAATAGATCTAGCCATTAAAATGCAAAAAATAAGAAGTTTCTGTTTCAATAGAAGTGCACATGAAAATGGGGGACGTGTCCACATTCAGAAAAAACGTCAAACATCAAACTACAGTCTGAGGTTATGGCAGTCTATCCTCAGCCACACTTTCTGGAAGATGTGGGAAAAGGTTATATATATGTGGATACTTCATTAAAGATATACTCATGAAAAAAATTTAGAAGACCTTTTGTTGTCCTGTAAAACTTGGACACAAGGTGAAATCTCATCTTTACAGAAAATAATCAAAGCTTTTAATGATAAAAAAAAAAGCAGGAACTAAATCTTCGGGGGTAAAACTGCGAGGTTAATAGGCATTATCTCCATGAAAATACACACTTCTGTAGTTCTGTACTTTCAGGGTCAAATCTGATGTTTGAAAGATATACAAAAGAGACAATAAAGTCACCTATTTCAAGTCTAAGAATTTAATTTCTAAGAAGTCTGAAGAATGCTTTGGAGGATCAGGTGAAAGGTCAAATTTATCTTATGATTTGCCACACTTAATATGGATAAGACAGAGAGTTAAAAATGATCATAATGTCCAGCTGCACTTTCTCTCTAGTGTTAATGGGGCCATTGATCCTTAAAATAATTGAACTGGACTTCACAGAAATCAGAAATATTGTCATTTGGGTCAGTAGCAGTAGTCTTACCTTTTATTCTGAATGTCATAGTGTTTATAAATCACCATCTGTGAGTTCTTGCCTCACGTGGAAATGTGAGGTAATGCAGTTAGTTAGTTGAAAATGAATAAAAAACTGTGGAAAATCATCTTCTTTATGTGAGATAGTCATATCTTTATGCTAGCAAGCAGAGATTTCTGGCATTACAAACAGATTATTTATTTCATCTGACATGCCCTAGTGAGGATTTAGTAATAGGCAGGGTTGACACACACCCCAGATATTTTGGAAGCCACAGTGGAAGGGAAGATCCATGGGAGATCAGAGTACATATTTGCTCACTGAATGGCAGGTGTGCTCCCGATAAAGCTGCATTCACAAAGGCACCCCTTGGAAAGAAAATTTGCTTCAGACACATGTTTTTAGTTCCTTGTGGAAAGCAAGCAGGACATGAGAATAGCTGTGAATGGATCTTCACTGTGTGATTTTGTTTTGAATTAACACTGCTTTTCTCTCTGTATTCAGCCAGCCACAGCAGGTGGGGAAGTTGGTTTCTTTTATTTAGTTCAGAACTGAAAAAGTAGATTTAATTTTTTTTCTGGATAATTTTGCTGCAGAGAAGACTTCATTGGTTAAAGATAAAACATCAAGAGGGAGGGCAGAATGCCATTGTGTAAGATCTATAAATACACATTGGGTTTATATATATATATCACAAATGCAATTAGACTAGGAAGTGCTGTGCTACTCTTATCTTCATGGAACAAATGTTACTAAAAATTGCTCTAATGTATCCCCTATCAGATGCCACAGCATCTATTTTTCTGAAGTAAAAAACTGGCTTTAAAAGCTGTTACAAAAATTTTAATTTTGTGGTGAACGTCCTTAGCTGTAACTACAGCTTGCAGTGGCTCCTATCAAAAATGAAATAATGAAATTGATCCATCCAGGGAGAATGGACAGGTTTTTCTTGATGTCAAAAGGTGTGAAAAACACTGTTTTGAGGAAATTTGTTTAACAAAATCTACATTAGGTTTGGCAGGCTCCCAATAGCATTTGGTTTCCAATGATCTTCAGAGATCCTCTGTGCCTGTACAAGTCCTGTTTCTGTTTAATTCTGTGAGGAATCAGTTACCAACAACCTGCTTTTGTAACACAGCCATCCCATCCCATCCCATCCCATCCCATCCCATCCCATCCCATCCCATCCCATCCCATCCCATCCCATCCCATCACATGATGTGTTACACACCAGCTACTGACCTGCTCTTAGCTTGATCTCCAAGGATCCAACCCAACCACCTCTGTGATGACTTGCCTTATCACAATGGCAATAGTCTGAAAACTAACATGACTCACTGAATTAAATAATCCCTGAGAATGCGCCAGACATAATATACCAAGGCATTTTACGTGCATTAAGAACACACTGAGCCCTTAGCGTTAGAAATTAAATGAACTGAATTGAATTACTGTGAATGGGGGATAAAAACTTGCTAAACCTAAAATGGATGCACCAGGATCAAACAATTAGAGCAACTGATGGCAATATTATGTAAATAGGGTAGCAAAGATAGACTGCCGGAACAGTCCATGGAATTCAGCATTCTAGAACAGCACAGAGTGGCTTTATTTTATTCCAATCCAGGGAATCTAAAAGGCAAGAAAAAATAAAGCAAAATACAATATCCAGCCAAAAAATAGGCTGCTAAAGAGAAGGGAAGAGTGCTATGAGAACAAACAACAACAAAAAAAATTAGTTTCTCTTGCAAATTAGCACTTCTGGTTTTGATACACTGCATTTTCCCAAGAATTCAACCTGTGGCAAGAATATATTTGTGCACATAAAAAAATGTAATTCTTTTTGTAGATAATACTTTTTTACTTTACTCATAAATTCCATCTCTGAGGAATGTTATTCCCTAAAAAAACATGTCTTTCTTAATCTGGGTAGGAATCAGTTGTAGTGTCCATAACCTGGGATTTTTAAGGACTCTTAAAGTGTTCCTAATCCTGATTCTTTTTAACTGAGTGATAAAATTGTCTCTACTTTAGCAAAAACATAATTAAGACAATACTGTGTGGAAGTTTTCTTTTATATATATTTTTTTGTTTTGATTTATCTATTTCTTGTTTGTCTCAGATTCCACCACTTTTGACTTAGAAACAGCTTGAAGAATAATAATAACAGAGGCATCTGCATATAGACAAAATAAAAAACGCCTTCATTTCATGAAAATACGGTAAAATAAAACTTCCTCATAATGGGGCGTTTTTCTTATTTAAGGTTGTTTTCTATGTAGTCAAATATGGATTTGTGTGACATGTCATAAAGAAAAAAATTTTTTACCAATGCATGGTACTCTGATTCTAAATGAAGTCCATCTGTAGAACAAGTAAAAGTAAAATCTTGCCTGCAGTGGCTGTTCTAGTCACTTGAATTGAAAGACTGAAACTTCACTTTCAGAGGGACAATGCCAGTTACTTATAGGTAGCATTTTTCTGTTTCTGCTTAAAAAATAATTTATACAAATTTCAAAGTTATCCGGAACTTCCACTTTGGGGACAGGACTTGCAGTAGGATTGGTCCAAACCACAAATGCTCAGTGAGTGAACAAACATCTGTTGCAGTGAACATTTTTGCAGCTTAAGGAGAGCCTGAAAGCACCACCCCAAAGTGACCAATAGGGCCAAGATGAAGGGTTTTGACTATCCTGGCAAAAGAACTGCAAGATCTATTTGTATTTCAGACACTCAAGGCAAATACACCCTCCAAATTCTTCTATCATATCTGCTATCTTGAAATTATTATTATTTATAAAAGGTCTGGGGATTATCCTTTTTCTCTAGTGGGATATTTGAGAAATCTCTTTTATTTCTTCTTGCAGAGGAAAAAGAAAATTATTTCTTCCACTTCTGCTCCATAACATATCCCTTTTACTTTTCAATTATCTTTTCATCAGCTGTTTTCTCATACTTGATTCCCTATTAAAAGAGAGTTGAATTCCATCTCTTCTGGTGGTGCCATTCTGCTCTATGCTTGTGTTTATTTAGCATAGAGCACCACAATCAGTACTTTCACCTATGTGATGTACACAGCGGACAACCACTTCTGTGATGAACTAAATAAACAAGTTCCTGGGAAGACAGCTGCAGGAATTTCTGGACTGTTTTGATCACTTTGCAGCTGCTTAGTTTCTTTGAGCTAAAGTTTTCCATTACTGGGTTTATTTGACAAAAAAGAAATAAATTTAGTAACATGATATTATAGCATAATAGTCTTTCTGGAGCCTGTGAAGAAGCATATACCTTTCAGCGACCTTTAGATCATAAAACATTTTCGGTTGGTGCAGTGAGATTTCAATGGGCTGGGCTTGACTTACCCTTAAGGTTTGAACACGGCAATTTCTGCATGTGACAGCATACGAAATTTAACCTGGGCAGTCTTGAGAGTTGAGCAGAGGGCAAGCTAATGCAGTTCAACAAAGGCAAAGGCCGGGTCCTGCACCTGGAGAAGAATAATCCCAGGCAACAGCAGAGTCTGGGGCTGACCTGCTGGAGAGCAGCTCTGCACAGAGGGACCTGGGGGTCCCGGTGGACAACAAGCTGTCCGTGATCCAGCAGTGTCCTTGGGGCCAAGAAGGCCAGTGGGATCCTGGGATGCATCGGGAAGAGCAGTGCCAGCAGGTCAGGGGAGGTGCTCCTGTCCCTCTACTCTGCCCTGGTGAGGCACATCTGGAGTGCTGTGTCCAGCTCTGGGCTCTGCAGGACAAGAGAGACACAGAGCTCCTGGAGCAGGTCTAGCAGAGGGTTGCGGCAGCTGTGGTGGTTTCCCCTCAGAGACACCTTTGGCTGGCTGGATGCTGCAGCTGGGAGCTTGGGACAAGTCCTGGCATGCAGGAGCTCAGGTTTGCCTCTGGCAGAGAGGCTTCAAGGTGAGGGGAAGGAAAGGAGTCGGGTCCTGCTGGAGGGTTTCGATCCAGAGCTTTATTCCTGGCACACAGGCCTCTGAATGCAGCGACAGCTCCAACAGAACAACAAGCCGCGGGGTTGCTGTGTCTTTTAACCCCAGGGAGAGGGGGAGGGAAGGGGTAGGGATCCCACCAACCAGGTAAGGGGGGAAGTCTCAGGGGACAAATGACACCTGGATGGCCCAATGTCCCCAGGGCTGAGAGGCATCTTTTGAACTTCGTCAATCACACGACACCCTTTCTGGAATGCCAAGATTGACAGACACCACTCGGCAAGGGAGGGGAAGGGAGAGGTTATTGGCACACCTGGGGAAAGAACCGGGATGACTGAAACAGGCTATTACATCACACCACAACACTGGAGCATCTCAGTTATGAGGAAGGGATCTGGGCCTGCTCAACCCCAAGAAGAGATGAAAGGGATCAATTGTATACATCAACCTATACAAGTATCCAAAGGGTGGGTGCAGACAGGATGGACCAGGCTTTTCTCACTGGTACCAAGCAATAGGAAAAGAGGCAGCAGGCAGAAGCTGATGCACAGAAGTTGCACCTGAACGAGGGGAACAACTTCTGTACTCTGCAGGTGACTGAGCCCTAGAAGACTTTGACCAGAGAGGTTTTAGAGTCTATTGAGGTAATCAATAATCATCTGGACACAATCCTGTGCCACATGCTTAAGGATGGCCTTGCTTGAGCAGAGAGGTTGGACCAGATGACCCAATGTGGTCCCATCCAACCTGACCCATTCTGTGGTTCTGTGAGCTTACTTGTCCAATATCTGTATTGATGAGGAGAGCCAACAGGTCCTGAACTGTAACTACCAACAGATCCTTTACTCTCTCCCAGCCTTCTTTTATTCAAGCTGGAGACAAAATTAAATTGAAAAGGCTGAAGACAAGCTAGTGAGGAAAGCAAACTAAACGTAACACTTCGTTTTATAGAACATATGCAGGCACTTTTTCAGTCTTCTATTATCAAAAATATTATATGTATAGAAACAGACACCCCTTTGTAATACATGGTTGACAGGACAGGATAGATGTATTTTCTTGTCTCTGCACCTGGAAAAGGAAATACATATTCAACATCCATTAGCACTTTTCTGCAGGCTTTCTGTATCATTTAAGCAGGAAAAAAAGCCCTAAACCCCCAAACAAATAAGCAAAAAAACTATAAGCAAAAAAAAACCAAACCAACCAACCAAATCACCCCAACAACAACAACACAAAAACACCACCACCACAAAAAAAAAAAAAAAAAAAAAAGGGATAGAATAACATCCTGGGGGTCTTTATGGTAAACTTCACTAGCCTCACTCAGAAGAGTTAAATGTAAAGCATAGTAGAAAATATTTTCAAATACTAGGATTTTTTCTCTTGCAGAAAATATTGAGAAGAAGTGAGAGAGACCTAACAGTGACAAAATTTGCCATCAATGGAGAATTTTTCTTCTCAGACATCTCTGATCCTTATTTCTTACTGACTGACTGCTCTGCACTCCCAAAAATCATTTTCTATGACTGCCACTCAAAAGGTAGCTAATTCATATCCAATGTTAGGACTAAATATATCTCTCACAATGCATCAAACTACATTTTCTCACCTTCTTGGAGTGATTTTTAACATTGTGCCTGCAATTTAGCAAATATAGACTGGGTATGCCCCCATACACCTGTAAGTACTATTCCCTTCATCAGAAACCTGTAAAGTGTTCCAGCTAAAAGCTTCTATCAGAATGAAAAGCATTAATTTATTCACCTTCAACAATTCTATCTTTTTTCATTGCTAATAATGCATTATTAAAGGTGGTGGCCACCTTAGATGGAGATTTTTTGCAGCCTTCTTTTGTAATGTTTCATTGACCATACAGAGAGACTGCTTTTTAATTGTGAGATGTTTTCCTTAATATGCTAGCAACAGCAATCCACCCCTCTAGAGCTTCTGGGAAACTTCTGACATCAATTTGCTCTATTCCTGTTTCTGCAAACTGTGAAAACCCTGTGTCAGAATAAAATGAAAAAGTACTATTTGTGATGCTGCATCCACACACTCAGCTATCCTTCTATAAATGTGACAGTTAAATTATTCAATTTATTGTAAACATATCTCATACTTGGTTCTAAATTTTCACCAAGCAGTTTTCATTCTCAAGAAAATGGGCAAACCTACTCACTGGTATCTGACAAACAACAGAGGAAGAAATTCAAGCAGGTGTGTAAATAGTGTGTAAAAGTAATATGTCTTGCTCCTAACCTGCCTCTTCATTAAGCTATTGTTATTTTCAATAATTTAATTAGTAGTACTATAAGCATTCCTTTGTAATTTGCCTGCTTTCAAGAGACAGAATATCTGCACACATTGATTTTCTAGAGTTTTCCAGTTCCACAGTAGACCCACATTTCTGATCCCAGTAGATACAATAACTACTCAGTAGATGTTTTAGCATTTTTGACATTTCAAGAAAAAATATTTTGTTTCTGTAATACACACCACCTCTTTCCAAAGTACTATTAGGCAAAATCAATCCCTTCTTTGAGAGGAAAGGCTCAGAGCTCTTGTGCTGGGTTGACCTTTGCTGGCTGTCAGGTGCCCACTTAAACCACTCTCTTGCTCCCCCTCCTCAACAGAACAAGGGAAGAAAGTTAGATTAAAAAAACTTATGGGCTGAGATAACAACACAGACATCACCCCCTAATCATCATCAAAGGCAAAGCAGACTCAGCTTGAAAAAGATTAAATTAATCTATTGCCAATTATAAACAGAGAATGATACTGAGGAAAAAGAACAAACAAAAAAAAAAAAACAACCTCCAACCAACCAACTAACCATCCAACCAAAAAAACTACCAAAAAAAAACCCCAAAAAACCCCACCCCAAAACAAAACAAACACAAAAAAACCCAAAACCCAGAAAAAAAAGCCCCAAACCCTTCAACCCCCTCTTTTTCCCAGGCCCAAATTCACTCCTTCATTTCTGACACTTCCAGCTCTTCCCCACCACTGCAGCTTCCTTCAGGCATCTCTACCTGGAGAACCCAAAGGAGCAGATTCTCTCTCATGCAATTTTTATTAATATGTGCAATTTTGGAATTTGCTTCCAGAAAAGCATTTGATTCCACACAAAAATGAAAGACTATTGTGTTTTTAAGTACTTATGCTTTAAATTCAATTGAATAGAATAGGGGATGTAATTATAACTGCATATACAATATATGTCTTCACCTCTTTATGCTTACTTTTGCTGAAGACTTGACACAGATATTTTTCATTTGTTTTTCTCACAGTTCCTTCTTCATTAATATCCTCTCAATAACTGCTTTGATCTTTCAACCCAATGTGTGTTCATATGACTGTTTAACCAAGGTCTTTTCAGAATTTGTATTACAAACAATTATTTTCTCCCTGTTTTTTTTTCATCATCTGAGTATTTCAAAGGTACTATCCAGTTTAGCTTCACAGAATAACTGTGAGTTTAGATTGTAGGATCAACTTCATTTCATAGTTGAAGAGCAAAACTGCCCAAAGCCTATTCTAAATCTATTTTCATCTATTGTGAATGCTTTGATTTTGAAAGTAGATATCAGGGATCCTCTTTTTCAGCTACTTGACCAATTCACGCAGTTTAATAGAAAAACAAGTGCACTGCACCCTTGGAATTCAGAGCAATGTCTGTAAGCAACCTCAGAAGATGTCACAGAAAAGAAAGCCTTTCTCTTCCCAAACTGCATGTGCTTAGTGCCTCAAGCATCCAGACATTTCTCTGCAGAATATGGCTCAATATATTTCAGTCAACATCTTCTTTTCCAGGCTCTGAGCTCTACAAGCCCATCTTTGAAGGTCTGTTATCTCCAGAATGACAGTATTTCCTTCTGGACATTCATCTGCTGTTTCCTTGCAACGCTTTGTTTTCAGATCTCTGTTTTCCTCCTCATCAGTCTTGTCCTATGGTATTAGGCTGTTCAGTACAGCTAAGCCCTGGTGTATTTATAAAGGTTTTAGGAAAAAGTTTGGACAGGAATGATTATGAGTTTGGGACTAAAGAGGTTACAAGGGAAACTGAAATATGCAATTACAACATATTTGAGGACTTGCTAGGCAAAATGTACTTCCTGGGGTACTTTCAAGTCAAAAAGCTTTTACCACACGTTCTTATATCATGCTCACTTCACAGCATCAGGGCTGGAATTCTTCCTTTATTCTGCTTACTCCTGACTCAGGTACAGATGGAGTTCCTGCTTTAATTCAACTTGGTTGACTTTTCTGTGACATTAATACCTCTGCTATTCATTATCCTTTCCAAGTTTCACTTACTGTCCCTATTCAGAAAGGGAATATTGCTATTGCAGTATGAGTTTCCTCTTCTCTGTGATAATCAATACAGAACCTTAAAATCTTGTAAGGTGCCATATATCATGAAAAGAATGTGAAAAAACTATACATCAGCTAATTTAAATCTAAAATCTCCAATACATCCCATGTTTCTTAACAAAACCAATTTCAAACATAAAAATAAAACTGTATCCAAACAAGCCTCTGAAAACTTCGTCCCCTCACTCTTCCCCTCACTCTTCAGACGCATATTTTTGGACATGATAAATGAAACCTCTATTCAGTCCAGAAGATAAAACATCTTTATCAAAGAACTGAGAGAGATGGTGTGTTTTGTCTTACATTTCACAGTTGTGAATGCTATATGAAACCTGGTCATATTCTCTTTCATGCTTTACCCTCCTTGGCTCTGAGGAGAAACTTCTGCAGAAATTCCTTCAGGTATTCAATTCATGCTGGAAGGATAAAAATATTACTCAGTGTAAACTGGTTTCAGGGACCTCTTGCAATATTTAAAGAAACCTCTATTCCCATATATATCAGAAGGAACTTTTGAAAGAACTTTTGTATTTTTAGTCTTAAATATTTCTTTTGCTGGTAATCTACCCAGAGTAATCCTCAACCAAATAAGGCTCTATCTAATATAACAGATTTCAAGTTTAAGCTGCAAAACTGCAGCAGTTCTTAAAAATAGTAGCTCTGATTTTTTAAAACATAATAAAAAATACTGCTTTTCTCCCACTTGTTTTTATTTAAAGAAACTCTCCAGTGATGTTACCTGACATTTAAGGAAGATACAAATCTATATGGCCTAAAGCTACTGTCATGGTGTAGAAAATTCCAGTCCAAGTGATTAAAGTTTCAACACAAATGACAAAAGATAATGGGAAGTGTCTGGTAAGCTAGCTAAATATATGTCTAATTACAGACAGTGATGATGACTTTTCTTGTAATATGCCCACATTTTTCACTAAAAGAGTAGACTTTTTTTGCTTCATTCCTTTTCAGCTATTGCTGTGTCTTATCACATATACTTTTTTGTAGGCTTTTTTCCTTCAGTTTCATTACCCCAGTTTTTGATGATCTTATGGCATGACTTGAGTTCCTGTATGGTGAATTCCTTATTGACAGTGATGTGGTCATGAAATGAAACTGAGATGATTGATCACTCTTAAGAAACATTGATCCTTGACTTTAACATTTTTTCCTTAATATTTTCCTGAATATATGAAAAAAAATCCGTTTATAACTTAGCTGTTTAAATTGTTATAAGTATAAAGTGTTTCATCTCATTGCTGTTCATTTGGCAAACTTCTGAATCACATACTTCATGGTGACTGATAACCTCCCTTGGCTGTGTATTAATCCCAAGGAAGGAAGCAGCCAGATCATTTCACTGACAGCCAGTGTGTCCCTTGAATATCTACTGAGCTCTGAGTTAACTAGCACAATAATCACTACTTCATATGCCTTAGACTTAGGATTTTGAAATTTCTTTTATTCTTTGGTGATATACACATATTTAATGGTTGCTCCTCCATTCATTTTTTCAGTTAAATATCAAAACAACATCATATTAATGACAAAAAAAGTTCTTCACAAAATACTTGCTTAGATGAAGCTTCACTTTTATGCAAGCTGTATTGAGGTCAGAAAATGATGAAGACATTTAATATATAGAAAAGCTGTTGACAAATATGACAAAAAATTCTCATGGATTTTTCAACCAGATAACTTTCTCTCATTTCAATATCAACAAACTTAGTGTCAGTCTCATGAAGAACTGAAGGCATTCTGTTTTCACAACTATTGCATAGTTTTATATCTCTCTGAACATTAATTCCTACTTGCTGAGATACAATTCAAATGTAATGAATCAATTTTAACCTTCTTTGCTAGGAAGTTTCCTCTTTCCACATTTCATTATCAAAGTGTACTCTTCATCCCTTTTTGAATCTTCAGAGTTTTGAAAGCTCCATTCACAGACAACTCACATTCAACTTTCTCATTGCTTTTCATCTTTCCAGTAAGTTCATACTGAAAAGGACTTGTTATAAAGCCTGCCTTGTACAAAGGATTATGTTTGCTATATCCAAACATTTTGGCCAGCTATGTTATCTAACCTCTCTTTCTGTTTAGTTCTTTTTTTGTCTGGCTGAGCTGAATTCTGTTATACTCAGTTAATGTGCACTGTCAAAGAAAAAGTTCTCTATGACTTGATATCACACACTTGACTCTAAAAGTTAAATATTTCTCCTCCTCTCAGAAATATTTTCCCCATTTTCAGTCAAAATCTCTCTTACCAAATATTCCATAAGTCAACAGTGCGTGTTAGCACATAGGCTTTTGTTGCAAGGGGTCATGTAATTGTCATTCTCTGAATTTTTGCCTTTCAGAGAAACTGTTATTCTGTAACTGGCTTCAGGAATGCATATTAGAGTGGTCAGCTTCTGAAGCCATTTAAGGTAGTTCACATGCTGCAATTCTATACAGAATATGAGCATACAAAGGTCTTAAAAACGTTTTACTTGTAAAAAGATATGTTGAGATGCTTCTGAATTTGCTCATCATTAATCAGATTTATTACAGTAATTTAGCAACATTGGAAAATGTTACACCTATTTTCTATAAACAAAAAAGAGGAAAAAAGATGAAGAAACAGCTTGCAGAGAAATTTGCTGTAGTGCCAGAAAATGGAGTAACATCTCCCACCACAGAAAAATTTTGTCTTCTAACAGGGCATGTAAAAATTTAACACATATTTAAAACTTAACTCTATACACATTATTTACTTTATAAGTAAAGCCCCTAAGCTCATGAAAGGCCAAATGTGTCCTGACAGTATTATGTCTGAGAAGAAATTAAAGCTTCCTTCACATATAATGGGGTGATCATATTGCTATTTCATTCCAAATCAAATTGATCTAACAGTCAACCCAAATTGCATTTTTTCAGAGTGCTAGGAAATTTTGCCTTCACTCTCCCTATATGTTTTTTGTTCTTACTGGGTGCAAATTTAAGAATACCTGTATTAAGTGAAAGGTGATGATACCACAGCTCCAGAGAAGTGTTCAATTCCTCTGAGGTGGATTCTGCTGTCAAGTTCAGGAGCTACCACACACTACAGCCCAGACACAGTCATGTAAAAATACCCAAAACTGGAATGATTAGAAGAAAATCTCTTTATGCTCTGACAACTCAAAAAACCACTGACCAAATATTTTTCCAATCAGACTCTACTCTGGATACATAGCAGCTACAGCCACTATTTCTCTAAATAACATTCAAGTGACATATTCCAGAATAAAATTTGGATTTTCTTTGTGCTTTTGTAGTTTTCATACAGGCAACATGTGAAGTGACATATTTTCAGATATTTCAAGATCAGTCTGACATGAATTGGACTGCTCTTTAATTACACCTCTACATTTCATAGGTGAACACTGGAATAAAATATTGAGATGATGACCCCCGATCACCACAGAAATGACTGCAACTACTATATTTATGACAAAATATTGGTTTAGATGTCTCTGTGTTGAATTTGGATCTTATTTATCAGTTATTATGTTTGGGGTTTTTTTCCTCTTTCCCTCACAACAATTTTTTAAAGACATAGGACATATTCTTCAAAGACATCCTTTTAAAGACAACACCATGCTGGCCAAAAAAGGGCAAAAAATTAATAGAAAATATTCTTTTCTGCCAACTTATTCCTGGTCCAGGAAACAATCCAGGCTACTTGTGCAGTTCTATAGAGATCCTCCTGTGCTATGCATTATACAAAAACAAACAAAAAGATAGTTCCCCTGAGACTGCTTTTATTGTACTTCTAAGATGAGAAAGCTACATATGAATCATAAATAAACCAGAAGATTCATTCAAAATTCCCTATAATCACTTACCTGTGGCCACAATATTCCCTTTTTTCATTTTTGAGAGTTTTAAGATTGTCAGTAATCAGAGTCACCTTATTTCCAAGAACAAACTTGTAGGTGGAAAATTTAACTGAACAATATTTGTAATGGTCCACCAAGTAGCCTCATTAGCCATGATTTTTAAAAAGTTGAAAACTGTAAATTGCTTTCTCCAAAGTTCAGAAGTACTGCAGAACGTTTTCATTAACATCATTAATAGAAGTTATTAAATAGCATGTTTAGGGATGACAGGCTAGAAGAAGAATTCTTTGAGACCAGCCTTGGGACTTGAGGGCATCAGTGGCTGACAGCCTGGATACGAGATGTCAGTGTGCACTCATATCCCAGAGAGGCAAACGTGTCCTGGGCTGCACCCAGTGGGGGCAGCAGGGCCAGGGAGGGGATTCTGCCCCTCTGCTCTGCTCAGACCCCACCTGCAGGGCTGCATCAGCTCTGGGCTCCCAGCACAGGGAGCACAGGGACCTGCTGGAGTCTCCTATGAGACCTCTCCTATGAAGACAGGTTGAGACAGGTGGGATTGTTCAGCATGGAGGGAAGAATGCTCCAGGAACACCCCTGATTGCTGTGAATAATAGAATAATAACCTAATAGAATAGAGGGAGAGTGACTTTTTACATAGGCAGATAGTAACAGGACAATGAGTAATGGTTATAAACAAAGAGAGACTTGGATGTTAGGAATAATTTACTCAGAAGGTAGTGAGATACTGGATCAGGTTGCCCAGAGAAGTTGTAGAGGCCTCATCCCTAGCAGGATTCAAGTCCAGGCTGGCTGAGTCTTTGAGCAACCTGGTCTAATGGAAGGTGTCCCTGTCCATAGCAGCGGGTTTGGGACACGTTATTTTAGGTCTCTTCCAACCCAAGCCATTCCATGATTCTGTGATCTTCTCTGAGAAACCCTGTGCAGTCAGCAATGCTCCATTCTTGAGCCTTGTCATGGCAAGAACAGGATTCATATTGGATGGGCTCCAGCCTTGATCTTTCTTGTGTTTAGTTCCCTTAAAATGAGGTCCCTGGTCTTGTGAGTTAGGATAGTGTAAGGTTCTAAAAACAATGGTGATTTAAATGTTAAATGTAGCAATAGATTTTGAGACTTATTTCTTTTCAAGTTAGGTAAATACATTTTTTGTACCTAACGTATATTAAATAAACTAAGAAATACTTTAGACAACTTACAATCATTAAATCACACTGCTATGGCTGTATAAAATGAAATGTATGCATTTATATGTCTCAGTCTTCAATCATCTTGAATTTAAAGTCATAAAAGCACATTTTATATACAATAAAAGTCTGCTTTATTACACCAGAAAGTCTAGTAAGATTCTGACTTTCTTCTCCGTTTTCCTTTTTGTATACTATTGCAGTCTACACAGTCTATATAAAAATATTTACACTCTTCTTTATGAGTCATTGCAAAAATTAAATTATATTTGGTGTAATAAATATTTTGCCATCAAAATAGCAGCCTCATTACAATTTATTATGAATATTATTTTTATCAAGGCTGATGGCATCCTGGCCTGGATCAGCCAGGGTGTGGCCAGCAGGAGCAGGGCAGTGACCGTCCCCCTGTGCCCAGCACTGCTGAGGCCACAGCTCCAATCCTGTGCTCAGTTCTGGGCCCCTCAGTGCAAGAGAGACATTGAGGGGCTGGAGCGTGTCCAGAGAAGGGCAACGGAGCTGGGGAAGGGTCTGGAGCACAAGGGCTGTGAGGAGCAGCTGAGGGAGCTGGGGGTGTTCAGCCATGAAAGTAGATGAAAGGAGGACCTTGTGCTTTCTGCAAGTACCTGAAAGGAGGTCATAGACTTGTGGGAGTCAGTCTTTTTTCACAGGTAGCAAGTAATAGGATGAGAGGAAATGGCCTCAAGTTGCACCTTGGGATATTTAAATTAGGGAAGAGGAAAACTTTTTTCACACGAAGGGTTGTCAAGCATTGGAACAGACTCCACAAGGCAGTGGTGGATTTACCACTCCTGGAAGTGTTCAAAAAACATGTGGATATAACACTTGAGGACATGGTTTAGTGGTGAACATGGTGGTACTGCTCAGTTGATGGTTGAACTTCATGATCTTCGAAGTCTTTTCCTGCCTAAATGATTCTACAGTTCTACAATTCTATTTCAAATGTACTATAATGCTGACTACTGTTTATACAGTCCCTGTAAAAAGTCTGTACACTTTATTATATGGAGAGTAACCTTCACAGTTACATTGCAATGAGATTTAAATACCCAACAGTAAGATTTGTAAACTGTTTTGCATTTCCTGAAGGAAATACAACAGCGCAGCAGAGAAGTAAAAATACTAAAATGAACACATGCAAAAAGAAGCAAGTCAACTCAAAATACAGAGAGAAATGAGGAAACCAAGGATTAAGCATATCACCAACATTCTCAAGTAATGACAGATGCATTTCATTGATATTACTAATAAAAGTTATTATTAAACTTTACAGTAGGGCCTAAGCACTTATGGAAGTGGACACAGCACAAATGGCAACAAAAGACAGATGTTACAATCTTTTTCATCCAAGAGATACAACATTAAATTTAAAAAAAATTGTACAGTGGTAGACCGTATCAATAAAAGTATTTTCAGAGGCTTAGGAAATATTAATGCCATTGTATAATGTACTCATGAGATTTCATCTGGAAACTCTATAAAGTTCTAGCTATCCTCACACAAAAAGAAAAAGAGTTAAAATTTAAAAGCAGGAGAGAAAAATTCCTAGCATGAACAGGGAAATGAGAAAGGTTGTTTTCACAGACAGCACACAAAGACCATGACTTGCTCATTTTACCAAAATGAAGGCTGTAATGTGAAAAGGAATTACAAGTGACTTTTTTACAGAATGAAGGAATGAAGGAAGGTGTAGGAAGATGAAGTAGGATGGTGTCAGATGGAAAGAGAACCAGTGTGGAGGAAGAAGAATCACATAAACTGCAAGAGAGACTAACACAAAAAAGATGCAAACTAGACAGAAATAAATTCAGGTTGAAAATTATGGTTCTGTTGTGAGCTTCTGGAACAAGCTTTTGGTTTACATGTTGGAAAGAGGGGAACCCATATCTAAATTTTATATGGCCCTGATCAGGTCAGTTCACTGATAGCAGGGAGCTTGAATTTAAAGGCCAGGGCTTTCTTGCAGCTACCTCACTTCATATTGGTTCAAGGAGTTCATTGAGTTTCATAGCACTGAATCTTGATAAAATGAAAGATTAGACACATTGAAAAAATTAGCCCTAATCTCCAGCACTGCATTATAAATCTTCCAGAAATTACCATAGTTTGTTGGAGTTTCTGTTCAGCTCTTGGTCTCTACTGTCAAACTCTAGTGACACTCAAGACTGCTAACATGGTAGATTGAGTTCAGACATGCAAAGAAAATCACAGCACTTATGTGCCTTTTTGTGTGTCCTTTTTTTTCTACTAATGATTTTCCCAAGGTATAGTGCAGAGTGTGTTTGCTTTTAATCCCTGAAATTTGACAGGGTATAGATTTTTATAGATACAATCACCATGGTATCCCAACACTTTCTATATTGGGACACTTCAGCACTTGACTTGATCAGAAACACTCTTTTAATGGATTTCCAGAAGAGTGTCAATACTTTTATGCTAATTTTACTGTGTAAATTGGATGAAAAAAAAAAAAAAACCAAACAAAACCAAAACAAACCAACTCAGCTAGAAAAATACAATATTATCATAATTCAAGTGACACATGTTCTACACTTTCTCTGATCCTGGAATTGAAAGAATTGATCCAGACAAGACACTGAACTATATATTCCAGAACATCTGCTAAATTTTTAAGTACAAGCTCAGAAGAAAATACAGTCAGCAGCTTCCACTTGCTTTTTTATTCTTACTATTACCAAGTGAAAGTAATCTAAGGTCAAAAATTATTCCAAATAATATGCAAAAGCTGTGGAAGATAAATCTAAACTGAAGAAAATAATCTTATTAACTATCTAAATATGTTAGTTGTGCTCATTAATCTTGGAGAAAAAGTCATCTGCTAGATTCTGTTCTGTTAATAGCTGTGGGATGACAGAATAAACTGGGGGAAAAAAATAAAGCAGAAAGTGTAGTAGGTCTGGGAGTTGTGTGTATAGAACTGTTCATAGGGAGAGACTTGCACTGCACAATACAAATATAGAGGGTGCACCCACTTCCTGAGAGCTGCAACATCCCACGGCACTGCAGACACCCAGGAACACTGGGAGAAATAGGGCTGGGTGTAAGACCAGGGACCAGACCTGTTGCCCTGTTCTTTTAAGTTCTTCTAAGTTCTTCTAAGCCTTCTGGTGTTTAAATTTTTGTAATGGAGTTTCTCACACACACTTTCATGTAAATAACGATTGTTTTGCATCATGGAAGAGCAGAAAATTGATGGACTGTTGTTTGACCAGTGTCATTGAAGAGGAGGCAATTTCATCCTCCAATCCAGGGTCATTTTTTGAATCCTATATATATATCGAGGTCGAGAATAAACTTCCCTTCTTTTTTACCTTGGAGGTTCCAACACTAAAAATAGTTTTATTTTGTGTCCTATTGTGACACAGACCCACCTGCACACCCACTGCCTCCTATGCTAAGGGGAAAGTGGTTTGTCTTTTGAAACTACCTATTTCCTCCCCTTGGAGATGCTGATGAAGTCACAACTTTGTAGACAGTGAGGAATAAGCAGAAGTAAATTGAAACACATACCATGACACCTCAAAAGGCCATCCCAAACTATCCAAATATATAGATCTTCCTAAATGGGATCTTTTTTCTTTACAAGACATAGACCAAGTGTTAATTTCCTGGAGATTTCTGAGGAACCTCTGTAAGTTTAATCAGGCCTAAAAAATAAATCAGAATAAAATCCTGCCAAGCTCTTAGATATTTTAACGTGTTTCCCCAGGAAAAGGATCTCTGCTACAAACAGAAATATTCATGCAAGTCTTTGTTGCAGAAAATGTCTAGTCTAATTCAGCAGATATTTTATTGAAAGGTCAGCTACAGGAGTGCTAGGAAAACCTCTATTTCACACAACATGATGCTTCTACAAAAGTGTAAGATATATTCATAAATGTCTTTCTTCCAGCCTTGCTCCAGCAGTGTAGTAACTTATTTCATAAATAGCCTATGTCTGCATGCCATTTGCATTTTTTGTGAAGACAAGCCATAATTTTTTTACTGAATGCAATAACCCAGAAACTACTGCATGGTTACATGTTGCAATGATTGGCCTAATCTGCTGGTTGAAATTGAAAAAAATAACTATTATCTGTATTAACCATGCACCTAACTTTCCTCTTTCCCTCCCAAAGTAACAGCAACCTTAGATTACAGATGTTTAGGAGTTATACATGCATGTTATATAAAGGCATAACGGATATACTGGAAAGATGATGCTGAGAGAAGTCCTATAAGTTTAAAAATAATTAAATTATTGCAAAAGAAAATTTCAAAACTGAAAAAAACTGATTGCTGTATGAACAGGAGAATCTGTTCAAAAGATCTACTTTAGCATTTCACTGATACACACAGTAAATGAATTTAGGGTAAGGGAAACAGTACAACTGGATAGTTACAGATAAACCAGAATTTTCAGAGATGCAAATCTTATTTCAATCTTTTAATTCATCACAAAATAAATCTTAAGTGTGTGGCAGAGCATCAGTGAGAGGATGGAAAGGGGAGATAAAATTAAGACTGACTTCTTGAGCATCCCCCCTGAGTCTTCTCCCTGGTGGGATGGGGTGAGGGGCAGAAAAGGCCTTGACTCTGCGCAGACCCTGCTCAGCAGTGACTAAAACATCCCTGTGGTACCAAGACTGTTTCCAGCACAAATAATTTTATTAAATAGTATTTTCTATCCCCAAATCCACTTTTCCTAGGTTTCTTGGGAGTATCTTCTGTGCATTAGGTTATTGGAGAAAAGAAAAATTGCCTTCTTGCCTGTCTAATGCAGATATAACTCAAAAATACATCTCTTTTATTATGGAACCCTCAATTTCACCTGATTACTATTATTTTTAAGTTTTAAATAAGTAATTTACATATTTCCATATTCTTCGCTGGACACTCTGAAAATGTCAGCTCCTTATAATCTCTTGCTACAGACCTACTTTTTTAAACTGGGGAGTTCATTCTCTTTTTCCTCATGCTGAATGCTTGAAATGTCCAGAAAAATTTAAATGGAAACAGCTTTCAGTGCAGAAGATAATCCTAGCAAGGTTAACCCTTTGTGAAAACATTTTCACTGTTTTGGTTTTAAGTGGGGGGGGGAGATATTCAAGAAAAGAAGAAAATGTGACAGAAAGAACATAAATTAAATCTTAGAAATTAATTAAAATCATTGTTCCTTTCTCATTGTTTCCTTTATTTAATCTGTGCAGTGGTTAGATTCAAATACAAGCCCTGTTCTCCTGCTATTTCAGGCAAACAATCAGAATTTTTAAGAGCCCCTTATTGCCCTGATAAGTCAGGACCCACAGATTTGTGCAAAGAAACAAGGTTACATCAGAATTTAAGGACCTTCTTCCGAAAACTGCTGTGAAAAACTTTCAGTATTTCCTTCTCCAATACAGGGTTCTTGCACACGTCTGTGGATATTTTTGTAGCAGTGTGATTATTCCTGGCAAGGACACCTCAAAACACTTCTCCAAAACTTCCTTGGTCCTATGACAGCTGCTGACCTAGTGACAATTTCTGACAATGGCTTAAGCACAAAACTATCACTGCAAGGTAAGAATCACTTGAAAAGTCGTTGTTTGATGGCCATTTTTTTTCCAGCTACAATAAATAACTTGTCGTTGGTAGTGTTGTTGTTGTTATATTCTGTTTAGCAAACCTCAGCAACCAAGTGATAAAATGGCTATTGAAATTCAACAGTAAAGTGAGAAGTAATTCAAGAAGGAAAAAATATCTTTATTGATGGATGCTGAGGACTCCGTGTCAACCACCTTAACTGAGAAAAAACTATGAGAACTTCTGTGGATAGTTCTCTGAAAATGTCAGGAAAGCACTCAATCAGGAATTCAGGTAGCAACTGGATGTTGAGGGTCATTTCAGAACAAATTGAGAACAACATACAAGAAATCACTGCATCACTTTTTGAACTCATGGTTTCCATTGGAAAATTTCATAAAGGTCTGGACAAGCCATTGCAAAAAAGTATCCTAGAAGATTAACACAATCATAGAATATTTTGCATACTACAGGAAATTACTTAGATTTCAGCATGGAAAAGAAATAGGATGATTTCACAGGAAATATCTAATGACATAAAAAAGGAAGGAAGATATGTCATTATGTATCATAGAAAGATAACTGTGTGGAGACAGGAAATAATAGGAAATAATAGGGCAGTTAGTGTAGATCAAACTTGAAATTGAAATGAAATTAAATTTAAAAAAAATAAAATAAAACTGTGAAATTTATGAATGTGGGAAGCCAAGAAAGGTTAAAGTACAGGGGAGGGCTCCAGATAGGTCAGACATACTTATGAGGTGTGTTCTGCAGTTTAGCCATTTATTTTTTTGCTAACTGGCCCAAACTAGCTCTTGATTATCATGACTCCATCTTCCAGATTATTATTATTTGAACTGTCATATTAGGAAATAACTCAGCTGGATTCATGGCTTTGACCTGCAAAATAATCAATTATTTACACAATGGTGCACTGCCATCAGGATAAGTCAGTGTTTCCCACATTGGAGTACCCAGCACATATTAGGCATTCTTCTATGTTATGAAAAGTACAGAAACAAATCCCACCAGTTTGCAGAAAAGAATCCTGCCTACTGCCCACAATGGGCAGGAAGGGAGAGCATTTCCTAATCTTCAACACAATCTTCTTTAGGCATCTAAAGTACTCTGGCCTAATTTACTGAAAAGAAACTGCCTGGTGAGTTCAATAGCGCTTCTGAACTTTCAGCCCCTTTCCTCTGCCTTCAAATCTCTCTGTGATTTAGCAACATGACTTCTGCAGATTAGTGAGTGCCCATTAAATGGAGGTTGGGATAATCACAAATGCTGGAGCAGCAATACATTTTCTGCGCTACTATAAGCAGCAGGACTTGAAAACACACAAAATCCACGTGCTTGCAAAGAATCTTGTGTAGGAATCTCTCTTTTGACAGGTTTTCAAAATACTGCACAGAGTGAGAAGCTGCCTGCTTGTCACAAGCCACACATTGCTAATGCCACGTGTAAAGGGTTCGAGCAGCAGCAGTGTCTCTTTGAAGTGGGTTCGGCTTGGAGCTGCATCCTCTCCAGAGCCCCAGAGCTCTGCAGCCTTGCAGTACACACACATACACAGCTACTCCAAAAGCTCTGGCAACACCAAACATTAATTAGTGGGATGAATGCAGCTCATCAAAGGGTGCAGCAAGATTAGGGATAGCTCCAGGTAAGGCAAGCAGGGGCCACAGTCCCACACTGAAGGGTGCAGTGGCACTGACACAGGGGAGGGCAGGGCAGGGCAGGGGGGTGACAGCACAGGGTCCTGTCAACAGCCCAGTGGTCATTAGGCAATGGAAAGGCAGCAAGTCAGCAGCAAATTCAAGCCGGGGAATCCGCACCATTTTCTAGGAATAAGAGCAGAGGCAGACACCCCTACAACAGGGCTCAGACAGGGACTCGGTGGCCCTGGACTAGGCTGGAACCCTCTCTCAGAGGTGTGGAGAGGTCCTAGGAGAGCCTTGTTAAGGCCATCAAGGACTATCTATGCCCTCAGGGCCCCTGCATCCGTATGGAAGGTAAACTCTTCTGCGCCTAACAATCACGTGCAAGAATACTTGTCATTCGAGCTGAGATGCTCAGCTCAGAAATGGAAAATGGAAAGTACTGGGCTGTAAAATCACAGCATACTGCCCTTTGCAAGCTTAGCTCACTGTAAAAAAGTTATTTTCACATTTCCAATGAAACTCTGACATAGCTAAATTGATTTACAGAAGCATTTAAAATAGAAATGTGTGGGGTTTAAAAAAACCTGCTGATTTTATAGTAATCTCACAAAACGGAGGTTGTGTGCACCCTTATTACGACAACAAGCAATTCATCAAAACAATCGTGCTGCTATAATGTGAGCTGTTGGTAGTACTGTGCAGAAAACATAGAGCAGAAACAGGTGCCTGAGCCTTAAGGAAAAACCAGCAATAATGCTTCCATCCTGTTCTGCATCTGCAGACTACATTACCTCATTAACTGCTGCAGTGGCAGCACAGGTGAAACAGTGATGCTGTCCCTGACTATAATTCTCACCCACCCAGTCTGTACTGGGAATTTACATCAGCATCCACCCTCTTTCCTTCTGGTCTCACTGGTTGTCTGCTTTCAGTATGCAGTTATCTCATTTTTCTACAGTAGAGCTCAATAAATTAATTTCCCTAAGACAAGACTAAGGAGTCCTGGCATTTTAACAGCACTTGAAGACATCATCACAGTGTGACACTTTCAAACACTGTTGTTAAGGGTGAATGCATGATCCAGCTTCAAAGACTGACACTTGCCACAGAAACTGCCTGAGTTACCTATAGCTTATCATGCCTTGTTCTTGTTGCTCTGCTTGTGAATCAGTAAATATGTAAAACCAACATGTAAGGAAACCTTTCTATTCCCCACCAGTCACTCAAAAGGTTTCTCTTTATTTTTTTAAATTATTTGGGACCATTTTGCACCAGTCAATTTTAGCATCCCGGAATAATCAAAACCTCTTTAAAAAACAATAAACTTGTTTGGAAATTTATCAGTTTACTAATGGAATTTGCTGATAATGATTGCCTGTTCAAAGCTTTTATTACTTTCCAGTCCATTTTCTAATAAAATTTACATCTGCAATATATCAATAGGCACATGATCAAGTTTGTTTATAAAAAGAGCATGTGCTAGATGGAAAAAAATCAATATACTAACTTTGTATCCTAACAGCTAATTTATAGTAGCATTTGACATTAACTTCAAATAGTTGCTTCATCATTTTCGGGCAGTGTTTATGCGAGGGGAAAAATCTTCAGTTCCAGTGTTCAGGCAACAGGAACTATACAGAAAAGCTTCTGTAACTGATATGACTTGATGAAAAATACAAGTCTAATAGCCTCTACTGTACTGGGTGTGTGCAGCCAGGTTTTGGTAGTAGTGGGGCTACAGTGGGGGGCCTGCTTTGAGAAGCAGCCTGCAGCTTCCCCCTTGTTTGACAGAGCCAATCCATCTGGTGTTGGATACACCACTGGTTAAACCTGATCCCATCAGTGATAGTTGGAGTGCCTGGGATAACACAGTTAAGAAGGGGAAAAAATATTGTGCAGAAATAGCTGTGGCCAGAGAAGTGAGGAGTGAGAATCTGAGAGAACAACAACCAACAGCAAAGAAGGAGGGGCAGGAGGTGCTCCAGGCACCACAGCAGAATTTTCCCTGCAGCCCTCAGTGCAGCCCATGGTGAGGCAGGTGTGTCCCTGCAGCCCATGGAGATCCATGGAGATATCCACATCCCAGGCCAGAGCAGAGGGATGCCCAAAGAAGGCTGTGACCCCGTGGGAAGCCCATGCTGGAGCAGGCTCCTGGCCAGACCTGTGGCTTCTTGGACAGAGGAGCCCATGCTGGAACAGGTTTGCTGGCAGGACTAGTGACTCTGTGGTCAGGAAAATAAATTCTCAGGCTTAAAGACAAAGTAATATACAGGAAATAATTAACTTTTTTAAAGTACCATTCAGCAGTCATTCTCCAGAATTACTCTGGAAACCAGCTTATCTTTTTCTTTCATAACAAAGGTAATTTTTCATTACTTAGATTCATTTGCCTCACTTTCTTAGAGGTTTTCCAAATCATAGTAGCTCTGTGCATTACAGTCTTCGGACCGGACAACAAAGTATGTGTTAATGACTAAAAGAACCCCTAACCTACATTTCTGAAATTTTAGTAACCCCACAAAGCATCGTGGTTGCTGACTAAAATGCTTTGACTTTGAAACGATCTACATGAGTCAATTGCTCTATTTTAGGCTAGAGAAAAATCCAGCAGCATGGAAAAAAAAAGAGCAATCAGAGGACATGCCAGATTATGTGATGCTTTTGTTTCAGTCAGAGACCCAAATATCAGTGTACTTCTGCTTCAATTTCAATTTTGTTGTGTTATCAAGCATAACACCATTTCACAAGAACAATACCATCAACACGAAATCTACCATATGTGGCAAGCCTACATTTATAAATAATTATAACATATCCATATTTACCTGGGACTATCTGGGTATAAATCAAAATTCTGAATGTTTAATTTCCTATCTGTATATCCTCAACAAGATTTTTATAGGTAAAAAAGACATTTATAGTTGAAGAAAGTCGAATTATGCCTGAATGTTTTGCAGTACAAGGAGAAAAAAAAAGACAGTAATTTTTGCAGATATATCTCTTTCTTAAAAAGTCTGCTCACTTCTAGAGGATCTTCCCCACTGTCAAAGAATCTGCATGCTGAAGTTCTCAAAGGCTGGTGACATGGCAGTAAATATTCAGTAGAAAATTTAATTTCATACTCATTAACTTTCTGAAAACAATGTTTTTGAGCAGAAAGCTGGTATTCCTTTTCTACAAATCTAAGTTATGATCCTGAACTGAAACAAGAGCCCAGTTCCCAAGACAGAAGTTAAAGACAGTATTGTGCATCATGAAAAGAGGCTTTTAAATAATACACAATAAATAGAAATGGAGTCTTTTTTCAAAGCCTAGCTCTACATCTGTGCTCAAAAAGCATGAACCATGAGCCACATGACGAATGTCTGTAAATGTTCACTGAGACTCAGAGTAAAGGTCAAAATATATAATATCAGTCAGTCAATCAGTCCAGCATCGGTTTGCATTGATTTTCACAGACTATTTTTTGAATGCACAGGTGTGGCATTTAAACCATTTGCTGCTGCAAGTGTTAAGAAGCATCACAATGGTCCTTCCCCATATTTCAGCCCTCTACCTCACATTGTCAACTTACTGTCTCATGCTTGCAACATGGTAAGTCATTCTGCATTGCATTAACTTTGAATAATTCCTCAGAGGTAATAGGACTATTTCAATGTTAAATTATATATGTAAATAATTTTAGAGGATCAAGACTACACTGTGTAAATATGTGGGTCACATATTATGCCTGAAGTATATTTGAATAGTATGGTTGAACATGATCTATTTTTGAACATACTACAGTCAAACTTTTGAAGTTCAAATATTATAATCTCTTAAACTTCTATTAACAATAATTGATAGGGTTTTTTTTAGATATGCTGACACATTGGGATTCATCTTGTTGGGGAGAAAACTCTAAAGCAACTACAGTAGGCCTTGACCACTTGGAAATAATTTTATCATGCCTTAACCTCTCTCAGCTATCACTGTTTTTACTATTACCTGACATTCTTCTCAGCCAGCTCCTACTTGTCTATTTGGCTGGGGTTTGCTTCTATTAAGAGCTTTTATGGTGGGCCATCTGAAGCAGTACACTTTATTTCTTCATGTGCATAGTACCTGATGGAATCTCAGAACACTTTAGCACTAACAAGAGCTGCTTCCAATATCTTGGAATATATACCGCTAGATTTCTACAAGGTTTCTTTCTTCCTCTGCCTAAGCAAGCAGGCCTAAACTCTTGAAAAGCATTTTTACTAAAAAGTTCACCAACTCAGTGTAAACTTAAGAGCAAAAGACTAACTATGAAAATTGATACTGTTTGAGGGAAAAAGTGACAGCTGATTTCCATGAAATTTTATCAGAAAACCGATCTGGTTTTCAATTTGTTATAATTTTCAGTAGTTTTGAATATATGAAGATAGCTATACATTAGCATTCCCTTCGCCTCTGCAATTTCTGAACCTTTCTAGAGCTACCAAGAAACACAGCAATTTTAATTTCATGCAAAACAGCTGATACCTTCCAGATCATCTTCTATTGTTTTTTTTTTTTTTTAATGTTTGGCACATTGCAAGACTTTTTTTTTTTTTTTTTGCAATTTGACAATGCCTTTAGATTCAGAATTAACTGGATGTATTTGTTTCTTTACTGTAACCACAATACATGTCAGTATTTTCACTTGCATGGATCAAGTGCTCTCAAACTGTGAAATGAGCTTTCCTGATGCAAACTTAGATCTCTTCCAGAGCAAGATGTACCAAGTCCAGGGAAAAAACCAAAATCAGCATTCATCTTCTCTTAATTTTCTCCATTTGGGATAACACAAACCTAGAATTTCTGAACTTATGATTAATAGAAAAGGTGCTTCTATTTTTTGATATCTTCCAAGCAGAAGTGAGCTGACAAAGCAAGAAGTAACACCAGGACTGTTCACCCAGATGTTGTAAACGTTCACAACTATGATATTTCCAGAGGTTTATTGGAAAGAGTTTAATCTGCAGGGATTCCCATTTTTACTTATCTCAGCAGTGGAAATATATTAGGTTGTTTATGTTTTGCAAGTTTTTGGTTTCTTTCCGTGAATCTAATGGTACTTTATCAATAAGCCTTTAAGTCAACTTTCCAAAAGTATTTGTTTATCTGCTGGGAAGAAATAGTGAGGAAGAAGGTTGATACAGTGTTTCTGGAAGAGCTAGATTCTCTTCAAATTTGAAATTGCACATTTTGAACTGGACACTCAAGCCAGGTGTGCAGGTATTCGGATATGGGGTGACAAGTTTGTGTTAAGAACTGAAGCTTGGAAATAAATCACTCAGTATGATTTCTTCCTCATAGTGGTGGGCCACACAGTAAGGATGAAACAAGATTAGGAAAAGAACAGATTACAATAATGTGTCAGTCTGCCTGTTAACATGATTTGTCATTTATTATGCAATATCTGCTGCTCAATCTGATCTTGTTTTAAGCTCTTTCAAATAAAGAATGTATTTGGTCCCTTAGATCAAGATCCCCAGCTCCCAATTCCCATGTCAATGACATCTTTAGCTAGTGCCAATAGCAAGTCTTGAATCACAGATAACAGATATTTTACTAGGAAAAAAGCTAAATATGCCGAATATTTCCCTATTTGCTAAATCTCAGCTGTATTTTTTAATGCACACTTTGTAAAAATATTCTGCATTTAGGTGGAATAGCTGTATGCTTAGATCTGGATAAACTAGCTCAGTATTACCAGTTTTCAGATTTTTGATTATTTCTTCCTCTGCTCTACAGAAATTCCCCAAATTTCCCACAGTGATACTGCTTCCTTACTCAGACTTTATCCTGAAAAATCTCATTCATTAGTTAAGTCAGGACTCTCCCTGTCCTATAAAAACAGGGTTTCTGAGCATGTGCATAAGTTTCTGTTAGCAGAGTAAATTTCACCTTCAGTTAAAAGCTCCCACACTTTTTGGGGGGAGAACCTATTAATTCATGAGCATGCTCTTACTAGAGACTGAGAGTTTTCAAGAAATTTTCTGTAGAAGCCCACTTGTTCATGCCAAAAAGAGAAAGGCTATTATTATATCAGCTCTCATGTTTCAAGATAAGCTTGCTAAAAATTTAGAAGTTCATAAATTTCCTGGCTCCATTAGAGTTCCAGATTTTTTTTTTGGTCTAAGTTTAATCATTTTACTGGGTTTACATAATAGTGAAAGATCTATTTTTCCATATAGGTAGATATAAATCTATTCAAAAGACACTGAACATCAAGAGGAAAATTTAAGAAAAGGCAAGCACAGTGTCCAATATAATTTTGAAGAATGCAACAATGAAGCTTGAGAAACAAATTTTTCTCATTTTTAATTCAGTGGTTACCCTGTTAGAGAAGCTTCTTTACTTCCTTCTTAAAGTTATGCTACAGAAGAAGAAAAGCCCTACAAGATATGCAGTTAAAGTAGTAAAATCAAGCAGTTAGAACTGTGAAAATCAAGGCGTTGGAGCTGCATTTGTGATTTTAAATTTGTTCATTTTAAGACATAATTTAAACTGTCATTACTATAAACTGTCATTACACAATTACTTTGAATATTTTTCCACATAATTCCGACTCGGAATGTAGTCATTATTCAAGTGAGTAAATATTTAGTGGAAAAAAATCAACCCATCTTTATCTACAGTCAGAGAATCATGGAATGGTTTAGGTTGGAAAAGACCTACTAGAGCCTTCATGGGGAGATCTGATGAATGTGCTACAATGATGCATTGGCCAATAATATTAGCAAACACTAAATCTGACATATTTTCCCTCATTAAGCTTGCTTGAATATATGTAACATTCATTTACAAGACTGAACTAACACCATTTCTCTAAGGCTGCCATTTCTTCTTCTGGGACTATGCTGTAGACTAAATCCTAAAAATGTCAAAAAATGTTGAACGTAGAAATCCCCACTGCCTGTTGCTCCTGGTAGCCTGCAGTACTGTGAGGCAGTCTATAAAAGATGGAAATGAGGAGACATTTCACCTTGTACACACAGAATGGCAGTAATTGTTCAGAATAAATGCAAAGACATTTTCACTGAGAATCAGTTTCCTCCAAGAAACAGTTTGTTCTGTATAATTTAATAAAATATACAAAACAATTTTTAAAAGGGTAAAAAGCCTACTGAATGTAATGATGAAGATATGAGAGGGATTCAGACATTCTGTTGGTTGGAGAGTTAGCACAACCTACTCACAGACAAACACAAGTCCTTAATTTGAAAATGAAAGAAGGGTTGAAGAACAGTTCACAAAATTCTCCCCAAGACCCCTTTAAGTAAGTAAGATAAAATAACAGATTCTCACATTAATAACATAATTTATGCATTGCATCACAAAGCTGTTTAAGGTATTCTGCAAATATTCAGTCTCGTGCCAAAGCGCCACGAGCTTTATGCTGAATTTCCTTTTGAACATCCTCTGCACATCATTAAGTGACCAGCTGAAAGCCAGCAAGCTGTCACAGACAGACACACAGGGGCACACAGATACACTCACAGGAACTACAGACACCTGCTTCCAGGATGTCCCTGCTCCTGTGGCTCCCATCAAGGACTGAGCCAGGAACCCCGGCTGGGAAAGGGCGGCGTGCTGACACCGTGGTCACTGGAACACGAGCAGGAGGCAGTGCCCCAGGTGCCAGAGCAGAGCTTCCCCTGTAGTGACCACAGCAGAGGGGACCCCCCACCCATGGATGACCCCATGTCCCAGCAGGCTGGTGGTTCCTGAAGAAAGCTGTCACCATGAAGAGCCCACTCTGGAGCAGGGGAGAAGTATGGACAGTGCTCACCCCCCATTATTCTACAAAAAAAAATTCTTAGTCCGTCTTTATGAATTTTGCCTACTCTCAAGTTAAGTAGACCAATATTTTTTATTATATTTGATATAGAAAAAAAATTACACTGCGCATAGACTTTTCCAAGAACATTTTCTTTCTATTAGGTGCCAAATTTTCCCTCTGGTGCCAAATACCAGTTAAGTCTGATTTTCCCTCCATGAAACCTGTTAGCTCCGGCAAAGAATTCCTTCAAATATTAAATACATGTAATTTTGTCATGCATCATCAGAAATTGTGTCTATTTTTTTAATTAGTAAGATTGAATTAAATCTTTACAGAAACATCTGATCATTCATCAAATCATCATTTGTGGAAGTTAAAAAGAAATTTCCAAACTCTCAGCTGTTGAGTAGTAGGTGATTGCCAGTGAAACCTAAGAAAATATTTTTAAGCCTATTAGCACTGTCCAGTTTTTCTTGAGTAACTCTAAAGTGGTAATTACCAAGGAAACCATATATGTTTTGATTTGCCCACACTTCCTTCCTAGAAACTTCTGATCTGCTACAGTGAATGACTCTTGAAAGCTTTGGCTTAGGAAGTCCTGCTTTTCCTAACCCGTGAGATGGATTTTCAGAGTCCCTTCCAGGTTCAGCACAGCTGTCTGGCTGCTTATATTTCAAGTTCATATTTTAAAACTAACTTTACATCTCCAATCTACATTAGCATCACAGAAACAACTGCCACCTAGACCTATTCACAGATGATTTGGTTGCATATGACTTGACAGCTGCTGTTGATTCTGTCTTAATACCATTAACCTATGAAAATTCATTCAACATAACTGCAGTCTTCCACGCTGAACCTCCATAAAGTAGTTCAAATCATTGTTTGCTGCAGGTCATTAAGAAACTAGTAAACAGACTATTTAACAATGATGCTAATGTAAATTTTCCATGACAGCAGTCACTGGTATCCTGCTGACAAATGATAATGTCCTCACAACGTGTCCTCAGAGCTCAGTAATTACTTCAGTATTCATGAGTGCATTTGGCTGGAGGTTTACCTGATCTGAATGCAAAATCTCTCTGCAAAGTTGGCATGTGCTAAGTGCATCAGGTGCATGTACAACACGAATATGTTCAAAATACCTGTAAAAGAAATAATCTGTTCACTTCAGGCATTACACAATCTTTTTCCCACAACTCAAGATTCTTCCTGAAATACTGCTTTATTGCACTGCTTCCTGAAATACTGCTTTTTTAAGGAGCTTTATCTCCTCACCTTACTCTTGTAACACAATAAGAAAACATTTCAAGGAACAAAAAGTAAAATGCTCCAAAAAAACTGCAAAAAAAAAAAAAAAAGCTTCAAAGGTGTCTTGGCTACTTGTGTAAAACAGGCTTTTGATATTTCAAAGACCACTAGCATAGTTTGAAGCACGGTTTTATGATGATGATTCTTTCAAGCTGCTTTTAAAGCCTTCTACACTATTTGAAGGAAAAAATCTGAATTTCAGTAGTTAAGACAGAATAGCTAATTTTTTTAAATTAGTTCTTTTATTTTAAAGTGTCCACTACTTGATTAAATTTACCTCCAAATGCATAAAGAAATAAACAATACTGTATTTGAAGCATCAGTGATTACGTGTGAAAAGTCATATTAGAGAGGGATAGTCTCAGAAAAGAAGAAAATGTGTACCTTTAAAAGAGGGATAATGGGGAATCTAAAGAAAACAGGACAGTTCACCTAACTACAAACTGCATTAAAATGGAAAAGATGCATACACAGAAAACTTGGAAACACCTGAAGAATAATAAAATCAAACATTGTGTATTTTTCAAAAATTAACTGTGTCAAACCTAGCTAATCTCCTGGGGTGGGATAACTGTATTACTGGGTGAGCTGATTTTGGCTGGTGTCATTTCCTTGACAGTAGCTGGTTTGGGGCTATGTTCTGGACTTGTGCTGGAAGCAGTGTCAGTAACACAGAGATGTTTTAGTCACTTCTGAGCAGCCCTTACACAGAGTTAAGGCCTTTCCCGCCTCTCACCCCACCCTACAAGCAAGCTCAGTGTGCACAAGGAGCTGGGAGGGGACACAGCTGGGACAGCTGACCCCAGCTGACCCAAGGGACATTCCAGACCATACAGCACTGTGCTCAGTGTGGAAAGCTGGGGGGAAAAGAAGGAAGGGAGGATGCTCAGAGTGACAGTGTTTGTGTTCCCATGGCACTGGTACACGTGATGATGGATCCCTGCTTTCTTGAAGATGGCTGAACACTGGGCTGCCCATGGAGAAAGAATTCTTTGCTTTTCTCATGTGTGTGTCTTTTTCTTTCCTTATTAAGCTGTCTTTATCTCAACTCATGAATTTTCTTATTTTCACCATCCTGGTTCCCTGATTATGCTGCAGGGGGAGAGACCAAGTGGCTGTGTGGTGTTGAGTTGCCAGCTGGGTTTAAACCATGACAGAGGGAAGAAGAATAATGCTGAAGTAGCTTGAATACAGTAAAAAAATTTTTTTTAATATTAAATTCTTGTAGGAAAAGAAGGGAAATGTCTTCTACATGAAAAAACATACAGAGACGGTGTGTGACTTCTTGGAAATCTCTTCTCAAAGAATAACTATCAGTATCAAATAGGGATTTCTTTCAGACTGCATCCCTCAGAGATTTCAGGCTCAACTCTGTTCAGTGCTTTCATTAAAAGTATGGATTAAAAAGTTAAAAAATATTGTAGATTAAATACAATATGTGAGAGTTACAGAAGTCTGGAGACTTCTGAACTAATAAACACATAATCTAGAATTAAAAAGAAAATAATAAAAAAGAAACAAATTTCAGAGCAAAATAACTAGTAAGGAGAAATGAATACAGAAAATGCCAAGTGAGGAAAGAAGGACATGGAAGTTTAAGAGTATTAGAAAAGACCTGTGAGTCAATAGTGCAGTATCACTGCAAAAGAAGGAAAGGGAAAATCTGTTGTCAAGCATTTTGGAGGTAAGATATGGGTCATAATTTCCTTCCACTTGTTTACAGAGAGAATGCAGCTGAAGGAGCGCCAGTGGCCTTCAGTGCCATACTCCAAAACACACACAGTCACCCTGGAAAGAATACAGAGAAAAGAGCAGGAAAGAGAAGAGGGCTCAGAAAGTATTAATAGTGAAAGAAGACTGCAAAAAGATGGGTTTCTTTTAGTCTAGGCAGACAAAGACTTGATAGATCTTTTAGGATATGGCAGATTGTTAATAGGAAAGACAATGATCAATTGTTACAAATTGTCCATGGGAAGGAAAGACAAAAAGAACCCTGTGCAACTTGCAGAAGAGACTATATAGGTCATGTATTAATAAAAAAATTGAGAGGAGAAAGCTTGAACAGGACACCCTTGGAGAGTCTTTTAGCAGAAATTCTAAAAAAAAGTAGCAGATAAAAATCTCTGTAGGAAGCTCTGGTGTATTTGTTCCTTCCCCAGAGGCAGAGGACTGGACGATATAACCTTTGGAATCTATTCCATCCCTGTATTTCTAATTCAATGACCACATGATGTGCTTTAGTAAGGACCACTTACGGGTTTTTTGAAAGAGTGCTCCAAGTGACATAAGGTTAGATAATTTCACCCTTTTGCAAAGTAGCATTTTCTTCCTCTAAAGGCACCCCTGCTTGCCTTGCACTTACTTGCAGATTACAGTGCTATTTAGCACAGCAGAAGACTGAGAAAGTTAACATAAAATGCATTTTGGATAATTTTTATAAGTATGTATACATCAATTATTATGACAAAATCTGACCTGTTTTAAAAGATGCTCCGTGAAAAAACTTTCTGCCAATAATCCCTAATGCTTAGAGTATGAATCATTGTGTATCAACTGTTAAATAAACCAACAGCTTATAAATTAATTTATTTTCAGGGACATTAGTGCTAGATGGGACCATTACAGAACTAAATTGCTTAATAAACTTTACTTGGTAATGCAACAGATAAACCCACCTTCTATCTTCACTACTATCAATTTTAGAAGAGGAAATAACTGAATAAAAACTGAATAAAAACTGAATAAAAACTGACATGTCTTGACTATCAGAGTACTAGTAAGAACTTACAGCATTTAAGGCATCAAAGATTGTCTGATTTACTAGGGAAACAGATTCTAAGTCTGCAAACACAGCACATGGCTATAGCTGAATGACAGCAATTATCTAGTCTGCAGCTTTTGCAGTGTGGGGATGGGGGCTGGAAGCCAGCTAGAGCTGAGCCAAAAAGACAGATTTATTTAAGATAAACTTTAACCCTGCCATGGAGAGAATAATACAATTTTGAATACAGAAAGGCCAAAACTGTGGGCTGAAAATGCACCTTCAAATCCAGGCAATATTTTATGGGCTCTAATTAATGTGAAATATAGCAGAAAATAGAAAGAGTGTGTGCGATTTGAGAAAAGCATTGCACTGTTTGATTGTATGTTTTTTCTGAAGCTGAGAAATAGCTCTATATAAGTAAACGGTGCTTTGGTACAAAAGTAGGATATTTATCTCTCTGACATGCAGATTTGGGTCTGTTAGGGACTGGGAAATGCAAGACAAGATCACAGGATGTAAGTGAAAAGTATCATTTTTATTGGCAATAAACCTCACTAGAACTAATTTTTATGAGCAATTTAGTGTATCAAACTGCAGTTAAATTCTATAAGTATGATTCTGCAGAAAGAGCATTGAAGGTTTCCTGGTTATCATGCTTGAAATATTATTTATCAAATTTGTTTCACTTCATGTGTTAAAAAGACAGGGCAGAGGCTTCCTCTCAGCAATTTCACCATTCCCTTTCTCCCTCTGGATCTGGAATCATCCTTTTTCCACATCCAGCATCATCAGCACTGAGACTTCTGCAGCTTGATCTGACGAGGTGATTCTCTGAGAGAGGTGGCACAAGCCCACAGAAACCAGCTCACTCCTTCTTGTGGGTGACAGCACTCGGGAGGTGAACAAGAGAAATGAGCTAAAAACTATTGCCTTCAAACAAAGGTGAGCTTTGGGGTGTTTTTTCACAAGAAGTGACAATTAGGTCAATACAGCAAAATGCTATGGGTAGTGAACAGAGGCTATTTTTTATACAGTTCTGACATCTTCCTCACTCTGCTGAGTAGATTATGTCCCAGGGATTATGGGAAAATATTTTAATGAGAACCAGTAAGAAAATGAAAAATATTTTCCATCAACTTCTGGCAAAAAACACCCAAATACAAAAATGTTTAGGGGGAAAATCTTAATATGTTTTTGTGGTTTTGGTTTTTGGTTTGGTTTCGGTTAGTTGGGTTTATATAGTCCAAAGAAACAGTCTTTTTTATTTAGTTAAAGCAAATTTTTATTCATAATAATTTACATGTCAAATATCTGTAATTACCTAAATCGAATTTCTGTCTCCTGAATTTCTTCTGGTCTCTTCCCATCTCATTCCACACTGAATTCAGTTTTACTACAAAGTGTTCACCTGCAGGGAGTTGTCATTGTTACTGTGACGCTCTTTGCTTAGGAGATGTAGAACCAATGTCCTGATCCCAGATAAAAAAGGGAATTTTTAAGACCTGCATGATTCAGAAGAGCCAAGTGCATGTCTCCTGTCCACAGCAGAGGGACATGTGGGTGAATGACCTTTCTCAACTTATACCCTCCCTTTCAGGTAACAACCTGATTTTTTGTTGTGGGTGATTACCAGCTAGACTCCTCAGATATACCTAGAGGAACCCTTCCTTTGCTACTTTAGAAAAGTACTCAGATGAGTAAGTATTAAAAATGAGAATGAAATACACTTATTTTAAACCCTATTTCATGGAAGCTTACAAACAGTTGGTCTAACTTGCCCAGTACCTAGAAGATTAGCAATAACTCATTTTGAATTCAGAAATTATTATAAGTGATGGGCAGAAGCCAGCATTAGCAAAAGTTGATCTTTTTTCCCTGTATAAAAAGACCAGATGTGCTCAGGTGGAATGCTTTTAAGTTGCTGCATTTTCCCCACAAGCACACCTGTAATTGATGAGGAAATTACTCCATCCTTCAGAATTGCCTGGCATTTACTACTGCAATAAGCTGTACTTAGGAAAGAAACATTACTTCAAACTTTTGTATTTTCTAAGGTACACCCTATGATGCAGCCAGGTTATAAATATGGACAGAAAAAAACCTATTAAGCCATTATAAATATAATGAATATGAGATCAAATTTAAAGGGAATAGATTTTTGATTTTGCTATTTTATCAAATTCCCAGGGACTGAAGCTGTCTGGAAAGTATTGCAGAAAAATTTCACAATACTAATTGATTGAAAAATAAAAAGTCAGAGGAAATTCTGTATAAAAAAAAAATTACAAAGCAGTGTATATGAGAAAAACAATCTTAACTATGCATACACAATGATAGGCTCTAAATTAACTATTACCACCCAGGAAAGAGATACGGAAGTCTTTGTGGATGGTCTCCTGAAAACATCGTCTGCATGCTCAGAGGAAAATGATGTTTTAGGAATGATTAGGAAAAAAAATAGTTAAGCAGAAACCAATTTTACACCTGAAAAAATGTACACAAATTTCATGCATCCTGTTTTTCAGAAAGACGTAAGAGGCAGCAGAAAGAATATTGGCAAGGAGGATTGATATATAGTATAGACTGTAAGATATGGGAAGACAGAAAGAGGTGACTGAAAGGTGACATTATAACAGTATATAAAGCTATGAATGATATTGCAAGGTAAACATTTTATTTATTATTACTACCTTTGGGAATTTCCAGGAAAAGGTCAATACAAAGTAAGATTTAAATCAAACTAAATAAACTACTTTCTTAGTATGGGGTTATAGAGTGCATTTGCATAGGATGCTGCTGGACATGGAAGTAAATATAAGGCAACAACACTGTAGGCAACTCTTCAACACAAAGACCTCTAGAAAATCTTTAGTTTAGAAGCTCCAAAGCCCTGCCTGTCAGGAGGGCAGAGGACTCAGCAAGAAATAACCTCCCCAAAGTCCCTTAAAGTTTAAAGCAAAAGCTGTTCAGCTCTCATACTCTTTCCTAATAAACCTCTATCAGTTGTTACACATAAGATACTGTTAAAAATGGACATTGAGTCTAACTTAATAAGGCAGTTCTTAATTATATCAGTGTTACCACATTTTTCTCAGGCTGAAAAAACCCCCTGACAGCATAATTTAAATTATAATCAGGATTTTTCCCATTCCACAACAACTTCTCCTTTCACGGTCATGGTGTCTTATACTATCCCTTTAATTTCCTCAGGTCATTAGGTTTGTAAAGAACAATGTTAACATGCATCACAGTAGAAAGGAGTAGGACTGGTGGATGAACACATTCAAAGCCAGACACATTGTACTACAGTTGTTCCAGTATCAAAATAAAACTCTTAATGAGAAGTATTATTAAAAATAATTAACTGTTCTCTCTACCCCAGAATTTAAATGAATGAAAAATAGTAAGAATGAAAATAGAAGGAAAAAATCTTCCAAAATGGAAGAAATTGCTGTAAAGTGATTTCCTGAAAAGGAGTTCTGCTACTGAAAGAAAATTGTATCTTCTTCTTGTGTGCTGTTCATCTATTCAGCACTGCTGGTATGACTACAAAAGGTCACATGAGACCATGCCAAAGGGTGGAGTGCATCCAAAAAAAGTGGATAGAAGAAATTCTATGATGATGATGATTTGTATTTTATTTACTTTTTATTGCCTAGCACTTCACACAAGACATAGCCTTGTCCCAGAGTTTACAGTCTAAGGGATCTATTTGACAGATGTGTGAGCTACAGCATTTCATAAGGCCAGAAAGGACTAAGAAAGTACAGGGTGTTGACCCAACTGGCTTTGCCACCATTTATTTATTGCTGAAGCACTTCCAGTGGCCACACAGTGAGAGCTGCAATGAAAATTGTATTTGAAGCAAGACTAATCTGAATGAAGGACTCTCTTTTTGGGATGGATCTCTGTACCCAGATGGCTGTGCCATAGGGAGCCATTGTGGCACAGACATTTGCCTGCACTGAAAGGAATCATTAGGAGCCCTGGCACACAGGCCAGGGTCTGTTTTAAAGCTGTCACTGCCTCTGTGCACCTGGAACCTGCTAAGAAGGGGTGATGGTGGATCTTTATTTTTGTGTCTTTTGATAGTGAAATTGTCATTATTTCCTCCTCCCTGTGCTCCTAAATGTCACAACCTATCCTTGACAATTGGCACAGCTGTTACTTTCCCCCTTTCTCACTCAAGACCTCCCCCAAAAAGTTACACGTCTCCAGACACATAATGGCGTGCCTTTTTAATAGATGGTGTAGCTGGAATTTGCATTTTGGATGCAAGAACATATAAATAAGAATCAAAGTTGCTACTTCAGCATGTGGATATTTATCTACTACATATGTAACACAAACTCTGTCCACAGTGCTAGATATCTGTCTCCTCCATATCCTGCTTTTCCTCTGGGATTTCCATAAGATGAATGCCTCTTGTATATTCTCTGCAGTTTTATTCCTCCTAGCTAACATACAGCCTTCATCTCTTAGAGTAAATCTTCTCATATTATTCAAGTTCCTTCAGGGTCTTTTCATACAGGCATTTTGTTCAAGCACAAGGCTATCTGATCAAGAAAATAGCCATGGGTTTCCAAACCTTGCCAGAGGAGGGGAAAAATCACATTCATGCATCTTCTGCAGCAGGAGTCATTCATGTGCTGCAGCAGATAGTCAGCCTCAGCTGATTCTCTACAGACTGAGTCTTCTCTCTAGTGGTGGCCTCCAGCCAAGGCCAACATGAGCTGTTTGTGCCCTAAGGCAGAGCAAGCCTTCACCACGGACTGTCAGCACTCCCCAGACAGACCCCCTCTAGTCTATCACTCCCATACAAGAGATGCACTCAACAAAACTTCTTTCACTAATTCCCTAATTTCTCTGATATTTCATTGTGGAATTCTGAGCTCTGCCCCTCAATGCTTCAATCACCAACCACAACTCCGCTAGTCTGCCTGAGGGGAACTAAGGGAATCCTGGCACCTCAGTTCAGAAATGGCTTCGGCGCAGTGCCTCCCCGGCTGCCACCAGGAAAACACACAGGCTCTTCCTTCTGGTCTCCTCTTGCTTGGCAGGCCACAGCTAAACTGCTCTGTGTGGCAAGGCTGGGGTGAGAGGGTGTGCTGCAGGGATGGCCTCTATCACAAAACACCACAAGCTCCCAAAAGGAGCCAGTTTCATCCTGTTCCAAAACAGACCCATGGCTGCCCAAATCTGAGGCCATCAGTGATGCTTGGTGGCACCTCTGTACTGCTCAGGACGAGGAGGGAGAAAAGTCATGAAACAAGAAGTGGAGACTGGTAAGAGGTGTCTGTGGGGGGTGTTTATAGTTTTGTCTTTGTTTCTTACCATTCTATTCTGTCCCTTACTGGCAATAAATTAAATCACCTTTACCCAATTTGAGTCTGTTTTGCCTGTGATAGTAACTGGTGAGTGATCTCCTCATCTTTACCACGACCCCATCAGCTTTTTCACCTTATTTTTCACCCCCTTCCTTTTGGGAATGGGAGAGCAGCTTCATAGGGACCTGGCAATGAGACAAAGTTAACTCACCAGAGCAGTAGAGAGTCTAAAATCTTATCTCAACTTTCTTCCCCTCCAGCCTTAATCCTGATTACATCCCTGTTACCTTTCCTGTTCCAGTCCTTCTTCAAGATAAACATTGTGATCAATCACTTCATCATCTGCCATTCACTTCTCAAAACCTACTGAAATGGGATTTTCCCCCTTTGATACTGCAATTATTTTTTTTTTTTTCCCTTGTGTCTTTTAAACAAAATTTCTATAGTATAGCCTCATCCCCTTTCTTTCCTCTGCTTTCCACAGCTGCCAAAATGATCCTGAGCAGTCTGGGCAAGGGAGGGTCAAGCGGAGGACGGGATTATTTCCAGGAATAGCACTGAGTGATACCATTACAGGAATACTGGGTTCATCTCTGACAGTGGACATTAGAAACCAAAGCTAGAAAAAAGCAGGTTTTAACAAATGAGAGTAGATATCAACTTGAACAACTTACCCTGGGAAGTGATGCATTTCCTGTCTCTTGAAGTCTTTAAATCAAGATTGGATGTTTCTCTAAAATACATTGTCCAACTCCAAGAGAAATTACAGATTTGATGTAGGAACCGCTGGGTGAGACTCTTGGTCAGATCAGGTTAGACCACTGTATATTCCTTGTGCACTCTCAAATTAAATTTAAATTAACGTGCTACCATTGTGTTTGAAAAAGACCAAAGCATATGCCTCAGCTCAGCTAGCAGGCAGTACCTTGCTGATCACTATCATGGATATAAGTCTAAAATCTTAACGTCTAATACTTATTTTGCATGAATTCACATGCACATGTGCCAGCAAAATAACTGAATGTTTTTCCAAGTTCACTTGCTCCTAGTGGCGAAGAACCAGCCAGCCATGGAAATATTATCTCATTTTCATTTCTTTTTATCTGGGTTTACAAAGTCAAAAAGTTAAATGATGAAGAATGGAGGAAAAGAGGAACCAATTTTTGGGGAGAATTTAGGGAGACAAAGGAGGCAAAGAAAGGAAGAAGAAAAGAAAATCAAACAAGAGCAAAAAGCAGAGATCACAAAAAGAGATGGGTAAATAATGTGAAGAACAAGCCTGCCATTTCAGAGAGAAGACTGGAAAACGTGAAGAGAAAGTAAACAGAAGTAGAAGATTTACTGAAACATAAAGGACTGAGTATTCTGAAATGCAGGTTAAGCCTGTTTGCCATTGATCTGCAAAGAAATCTTTCAAAAAGTAATTTATTTACAGGAATTTCACCGTCTCCCAAACACACGCACACAGAGTCATGCGCACAGCTGGACAAATCCACACTGATAAGTCTGGCTGTCTATACATCTCTGCTTTCAATGTTCTCTGCTTACTCTCCTATGTGGCAGATGCTAGGAGCCCACAATCATTCTTCACAAATCACTGTCACCCTCTGCAGCAAATAGAGGGGTTGTATGTCACCCTGCAACAGGAGAGTTTGAGGACACAAGGTGCAGTAAGAAACTAAGAAAGTAAACTTGAGTGAAAGGAGGCAAAACTCTGATCTTGGAGCAAAAGTGGGTGTTTCAAAGCAGAGCCATAAAGTTCACCTTAAAAAAATCAATATTCTTTCATATTGCCAATTAACATTTTAAAATTATGCTATTCCAACTCCAGTCATTCCCTGTGACTGACAGAAATATCTTGTAAAGCCACATGTGAAGCTAGAAGCTCCCTCCTCTGACATGCAGCTATTGTTGGATGATTTCATTACCTATCATTTATTATATATATCTTTTAATTATTAACTGCAATAGACCCAGACTTCTAGCAGCTCCTCTGGGAAACTTACAAGGCTTGAAGAGAAAAATTCAAAGGCAGCAGAAAAAGACTAGACAGTAAAAGAGTTCCATTTTTTTCTCCCTCCCACTTAAAAATATTAAGAAAAAAAAGAAAATAGAAAATAGCGAAAAGGAGGTGGCGTAGGAGCAGGGAAGTTTTCCTCTCCATTCGCTCTCCCTCCGTTTGGCACGAGTGCCACAGCGCTGAGCGTCCCCTGCTCCCTCCATGCTCTGCCGCAAAGCGCGGCCGGCGGCGCGGAGCGGTCCCGCGGCTCCCGGCGGAGCGGAGCGGAGCGCCCCCGCGGGGAGGGGGGACTCGCCTGTCCCGCCGCGTCCCCGCTCCGCAGCCGCTCAGCGCACGCACACCCGCCCGGCCACCCTCACTAATAACAGCGGCTACTTAATAGCAGCAGCGCCAGTGATGGGCTGCAGCGGGCGAGCCTCCCGCGCCCAGCCCGGGGCACCGTCCTTGCCCGCCCGACTCCCGCCGCACAAAGTTCAGCGATGCTGCGCGCCCGCGGATGGGCGAGCTGCACGAAAAAGGCAGGGTGAGGAGGGCGAATAAAAAAAAAAAAAAAAACAAACACCACCACCAACAACAAAAAGAGCCCCGCTATAAATTAAAAATAAAGGCGAACGCCGCGCCTGCGGGCGGCTCCGCGGCTCGGGGCGGAGCGGGGCGCGCTCGGCGGCGGCTCCCGCCCGCGGCGGTGCGGGCGGCGGGGGGGGCGCACGGCGCATGTCCGCCCGCGCCGCGCCGCGCCTCCGCCAGACGCTGCCCCCCGCCGCCAAACTCACCACCATCTTCTGCATGTGCAACATTCGCGGCCGGACACACTCCGCTCCCCGGCGATGGAGACTGCGGGAAAAATCCGCCGCGGCGGCATGGCTTGCTGAAGCGGCAGCCGGGAGAGAGGCAGGGCGCGAGCGGGAGAGGATAGCGAACAAATTCTAAAACCAAACCATCAGAAAAAAAAAAAAAAGAAAAAAAGAAAAAGGAGGAAACCTCTCTTTTTCTCCCCCTTCCCTTTTTTTTTTTAAGTTTTTTTTTTTTTTTAATTCCTGGTTTTGCCTGTATCCTCCTCGCCCTCGATGCCTCTTTGAGCAGCATCCAGCGAGCGAGCGGGAGAAGGCGAGACAGAGAGGCAGAAGAGAAGATGAGGATAATTTGCAGACAGCTTGTCTTGTTGTTTTCTGGCTTTTGGGGACTAGCAATGGGAGCTTTTCCTAGCAGCGTGCAAATAGGTAAGCGCTGCATTGGGCTGCGTGCGTGTGTCCAGGGGTTCAACCCTTAGCGAAGTGAGTTGGAAAGGAGGCTCTGAAGGCAGCTTTTGCAGATTTCTCCTCCAGCACCATCCCATTTCCGTGCCTGCACGAATCATCCTCGTGTTTGTGTGTATGTGCCTCCGTGTGTCCGTGTGTGTGTAAATATTTCTGTGTGCGTTCGCGTGCGGGAAGGAGGATGCTCATCTTGTGCAGAACTCCTTCCAGCCCCGGGGGTGCGGTGTCGGCAGGGCAGGAAGGGGCTCGGGGCTGATGCCCCTTGGCTGATTTAGCCCCCTCCGACTCGCCTTGCTCTTGCCTGACTCTCGAAGGAATGGCGAGTCCTGAGCAGCGGAGGTTGCGGTAGCCGGCAGGGATGGGGGGGTAAAAGGCTACACCGTCCTTCGTTCCTCTGTGTAGTTGGAAAGTTTAGGGTTTTGTAAGTGTGTCCCTCTAGTCCTGTGCCCCATTCTCACCCCTTTCCCATCGCCTCCTGCTTCCCTCCTTTCGGACGTGTTTGGGATGGGACGCAGCTATCTGAATTCTTTCCAGCTCAGCTTCATCACTGCATCATTTCTTGTGGACTTGTAAAGATGCTGCTAATAAGGCTGAGCTGCTCCCTGCCTGCACATGGCTGCAGAGGAGCAAAGTTCATTATCTTCCTCTTCAGTGCGGATTATCCTACCCCGAGTCGGTATTCCCTTTTTTTAATCCAGAAAGCATCGTTCCGCTTAATCAGCCCGCCACTTAATGTGAGAGGCTGTTGAGCAGCTGATTTACCAGTGTGTTCAGTATCAGGGAGATGGAGGCTAAACACTTTAAAAGGTCACTGTAATCATGACAAATCTGGGTATTTATGTATGAAAGGCTGAAAACTGAGAAGTCAGAAAAGAAGCATGAATGCATCAGGGAGGTTAAAATCGATTGAGGACGGTGATTTAAAGGCAGTGGTTGTGATTATGAATACGATTAGTTCCTTATCCATTAAAGTCTTAGGACTTGCCTTACTGTGCAGCTTTGGGAGAGACAGTTGCTCGGTTTTACAAGACAGTAAGTGGCTTGCAAATTATTTACCCAGCTGCTTTTGCTTTTTGCTTTTTTTTTTTTTTTCTGTTTTTTGTAGGTGGTCTCTTCATCAGGAACACAGATCAGGAATACACTGCTTTTCGATTAGCAATCTTTCTTCATAACACCAGCCCCAATGCATCCGAAGCACCTTTTAATTTGGTTCCTCATGTAGACAACATTGAAACAGCCAACAGCTTCGCTGTAACAAATGCCTGTAAGTAAACATGCCACTGATCCGACCACCTTATACATAAATTGCAATAGAAAGAACAGGAAACCATACAGTTATCTTGCATTATAAATAGATCAGGAGGTCTGTCTTTGGTACCGATAGCCTTTGCAGAAGAGCAAAAGGGGCAGCAGTCCTCATTAGTTCCTTAGTGGAGCAAAATCCCCTCTCCTGCCTTCTGCTGACTAACCTGATGTGACATTTACTTCAGTAAAAAGTAAACTGCAGTATTAATGTAGTTTCTTGCTTCCTGGTTTCTATGGAGATGAATTTTGTTGTTGTAAAGAAAAATTACGAATGTCTTAATAAGTCCATAAACCCCACACTTTTGTTTGCTTCTGTGCATGCTGTGCCTTGCGTGTATTTGAAAATATATGATAATGTTTGTGCTCCCAAATGCTTTTCTAATGGCTGGAAAGGAGACAGGGAAGCAGTGGTGTGCAGGATAATATATCTGAGTTGCTTGACGCTGCAGTTGATCTGGTGATGTCACTTGAGGCAGCCCTGCTCTTATATTCTAGGTTGTAAATGTCTCTTACCATTTCGTAATGCATACGTCCTGTGGATATGTCTCTATGCATCCATACATTGGTGCCAAATCAAGTTAGTATCTGAGCTACTTGATTTCACAGACCACCTCAACTGGAACAAATATTCTCATCCTACTATATATTTTATAAACACACACACACACCCACGTACACACAGATGCACATACACAATGAGAGGAAGACAGAGCAAGAAATGCCCTTAACAAATGAGGTAACATTTATTTTCTTTAATTTCTATTTTGATAAAAGTGATGTAAAATTAGCTGAACTTGCTACATTTCAGTCACCCCAGGATCCTTACCAGTGGTTAGAACATGTACTAGATATGCCTAATCTCTGAGAGGGGCAAAGCATTATTTCTATTTATTTTCATGTGTGTCTGGCTTCTTAAAAGGAATTCATGTTATTATGTAAGACAGTGGTGTACAGTGGGGCTAAGCTGAAGACTGTAGTAGCGTTACTACTTTGATGTTCATATTTCAGGACTCTATAGGTTTTCCTCTGTAGCTCTTAAGTTTTCCAATCCCTCCTCTCCATTCAAGAGTGAATTGCCTCTGGAAGTAGATGCTCTAAGCAACATTGCTAAGCAAGTTTAAAATAGAAACATACTGGAGAATGTCTTAGTGTTCATCGTGCCTTTAAAATATGTGCTGGGTTTCTCTTCACTTTCTCACTGCCATCTCTGTGGCACTTTTTAATATGTAAACACACAATATGCTGTGCAGTTCTCATGCATAATTTATTGCATGATTGCTAAATTTATTTATACAAGTCGTTGCTACTTCAAGTTCAGATGACCTTGCCACCTTGTTTAAGAGGAAAAGCTTCTGAGCTGCCAAAATGGCTCCATTCATTTTATGCAGGAAAGGGTGATGTCCCATAAAGCGTGAATTCTGTATTAAGCAACGTGTTAGTTGTGTTTAGCATGGAAATCAGTATCAAATTCCGTAAGGTAAAAACATTTCAAAAGATGCTTTGAAACTGAAAGGAATCAGGTCTGTGCAGGTGGAGTACATTGAGAAAATACTACAGTTCATGTCAACTTTTGCAAGCACTGATAATATTTATTCCATGGAGACTAATGACACAGTAGCGTTTTTAAACTTAAATTTTTAGCAAATGGGATGGGACTAAAATTTTTGTGTACTAAAATTAGTAACTTTAGGTCAGGTCAATTATTCTAGATTCTGCCTATGCATCTAGTTTCGACAATTTCTCAAGCTATTGCTACATTTTGGATTAAGAATATTGCTTAGTTTTTCCATTGGAATGTTAGGGAATTAATTCTGATTTGCACACATTTAAAATTGTCTAAAATTGGACCACTTTTCTGTGTAAAACTAAACACCTTAAATTCAAAAAGTGTTTGTCCAAGCCTTTTCTCATTTACACTATTTGCAGGAGATTCTTCTCTCATTCCAACCACCTTATGCTATTTTTGCCTTATATTTAACTGAGGAACACCTCTCCCATTATGTTTGCTGTCATTTATAGAAATAGTGATTCATAACCTGATCCTTTTTTTTCCTCTTTAAGCTGAACCCAGTTTCAGTTCAAAAGTATTTAACAGCTTTAGAAATGATGAATCCTTGTAGTATGGGGGGAGGCAGAGAAGAAGGGGAAAATTAAATTTATATGCTTATGTGTATGTATGCTCATAAAATTCTGTACATCTGTATTAAATAGAAGTAATCCTAAAGGCCTTATTTATGTTTCTACTTGCCACTTAAATGCACATGTATTTTTGTATTAGTCCAAGTTTGCATTTATTTAATGTTTTGCAGTCTTGTGCCAATAATCTGACTACTTCTTCTTTTTAAAAACATTTTATTACTGAAGAACATTTTTTAAACAACAGATATTCTCCTGTTGAAATGTAGGCAAACGAACTGACAACTGAATGAACATATCTCATGTTCCTTAAGCTAAATGTGAGCAGAGTCCTGCAAAAATCAATTGTCTGATAGCTGGAGGACACTGGCTTCCATGTGATTGAATTTCCTGGCTTGACAGAGGCTTCTAAAGCGCAGATGTGTGAGTTTTTCTAACCTAATTAAAGAAACCCCCACCATCAGCTCTGAATTAAGTGATTTCATGGTAATATGAAATGAAAACTCTTTGCTGAACCGCTGTGAAACAGTGGGTTTGGACCTTGCTGTTTGCGTAGAAATTACTCAGAGCACATGTCCCCAAATATACAGTACAAAAGCCTGAGAGCTGCTGGACCGAGATGAATATTCATGTGAGTTCAAGCATAAAGCTCTGAGACATTACCAGTTTCCTCTATTTCTGTTTCCATTTGCTGCAGAGGTTACTTGTGAAGATTCAGGGCCTGACCCTCTGCATGTGTCAGGGACAGTAGACAGATTATTCCAAAGGATTATGGATGGCACACTAGCAGGTAACTCGCTGCAACACTGGATAAACTTTAATGGTTTGGGGTTTTTTTTTGTTTTCACTAGGTAAAAAACATACATCAAAATGTTCACCCAGGAGTACTTTTGGGACTGGAAAATTTTATGTGTTCAATGTCATAGCTAATTTCCAATGGTTATTTTTGTTTTCTTCAAACAGGCCTAGAACATTAGTATTTTTATTTTGAATCTTGAATGCATATGAAACAGGTTGCCTTAACAGATAGAATCTGTTGTAAGTTATCAAAATTGATCTGATCTATATCGCTTTGGAGATTTCAGTCCTTTTTCTTTTCCCTTCACATTTGCGTGTTTTATTTAAACTCTGTTCATTTCTTTTGCACTACATACATTATTCAGAGAATCCCTCTTACTGACAGAGCTGAAATTATTCAAAAACATGAATAGTACAAGATTCTTACTCATCAGAACACAATACACCAGAGCTGAAACATTTGTCTATTGGCATACATTGGTTTGCCACTTATAAGCAGGAAATTCTGCTCATGATTAGAAATCTACCTGCATTCAGTTTGATTTCTGATGTTGGAGCAATACATTGATTTTTGGAGGGGATTGTATTTATTTATTCTTTAGCTGAGTACAAAATAATTTTCTTCCCTCCGTGCACCATCTATATAGTACATTAGTATATCTCAGCAACGCAATCAACATTAAACATGCTTGAGTACTTAGGAGAGGTAGTGCTATGGTTTTACAAAGAACTATTTGCCTTTCAGCTCTTGTGGTTAAGAATTTTTCTGTTGAAGTTTGAAGAATCTCTAGCAGCTTGCAGTTCTTGCACAGAATTATGCTAAAGGGGATGAAGAGAGATTGAGTCCAGTCTTTCATTAGTGTTTTACACTTTTCTCTTTGAGTCTGTTTGACTTAATGTGTATTCTGAGATGAATATATCCCTAATAAGTGTAATTTAGGGAAAATGAGACCCTTCCGTCTTCTTTCGCACAGTTCCATTCTTACCAGATTTTAATCCCAGTGGAGGCAAACCTCCCAAAGCATAATCCTGTTTATGTGCCACATGAATGAGAAGAAAAGCCTACTGAAATGAAAAATTTTGTATCTTGGAAAAACTTTCCTCTTTCTTCAAGAGTTAGTGCCTTGGACTAGATTTATGTGGGGTTGATGACCTGAAATTGGAGGGCCTGGTTCTGCCCCACTGGTGGGAATGCAGTTTCTGGTGAAGATCTGCTGAGGTCAGAGGCAGTCCTGAGGTCAGACAGGAGCCTCCCTTGTCATCCTCGCCTCTCTGTGTGTTTGTCTCTGGGCTTGTACACGCTCCTGAGGGGAGAGGTGATGTCACTTTGGAGTTAACTTTCTGCTGAGAACTCCAGAAAGCTGAGGAAATAGACTCACACATAGTATTGCCCTTATATTGTGACTATCTGTCATTTTACCTACAGGAGTTTTCAACTTTGATTTCCTCAGCTGCATCATAATGGGATTTTCATTAAATTTGGTTATTAATTCTGCTTTATAATTACAACTCAATTTAGCAATAGAAGCGTAACCTTGGTTGAATAATCAGTGTCATTTAAAAACATGATGTTCTTTATTTAGAAAGTGAGGTTTCATACAGCTGAATGGTGTTTTGCTATCAAGAGCAGTGCAGTATTCCCAAGGATGCAGTTTGGAGTGTGTTGGGAGTTATCATGCAGTCAGGACTGCAAAAGCAAATAGTGTACCAGTTAACTAGAAAGATGGAACTGGATTAAATTTTACCCTTCTATGATAAGTTCAATTACAAAAATCCTTTTGAAGTCAGTGTTTTGCTTTAATACGTAGAATTTATCTCAAGCTAGACTCCAATTATTGAAAACAATTTCTCTTAACATTTTTTATTATTATCACTTGCTGATGGAATCAAAGAACGTGTGTGTACTTGGGCATCATCTACCATAAGAAGGATTCTGTATATTTTTTAGAAATAAGAACATCCATATTCAAAGAATTTCATAGCTCTAAATGTGATGATTGTAAATAGCCATACAACAGAGAGAAGATCAACTGTCAGTATCTCCAGTCCATCAGAGTCTGGTTTTAATTTTCAGGATTATTGTTGGGAAAATAAATGATGGGCCTTCACTGACATACAGTCAGATTTCTACCCTGGAAATCCAGAACATTCATTTCCCTGGCATTTGTCCTAGCATGTTACTGGACTGACTAAAACTTTAAACTCAAAAACTTTATAGTAGCCTATAGAAATAATTTAATGCTCATTTCAAAGGATTAATAAGAAAGGCTGTGTTCCTTCATTGCTTTTGCAGAATGAAAGCAGTGCAGTACTTCTTGTGTAGGACAAAGCACTTTAACAAGTAAATTAAATTGATTAACTTCAGCTTTATCATTGTGATCTAAGTTTGTATGCTAGTCAAAATAAGTCATGCATTTCATTTTTAGGTCTTGATTGTTTTGAGAGTTGCTTGTTCGTGAGAAGGGAAGACGTCTGCTTTGATTTCTTAATGGTTTTAGATCCCACAATGAATTGTGCAATTCCAGATTGTGAGCAGGTGAAGTTCTTTGGATTTAAATGTTGGACCAAATAATAATTTCTCATAGTTCCTATTCCTTAATATATGACTGATTTAAGGGTATGAAATCTCTACTAGCGCAAAAGTGAAAATGTTCCTATGATTGCACCAGTGTAATTACAGGGAAAATTGGCCAGTTCTCTAGATTTCCATTCCTTTGGGGGCTTAGCTTGAGGCAAAGATTTTGGACTTTGCAGTCTGCTTCTGCAACTGAGGTGGGCACACCAAAGTTATGTGGTAGGACCCAAAGTCAAACTAGATAATTTATTCCTGTGTAAATCAAAAATTTTTTTGATTATTCTGAATTTTGGAAAATAAATTTACTCAGAAGTATCTGATCATGGTGTCTTGTTTTGAAATTTTGGCATTGCTTTACTTTTAATAGTTTTCTCAGATGTTTTAACATCTTTCTCTAGTTTAGGTTCTTACATAGATTTTTGGTTGTTACTATGGTTTACGAAGATCCTACTGGCTTTTATCAAAGTTAATGTAGATTCATTTGTTTATCCATGCAGTTATATCTTGAGTTATCTCAAAAATTCTATATTAGTGATGCCTGCTTTCAGGCACCCAAGTTCAAATAAGAAGGCTACCCTACATTTTGGCACTGAGAGACAATCTAGTATTTTCCAGAGTCCTTAGCAGCACCTGCCTTCCTCCTGGGAAGTGCTTATGGCTGAGCACTTGGGAAAATCTGTCCTCCTCTCTGCAGTAATGCGTGGGGCAAGTGTCTTTCTGTCGGTGCTGCTACTTCCTTGTGAGGACTGTGTTTCTTCTCTACTCTTTTTCCCATAGTCCTGATGAAGTCTGCCTGTTTTGTACAAATAATTGCAGGTTCCATGTGGTGAGAAGATGGAACCAGAGTGACACATACCCATCAACCTTGTCCTGGCAATGCATTGGAAAGAACCCAGCTCATCCTTCCTCTTCACCAGTTCCTCGAGAGCTGACTATAGCTAAGGTTTATGTTGGACTCAAATGGAAATACCTGGATACTTACATCAAAGCTACTGTAAATGGCTGGATTTTGACCAGCTATGCTAGCATTAACAAACTCCAATGCAAACCCTGGCCCTTGTCCTGCAGGTTTTTTCCCCCAGAAGGAGCTGTTTGTTATTTAAATAGGGGCTCTACCTGAGCAGTGATTGCAGTTTGGAACCTCTTAAAAAGAAGGAGTAGAAGGAATTCACTTTATTTGCAAGAAGAATATGTTCTCATTTTTCATGTCATAGCTCAAATTTTTAAACTTACTAAATTGTTTAACTCCTGTTATTTTTAAAAATCAAAATGTTTAGCAATTGGACCCCTGGTACATAATTGCCTGTTTACAAAGAAAGTCAGTTGGGCTACTGTTATCTTGTGTTCCACAGGCTACTTCAATGCTGTATTTATATGCAGCAATTGCTTCTGAAGTATGCAGGCTTGTGCAGTACTTTCACTATATTCATGACCAACATGCAGTTGTTTTTTCCTGTAAATACAAATACAGCCCAAGAGCAAGGAAAAGTACTTACACTTTTCACTAGATTATTTATTAGACTGTTTGTGGGGAAAGGCCTAAACACATTTTGAAGGTGTATTAAAATACGTAATTATTTAACTACTCATAGCAGCTCTCTGTTTCTCGCTTTCAGACCCTCTGTGGGGTAGATCCTGTGCCATTTCTGCAGGCACACTCTTCCAGTTGCTTCTGTGGTGTATTTTTATAATGAACATTTAAACCCATAAAAATGCAACTTCATTTTTTATTTGCTTCATTTTTTTATTTTTTATTTAATGTTCTTGATGTAAAGTTCAGATATGCCTAGTGAATATGCATCAAATTTCAGGAAAATTCACAGATAGAGAGTTAACTGCTGAAAGGATTGAAACCTTTATGCTTTGCTTGCCACAGATTTCAAAGATATGTAATTTACATCTTCACATTGTGGCATAAAATATGTTAGTATTAGAAATAGTTAGGAATTATTATAAAAATAATCAGTTTTTGTTAATTTCTTTCTCAGATATGTGTTATGCTTAATTTTTGATTATCGTCAAGGTCCCCTTCCAACCCAAACCATTCCATGATTTTTTTTTTTGTTAGAGATTTCACAGATGTCACCATGTCAGGGTCAGATCTGTTTTCCCAGTGGAAATGGAATAGATATTCAAGGTAAAAACAGCAGCAAGAGAGGAAATTCTTGTAGAAAAGAAAGTACAAAATGTAGCATATTATTTGTCCCCAAAAGCTTCCTGTGCTATTTTAATATTCCTGATGTTCAGAAGAGGTGTTTCATGCTACTAGTTTATGTGAGATATGGATCTGGATGATGCTGTGTTAAGGTCTGCAAAATATTGAGTATAAGGGAGAAAGATTTTATCAAACACAGATACATTAATGTAGAATTCAGGAGAGAAAGTTATAATAATTTTTAAGTAGTATGTGGCTATCAATAAATGGAGCACTCTGTTTTCTCACCTAAGTTGATGGGGGGAAAAGGGAAGAGGCTTTTACAGACCCTCAGTCTCAGCAGAGTAGTGCAGGATCTTATTTCAGTGATTTCCTCCACGTTTTCTATATGGATCTATCCTGGAGAGGTTTGCTAATAAAGGCCTTCAGCCTTGGTAATTTCCTTTCATTTAAATTGAGAAGAGTGTTAAAGACTGGACTTTTCAAAAACACTGCAGCTGGAAGGATAATTTCCTTCAAAAATCAATAGTCATGGGCTCTTGGCTGACTCAGGAGTTTTTCTCACTTTCCCTCCAAGTGGAAAGCACAAGCCAAGTAAAACGCTGGGTTTTGGGGCTGTTTCCATACCCTGTTAACACTGTCTCCATATCTAGCTGTTTGTGTGTCCTCCAACTGAGAGCTGCTCAGTGGTTTTTCTTTCTCAGGTCCTTTGTTTAAAAATCAGCATCTTTGGTCAGCTTCTCACAGGTGGTAAAAGCAGCAAAGTAATGTATGATATGTTAGTATATAGATTAGTTAATAATTAGAGTTGCTGTCTGGAGGCCCAAACAAAGACCCAACATAAAGATTAAAGATTCAAGAAAAAGAGCATAAGAGGTGTGTATTGGGAGGACTTCCATTGGCATTTGCTGCAGGATTACATAGAACCCATCAAAGTGTATGTCTGGAAGGTCAGGTGTGGTGCTGAATGGAAGTGATGCAAGTTAGAAGTCCTTACAGATGATGAGGAAGGATGTGAGAGCAGTCTGGGGGAGGAAATACTGACTGATGGCTACAAGCATCATTACTTCAACAAAAAAAAAGTAAAGGTCACCAAGTGAATGGGAGTGTGGATAGAATGCAGTAATGTCCACAGATTTAGGCTTGGTGGGACCATTTTGGTCACTCAGTGGGACCATCAAGATGCTTGTCAGCCAGCCACAATACCTTTTTCCAACCTGTATTTTTTTTTTCCCAAATAAATCCAGTCTTGAAGACAAAAAAAAAAATCTCAGGTAAATTGTCATGTCATCAACACTTCCCTGGGATATGTCACCCAGCGTCTTCGTGTTGAATGTGGGAGCCATAAAGAGTAGGAAAGGAAAAAGTCTACTGGGTTTATTGTTGGCTTTTACTTTAGAGGGACACCATAATCAGCATGATTTTTCAGAGTTGTGCAGCTCCCAGAGCCCCTGAGATTTGTTCTGGATGGTTGGAAGTGTGTCTTGTCAGCACAGAGAGGTGGCTTGGGACACCCTTAGTAGCATGGTTTAGGTATGGCAAGACATGTAAGGATTTATTGAGGCCTTATTCAAGTTCCCTTGAAAAATGCTTAGGGTGGACACATGGTAGGGCTTTTTCCCCTCTCATACGAAAAAACTGTCTCCTAACCCCAGCAGGGACTGTGGCTTGAAGCAACAGTAATATAAGCTTGGTAAATGTGTTCCAAGACCATTAAGTACATTTTTGCTAACAAATGTGTGCTAATCCCCATTATTTGTATTTACAGGCTCATCTACCTACAAATAGAACTAAATGGTCATATGTGTTACACATATTTCACTTTCTATGAGCCACAGAGGACATGAATCTATTACTGTTTTCTCCTGGAGGCTTTGGGATGTTAGCTTAAGATATCAAGAGTTATGAATTTAGCTTTGGAAATCCCTAGTTTCATCTGCTTTGTGTGTCAGACGAGTTTGCAGCCTCAACACAAACATGATGATGAATGAGATTTAAAACACAAGAATATTTGCAGAAAGCAAAAGACAGAGTAAAGGAATACAAGAAGTGGTCCCATAGCTGTCTTTGATGATCTGTTGCGGTGTTCTGAATAGCAGATGTATATGGAAAGAATAACAAAGGACAAACCCTTTCTTTCCTGATACTATTGACTCTAAAACAGGGACAAGAAGTAACAGAAGACCTCAGCAATTAATTATTGTTGTAGTAATAGCTGTATTTACAGCGTTCTGTTTACTCCATCCATTAAATGCTTTGCTTAAATTATTTATTACTCAGTTATTACTGAATTCAGCTGGAAAATGTAAAGGCTTTTTCAGATAATTCAGAAAAAGAATAGGCACAGTTAATGCAAATGCATGTGTGCAGCAGGTAATTGACAGGGTTTCGGCAAGGTCTGCATGAGATGATTTGGAGCCCAGGTGGGAAGTGGGTCTGTTCTGGTTCTTCAGGCACCTTTGCAGACTCAGAAATGAGAGATTACCCAGAGTAAGGACTTTAGAGTTTGAGATCTTGCCCCTGAAGTTGCTCTTTGCCCTCCAAGGACACCCAGCTGGACTTCAAGATACATCAGGAGGTGTGTATTGAGGAAACACCATCGTTTGGTGTTGGAGAAAGAGAATTTAGACAGCAGAGAATGGACTGACGTAGAGCATTAAGCATTACTTGCTGCGTGTGGAATTTTTTGCTTCTGAAAACAGCTGGAAGGTGTGGCTGGTGCTTGTGAACCAGGTATTATAGCGGGTGTGAGCTGACATGACTTTGAAAAGATTTAAGGTGAACATGTGGTTGTGCCAAGCTGAAAAGTACAGAGAGGGAAGTAACACCTAGACCAGACATCCAGTGTAGCACAGGAGGAGTTATGGAATAGCACAAGATTAAAACAGACTCTTCCAAGAGACACAGAGAAAATTCTGTTCGCTTCCATCAGCTATCTCCTTCTCTCTTCCCTTCTTCTGGTTTTTATTGTTACATGCCCCAGCTTTACATGACAAAATGGGAGCAGTATTTAAGAACCACCACCAGTGGAAGCAGTTGACATGGTGCTTCCCATGCTCTGCGCCACTGAAGAGGATCCAGGCATCCCAGAGCCAAAGTCATAATGTCCCAGTCCTACCCCACAGCTAGGGACAGGCTGCTGTGCTTCTGGGTTCAGCACCAGAAGCCACAGCAGCTTATTAGCTCCTGAAATGTATTGATTGCAGATAACTGTCAGCTTAACTACTGCAGGGAAAGGAAGGAAAGGGAAAGAGCATAAAACATTTGATTCTTGGTCACAAACAAAAAAGAAGTTGCATGCTTATATGATCTCAGAAAAACTCTGCCTGTTTCCATTTTCCATCTCTGTCTTACTCCCCCAAGTCAGACTTGAATTTCAACATGGTCAGGACTTTGAGGGAGTGATGGTGCTGTACCACAAAAAAGTTCATGCAGATGAATTGGATTGCTTCCCTCCGTTCTGTTCAGGGTCTCTGACAGGTGTTGAAGGACTACTGTTTTTTTAATTTCCTGATGAAAGGACCAGAAAGACCATAATTCTTTTGGTTACTGTTTATGATGGGAGTCTCTTGTTTTTCAAAACAGCTGGCAGGAACCAGAGTTTCACAACTTAATCACATTTTCTTTGTCAGCCTTTCATATACTATGCTAAATGGGAGACTAGCAGAAAATCCTTTGAACAATTACAATAATAGGATAATAATAATTTTTGCAGTTCCTTGCCCTTATATAGTGTCTGTGAAATTAAAATGAGATCCAGCATCATGTTACCCATTTGAAAAGGTGTGGATATCCCCTTTCAGGAGCATCACCTTGAGAAACTGCTCTCCAGGGCCTTACCTTCCTGCTACCTTGTATTTTAAAGCAGGGCTGTACTGCCACCTTCCTATTCACGTCTGTGAGCAATTGACTGCACAAATGAAGTCATGAAAGAGAATGTGAATGAGAGGAATCGACACCATGAAGAAGTTTTTTTTCCTCTTGTGCCTATAAAAAAAGGTTTTTTTTCCTCTTGTGCCCATAAAAGACAGGAGAACATTAAAGGATAATCTCTCCAGTTCAGAGGGAGCATGCTTACATAAGATATTTTCCTTTCTTGACTGCACATCATGTAGGTCTTAGAAGTATTGGTTAAGAGAGTGAAGTGTGTGCCACCAAAAATGTAACACACAGGTATAGCTTTAAGCCTGTTGATTTCTTAAAAGATGTACATTACAATAATGTACTGCCTTCCTGTCTGGGGAGGTATTGTCTGCAAACTGTTGGATTATTGGCACAGTAAGTTAGCAGTTTCTATCTACTGAAATAAAATCCCTCAGGGCCTTGGCCTCAATAAAAGTGTTTCACATTTAACTAAAACGATAAGGTTCAATGTCAAGCTTTCAAAACTTTGTACCTATTGTTAGTGCTGTGATGATGGTAAGTTCCTTATGGTATGTGAAGGAATAAAGGGGTGCTATAGTTTTTTCACTGAGACAAAAATAGAAAAGTCATTAAAATCTTAGGGTTCGGGGTTTTTATTTTACTTGTTGATATAGACTTTCCACACTGAGAATAATGAACAATTCCATATTTTACTGGGAACCTGACCCTTTTTCCCCCTCTCAGCAGACAGAGATGGAAGCATTCAAAACCAGCCAGGAACAAAGCAGACTATCTCCCTGCATCTGTAGCATGGATAACTGAAAGAATTGTTTGTCACTTCCATTAATGTGTCTATCCTGATGCTTGACTTCAACAGAGAAAATAGTGCCTCAGACTTCCTAAAATCCTGGATGTACCACAATTCTGCTCCCTGTATAGCCAGTTGTTACCCACAGTGGACCTCCAAGGGCAGCTTGGATGTGGCCATTCCTGGTGCTGCACTGGATGAAATGCTTTTACCACTGGTCATCATCATTGCACGAGAAGGCAATGTCAGAGGTTATATTGTAATACTTCTCACTCTCATTTCATCCTCATCAAACAGATGTTTTGGTCCCTGATGTCTGTTTGGCTGTAATCCCCTGGACTTTGTAACACCCTACAGTGGTCCCAAAGGATTGCAGCAGAGGTTTGTTGGAGTATCTCGTTTCCAACACACCTGTGTTTACCCAGCTAATTCCATCTCCATTTGGCTTTGTGAAGGACATGAGGAGAGCAGAAGATGGTGAGCCTGACCTTGTTGGGGCCTTTTACTCTTGCATCTACATTTCATCCAGTACAACCTCTACCCAGATTAATTTTTGGAGCTTGGACTTTTTTCTTAGGATTGTTACTTGTGTTCCAAATGATACACTTGGTTGACAGTGTTGGTACCCAAGAAAGGAGGTGTGGGATAATAGGAACAAGTCACTGAGGCTGCACTACAGCATTTTGGGATAGTGTCTTAGGTCGAGCTTCAAAAACATGCAAAAACATCTTACTTAGTTTCTTCCATCTGTATGTAGAGAAAGCTCTATAAAACATTTAAATACCTTTAAAATGCTGTATTTTGGCTTTATGTGGAGAATTGCAAACCTTTAGGAGATGCTTTTCAGGAAGAGACTTTAGGGTACTTTAAGCATTGCACATCCTGGCAGGGTAAATTCCAATACCCTGTTGGAAGCCTGGATGGGAGTTATTTTACTTAGACCAAGTTGTTAATTTCTGTTTGAAACTGTTGCCCAGAAGTCTGTGTAAATGTGTATCGCTGACAGACAGCTGTCCTTCTGTGCATATATTTTTGTACTACTTTCAGCCACTTCAATGATCAAAATACTAAATCTAGCACTCAGACAGCTTTTGAATTTATGCCAGTCCCTGAAGGACTTTGGCTTACAGTTATTCATATAGGTAGTTTTGAAAATTTATGACAGAAATAATAACACTGTGGTAATATTCATCCAATTGCTTATTTAGAGCACCCAGTGTGAGAGGAAAAACCGAGCAGCTAGAAATTCCTGGGGCAAAGCTTTGGCTCGGTGCTCTGCTGTCCCTCACAGGAGGGGGACGCCAGAGACATTGCAGGGACTTAAGGCAGTTTTCAGAATTTGTAGAGATGTAAAACTGAAGTGAAATTTGTCTCAGCAACTAGTATATTTAACTGTATTTTAGGTGCTGTCCTTATCTATTTCAGCTCAATCATTGTTTTCTAATATTCAGGAATGTGCGCACGCATTGTAGAAGCATTTAGTGAGTCACCTCTGTCCCACTCCACATGCTGCTCACGGGATGATAGTGATTTCCAGCAGCTTGTTCTGCCCCTCTTGCCCCTCTGTCATTGTCTGTGGTGTTGCACACAGCACACTCTGGATCTCAAGAGGCTGTGGCAGATCTCTTGGTTCTAGGAAGTAACAAGGGCACGCTGGAAAAACAAGAACAGGCAGCAGGAGATGAGTGGAGTCAAGTCCCAGTGAACTGCCTGATGTGATGATGTTGCCCTTCCTTCTTCCTTCCCTCTTGGGCCATCACATCCACCAAGCTTCATGAAAGGAACCTGCTAACAATACATTTCTCTTTTTTGTTGTATCTGACATCTGTGTTTTCTGCATTCTTTAGTCAAAAAGACCAACTGTGACCTGAAGGAAAGTCCCTTTACAGAGGGGGCAGCACATATCCTTCTAACATGCATGTCTTTGTAAGAAGAGGGTTAGTGATGTGATCAAGCCGTGAGCAAGAGATGTGAGCATTCAGGTGTGATCTTTCAGATATGCTTGGGATGATAGTTTAGCTTTGGTGTTTGTTTTTTGTTTGGTTTTTTGGAGGTTGTTTTGTTTTATCTCAAATTCAAAACTAATAATAAAGAATCACCTGCATAAACCTTAAAAAACAAATAGGGAAAAAAAAAGAAAAACTCCAAAGTGGATGAATGTGGGCAGGCTGGTACTTCCCATTTTAGCGGGGCACACCAGGGCAGGTGTTGTGTTGGATTAGACTTTTTAATAAGGAAAATAACTGGTGCTTGTTTATATACCTTGAAATTATGTGGGTTTTCTTCTTGCTCTTCAGGGTTAGTACACTGTGGCCATGCCATAAGATCGTGTCTGCTAAGATTTTCTAGCAAGAAAATGAAATGCTGCCAGAGACCTGGAGATCTGCATACCTTGCTTTTAACACAGAGCGACAGCTTTGAATCACACATTGTGCCACTGCACAGCCAGGATTGTAAATACTGAATTTTAATTATCAGGTGTATTCATAATTCATTAATAGGAGGTAGACAAATAGACTGGGCTGGCTTTGCAGTGCAAGAAAGATAAATGGAAGATGGTGCATAGGTAATAGATGCTGGAGTAGAGTGTGTAGAATTTTTCTTTCCTCCATTTTGTCTTGCTGCAGCTATTTTTCTTGAACTCTCAAAGTCATTCCAGGAAGAGGGGCTGGAAATAGGACAAATGTACATTCATCACAAATGTTCAGAATTCTGAAACAAAGCTTTAAGTACAATGTGAGCTGTTAAATGCAAAAGCTACAGGATCAGCCATGATATTATGTATGCTCTGTGGCAAATATTTTTCTAGTGGTTAATAGCAACCACTGAAACTTCAGATGTATTAAATAAAATAATTCTTAATAAACCATGTCTATTGCATTTGTTCTTGAATATATAAATATAACTGACTTAATGATAAATATTCTAGGAATTGCTTATCAGTTTGGGTGGTACGATAGATGATATGTCAGTGATTTAATGCCATAAAACCATGTTAGAGGTAATGAACTTTTCACAGTCTTGCTTTTGTTAACATACAATCACCAGCTTCAACGGTTTTTTTCTGGCTAAATTAAAAGTAGCATGTGAGATGTGCATATATATTTGTTATATCACATACTCAGCTGTAACTTGAGTCTAGATAGCAAAGCACACGATTGCCTAACCATCAGGCTGGCTTTGGAGAAGTAATCAGCTATAAGAAAATGATGAGCACATAATTTTAGATCATTAGAGGTAATTATTATAACTAGGAATGCTTTTAACCTAAAGGTGAATAAATGACACCTCTGCAGTATATATGTCCATGGCTTGGAATACCTTTTTAAATGAAAGATGTAGTGGGAGATAGAAAATGGAAATTCTTGGTTTGTTCACAATATCCTTTTTTCTTGTGGAGGTGCCTTGGGATGCTTAGGATGGAAATGACATTTAATACAATGGCAGTGTTCAAGGCCAGGTTTGATGGGGCTTTCAGCAACCTGGTCTAGTGGAAGGTGTCCCTGCCCACGTCAGGGGTTGGAATGAGACAGATTTTCAGGTTTCCTCCAATTCCCCTCAGTCTAAGGCTCTTTCATTTTCTACTGATCAGGCATTTGGTGTCTTATTTCCAGGAGTGGTGTGCTGATGACACACACTGTTTCATCAGCCAGAAAGCTAATGGGAGATGTTGCTCTCACTTTTCTGAAAAATAGGGCTGAATTCTTCTCCCAGCTGAATCACCAAATGTCAAAGGCAGTTTATTTTGTCTGGGAAAAAAAGGTCAGTAAGGTTTCTGCTGAAGAACATAAATGGTATCACCCAGTTATGGAGTCAAGTAGTTTGGTGAACTGACTTTAACTTCTGGTTCCATTTTTGTTGTAAAATAATTAAAATCAGCCAAAACCAACTTATTTTCCAGTGTCCAGGACAGCTGCAAATTTTAGAAAGATTCAATGCTCAGCTATGTATGCTGTGTGTGCAATAGCATCTCCTAGGGAAATACCATGGCAAAATGACTCAAAGTCCAATCTCCAACAGTTTATTCATGAATGTGCCAAACAGAGAAATTTCGTTTTAATTAGATGTTCTCAACAGCAGTGATCTGCTATTTACAGACTGAAAACACACAAAAAAGTTTAAGAGAAAAGAAATCAATGGCATAATCATGTCAGCCGTGGTCCTATTCCCCATGTCTGAGAGTTTAAGGGGGCACTTCTATACTTCAGAAAGAGGTTACACCCTATCAGTTACAAGTGAAAATAGTCATTACTTTATAATTCATCCAGTATGCTTTTAGCAATTCGACTTCAAAACAAGTTACAGATGTTCTTCAAGGCTCATCTCAAAAAAAAAGTTTTTGGGCTTTTTTAAGAAAACCCGTTATGCCAAAGCCTTTGCAATTATTTGTATGTGTAAAGTTAAGCACACTTACTTCAAAATGCTTAGCTGAACAAGGCATTCAGGATATTTCATTGTTCTTCAGGCCGAAGCACAAATATTTTACAGATGGGAAAACAAAGTGAAATATTTGCTTGAGGCTAAGGAACCAGTTGCTAGCAGGCTTGGAAGGGACTAAATTCCTTCACTAGCTTCTTGACAGATGGAGCACAGTCTGAGAGTCATTTACTTATTTAGATATAGGTGTAAGAAACTTCATGATGTGCAGCGGCCAGCGATCTTGAGATGTTAAATGTCCGGCTAGCAGGGGCGACCAGCAGGCCACTGCAGCAGGGGGGAGTCAGTCCCGGTGGCAGGGCCCCAGCACTGCTCCTACAGACACCCCTCAGCGTCCAAAGGCTTTGGGCTGTGTCTGTGGGGACGAGATCGCGCTGAGAAATAATAATCCAGCTGCTAGAAAGGACGAGGCAGGAGATGGACACCCTCTGGGGACAGTCAGGTTTTATTGGAGTCTCTGACCCCAGTCAGCCAGAGAGTGACCAAGACCCCCAGGAGCAGGGGGGTTATAAAGGGGGTGGAACCAAAGGGAGGGGTTTACAATAGGACAAATCAAGGGAGGTGAGGGAGTAAACTTAGAATAACAGACATGAGGGGAAAACCAATAAATACAAAATGAGGGAGGGACCCCGGCCTCACAGCCAATCTTAGCTCCCAGAGTGGAGAACTTTCTGGAGAAAATGGTGGAGCTGGGAGTGATTGACTGGGACCAGGGGTGGGATAAAGGGAGGAACATGCTCCCATATAGGGGAGACATGGGGAGGAGAACCGGGAGTGACTTAACAAAAGCAGGGGATTGACAAGACCTAAGGCGGGAGTAACCATGGCAACTAAATGACTGACATGAAACAGGCAGGGAAAAACAACTGAGGGGAGAAACCAGACAAACCAACATAACACACTACAACAATGATGGGTGTGTTTTATGGTTGTCTTCATTCTCTGCAAATGCTCTGTCTGAAAAATAGGATTTTTTAAAAGAGCAAATAAGCTATTACATGGCAATCTATTATTATGAAAATAAATTAGCAATTGTGCATACTTTCTTGTTTTTTATCTTACAGTGTTGTCATGAACAAGTTTATAGCCTTAGCAGTAGGTTTTATTTTCCCTAGAAGCATTAAAGCTGTCATTTCATTTTAGTGGGATATACAATTGCTAGTTGGTTTATCATCAAATTTAAAGGGTATATTCCTGGAGCATGGAGCGCAGTGTTTCCCAGGAAAATTAATTCCCTGATTGTAAATGTCAAGAACAGTTGCTGAACTATTGTTTTACTATTCTGTTTTTAACTTTTGTTTTAATAATATATTAAATATGTAGTGTAAACTTCTCACCCAATAATGTTTGCCTGAAAAAAAAAATCTGAAAATATTCTTCTGTTTATTGTTGGGCTGTTTTAAAGGAAAATTTATGTCCTTGCTGACTTTTTAATAACATTTGAAGTATGGAAACAATTGTTCCCAGAGAGTGAATGAACTTTTGGAGTTTAAGTAATAATGGTGTAAATTAAAGCTATTTATTTCATATATTTTTCTGTATTTTCTCAACAAAGTTTTTAAGCAGCAGATTCAAAACAAACAAACAAACAAATAACGAAACAACAAACAGATGTGGTTTTGCATGACAAGTGGTAGTCCTGTGGGACCTTTTCCTGAAGAAAAATGGGGACGCAAACAGTTTGCATGGATTCAAGTTCAAATTAGCTGTGCACTGGCAGAGATCCATGAGTCCAAGCCACTCAGAAGCTGTAATCAGGAGCTGTAAATGCAGATAGTTTCATGGTGGGAGAATATCCAGGGAGATTACTGATTTATGGACACTAGTGGAGATAGGTGGGTCCTTTACCTGAGGCAAAATCACCATTCTTACTTTGGGGCATGTTCCCAATCCTGTTACAATTATCGGTTCCTCTATGTACCACTGTGCTAGTATAAGGACGGGCTAGACATGATGGCAAACCGACACCTTTGGGCTGCTGGGACTGACCTGAGGTGTCTTTGGAGAGCTGGGTGTTGTTTCTAGGAAGCGAGGACCACCCGGGAGTGCTGCTCGTGCTGCTGAGCATCAGCCTCTTGTGGCTGTAGGCAATGGCATGAGATGGAAGGATGGGAGAGGCGTGGAACCAGAGAAGCAATTTTGTGCCCAATGCAAACACCAGCACTAATGAAAGCCTCACAGGTATTTTCAGAGGAGAAACCTGTACCCCTTCTATGCATAAACATCAAAGGATTTGTAGGGTTACTGATTAGGAACTGCAGCTTCTTTCAGTTAAGGAAGGCATGGTTAATTAATGATTTTGCGTTCTGATTAGAAAATTAACATTGCTAATGCTGTTATTAGATAACTGAGTTTCGGTATTATAAAAGCCTTTTGAAATGCAATTTGACAGAGCATATATCAGATGAAATTGGATTGATTATGGGAGTTTTGAAGTTGTTGATTTCTTTGAGAGCTCTGTTAACGAAGCATTATATTGTAACAGAATCCATTAATAGCTCTGTTCTCCTCAGCTAACGGCCTATTACCCTTGGTAGGTAATAAAGTGCACACGTGAGACACCCTAGCAAGCACGGTAGGACAGAGTTACTCCACTGTGGCCATTGCAGATGTTGGTGTACAGTTCTAGTTTTGTAGAGCTGGGGGGTCCTGTTCTCACTGTCAGCTTGGGTTGGTGACGCCGAGTCCCACAGAGCTCTGTCACGAAGGAAGGCCATGGTTTGGCATTGACAATTAGCATCAGAGGACTGGTGTGGTAATACCACGTGGCAGGATGCTGCAGTGACAGTGTTCTGTCCCAGGAACTGGTGAAAGGAATTGACACACTGGGACACGTGACCCTCCCAGAATGGCAGATACTACCTGCATACCCTCACCTCCCCAAATCTTTTGTTTTGCACTCTTCATATGCTAAGGCAATTTCCACAGCCTTGCTGATGTGCTAGATACCTAAGCGGACAAGATAGTGTTATGGGTTTCCCCCTCCCAGGTGGGGGCAGGAGCCTTACACCAGAACTAGTGAACTGATTTATTTACCAGATATCTCTGTGTAAAACAGACCTTTCTAAAAGGTGTAAGAGTACCCAAAGACATTTACTGCACATTGAGAGATATAATTAAGTTGCTAGTGCAGAGTGGTTTAGCTGATGACCTTAAGAGTACTGGTGTTTTTTTCTTTTTGTTTGGATGTTTGGCACATTCTTTTTTTTTTTTCCAAGACAAAAAGAAAAAAAGGAGACAAGGTCTCCTCCAACATAAAAAATTCTGTTATTTTATGATTCTATGTAGTTTTGCTCAGTTCCTTTCAGGTGAGATACTTTTCTCCCTAAAGGCCAAAGCAACTGTGTTGTACTCTGGAGTGCCATGCAAGAAATGAAAAATATGCATTGAATATTAAAATAAGAAAGGCAGCCTCAGAACTAATAGAAACTAGAGGATTTGGCTGAATACCAGAAGCTCTTTTCAATTCTTTTACAAACTTCCCTGCACTGGATCTTGGCCAAAACCTTATCTTGGCCAAATGCTATATATTCAAAAGTTTGGAAAGAAAAGGCCTTGGTGTCTCATCTCTTTGGTGTCTCATCTCTGAGTGTTAGTGCTGCATCTTTGCTACTTTCTCATCCATTACTATAATGGTCCCATTGAAGCCAATGGTCAATACCACTGTACAACTCAAGAGTATAATCCAAAGTCCTGTGGTGCACAGATACACCAAAAAGTTATTTTTCATCTTCTGAGCTTTTTTATCACAGTGATGATGCAGGAAAAGATATTTTCACAGCTGGCGGCTGAAAACTGGACCTTTTGAGGTCAGGAATATAAGAGGTCAAAAAATAAAACCCATGGTGCTATCTGTTGTTACCTTTTTCAGTAAAATTACCTTTAATGTAGATGTTGCCAAGTCCACAGTTACATCCTGTGGTTTTCCGGAAGCCCAGAAAAAGAAGCAGCCTGCAAAGAAAACAACCAATAGAGAAATAAATACATTATACAGCAGTTCTGTTGACATCCTGGCATGCAATGTCTGCTTTTCTAGGCTTAGGAGATAAAGCAAAACTTTTACTTTCTTCAGTGAAGTGATTTTTTAAGGGTGGTAGAAAAATTGAGGATGTGAGAAACTGTGTACTTTCTGGAGGTTTCTATTAAATTACATGCCCCAAGTATCCCTGCATGATTTTGACTGTAAGGGGTGAAATCTGGGCTCAGTATAGGTTAATAGGTCCTAGAGCAATAACCCAAGAATACCCAAATGCACCTGTCAAAGACTGATAAGAGCTGAGGTCTGTCAGCTGCATTTCTGTAGTTCCGGAATTGTGTCAGCCCAATTTCCTCTCTATTTTATTACTTTCCAGTGAGACAGAATTCTTAGGTTGTCTGGTGCCTTGCAACCCCTAAAACATAATTCAAATTATTTGCCACCAGAACTACACTCACAGACCTGGAATACTGAAATTCTGCCTGCATTACAGAGTGGAGGCAGTAGCTAATTTATTTTTTTTAAAGCCTCAACAAAACAAAAAAAGCAAGACATGACACTGTTGGCCTTTGATGTTAGATTCTTCTTTGCCAGACTGTTTTTTTTAATGAAAGTTAATTAGTTTGAGTTTATTGACATTTATCTGGATTACCATTGGTTCTTAACTCTTTTATCAAATTTTTGTATTCAGTAGTTGGGGTTTTATTTTGAAAAGTATTCCGCACACCTAGAGTTGGAGACTTGTGAAGCAGTCTTGTTGTTGATGTGGTCTCTTTCAATCAAGATAACAAAAGAGAGTAGAAAGCAGATGGAAAGGATTTACTGCCACGAGACAAATAGGAAAGTAAGAAAAGCAATTCCAGGGAGCTGGAACATGAGAATAGTTGCACTGTGACCCATGCCACTTCTGCTAGGATGCAGAGATTTCTGGAGGCAATGTGCTTATCCAGGCCATGGTGACTTATTCAATCAGGTTATCTATCCTTCAGGAATTTGCCTAATCCCTTTCTGAATTTGTGTATCCTCCTGAAATTCTCAACATCCTGGTGTGGGAAGGGAGCTGGAGACACATCATATGCATCACCTACAGCATCCTTCCTGTTTTAAGTTATTAAATGAATGGGAAGGAGTCAGATCTTCACCTACTGGTAGTTGATTTTCTGGAGTTTATGCAGAAAGCTGCATCAATCTTTGATTAAACCAGACGAAATGTTTCTTCCAAAATATCTTTTAGCCAAACATACAGATCTGTTGCTACTGATCTATTTCATTAATCCATTTATATTTTGTGAGTATGTCTGACAGCATGTTCTCTCCCTGTCTCTCTCATCTCCTTCACATTCAATATACTTAAATACCAATTTCTAGGTTTAGTATTTGACATTTTAGTTTTGACAAGTACTTTGAATTCAGTGTAGAACAATGATTTTTTTTACTTTCAGGTATGTTCCTGACTGTTTTACTGTCAAGGAAAAAAAATTCTCTTCCGCATAAGGTGTTGATTTCATTTGCAGAATTTCAAACAAACTGAAAAAAAATTATGCAGGCAGTTTTCCTCGTGTATCTTTGGAAAACTGATGTTTATTTTAGAAGCCTCAGATGACAATCATTTGTATTTTAGTACTCACTGGTGTACTTTGGTCTTGAAAATAATAAAAGAATATGTATGCCATTGGTACATTGCATGGAGTATCCCAAAAATAAACCATTAACTGTCAAAAATTAGTCCCTTTATGCAGCTCTGAAGTTGCTACAATACTCCCTGTCCCCTTAAGATTCTTGTGACTGTTCAGTCAATCAAAATCCAAGTGGAACAACTAGCTCTTGAGGACACTGAATTTGTCAAAGTCCTTTGAAGATCTGGCATTTGATTAAAAAGATCAAAATGACAGTAAAATTGTCTGTAATATCTGTGACTTCTTTTCCTGAAACCACTGCACTAAAATTTTTAAACATAGAAAGTGTTTGAAGACTTCATTTTGGAAATTGCACTTTTATGATAAGTAACTGCAGAACAATTTTAAAGGATATTACAATGCCTGTATGAATGATCAAAAACTGCAAATTATTTAATAAGTGGGCACGATTTTTTATGTCATGCCAGTGAAGAAAGACATTGAAGCACAGCAAGCAGGGACAGAGCTGAGATGTAGAAGTCTAATTCTGTAATATTGCAGGTAGCTGTTCTCTACCAGAGTTATTAGAACTCTGTGTCCCTTGAGAAATAGAAATTCCTTTGCTTGCTTTATTCTCAACTCTTTACACTACTTAATAGACAGCAAGAAATAATCCTTCTGAAAAATCACTGTGAGAAGATAATTTAGGTTTTATTTTCCCTCTATTTTTTCCCTCTCTGTATTTTATCACACTGCCTAATTAGGAAAATACACATGATAGATGAGAAAATTGCTTAAATATTGGGGGCCTTTTGTTGGCTTATTTTGAAACAGCAGAAAGCAACTAGAATCACCAAAAGTGTTCAGATTCAGTTCTAAATATTGACCTAATAAATTTTTAACAGAAATTTACTTTGTAAGAGCCATTAAAAAACCCCAAACTTTTTAATGCAAGCTAAAATATAAGTTGGGAAGAGGATTTATGTTATTAACGTATTGTGAGTGGTATCAGAAAATCTACTAGGATATGCATTTTTTTCTCCTTTTTTTCCCTTATTTTTTTGCTATACAAAACCAGCTATACATGTCCCTTTGTGGAGTTTGAGTTTTCATCATTTCATCTGTTAAATAAAGGCATTGGATAACTATTGCAGATTACAAATACAGCACAATAGGCTACACACATCTCCTTCTCATTTCCACTTAGGATGTTTGATAAGAAGAACAAGAATTTTTTTTTTTTTTGGACAGGCTTCTGGTTGTGCAGACAGTGAATGAGACTGGTTTAACATCAATATTCTCAGTAAAATTAGACAGATGTATTAGTAATCTTGCTCCAGTCTGTGTGCCGACAAGCAGTGCATGAGTAATGAAGAGGTCTTTCCAATGTGACCCTCCTGCAGAGCACTAATGAACAGGGATGTGCATTATTAGTTGATAGTACATACCACAATTACAACGAAGAAATGCAGTTTAGGGTGCTGTTTACCTATCTAGTATTCTAGTGACTTTACTTTAGGGAGCAGAAGAGAAGTGGGATTTCTGTGCTGGATATGGACAAGTGATGTTTTCCTTGTTTTTTAAGGAATTAATGCTTCTTCAAGAAGAATGAAGAAAGTTTCAAGAAATTATTGTTCCTATCTTTACAGTCAAAAAAGCTGGCTATCTGACCTGTAAAAATATTTCCATTTAAATTGCACTATGGGTGAACAGATAAATGCTTTTAAAATGAAAAGTCATGTTCAGTTAAAGGTAATGAACACTTGACTTAAAAATGGAAATACATTTCTTTTTAGCTTTTGACATCCACTCTTACCTCAGAACTAACAGTCAAACAAATACCTTTTTCTGGCTTTTTCTCTAACATATGTTGACAGACCTTATGTTTTGCTTCCTATTTGATGATTTGGTGATAATGGTTAATGATATTTATGACAAAATTAATTTTTGTATACTTCAGAGTGCACATTAACTCTTCACATCTTTTGAAATTGTGATCAGTTTCAAAATGAGAGAGAAAGTAAGATGTCATGGAATAAAATTTCATCTCAGAAACACTGCAGTCCATAGGTGCTCATTCAAATGAGGAGATTGCCATGGGGAGTTGTCAGAGGTCCAAGTGTTCAAGTCACAATAGCACATTGCTCCAGTTTGGCATTACTGACACACGGGCATTGCTGAAACCCACAGCACAGTCCTGCACTGGACAAAGGCAGATACTCACCCCCCAACACAAAATTGATCTTTTGGTGCAGTAGTGTGGATGTTAAGATGATTTTTCTGCTCCATCAGACTTGCAGCTGTGTGTACAGAGATAGTAGAAAGGAGATGTGTGATGAGTTGCTGGTTGGAAGCAGAGTGTGGAAGGAAAATATCAACTGTCGCTGAGTTCAGTCAAGGAGTCTTTGGTCCTTGGAGCAAAGATACTCAGACACACCTCCAAAGACATCAAAAGAGATTGCAAAGTATTCCATAAACCATGCTATTGTGGAAAAAAAAGTTTATTTCTCTCAACTTTTAAATTACAGATAGATGAGAATTATACTATAAAGGATGTTTTTCATTGTTATTGAATAATATATGTTCAGAATAAGGAACACCTAGTTATTATCAGAGCATGAAATCATCAATCCGTTTCAGCTGACCAGCTAATTTGTGGAAACATCTGCTCTGTGGTCTGCATGTCCCACAGATGACTGAGGAAGCCAAGAAAAAGTGCTTGGAAGCCAAGCAGTCTTCCAAGTTCAGTATGGTGCAAAATGATTTGTTTTATTTCACTGAAAATGGTAAAGGCTGCTGGCATACCAGACCACCTTGGGAGTGTTTATGTTCAGGTTACACAGCTGTATGAGAAAGCTCAAGGCTTTAATTGGAAGCAAAGCAAATGTGATTCTAATCCTCATGTTAAAAGTAGTCTCTCAAAATGTTTTGGCTTTCTTAAAGCTAAAAGTTAGGCCCCTAATCTGTAGTGTGCATCCTGTAAAGTTGTTGAAATAGAGGAGGAAAGTAAGTAATTTGTTTTGGAAGTCATTCTTCTGTTTGTTTTGCTTAGATTGGTTTCAATGAGAATTTGCTTGATCATTTGTATGTACAATAGGTGAAAAAGCAGCTAGCCCAGCCCAACTAGATAACATTTTTTACCAGTTTGGCAGTGGATCTTTCAGATAAATTCCCTCTCCATGTATTGGAGATCAGCTGAATTATTGTTTTTGTGGTGCACCTTTGTTTGCAAAAAGTAATGTCATTTTAGTAGTTTTATGTGCTAAAGAATTTTACAAAGGGAGTACATAAATTTTAGAGCAGGGAAATGCAGGAGACCTGATTTTATTTCCTTTTTTTTGTTTCTTTTTGTATTAGATATTTAGAATATGTGTGTTTTGTTTCTGTTTACCCATTTTACCTATTTATTTTTACCTATTTTCCTCTAGATATATGTGTGTGTGTGTGTGTACAGAGGCAGGCATGCATGTGTGTATGTTAGACTTACCCTAAGCCTAGTTGTTGGTTCTGATGCAACTTTGACACCTCTAGTGAAGTCACTGTAAATACCTCGGGAAAATAAGATTTAAAGGTTAGTAAAGGATGTGTGAAAGTTGTGCTCCTTTTCTTTTGGTTGCAAACATTAACATGTTTCTGGGAATGTTTGCACAAACCAAATGAGCCAGGCATCAGATTTCTCTGCCATTAAACCATTTTCTGTATGCCATGTATGTGCTCTAGAACTGCCCTAGAGTGCTGTGGGACTGTAGGTCCAGTTGTGGGCACTGGAGGAAATAATCCATGATTTGAATCTGAGTACAAAGATAGAACAGGAGAAAGAACAAAGTAGCCCCATTGCTCTGAATGGTTTCTCCCCTTTAGATACACCACCTTACCCCACATGAAGTTATTTTCCTTTCCAGAAGTGTGAATGAAGATTAAAGCATTTTATCCCTGAGCTCCCCATCTTGTAGAGAGGCCAGGGCAGGGGAGCCTGTGGGAAGCAAAAGCCCTTGGCTAAAATTAAGATAGCTACAAAGAGTAGTGGAAGTTTTTCTCTCTGGAAAATTGGCTTTTGACCAAGTATAACCTTAAGGCTTTCCCAGTGGGAAATTTAGCATACCTGTTACTGTGACCCTGCCCTAGTAACCCTTTGCACCTGTAGCAGCTCAGCCAGTTTGCAGTCTTGCTGTTTTTACAAGAAGTATTCATGAGCTTAAAGCAGTTCAGGGTCATGAAATAAGTTTGTAAACCTCACATTTTCACAGTAAAAAAATAATGCAGATATATTTTGCTTTCTAAACAATTCCTTGTGTTCTAGTTTAACAGGCAAATTGTGTATTTTTTTTATTCCTTTGGGACTGTAATACGTGATTTAACTTATATATATTTTTTTTAATAATCTGAACAACTGATCTCTTTAATTAGTAACCATTGCTTTAAGAGAATAACTGAAATAGTAAATGAAACTATAGTATCTTATATTTTCATTTTACTGACTGATAAACATAGACATTCTTTTAAACTGTTAAGGAAAGTTTCCTGTGTGACCGTTCAGGGAGCACTCTGGCAGTCACACCCCCACCATCAAAGACTTTTCACTGCTGGGGCTGAAGCCCCTTTGCAGCAAGGCTCACACAGTCAGACAAGCTTTCCTTGCTGGCTCAACCCCAGGGTTCCCACAGCAGGGTCTCAGACATCTGAATCCTTTAAATAATTTAGTCAAGGTGCAGAACCACCTCGAGCTGGGTGCCTCCAAGGAGGGACCATGAACAACTGAATGCCTGAGCTTTTATACCCTTGCAGTCTGAGTGTGCCATAGTGTGGGCTCCTCCTGCAGAGTCCTTGGCTCCTGCAGTGTCGCTGGGTGCCTGCTCTCCTGGCTGGCCCCTGAGGTCTCTCTATTGTGCAGAGGGGCAGCACCACTGCGCAGCCTTTTCCTGGGGCTCCCATCATTTCCCGGCACCCAGCACCCAACCTGCAACTCACACTGCAGCTGCACACTGAGATATCTGCACTAAATTAATTCCTCAGTGGGACCGCTGAAGTTTGTGTTTGCTGACTGTTCACAAGTTCCAGAGTGCTCTGCTATCCCACATGCTGAGTTTACCATTATGCATCATGAATTCTGTAGAATGGGAATTACAAAGCTTTACCTGATGTTTGTTAGCATCACGGTGGTTGTACACTGAGGATTTGTCATGCCTGACAAATCAAATAATAGATTCTCATGTACTGGGACGGGTGCCCATCAGTACACTCCAAATTAAGCCATGAGAGGCATACTTAATCATATTGATTAGATGAGGAGAGTTAGAGATGTAGAGAAAGAATTTCAAATTGATTAAAAATCAGAGGAAAAAAACCCAGGAAAGGCAGGGCTGAACTGGAAATATCATACCTGGTAAATCCCTGTGCCAAGCTACCATGCCCTGCTAGCAGAAGAGGCAGGGGAAGGAGACAGAGGGAGCCACATGTCTGCCTTTGTCCCTGCCAGCATAGCCCAGCTTCATGGCAGTGGACCCTGTGGTTGCAGTGACTGTGGCTGCTGTGGCTCCTGTCAGTGTACTAGAGACAGTGCTAAGCACGACTGGAAATGAAGAGAATTACCCTGAAACTCATAGGGGGCCTTTCTAGAAGGTGGTTGTCATACCCTATTAAAGTTTGCGTCTCTTTGTGCTCGCTCTATTGACTAAAAATTATAATTTAAACCTTTAAAATATATATCACAGTGCCTGTTTACTATAACATTAATCAGGTTGTGCTGTTCCAGGTTGACTGACAAGATAATATATATTTAAATAAAAAATGACAGTAGGTCTCCAGAAGATTTCCCTGGGATTCAAGCGGCAATTAAACATTACTCAGTCTTCTTTGTACCATGAAATAATACAGAGATAGAACATTCAGAGGGGAAGCTTACAGCCAGAAAATACCATTTACATAAAGTGATCATTTATAGGAAGTCAATATTTACTGCACTACACATACAGAGTCTTTTCTTTTGTAAAAATTAACCACAGGCCGATGGTACATGTCTTTACAGAGATGACTAGCATAGCTGCAAACAGCTATCAAGTAAATATACTGCCAAGTACTATTACCACTTGTTCTTGCCATAGAAATAAGAAAAGATTACATACAGTTCTTAAATGAGGGCAGTGTAAGTAGCTCTGGGCAGTAATTCAGAATGTCCAGTTGTGTCACTTTTACAAGAGGACTGTGACTAACAAGAGCTCTCTCCTCCCAGGAATAGTGAGACTAGCTTGGGATGGGATGCTGGATGTGGAGATTCAGGTTATGGGTTATCCAAGTGCTGCTAACTCAGGCCCAGACCTTGTGGACTTTTTGAAAGGAATCTGTTATTTCAAGGTATGGGGTTAGATTTGCAATACAAGGTAAAAGCACAGCAGTGTTAACCACTGGAGCTGACAGTAAGTGTGGTGTTGCCACTGAATAACAGCAGGAATTCACTGCTGAAGAGAAGTCATACCTCAAAATTAAAATTGATTAGGGACTTAAAAAGCATAAAATCAGCTAGAGTGAATAAAATAATAGCTTAACTAATAGTATTTAAGAAAAAAACAAACCAAATTGCTCGTTTCTATTAATGCACTGAAACAGGGACAAAATCTCACTAAGCTGAACAGTAACAACATTTATTCAGGGTGGAGCTGCTTGACAGCATGTTTCCTCAGCTCAGTAAAACATGTGGTGAGCTTCACAAGGGATAATCGATGTAAATCACTGTCTAACCCTAAATTCAGTATAGTATTGCAGTGATTACCTGCACTTAAGGTTGCACTGACAAATTTAGTCTCATAAAATATTGTCACTGCTGGGTAATAGTACTGAAATGTCAGTCATGTTTTTATTCAGGCAATGTTCAAATAATTAATAGACAGATTCCTAACCATTAATATTATAATTAATAGTAAATGTTTTATTACTTCAAATGCCCTAGCACTTGCCTTAACTGAAAGTGACTTCTCTTTGAAGGTAAAATAAACTCTCAACAACCTTGAGGTTTCTAAGTGTCTGAACAGTGGAGTTTCTTCACTTAGGATAATGGATGGAAATGTATTTTTACACACATGTGTAAGGGAGTATAATTTTAAGTCCTTATGTTTAAGATGCATTGTATATTCTTGAGTGATGAAATATGTTCTCTGTCTTGCTTGAAGATTATTTTTATTAATACAAGTACTGTTTAAACCAAATGGAAGTCAAAATGTGATCTGTGAATTTAGGACTATAGTCAGGGTTCTGGTATTGCTGCTGAATTGGAGTAAGAAATGTATGTGTGTTTCAAATTGGAAAAAATGTACATTTATATCATTAGCTTTGAGATAGAGTTTTTTAAGTAGAATAATACATGTGTAGATAGAGTTTTTAAAGTAGAATAATACATGTGTTTATATGTGCCAATCATAATAAGTTTGGGTTTTTTTTGTACTACAGGTTTCTATGAAAGGGAAGTACTTTTCCTGAGACATTATTTTTTACAATAGACTTGGAATAAAATGTTGGCCTTTTTTTTTCCCAAAGGATTTCTGTAGATGGTTTAAAAAATCAGCAAAATTAAAATCTTCAAATAAAATTGTTGATTTTTTACTTTGGATTAAGAAATTTTTATGCTTTTATTTTTATCCTTTGGAGATAAGTAACTGACATTTTACTTTGGCCTGTTTTAAAATACTACTTAAAGGAAGATGGGAAATGAAATTATTGCTTCTTCACTGAACAAAGTAAAACTTTCTTCCAAAAATTTTTGCAAAAATATCTGCTATTTCTAAACATACTTTATGCTGTATATTTCTTAGTAGTGAAAAACACATTAAGACATAAAGCTACATTCTTTAACTGACAGCTTTCTGAGTATCAGGAAAAATCTTCTATTATGCCAAAGAAAGTCAATTGTATTTGCAATTAAAAAAAAAAGCATTATCAGAGAAAATGCCTTTGAGTTGTGTAAAACCAAGTTACTATTAAATTTACCTTGCCTTTTGAAGTTTCTATTATATATTCTCTCTAAAAATGTCATCTTACATACCTGTACATGCTATTCAATTATACTCCTTGGCTTTTAAGTGTCTTTTCTGCTCTTCTGTACTTTGAATAGATGTGATGTATTTTTTAGTGTTCAGAAGCCACCACTATTTAGTTACAAAAACTCTTTTCATAATATTAAAAATGAAATATTATCTCCTCGTAAGAATTTATTATAAAAGTTAGACTAGGCTGTAGTTTTGGAGGAAGGATGCAGAACAGATGACCTTTGTGTCCAGTGTTGATTTGATTTAATCTAATTAAAATCCCCATGAAATGGTCCCCGATGAAATGCTGCTAAGCAAGAACCTAATATTTCAGCTTTACATTTCTTTGCCAGCAGTGGCTCTCTCAGCAGTTAGGAGCATTATGAAATATTTTTAATACCTGAGATGCTCCCAGGTTTCCTCTTAGGAACCACTTAGAACGTGGTTGCAGGCACCAGCCCCAAGCCTTGCCAGGGTGGGCTGTCTGACTGCAGTGCAAGCCAGAAATGTACTTTCCCAGCTGAAGACCTAAAATATCCTGATGTGCCGTCTTGGCTTGTCACCTCAGATCCTCATCAGGCTGTGCTGCTTCTCACTGCTGAGCTGAGATGTGAAGGACGAGCTCCTGCCCTACTTTATACAAGGTGGCTGTAAAGCACTCTCAGAGCCACATCAGTCGTACCCAACTCTTTCTTATATCATTTTGGGGAGGTGTTTTGCCAAACGTGGCTGCCTGTGGGAAACACAGTGCAGGGGAGCATCAGGGACCATGAAGGGAGCAGGGTTCTTTCTGCTTTAACAGAGAAAAAAGAGCTGGCTCTGGTAGAATGAGTTCATGTGGTTCTAATTGTTGGATAATAGATTCTGGGATGATTAGTTATCTATATTGCAGTAGTAGCTGGATGCCATCAACACTTACTTTGCATGCAGCAGGAAAGATTGTCTTGTGGAGGCTTGGTTGGCATAGGGGAGCTGACGCTTTGGTTTTTATGGTTGGTATTTTTCTTTTTTATTGCTAGATCCAAATAGATGCTTGGGAGCTAAAGGATTAATCCAGACTAGGACTATACTTTTTGTATTGAAATTTCTGTTTTGTTTATACCATGTTTATCAGTATGGCTGAGGCAATACCTGGTAGTCCTTGGTTTATAGGTGCTTTGGAGTTTGGGTAGCATGGGTTCACTGTGTAAATTTTCCTAAAAAAAAATGTAATGTATCTGAAGAGACTTTGCTTCTCCATAATCTGTCTGCCTTGTGTACTTTTCTCTTTGGGCACTAAGGTACTGAAACCATCACATAGATTTATGACTTTCCTAGAGAACTGACAGCAGCTCAACAAGTTTTTTATGTGCCCATTTGTCGTCTATTTTAAGCAGACTTGGTGGATACTTCTTATACCTGAATCAGTGTATGAGTCCCTGAATATTATTCATGCATGAATTTTCTTTTGAAAGCATAACATTTTTCATGCATTTAACTTTGCAGTCAAACATAGGTGTAATGGTAAGTGTTGATTTCGTATTAAAATATTGAATGTTGAGTATATGAAAGGCTGAATTTAGAATGTAAAGTATACAGAAAAGAAGATAGCTGAGAGCTGCCTATGTGAGTGTTCAATGAAAGTTTAGACTGCAAGGTGTCATACTCTTGATTGTCTAGTTCAATTGTTCACTACCAAAAGTCAGTCTAATGGAAACTGATTCATTTCAAGAAGTCACAGATTGTGGTCACCATGTGTACTGTATATTAGTATTGGCTGTGGTTATAATTTGAAGGTACTAACATCTAAAATAATGCTGTGCAATATGCTATAGCAGCATAAGGAATCAGTCCCTGCCCAAGGGGCAGGAGATGATCAATAATACCCTCCCTCCCAAAAAGAATCAGCAGTGCTCATATGGGCAGGTGTGGATAAGGTAGTGGTGGTACCAAACTCTACAATATTTATGGATGAATCATGTTGATATGAGAAAGGAAGAAAACAGATATTTTAGCCTAGTGGCTAAAAACCTATTTTTAGCCACTACAGGTGTCCAATACCAAGGATTAAGGGCTTGAGAGGTGTGAGAGTGTTTTACTATTCCCACTGAAATTAACTGGTGGGGAGGCCTGAGGGCAGCTCTCTCAATCAGGCCTGAATCTGAGTTTTGAGGTGTTTGCCTTTATATCCCCCTCATGTGTGAGTGTGTTCCTTTACAGTTTGCATCCAGAAATTTCTTGCAAAGGTTGTTTATTTAGTACATAATTAGAATTCTAGCATTTTCTCTAGTTTCTAAGAGAGAAAGGCAGAACTAGAGTAATAAATACAGGAGAGGCCTGCCTGTATCCACAAACGCATGTTGAACAGCACAGTTTTGTCAGGATCATCAATATGTAAACCCTACACAAAGATCTGCAACAAAGTCTGTTATTGTCTTCCTATTTAAGGGCTGTTATTCTCTTCCTATTTAAGGGCTTCTAGGAAATGAACTCAAGGGTTTTCTGGCATTTCTAGTGTTACAGTCTTCAGGACTTGATGCTCACAAGAATGAAATCTAGGAGGCTGTCCATTTTCCTGAAGGATGCACTGGGAATTGCCCTTTAGCGCCTATGAAGAAAAAAAATCATGACAGACATAAGTATTCTTCAATATAAATTGTTTTCAGTGCTGTTAGAAAAGCTGCACCGTTCTCATTTTCTGTGTGTCCCTTTCTGCCTCTCCTTTCTTTCCTGCATTTATTAAATATTAATTATATGGTAGTACACTCTATTAAATTATAGGAAAAATTCATGTGATTTTATGTTTTGAGTTTTGCAAACTCAGTAAGGAAATACATTAAAACGTCAGTAGAGATGTAGTGGAGCTGCATTCACTTCTGCCATGTAATTCTGTACTGAATTTGTCTCATTGACATAAAACCTCTAGAAAATAGACATTTTTGCACAGATATCATAACAATAGAATCATAACAAAATGAAGGCACTTGTTCTTTCTGCCTTCTTACTTAAGTCACCTTTGTATAGTATCTCAGTGATTGAAAGGTAGATGTAAACAACAATATTAATGAGCAATGTTTCAAGGTCAAGGATATGTTTGCAGGTCTAATCTAACCTTATGCACCTGATGAGTGCCTGCAGGGTCTGAGAAGGGTGCTGCATGCCCATGCTGAATTAGGGAAAGGCAGAAAGTGACAGAGAGCTTCAATTTTTAGTTGTTCTACCCTGGGTTTTGTCATCAGCCTCCTGAAAAGAAGGTTTTGGCAAGTTGTCTTCATTGGAACATGCTGAAAAACAAGTGCTGGTGCTGAGTGCGTGTTCCAGTATTGTTCCAGAATCTCCTTAGGAGGCTTCTTATGCTGTGGCTGCAGTTTGTGCCACCTGCAGTGACTTTGCCAGGGTTGATGGACATTGGAGGTATTTCTTGGTTCTAAGGTCTGTCTGTATATCCCACCTGTGCCTCAAATCCATGCTCCAACACTGACTTGTTTGTGAAATTGTATGCCCACTGTTCTTGAATTCATTTAATTTCTAACCCTAATTTCAGATAAGAGACAAGGTAGCTAAACAGATAAAACTCACTCTGTATAAATAGTGAGATACTGAATGGTGTAAACATGTTGAGAATTTTGCATGTTCATTAGAAAGTTTTCTCTAACAACAGCAAAAGCTGTTGGTTTTTGGTACATCAGCTAGTGAGACTGGGATTCAGTAGAGGATTCTTTCAGGGTGTTTTCTGTGCACCTTATCTTTTCCCGTTCCAGTGCCCTGAGATCATCTCAACTTTTCTGTCCTGTTTGACTATGTGCTTCCTTGGGTTGTTCTCCACCCAGGAAAGTCCTTCCTGCTGCATCTCCTTGCTTCTCAATTTGAAAATTTTCGGTTTCTAAAGGTTCTTCATTTCTTACAGCTACTATGTCTTCATGTATTCTGCTGATCTCTTCTATCCTCTTCACCTCCATCACTAGACCTTCACCATAACAAGCAGCATTTACAGTACTTGTGGCACAAAGAGATTCTAGCAGATCTTGCCAGCCTTGCAGGGCTGGCATCCTGTAACTTGTGTGTCAGAAGACATTCCTGAAGGCAGCTGCAGGAATATACCTCATATTCAGATAGTTCATAACAAATTTAGGAAAGAGCCCTTACAGTATGAAAGTATGTCTATTTTCATTTGTTGTGGAACTGTTTACTGTTTTATTCATTGATAATTTAGACAATGCTTGCCATAAAACCTATGCTTGTTTGAACCGTAACTGCCTGCAACTTGTTTGCACTGTTGCAACAGCCCTTTCCATCACATATAGAAGTTACTAAAAATGTTAGTTCAGTTTTAAATTACTCAATGTGCAACTGCTGAAGCAAAAGCTTTGTCATAATCCTTTCTACACAAGTATCTAGCTTAGAAGAGGACTATTAACAGGTATCATTAGGATGAAAAACAAAAATAAAGTGTCAGTTTTAAACTGCCTTAATTATAAATTCTGAATATAGATCCCACTTCCTGAGCTCAATTGCATAGCCTTATATAAAGACATTTTCTTTTTTATGCAGCTTTTTTTCTTTCTTATTTTTAGTGTGTGCAATTGAAAAGAAAAAAATTACATCCTGCACTCATAAGCTGAATCTGCTACATAACCAGGGAGCAATAGTTCTGCAGTAGAGAGAAGTACTATCAAGTTGCATTGTATCCTGTGTGGAATTAGTGAGCGTGTGAACTGATCTGATGTTTTCTCTCAGTTGTCATCAGGTGGGTCACCAGATTTACAGTACCAGCCACCAGCTTACCTCTATTTTGTATTATCCACTATGAAGTAAAAAGCTCTAGGTAAACAGCAGAACAGTTCTATACCCTGTGCTGATTTATGAACACTTGCAATACAGCTATGAAATCAGAAGCAACTGCAGTGTAGAAGAAAGAAATGTAATTTTTGGGCACACCAGGAAAGCTGAAAATGTATTACCAGTTTGTAGTAAATGTGCAGTGAAGCCCTTTCCTAGGAGAGGATTTTAGTGTCTAATTAATGGCGCTGTGTCTTGCTTGGATTTGAACTCCTAACATGAACCATACAGTGTGCTGCAGACTTGCCTGAGGGAGCAGAGGGGGGTCTAGTCACGGTTCACCTGCATGACCTTTACATTTCTCGGAAGGATTGTGCAGAGTCTGTTTTCTCTCCTGCCTTCTGTAGGGGGGAGGTGTAGAGTGTCTCCTGCTTATCATGCACGCACTTAACTCCTGTTAATCCTTTTGGGAGCGCCACTGTGGTATCAAAGCAGGTATATACTTTTAATCTCTAAAGCAGCCCTCTAAGAGGTAACTGGAATTTATAGGTCTTATCAATTTGCAGCAGTGCAGGTGAATAAAGAGAGCCTTTAAAATAAAGCAACTGCTGACTCAGCTTACATAGAGGCTTGGGAGTAAAACTGAAAATTCAGCAGTGCTGGTCCCTCTTCAGCTATCAGCTGATTGAAAGTATTAATGCTAATCCTCTGAGACTGGTGTAATGTAAAGTACTGGCAATATGGGTGTCTAAATAACAGTAGATCACTAGTGTTTGGAGACCCTTTAAAGGGTAGCTCCTCAGGGTACCCTTTCACAGCAGGCAGGGAGAAACTCAAAATATTAAGGTTTGCTTTATGTCTTAAAGCTAACAAAACTGCTTAAGTAAATTCAGGAAATTCACTAACGTGGAGAAAATTCAGATGGATTTACTTTGCTAGGAAAAGGTGGTAGGAGCATCTGCATTTGATCACTTTTATATTTTGATTTCCTGAGACAAGTAAGGTTCGATAGTCATCCTAACTCGAATAACAGCTGTCCAAATAGCTCACTGCCAATACATGTTGAATAACAGTATCATTGTGTAATGTCAGATTTATGTAATACACTGTTTATTAGATCACAGATAATAGAAATGCAAGTTTCTTGTATGGTGCTGGGATGAGCGCATTTGGGATCCACATTTGTGAGCCAGGCTCAATTAAATAAAAGATCACTACAACCCATAATTAACTGTCTTACCCTTCCAATCTAGTCCTATTGGCTCAAATGTCTGTTTAATGTTTGCAGATTTGTTGAAAAATGGAGCTGAACAAATAGTTTATGAATGAAGAGCAGTCAGAGATGCTGTTCCTGCTGTTAATTTTTTCAGACACTTATGTTTATCTCCTTAGATACTGGTGATATGATGAATAATATGAAAAAGTACAGTTGAATAAGAAGTCTTGTACATAGATAATAAATATTATTTAGTGCAGTTAATTAAAATGAGCAGTGGTATCTTGAAAAGCTTAAAAATTTTAGTGGGGGTTCTGATATTCTCCTGTTAGATAGTTTCTAATACCTGTTGTTTGATGAATAATTGCTATAAAATAATGGCCTTATATTTGTGTCACTTAATATCTTTTTCTTTCTGACTATATAAAACCATTGTGCATGGTAGTCATTGCCCAGGGTGCTTTAAGAGCCAGAACATTGTTCTTAGTTGTCAGAAAAGGGTTTTTCTGGTGCTATTCAGAGGTGCTACTTCCTGAAAGAAACTACATTCAATTTCATATGGCCATATTGCAGCCAACTTCTGAGTTTTAGAATGATAAATAACATTGAATTATATCTCTTAAGGATGCAGAAATTGCAGGTTTTCTGAGTCTTATTCTCACTACCCATAATGCTACCTACTAAATGCCTCCTTCACAATGCACAATATGAGAAACAAGTACTGTGAACAGAGTTCCTTTAAGTAAATATTGCTTATACTTGTAGAGATTGAGCTTTTTGAAATCTCAAATGCAGTGAAGAAAAATGGAAATAAAAAAACCACTGTGCTTGCAGATACTTACAGAGAAATTTCCTGGACCATTAAATGCTTCTTTTCATTCATAATATGGAAGCATAGAAAGATGCATCTGGTATTTCTGTTGAAAGAAATCACTTTTAATTTTTTCAACTTCCTGAAGTTAAAGACATTCATGAGCTGAATAACAGATTTTACAAGAAAAAGATTCATGGGTTAATTCTAAAGGCTGATGACATGAGACAAAATATCAGAACACTAAATTATATGCATAAATCCAGGTATTGAGGGCGTGGGGCAAGGCTGCAAAAAGCTTTATGAACCTAGGTCATGTTTTAATTACTGTTCCATATAGAGAAAATAGTTTTCTAAGAATTCATGGTATCTGCAGTTAAGTTACAAAGAAGATAACATTATACAAAATGAAGAAACATAAATTTGGAGTTTATGTTCATGCCTTCCAAGTCTAGGGATCTGCATATCATCTCAGAAATGAAACAAAAGCTGAACCATAAATCAGCTGGTGTTCATTATAATTTACATACATGTATGTAATTAGAAGTGAATGGAACAGTAGAAAAATACCATCATTTACTATATTTTCTTAAGAATTGTCTGTAAACATTTTGTGTCTTAACTGTAAGCTAAGTCACAGCTGTAAGTTGATGCCTTTCAAAGACGAGATGCCTTTCAAAGCGAGTCCTGTCATGAGTCCAGAGACTCCACTAGAACATTGCTCATTGGGATATTTCAGCCTGAGATTGCTGTTAAGTGAATCCCTTGGAATGGCAGCTGTTCTTTGCTGGAGCTAGCTGCTGATGTTTTAAATGCTGGTAGCCCAGCTCCTGTAACTCCATGTTGTTACTGCTGTTGTACAACTCAGTGCGTGTGTAGCTGCTGCCTTCCCTATTCCCTTGACCTTTTCCTTGTTTGAGTGTGGAGTCAAGCATGTTAGATTGAAATGCCTTCACTGTTGATTTAAGATTAAAAAAAAAAAAAAAAAAGACTTTTCCTTCTTTTCATTGGGGCATTGAATCTAGGAAGCACTCGTGGGCTCCATTTAGTTTGCTTTGCTGTTGTCATGGTGAACTCCAACATGGAAGTGGAAAAAATGGCCTGAGGTACTAACATTTGCAGCTCTTCCAGCTGCCTGCAAAGTAATATGTATCTGTGACCTTAAATTCTAGGATGTAGTTTTATAGTATGTGGTGAATTTCTGTCCCTAAAATAAATGTAAATTTTAAAAACGAACCCTTTGAAAAATATATTTAAGTCTATAAGATCACATGTTAATAATATGGATTTTAACTGCATGTTGTTGCTTTGAGGATGTATGTCTTGGTGCTTGGCTTTCCCAAGGCACACTCTAAGGTTCTGTAATCCTCCCTGGTCCAATGGTAGAGACAGTCTCGTAAACATGAGAGTTTTCTCCATAAAGATGTTCTTGCAAATTCTATCTGTGCAATTAGCCCTCTGTCACTCTGTTCAGCACTTGCTCCTGCAAATGCAATATTTCACTATTCAATGGGTCTAATTTAGATTAAGTCTTCAGATCAGGGTGGCAATTTCTCTGTCTGTTTACATCTGTGGTGCTATTTAAAGATGTCATATTGTTGACCAAAATCATAACCTACCAGACATATTTTTATCCAGTAGTGTCTGGTGAGACTATTTGGTTACAAGGTGAATGGGGAGAAAAAAGTGCATTTCTGGAGGGGCTGGAGAGCTTCTTTCAGTTTTTGTATTTTCTGAGGTGCTATGTGAGGGAACTGTGAATGATAAAGGAATTGTGCAATGTGTCCAAGGCCTCCAGTTTCTTTTGCAATGACTCAAAGGAGCAGGAAGAAAATGGAACATTTCCTAAGACTTCTTCTGTTTGAAAGCCATGCTCAAGGCTCTGAGAAGAATGTTTTATTGCTACCCAGGTACCAAGACAAGAGGGGAGTCTTCCAGCAGGCCCAGATTTCCTTTGAGCCTCCTTATGTTGTTAATTTGGGCACGTGAAGTGACTTGAGAATGGCCATAGCTAACAAGATGACTTGTGGCAATGTCCATTGGGATCTGGGATCACATCTGTCACTGCACATTGCACTGCCTTATCTCTCTGCAGCTCAGAAGAGTCTCCTCCTGCAGCTCTGAATAATCCTTCCTTTAGGTGATGTTTCTGTCTTTATCTAGCTCTTCTTACATGACTTCACTTTCTTTAAACCATGAAATATATTCCTTCAGCACTGGAAGAAGACCTGCAAATATATCTGTCATTGGCCTCAATTCAGGCTGTGGGAATGCAGCAGGCTGGCTGCTGCAGAACAGTCCCAGTAGTTAAATCTGTATCTGTCAAAGCTGATGTTTCATTTCTCTATACATCTCTCTACTCACATCCCCAAAGTCAGAAGCTGGGTCTTGGAATTATTTGAGTCTGTGTACACAATTTTGTACTTGGACCTGAATGCTTAGGACAATTCTGTACTAATCAGGGCTTTTCACCTTGGCCAAGCTGTATCCCATCTCAGCCTGTGTGGCTGGGTGTGTGTCCTGTCTGTAACACCCTCATGCAGAAACAAGTTCTAGCTGGTGATCACTGAGGAGAACATTTGTGTTGACAACCTGATGCACAGGTTGATCTAGTGGGTTTTAGCTGTATTCATGTATGTGAATACATATATGTACATAAATGTAGTTGATGTACGAAATGAGCCAGCCTAAATCACTGGCAGAGAAGTGATACCACAAGGGGGGATAGAACCAAGCTGCTGTCTCTGGATTTGGATGTTTGATGGAGGTGCTCCATATGAACCGTGTTGGCATGGGAAAGATGGAGGTTCAACAAGTGCAGTGTGGAAGATTTCGTGCCAGGAGATGTTCCTGAGGTTCTCCTGAAAGGTTTCCCATAGGACATGTGTGTGTGTGACTGGCCAAACATTCTATGAATCAGTGTCAGTACACATAGCTCAAGGAGGTAAAAAGTTAATGGAAGTGCTTTAGGGTAATGCAAAAGGAAAGGGATTTAATTAAGGCATATAGCTCTGGGTGCCTTACAAGCATGTAAATTTGTTCCTGAAACTGCACTGAGCAGTTTTGGAATTCCTGTCATTTGACTGAGAAAACCATGAAGTGTCTGTGGACTTTTATGGCTTGAACTCACACAGGAGGACAAGGGGGTAGAGTCAGACAGATGCTTGGTATGCATTTACAGGCTCAGTTTCAGTCTGATATTAAAATAAAGTTGTAGCTAGGTGGACTTAACCATGCATCAGTACCTCTATGGGTAGCAAATGGGATAACAGAGGTCTGTCATTTAACTTTTTTTTTTTCTTCAGACCCTTCTTCGGCAAAGCATTGTATTTGAATTACCTGCTGACATTATATTTTTGCTATGAAAATTGTGAAAGGGGAGGATAGAAAGGCTTTATGTTCACATGTCCTGAATAAAACTGAATCATTAACCAATTTAAGTGTTTATTTCATTGTTAGAATTGATAAAAACATATAAGAAAGTGGAGTAGGGGGTGCGTTCCACTATTTTTTATTACTTGGTAGTTACGAAACAAGTATTATTGATGATGGCTTTAAAGCTGGAATGTATAGTAGTTATTTAGCATCCTTGCTTTTTATTTAAGATGCCTTAAGCTACTAGAAAAATCATTTACCATGTCAGAAAATTTCCTGCCTTATTAGTTAAAAGAAAATATTTCCCTACCGATATTTTCACATGTAATGCTATTTTCCATATTTCACAAGCTGTTTGCAGTTTAAACTTAATCATATTTGCCTCTCTGTCGCTGAGGCTCTTTAGAATTACCTTAGAGATCTAGATATTATTTGGATATTTATAGCATAATTAGATTTGACGTATCATACTTTGTTTATCTCAGTTAATGCCTAAAGGCTTGATTCTGATCTGAGATTTGCAGAAGCATAGCGCCAAATTTGGAATGAACTCTGTATTGGAAATGCTAATAGCAGTCTCTGTCCAAAATAGTTACCCTGCTCTCCTCCTGTCTCCTAAAATGTGTTAGATTGGAAGGATCCATTTGTATTTTTTTTTTTTTAAGAATGAGGTAATGGCAGGAAGTGCAGCCAGTCTGCAGTATTTTAGTCTTCTCTCATGGTAGTCTCTGTAGATATTATTGTTTAGCTAACACAAGAATACATTTTATTTTCTCAAAACACTATGTCTTTGATCCTTCAAATATACCCTCCCACAAAGAAACAAAATCACCTGTACTTTTGTTTTGTATTTTTTCTCTCCATTTTTAGTAAAACAGAGATCCAGACATAAAATTCAGCATTCCTGGAAAGTCAGTCTGGACTGGTGATGCTCCCCAGAGATCTCTACTCTCATTAACCAATGAATTAATCATCACCCAGAGTTTGTAGTTTACCCTCAGTAAACGAAAAATATTTTTGGTTATCTTTCTTCATATGCATTTGCCAAGGATAACTGTAGGGTTCTGACTGCTATAAATTCACATCTTTCCTTGCTTTGAAAAAATTCAGTATGGTCCTACCACATTTCTACACCAGTAGAAATGGTTGCAGTGTGTGTTGGCTGGTGATGCAACAATTCTTAGTGCCGAGAACTTGTGTTTGGAGCACACTGAATTGCAAGACAGAAATTTGTATCCTTCCTAGTCTTGCATGTGTTGGCAAAATGCTGTCAGCATCCTTCCCCCAGACACATATATTCATTGTATATCTGCTATCATCATCTTTCACTAAGCTAGTTTATCATGTGGTTCTTGAAGGCTGATGATGTTTGAAGGCAGGAGCACTTGTCAGGCCCACACTGAAAGTGTGGGGAACCCTCCTGTGTCCAGCTCTGAGAACAGAGTGTAGGACAGGAAAACCCTGGTGTAAAAACTGCTTCATGTCTGCACTGCTTTTGGTTGAATCCCTCAAAGATATGTGCCCAAAAACCAGATCTGGTACTGCATAGCTCATCCCTGATTTAGGTGTTGGGTAATGCAGCCCATGGACCGACTCTGTTAGGAAATTTTTCTGTTTCATAACTGTCTCTTTTGGTCACTTGAACTCTGACTCAGAGTCAATGAAATTCAATGGCCATGGTCATGCTTTGTGGCTGCTACCCCTCTTGTGAAAGAAGTCCTTTTAAGAACAGGTAAGACTCCCAAAATATTTATGTATTGCCAGTTTCTTCAAGACATGGAATGCATTGGTGGATTTCCTGAAAGAGATAATGTAGGGGAGAGGTAGTTTTGAATTACCTGTTTTAACAGACTGAAAATGCGTGCTGGTGTCTTGAAGGTTGTTTATAGTGTTGTGTTTTTATGGAAAAACAATATGCTAAATTAAAGTTTGCTGACATACAGTGCAGGTTTAGCTACACTTAGAAAGAACAATACACATAAAATACTCTGCAATTCTCATAAAAATACAGGCAGAGAGACTGATTTTTTTCTGGTTTAACCTTTAGATAAAGAATGCTGTTTAGTATTCATAAGGCGGAGGGTAAAGTCTTGCTTTTTGAATTCTGGTGCACTGTTGAAAAAATGGCTAGTGCTGAAAATCACTATTTCTATAGAATTTAATTTCTCGTTGGACTGTTTGTGTCATTTTAGAGAAATATGATTTTATTTAAGAAAAGACAAATGAATATCCTTAACTCATTAGTAAGAGATTCTGTATACACTAATTAGTACTATGTTATTTCTCAGATATTCAAATTATAGTGTACAAATAAATTTTAATTGCTAATGATTTGTACAAAAGTTATCAATTTCATTATTACTGAATGTTGATACTTTTTCATATTACTTACAATTTCATATTACTGAATGTGGAAAATTATTAATGCATTAAGCATTTTAGACAAGAGCAGGGCCATAATTATTGCTACTATTAGTATTATAGTGTTTTCCAGAATTTACTGAGTTCTTTAGAAATGTAGAAGACAGCATAGCCTGCATCTAAAAAAATGCATAAAATAGTGAGAACAGATGTAATATTCAGAGAGTCAGATTGATGGTAGGGAAATGTCTCATTATTTACAGGTTTGCTCCCGTCTCAGTCTAAATTTAACACATTTGTTGTATTTAAGCTGTTGCTGTCTGCACGGATCCATCCAAGTCAGGAGTGACCAGCCTGTGGCACTTGAGTAGGTGACACACAGCCCCTGCCGTGGCTGTGAGCAGAGCCACCATGGGGCTGTTCATCCGGGGCATCACTGCAGAAATAAACCACAGCCACGGGAGCTGGAGGATGCTGCTGAGACCAGAGGGGTCCTGCGGGGCCTCGGGGCTGGGCTGGGTTGGGGAAACACTCCCGTGTCCTCCTTTGTGTATGAGATGCTTGAGAGCTTTGGATGTGCTTCCCTGCTCCACTACCTCCTAGCCCCCTTCAGGGATGGGCTGTCTCTTCCTTTCATTCACATGAAGTGTGATGATGCAGCACGCACTGTAGTAGCAGCTGGAATTTGGGCTGCTTCTAGCCTTTTTCCTGCAACAGTTCTGGCTAGGTGAGTGTAGGCTTTGTACCTATGGGCCCTACAATGCATATCTGAGAGCTGCCATAGGGAAGAAGAGAGGGGACACCTGGCAGGGGGTGGAAAGCTTTTCTAAACATTTCAGAGCAGGTGATCCCGTTGGAGTTGAACCATGGAGAGAAGTGAGGGCATAACTGTGAGAAATGTAACAAATGAGCTGTGAATAATGCCTTCATGACTATTTGCTTTCAATTTGCTGCAGCTGAAGATCTCAGAAGTAACACTGGTGAGAGCTCAGAGGTGATGCTGTGATGAGAAGTAGCAAGGGAGACCCTGTCAGAGATGACTCTTACACAGACCAGAAAGTAACGAGTGTGATTTCTGTCAGGCCAGTGTGCAGGCATCCCTGTGATTTGAGCTGGTGAGGGTGCAATAGGAGAACAAAGCAAAGAAGATGTCTTATATGCAGTGTGAGAAAAAAGTATTAGACATGACTTGCTGGAGAGAGGGAGATGAGGAAAAGGGGTCAACATTGTGTGGGGCTATATCAGAACTACATGGTGAAGCAATTCCTGGAGGAAACAGAAGAGCTGTCTTTTGCCATGGTGAGTTGGGCAGATAGTATGAAATCATGAGTTAGGGTGATTTACAGGACTGAATAAATTGAGATAGGCCATCACTGAAGAAGCAGCTTTGCTGTGTGACCTATGCAAGACTATTACCTAACAGTGTGTGAACATGCAAAATTGGGGAAAAAAAAAAAAAACAGAAAACAGAGACAGCTTCAAGATAAATCAGTGAATATCGGTAGACAACTGCATTTGAGAAAAAAAAAATGACTGTTCTTACTGTTTTTCAGTTACTCTGCTCGTGGTAAATTAACATGTCAATTGGTTTGAATTTACAACAACTGAAAATCAGACCTTCAATACTGAAACAAAGTAGCATACATAACAGGCAGAAAGGCCCAATAAATAACTTATTTGACCTTTATATATTATTTATAAAGGGCTATGCATGCAAAGCACTAAGCATATTCTATTTTCAATAACCAGCCTGCAGCAGATCCCATAAAAGCATTGCTCCAGTCTCACATGGAAGGAAGCCAGGTTCATTAGGGGGTTTACCTCAGGCAGTGGGATATGATGACTTCTGCTGCCCTATTGACATGAACCAGCTGTGTAGTGATACCCAAAAGAAGATTTTAAATAAATAAATGCAGAAAGTATGCCTGCATGGCACTGGTGGCAAAACAATGACAAAAATCCCCAAAGGATTGAAGCTCTCTGATAGAAATTAATTTAAATATGGTTTGTGTTTAAGACTTTCTAAGATTAAAGAAAAATGAAAATCCGTAACCTTAAGGCAGATGAACCTGAAGTTCTGGTTTATGCAGGGGTGGTAGCGAAGAATGGATCTGCTAGGAAAATTATTGTAGGTCAAACAATTATCTATGAAATATACCACATTTATACCAACAAGCAAAAGCAAGTGGAAGCTGTTGCAGTTTTGAAGTTCCTCACATGAAAAGGGTTTACAGTCACAGTAAGGATTTGCAGGATTCTGCAATGGGTTATTTAGGTACAGATTCCCCAGTGCTTAATGGGCTGAGATCTGCAGGCTGCTTTGGATCAATCAAAAGTCTGGTACCAGAAGCTACAACTCCAGCACATGCAATTTTAAATGAAGGTTTTGAAACAAGAAAAAATTTCATAGTTTTATAGCCCATTCCTTCTCTTAATTTGCAAATGTACCTGCTTGCGTTTCTCAGATCTGATCAGGCTTTTTGTTAAAAAACAAACAAACAAACCAAAAACACCAAAAAAATTTTAACTTTCAAAAATCTGTAAAGGAGGCATCAGAGTTTTGATTAATCAATTTAAATAGGGCAAATAAACTACTTAGTTTATATCATGAAGGTGCCTAGACAAGATTTTAGTATGGTGTCTTCTGAACTAAAAATCTGTGTGTCTAGGGTGTTATGGTAGATTGGTTGATTGCAAAAGCTCTTACTTGTAAATATTAGGTGGGTTAACAGCAGCTCCTCTCTTAGATGGGATGATAGAAATTTCTACTGGTGGAAGAAGGCGTTATTCAGTTACAGGTTGTATTTGGCCTTCTTGAGAGTGGCAGAGCATTAATTGCTTATACTTTAAGCTTTATTAATGTGGAAAATTGTATACATTGGAAATTAGCTGGACTTCCTACAGAATTTTGTGTTTCTTGTACAAATGACTTAAAGGTGTGCCTTTTTTCTTTCAAATCTTGAAGGGTTTTTTTTTTGTCTTCATGAATTCTACACCTGCTGCTCATTTTAGCTGCTCTGAGAAATCAGAGGTTTTTACAATGCATAGACTGGATATTCCAGTGCATTTTGGAAGGTTGAACTCGATGACCTTGGATGCCTTTTCCAACCTTAATGATTCTATGATGTCCTGTTGGTGTTGGTTTTCCCCCACCTCATGAAACTTTCTGTGTGTTTAGCTTGCAATTCAGTGTGTCTGAGACAGCAGAGCTTCTGCCTCTGCTCATGGGGCAGTTCATCTACAAACTGGAATGGCTGGATTGATTCTTCATACTTCTCTTAAGTCATGCATTACATTCATTCTGTCCTGCTTGAGTATGCAAGTTGTGCAAGCCAAAGTATCTTTTTTATCCTTCTTTTTATTTGCAGACTAATACTTTTCTATCCTTTAGAAATGTTTCTTCTCATCTCTTTGAGGAAGCAAATTTAAAACTATTTTTTTCTTTGGAATCCTCTTTCTCCCCTTTTCTTCTCACTTTTACGTGTCTGTATTGTTTGGGTTTGTTTATTTTTAAAGAATTGAAAGACTCATAAAGTGTGCCATTGGCTGCTGTGGACCATGCAGACATGATTGTGGGAAATTAATTAAACAGCTTTTCCCAGGGTAACTGCAGTCCTTCCCTCCTGAGTCCTTCACCTTGGCTGCAGGGCTCAGCCATGGTGTGCGGTGGGGCCCTCGGAGGCAGCCCTGGCCTCCCTCACTGTGCAGCCCTCCTGGCCAGTGCCTGGGTGCTGACACTCAAGCAAAGAGACACAATTCAGTGAAAACATCCAAAGAAAAGTTCTTCCCAATCCCAAGTATATTTTCTCCATTCTGTTTTCCAATGCTTTTGGGCTAAAGCTTTTTTCTGGTGTGGATATGTGCATGAAAGCTTACTGTCTTGTTTTATATATGTAAATTTTATAATTTTCACATTATACTATTTAATTCCTAAGATCCTGCTGCTTCTTGCATAAGTCTATCTCCCCCACCCTGCTGGTTGTTGCCTCCATTTTTTCCCCTCCCACAATCAACTGTTAATTGGGGTTTACTGCTCTGTATTCATCAGAATTACTCTGCCTGCTAGAGCTTCCCCATAGCCGCTGTTTACTATCAGGGGGCAGTCTGTGGCACTGGGCCCATTCACTTCTTCCCATTCCAATGTGCTTTGGGCACAAACCTGGCTGATGCCCAAATCCTTGCCCAGACCTTGCCTCTTTTACCCTTTTGGACAGCATTACCAGTTCCAGCTTGCTTCTTACAGTGTTTGTCCACTGCTTTCAGGAGTAACTGTGCTTTTCTTCTTGGACTTCTTTTATTGTTTTCCATGGGCAAAATTGTTTCCATAAGCCTCAAACATTTGACTGTACACTGGCACAGCCATACTACCTTTTACCTTAGCTTACTTTACATTTTGCACTTCAGTTAAGTGTATATTGATATCTCAGAGTTCTTTCCATACATATATTTGTAACATTTGTTACATGTATATTGTACATCACTATAAATGATATAGAAATATTTTCTCTCCTTAAACTTTCAGCCACCATTATGAATGGTTTAATATCTTTGCCAGACTGAACTCTTGATTGAAAATTATGTTTTTCTTACTATGTTAGCTATCCTATATCATGATGGTTTCAAACTTCTCCTCTTTCAAAGCCACAGATCACTTAATTACTGGAGTCTTCTGTTGATAGGATAACTGAGATTGAACATGGGAATATTTAGACTCTGAAGCTGAGGTTTTTAGGGGAACTAGTTAACTATTTCTGATCTAAGAAAAGCTAACATCATAAATGATGCTAAAATATATTTGTCAAATTCATCTCTGGACAGCTTGTAAGCTGAACACTGAGCTGTGTACATGTGGTTTTAGCTTAGTGAAATGTTACCTTCTAAAGTATAAAAAATATAACCACTGCAGGGCTCTGTTTAACAAGTTCAAAATCTGAGTCACTGAAGCTTAATTGCAGAACCACTGGTATTTTGTGAAATCCAAGTCAGCTATTTTTGTCTTACAAAATTATGACTTCCTGTCCTTTTAAAACTACTACCTATTTTGATGTGCTTGTTTCAACTCTTGGCAGTGATGAAGGTGTATGTATTATTCATGATCCTTGAATGTCAGGTGTACTTCCAGTTGCTCTCAAAGTTAGACTGCTCATTTCATGACAGGGTTTTTTTTGAGTAGCTCTAGTGTCAGGTATGACCAAGCCATCTGTTAAAAAATCCTCCTTCTGCTTTGCTCTTAGACATTTTTAGAAATAATGGAGATCAAATAGTTGTTTTATATGGCGTATACTTACATATCTTTGGAATAGATTAAGATGGAAAATCAAAACCACTGTTCCTCCACTGCTCCTTCTTCCCTCTACCCTAGCAGCAGCTCTTGTAGTCATCCTGTTCAGAAGGTCAGGGGAAATGTTTTGTTCCATTATGGGAATTGTGGTCTGACCAGAGAGTTCTGTTTCAAGTGAGAGTGAAAAATTGTCTGAAAAAGGAAATGAATAAGGATGGACAGTTCTGAAACAAAAATTTCTGAGTCAGTTTAAAAAAATGAATTATTTTAATCTTATTTGAAAAATATTTATTTGTTTAGATTTACTGGTGAAAGAGTCTTCAGGTAGTTGTGAGTAGATGTCAGAGACCTCTACATTTATAGAAATTGTATTTTCCTAATAATATTCCTATTTTGATATCAGAATAAGAGATTTTTTTGATTGCACTCTACACCTTGATATTACCCTTGTGGCTCTTTTACTGAAATTAGAACCATTAGTTCTCATTAGATATTTTTATTGTTTTGAAATTATTTGGTAGTCTTTGGTTTTTGACATGTGGGATCTCAAGAGATGAACAGATGAAAATTAGAGAAAGGTCTGTAAGTAATCATCTCTGCAATTAAAAATAGTTCATGTTGTCTATGAAATCTGACCCAGAAAAAGTCACAATTTCTAATAACTTTTCTCTTGTGTTAAATACAAAAACTAAAAGTAATTATGGCAAAATATAATTTGACTGTGTGCATACACATATGTAACTACCTTTTTACTTCATTGTATACTGCATCATTCTGTTTTGTCCCTATTATAAATCTAAAAAATGTGCATCATGTAGTAGATGTAATTTAAAGACAATAGCCTTGCAAAAATAATATATTTGATCATTGCCTATATGATGCAGTACAGCAAGGAGAAAAATTGGCAGCATTTTGGATAAGAGAGAGCCCTCTATCAGAGACTGCTTAAGGCATGTCTCACTAGCTGCTTGATTTCCTGATTGCTCAGCATTTTGCAGAAGATTGGAGTTACACTAAAAACAAAGTTATGTGGTTTTGACAAATTATTCACTATTTCTTTGCTGCAAGGCTAGCGCAGAAAACAACTTGCACTTCCCTCGTTTGGCACAGAGGAGCTTTTAGGTGAAGCCAGGCGATAACCGTGCTTCACCCGGCCAGACGAGCGTAAACCAAAACACTGCTCAGTGCTGAATGTCACAGCACTCAGTGTCAGGCAAAATGCAAGCACCAGGAGGAGGCTGAAGTGCTGGTGTTTCCCTCAGTAGCCATCAGCTCGTTGCTTATCTCGAAGGAGAAGCATCCCCGTCCATCACACACTCTAGGGTGAGGTGCTCAGTACTGTGACTGCCTTCCCTTCCCAGGTGCCTGCGTAATAGGAGTGAGGCTGTGCAAGTGGGATGGAACAGCAACAAGGATGATGCTTCATCCAGCTTGGAGGTGTCACAAAGGTTAACCCATCCTGCACCCTGCACCAAAACCATTTCCATAAGGAAAAAAAGGTGTGTCACTGCCTTGGGAGACAGCCTCCTGAAATGAACACAAGGCCTAATATGTGGACTGGAGCCACTCCTTAGGGAAGACTGCTGCCTCCCTGGGGATCGGGTTAAAGATATGAAGAGAAAGCCTCCTACCCTGGATATGGCTCTCAGATTCTCAGATAATTATTGATTTATCAGATAGGCACTGTTGAAGTTGCACCAACAAGTCCAAGGTCAATCAAGACTTTATGGCCTTGGGATGACAGGTCAAGGGATGAGGAGCACAAGCCATATTCTCTATCCATCCAGTTGCAGGGAATGATGAGGGAAAAAATAGGAGGAGCCAACAGATTCTCTTAATTGTATGTATACCTGTGTGATATTCCTTAAACGCTAAATTTTCAAAGACCTGTATCTATTTTTTTCACAATCTTTTCACTAACTTCAGGGTATAGATCACTTATAAAGTGTGTCTGTCTACATAGCCTCCTAATTTTGTTAATAAATTGGATCTCCTATGCCTGTGTAGGAACTGATTTCCACAGGTGCTCTGCTGCAGCTATGGTCTGCCACTTACTTCCTTGAGGTAATGCAAAAAGATAGGACAGTAAATGGAGAATAGTACAACAGCATGAAACATGACCTCTAAAGAGCAAGGCCTTTGCACTATTCTGACATGTCTAGACCTATGCCTTAGGCTGTGTACAATGTCAAATAATCAAATTGTGTTGTTTAAAATACTCATTGATATATGTTGTTTTATTTTCTGATGCTGTGGGATGACTTCAGGCTAGATTTTGCCCTTGTGTGTGCAGAAGCAGTTTTTACTGACTTTGAGGCAAGGTGACTCCACACAGAAGTTGGATATTGTCTCTCAGCCTTTATGGCAATGCAATTATTTAATCAATTGGAGCTGTAGTTTTGCGACACCTCATAGTGCACCAAATCCATAATAAATGATCAGTCTGGATTTCTGGAGTTACTAAGTGATTTGGAATAAAACATGTTCCTCAGTGTGTTAATAACATTTTGTCATGGGCTTGTGCATGCATGAATGGGTGTGACTTTCTTTATGTTTCTACAGTTGCCTTACTCATGGTCCAAATTTGTATTGGGATAGAGCAATATGATAATCAAGTGCAAATACGATTATGTTTTAAATGTGTATTTTCAGACAAATATGTACATTTGTGTTCATTGACATTACCATTGATAAGCCTTGGTTGTTAAGGTTTTGGGGTGGGCTTTTTTCTAATAGCTGTGCTGACTTTGATCATACTAGTTACTTACTGCTTGCAATGTGCAATAAAATGGTGACATTTTCAGGTCAAATTTATGAGAGCCTGTTAACCAGTATCAGTATCCTGAGCTGTGTAAAAATGGCCAGAGGCAGTAGATCAGAGTATTACTCACCTTGAGCACCAGCCATGTGAGGAGAGGCTGGGGCCACTGGTCTTGTTCAGTCTGGAGCAGAGATCGCTTTGGGGAGGACCTGAGAGCAGCCCCCACTGCCTCTGGGAGATCATCTAGGAGATGGAGCTGGGCTCCGTGAAGAGAGGCTGGGTGAGAAGCTGAGATAGTAAAGTGAATCAAGAAAGGTTCAGACTGAATATTTTTTTTAAGATGCCCCTGTAAAGACAGGCAGTGGAACAGAACAAGCAGATACATTGTGCTGGTTTTGTCCTTAGAGATTTTCAACCTTGGCTAGGTGAAGCCCTGAGAATATGGTCTGACCTCAGAGCTGACCTCCTGTGAGCAGGAGGATGGACCAGAGACCTTCTGAGGTCACTCCCAGTCTGAACTATCCTGTGATCCTGTTCCTGCCCTCCAGACAGGTTGCTTGAAACCTGTCTATCTCTATTTGCTTTTTCTGAGTTTTGATCTCAGTTAAGCTCAAGGATAAAAAGTACCATGGTAAGGAAATCCTGTGAGATTGTGCTGAGTTTGAAAGTACTGAGGTCAGAACATTATGACAAGGAACATGATGCTGGAGGAGATTTCTTTGAGTCTCCAGTATGGTCCTCTCTATTCTCACAGGCCACCAGCTGGCAGGACATCCCTCTTCTTCAATCTAGAATAAAGGAGAGAAGAAAATTAGGCGTCTGGTTTGGTTAAACTATCTCTTGATCATAACATAGGAAGAATTAGCCGGCAGGTGTGGCCCTGAAATAGATGATCCAAGCATTGAAAACCAAGACTCTACAAGGATTGGATTTTTTTTTAATCTCCTCAGTGTGATTTCAACAAGACATATCTTAAACCCAGCTGAACCTGGAAGAAAGTTAAATGACTCTACCTAGATTATGTTTCATCTTAAGGAAAAGAGTAACTAATGCATCTCTTTCTTTTGTGAGTAGGTATAGAAGCCTAACTATTGTGGAAATGCTAAAAAATAGGCTAAGAAAGATACTATAGAGAAAATCGAGTTTTGAAAGGACAAGTTTTCTGTGCTTCTGTGTATTATGCCTTTTTTCACAACAACTCTTTTACTTCATATAAGCTGTGCAAAATATTCTGTATTTTTTTTTTCTGAAGCTTGAGTAGAATCCGTGTTCCTTTGTTCACCCATAAGCAAAACAAATTAATCAGACAAAGAGTAGTTAGATTTTGCATAACTGTAAAAGAAAAAAATGCTTTGCTCTATACATTTTTCCTGACTGAGTTAGATATATGTCAGCATTTCTTTTAAATCTTTGGTTGATTGAAAAGTCATAATCAGCATGATCAGCATTTTCTAGACTTGAAGAACTTGATTTTGGCCAGTAATTGCATATCTGTGTAATAAAATCATTGTGGTACCTAACTACTGAGTTTTCTGTAAGTTAGAAATGTAAAGATCATAAAACATTTTCAAGACAAATGTAATGGGACTTTTTAAAAGAAAATACTTGCTGTGGTAGCTGTGAGGTACCAAAAATTCATAGTTTTTAATGAAAGAGATACTTATATTTGTTAGCATATATGCATTAAGAAATGTCTTACCATCTTTGTTCAGGGAAAACTTCCATTTCTGTTAACGAAATTTTGCCTGAAACAGAGCAGTAAGCAAGATAAGTCTCAGAGTGCAAGGAAAAACTTGCTTTATTAGAACTGTTTTGAGTACATCTTTCTGGAACTAATAAAAGTGTGAAAAACCTTTCATTTTTTTTAAAAATCTAATTTTATAACTATTAGATTTTATAAAAATCTTATTTTATAACTAATTTTATAACTTGATAACCATAACTTTGAACCTGTTTTTTTTAAATACTTTACTTATATTGGATTCTTTTCCCCCAGTATGCCAGTAGGCAGTGCCAATCCATTATCCTAGGGCAGCAGTTGGATCCTGCAGAGCACTGTGGAGAAAAGCAGCATGTACAGAAGCATTTCTGCACTTGCTGTTTGGTGTGATTGGTTTGGTTCCACATTACCACAGTCACATTTCTCCCACCAACTCTTCGGCCGCTGTTAATGTTTTTTTCTTGTTTCTCTTTTCTGTATATAGCAACAGATTGACTGGGAATTATGAATGAATATATGCTAATTAAGACAATAAAGTGGTTTAAAGATACACAAATGTTAATAGGATTTGAAGTAAGAGGTAGCTTGAGGCCACTGCTGTAACTAACAGGCCATTTAAAAATTATTAGCATCAGGCCCAGTGGACCAGTAGTAAAGTACAGCTGCCTTTTTAGTAGAGTATCAGAGCTAGCAGCCCCTAGACCCTGAGCTGTACTCCAGTGATCACAGCTGTGAACTGTGCTGAATTAATTTTGCTTATTCCTGCAAATGCCAGCATAGAAGCTACTTGCCTTACATAATGCCTGAGGTGATATATACAATACTTCATTATTCTTAAAGCAGTCTTTACAGCAAATTGATTTCAATACATCAACAAATACATGTTATTGCATAGCAAGCTGTTAAATATTTTATTAAATTTCAGTTGTCTGTTTTCATGTACAAAAGAACAGAGTATATTACTAATTTTGTTGACCAAACAGTTCAGTGAAGTGATGGACTCTGCTCTGCTGAAGTCCAAAAATAAATAGAAAAAACCATAGGTTTCAATTGAGAAGGCTGATGTTGGAACAGCAAAAGAAGTTTACATAAGGTGATAGCTATTTTAAATATCTTGTGATAAATATGATTTTAAAAAGCATTTGTAATGGCAAAGCCTGCTGGACAATGTGCCTCCTTTTCCCCCAGACCCCACAGTACACCCTCCTTTGGTCCATTCACAGAGATAACAGGGTGCCAGCCAAACAATCTCAGCTCCCTTCTTATCTGTATTCTTTTCTAAAACTATCACCAGCACATTTGCCAGCTCTGTAGAAATCCCAATTATAGATAGTCTGTTTCAAAATGCCTTTGGATGAAGCCCCATTCCTGCCAAAGATATGAGAGAACAAAATGAGAGGGCTCATGCTCCTGTTTTAAATTAGTGAAATTGTGGAAATACTTAAGATGGTGCCTGAAAACCAGGCATAGAGAACATAGAATTAGCTTAAAACTCAGAAAGAAATAGAGAGAACTGAACACATATTGTTTTGTCACTGCTTTTTCTTTTTTTCCAACTACAAAAATCAGGAGCTCTGCCTTCAGAAGATGTATTTTTTTGTAAAATGAAGAAAAACTCATTGCATGTAAAAAGATGTGAATTGGTGCATAAAACTGAATATTGACAGCTGCTTTAAGCTTGGACCAGCAATGCCCTCTCCCTTAAATGGTTTCAAATACATTTTGCCATCTTTTTGTTGTGCTTTACAGACTATTGTTCTCATTTATAACCTCACAACCTGACAATGTCATAGGAAGAGAGATGGAAACAACATTTTTGATTGTTGTGCCGAAAGCAGGATGGGAGCCGAAATATCTGCATTACATTGTGCCTAAGGAGAGCAATGGAGAGATAGTTTTTGAGAAGCAGTTTGATTTCTTCAGATTTATGATTTTAAGTCAGTAGGTAACACTGACATCTTTTTTGTGTGGTTGCAAGAAAGGTTCTGGTATTACTGTAGTGTAAGAGTGTAATAATTAAATTTAGTAACATCAGTTGATTTTAGTGCAAGTTAGCAGTTTTGCTCTTAGAGGAGAATACAAGGTATGCTAAGCAATTTCTGCCTGTGAAAGGTGGTGTTGGGTTTCAGAATGGCTACTTGAGTCAAGGGGAGGTAGGTCATGCCAAGCATTCAAAGCCTGTACCTCATTCTACAGTCTGCTCTTAGTTTGGAAGCCCTTAAGAGCTTTGTTTTTGGGTGAAGACAACATTTTGCTTAATGTTTGATAAGTACAGAATTACAATAGAGGTGTTCATTCATAACAGAAGTTAGTAGTTTAATGTAGAAGTTAATTATTTCATGTGAAAAATTGTTTTGTGTGTGGTAACAATGCTTTATGAGACAGCATAAACAATTCTCCTCTCATGAACTGCTACACCCTCAGACAATAGTACATTCATTTCCATAAGTATCTCCTGCCCCAGAATTGAAATGAAATAAACTCACCATGTAAACTAAGCATGGAGAAATATGTAAGACAAATATGTTAGACACAAAGTGATGTACTTTATTAGGCTTATCTGCATACTTTTTTTAGAGACATCTAAGCTAGTATCTGTCTCCTGATTTATGTGTTTAAAACAAGCAGCAGAATAGAAAAATACAGAATAGAAAAATTTATGATCCACAGAAACAGAGAACATGCGTACATATTATGATATGTAGACAGGTATGCTTGTGCATGTATTAAACTTCTTTTCTTAAGTCTTGTTTTAGCTGAAAAGATTTCTTTAGAAAGCAAATGCCAGTGTCATGGCATTTGACACTGAAAACTGCCTTTCATATCAAACAGTTGGAGCTTGGAGTCATTAAACAGAGTGCATGGCCAGAATATATTTTGCACTCAGGTCTGATGAGACTGGTCTTCCATTTAGAAGGTGAATGACTTTCACTGTAAATATCCTTGGTCAAAGGGTTCATCCATATTTTATTTTTAGAAAACTAATTCCTCCTTCTCATTACTTTAGTTATTATGTGAGACCTTTAGCTGTTGAAAAAATGTATTTTATACATAAGTTGAAACATTAGTTTTTTTAGAGAAATTAAAAACAGCTTGGTGGCAAAATGGAAGACGGTGTAACATACATTTCCAATCATACATACCAAGCATTTGATTTTAAAATCATCCATTTGTACTGTGTCTTATTTCCACTGGCATAATCGTGAGAGTCTAAGAAGAACCCCTCATCAAATGAGTAGAGGAGAAACTGCAAGGCACAGTGTGAGAAAATGGACAGAGGGTAGGAGGCTAGCTTGGAGTTTCTTAAATTTTGGACTTCTGGCCCTCCACAGACAGTAATTCCCTAATGTCATTTTGATCAGACATGTCCATAGTAGGCAGAGTCTACCTCTGAAAAAATTCCTTAGCTATGATTACTGCATTATCTGTGGAAAACAGGCGAGCTACAAGATGCTGGAAAAACATCAGTGCAGTGAGATGGTTGAAACAACAAGGCAACATGAAGGACCAAGTACAAGTACAGAAAAGACAATCTGTTTGAGTGTTCAGCATCAGATGTCTGAAGTAACCATGATTCCCAGATGTGTATAGTCACCCAAGCTGGCAAAGATCAAAGATTCTAGAGAGAAAATCTCTTGGTATGGTTTTGGGTATGTGAAGTTAAGAGTAAAATGCCTGGGATTTTTGTGGGAGGGCTGTAGTATGACGTATAGAATGATGAAAGAAATCTCAGAGAATCTTTGCTGAACAGGCCAGTGATGGTTATTAAGGGTATCTACAGTCATCTTACTGATTCTTTGAAAATATTGTATTCTTTACTTCCATTATATGAAGAACTTAAATGCCAGAACTTAATTTACTTCAATTAATTTTGGTTTTCAGAAAACTGGATTTTAGGAAACTCAGAATAGCTAATTGAAATGTCTATTGGAAATTAAAATAGGACCTTGAGTGAAAAGTTACAAACTCCTTGGCTTTCACTTTTCACCTGATAGAGAAGGTACCATTAAGGCAGTTCATTAGATCAAGGCAAGGAAAAGCAGTGAAAACAGAAAGATAGTACCATTTATGAGGTAATTCTGGGCTGTTGGAAGCACCTAAGTTCTTAGAAAACCATCATTAGCAATCCTCATGTGGAAGAAGAAAGAATCCAAATAATCATGGAGTACATTTTAGATGTACATGGCAACATAAATTTCACATTATTTTGAAAATTTATTTACTCTTCAGAACACGCTTGCACAGTCACAGAACAAAACTCATGGGAACCTGAAAATCTCTTATCCACTGTAAGTGAAAGGTCCTCAAATGTGGGTGGACTAATAAACAATTGGCACTTGATATATCTTCATCCCCGCCATGACAGCTTAGAAGATCCTCCTTGATGGGGGAATAGCTTCAGAAGAGCCCTTTGTCAACAGCTGCTGTCCTGCCAATACCTAGTCACAGGCTGCAGAAGGCAGCAGTAGCTTTTCTAGGTCCTCTGAAGTCTGTCTCTCTGATCAAGTTGTATGTAATGCCATGATGAGGTGGCACATTCCATTTATCCAACAGTAACATTGGTTTCAAGTGGTGCTTCCTACTGTCAAGAGGAAGGAAGGAAGGGAAAGACAAACAGATTTTTTTCAAAAGCATTTAGAATTTTTTTATCCCAGTTAAGGGGACTAAGACATTACTGAAAATGCTTTTTTCCAAGTTAAACTATGTGAAATTAGATACTAGTGGTTATTAACCCATGGGAAATTGGGAAAAAAACAGGTGAAATTTTCATCACACTTATTCTCTTAACATGAAAACTGTTTTCAGAAATTAAAAACCATGTTTTCTGTATCTTTAAAAGATACTCAAATCTAAGAGTGGCCAAGGAAACAGTGTTTTATTTCATGGTATTTAATCAACATCATGTGATTAATGTCTGTTAATCTTATTGAGGCCAAAAGGAATCCATGGCTTCACTCATTCTAAATAGTAAACAAAGTGGGAGAAATTATTTAAGATTATATCTTTGCACAATAGCATAAGTCAAAGTCAGCAATGATTTAAGTTGCTAGTGAGGGGACTCCTGATGATGGAAATCAGTTACTGAGGAGAGAAAGTAGAACCTCAGCCCCATCTGGGCCAGCGCATTCAAAAACCTGGACTGGACAGAGATCATTGCACTTCAGGGGACAAACTGTGGTGGTTGGAAGATTAAGGTGGAAGAGTAAGAATTTGAGAAACAGTCACCAACAAAAAACAAAATAGAGTTCTAGTGATAGATCAAATGACATCACTCCCCTAAAGACAGACTTTATTTCTTAATGTAAAACTACAAACCAGACCAAAAATATCTTTGGTCAAGTTTGAATGAAAATTATGGTGGAATGCATCCTCATGCTGGACCAAGTTACTTACATCTTTCATGATTACCTGCCTTCTGTATCTTCCTTTGCCAAATTTTTCAGTGGTCTGGGGAGATATTTGCTAAGCCACAGGGAGCAGTTAAATGTCCAGTCCCCTTTTAAAGTCATATGGAAGTGTTGTACCGAGCTTCCCCAGTACTTTAAAAGCTGCTGTACTTGAGCTTCCTCAAATTGAAGCAGTGTTGATTTTTTCTCAGGTCACTAAAATTAGAATGCAACATTTGACATAAAGAAGCAACATTGGTTCAAAATGTGAGCTACAGAATCATTAAAGCTGGGGAAGACCTCTAAGACCAGAAGTCTAACCTTCTCTGAAGAGATATGAAAACCAGTACATTAGGAAAATGTGCTTTCAAGAGAAAATGCAGGCTATGATGTAGGATGCTCTGGCATGTGCTCTCATTAGAAGATGATGGATAACATTGGAGCCCTCCCTGCCCCCATGCCCCCCCAGTTTAATGGAAATATAGAGTCATATGGGTTGTAAAAAGACCTCTAAGATCATTGAGTCTAGATGTAAACATAACATGCCATGTCCACCACTGAAACATATCCCAAAAGTGCCACATCTGCATGTTTTCTGAAGACTTTCAGGTGTGGTGATTTAACCCCTTTGTGGGCAGCCTGTTCCAATGCTTGACCCCCTTTTTAGTGAATAATTTTTTGTAATCTCCAATCTAAACCTCCCCTGGCACAACTTTCCATTTCCTCTTGTCCCTGTCACTTGTTGTCTGGCAGAAGAGGCTGACCCCACCTGGCTGCACCCTCCTGTCAGGCAGCTGCAGAGAGTGATGAGGTCCCCCTGAGCCTCCTTTTCTCCAGGCTGAACACCCCCAGCTCCCTCAGCTGCTCCTCACAGCCCTTGTGCTCCAGACCCTTCCCCAGCTCCGTTGCCCTTCTCTGGACACGCTCCAGCCCCTCAATGTCTCTCTTGCACTGAGGGGCCCCAAACTGAAAAGTATTTGAGGTAAAAATTATGGTAAAACTTTCATCAAAACAGTTTAGGTTAAGAGTCAAGTTGTATAGCTTCACCTCACATCTCAAATGAAATACAGTTAATTCCTGTCAATAATGGTTTTGCTGGCAGGAGTGCTTCAGAATTAACGTTTATTTCTCCAAAAATAAGAAAAAAAATTGCAGCTGCTTTTTTCTGTAAAGTACAAATATTTCTTCTTATGTGTAAGAAAAACCTGTGATTACATAGCTATGAATAAAATGCTATTTTTATGTAATTAACTGCATAAGCTACCCCCTATTTAAAACTGATGAAACGGATTCTTTTTTTATTCAGCTCTTTTTCTTCTGGAAAGAAAAAAAAAGAGCTGGAAAGAAAAAAATCTTTTAAAATATGCCTATTTTTTCCCTTTCCAAGATAAATAATAATAATAATTTAAAAAAGAGGCTAGCATTATAGAGAAGTGGGCCATCAGAAGATTACTTCTTAAAACAAAACTTTAATTTTTCTTTGCTCCATTTCATTAAAATAGAATATGGGGCAAGGTTTTATAAAATATTAGATTTTGGGGGAGAAGCAAACTGCAAAGTAATTTGTTTTCTCTACAAAGAAATGTTTGAATGAAGTTCAAATTTGAACTGAAGGAAGTAATATGTCTTGTAAGAAAAGGAATCAATCCAAGAAAGAGAGAAAACATTTAATCAGAGAAGCAAAAAATGTTTAATCACACAGGCAATCTAGATAAGTTATCAAACATGATTTCTCCAGATATTCATTTAATGAGGATGAGTTTTCCCTCAGCTGGCAAACTGAAAAGGTGATAGGATTTTGCAAGAAGATCTCTAACCACCACAAGTATCAGAGGTGAAATGTTCACCTCACTTAAGCAACTGGGAATTTTACGATTGATTCCATAAACCAGTTTTTTACTGTAGTCCAATCTAATTTCCATGCAATCTGTTATGCCTCTCTAAGCTTTTATCCTGAAGCCGAAAAAAAATTCAAAGATGGCTGTAGAGACTTTGTCCTTGAGAAAACCTGCCAGTGCCACAGGAACTTCCTACCACGTTTAACTTTCTAAAAAACTTCTGTAGTTCTGAAAAGCTTGGAACTCTCACATGTTACTGGTATTTTTATCAGCTTTTAAAAACAGCCAAAAAAGAACTTCTATATGAATGTGGATTCTCATTCATGTGTCTATGAAAGGTAAATGCTGTATGTGGATTCTCTATGGGGGAGCTTTCAAAAAGAAAGTTTTGGCAGAGTTAGGGATACGCACGTGTATGTGCATTGCCAGGCAGCTATAAATATCAGATCCATGGAGTGCACAGGACAGGAGGACAAAGGCACAAAGACTGGATGATTTATTGTAGAGTGTAAAGGACTTTTAATAATGAGAAAAGATTTGTTAGTGTTCCACGAAAGTGAAATTCATGAGAGGCTTTCTATCAAAGAAATTAGCCAAGGCACAGAGGAAAAGAAAATTTTGTAACTTAACCCAATGGAAATTTTTTTCTTGTTCTGTAAAAACATTCCATTGGATTTAAATTATGTGGAATTATATATTAATGAAAGTAAAATGGCGCCCAAGTTTTCAGATGGAGGTATTTAAAGATTAAAGCAGTTTCCCTCTCAGAATTTTATAAATGGCCAAGCTACTTTATGTTCTTTATCAAGAAATGAGAGTTGTGAGCACTTTTAAGGAAATGAGAGTTGTGAGCACTTTTAAGGAAAAGAGATCTCTGTGTGAGAAATACCTGGAGCCCCTGGCTGCAAGGGATCTGTGTCAGTCATATGAGATGAGCCTCAGAGAAGGGCAGCTCCAAATCACATTGAATCTAGGGATGGAAAGGGAATTAAAAATACAGAGGTATTTTTTCTACAGTAAGATTGTGTGAAGAGTTTTTAATCTATCTATCTAAATTGTGTCATTTAATTTTGCAGTTAAAAAGAGAAAGGTACCTCTAGTGGATAAATCAGTACACACAACTTATCACCCATTTTTAAAATCTGTCTTTGGAATCTATTTTTTTTTTTCTATTTTAGAGACAGGTGGAAAAAAAAAAGCCCCAGAAATTAAAACCCTTGACTTTTGGGCAGTAAGAACGAGGTGAGACAGACTCCCCCTCTCTCCGTGTGCCCTTACACATACAAAGACCCAAATGCTTGTTTCACAGCTTTTGCAGTTGGCTTGGAGGAAACTTTAATCAATATATTAATTTGTGGAGAGAAAATCTTCCCTCCATATGAAGCACGGAGAAGAGTTGGGCAGTTGGACTTACAAGCCACTCTTGCCTGGTCTCAATGGTCTTTTATTTTGGGCATCTCTCAGGATAACCTTCTGAAGTTAAAGTTCTGTAGCTTAGTGATCTGATATAAGACATTGTACACAAAATACTATATTAAAAAGTTTAAATTTATTTTAAAAGAAGAAAATACCATGCATGTTAGTTAAGCTCATTCAATTCCATTTTTCCATTCCATAGACAAGCAATGCACTATCATTTTCTGATATTGTTTCAGGAATTGTCTTTGAGCAGAAATAGTCTTTTAGAGACAATCCACAAAAATGATCTCTGGAAATGTGGCAATTAATTAAAAAATGTAGTAAATTTGTATCTTGTTTTGCAATATGTTCTCACATCTGCAGCTGAACAAACAGAATTGCATTTCCCAAATTGCCATTTGATCTACCACATTAAACCAAGGCTTTCATTGTACTTAGGAGAGTATTTTTAAATGAGCTGGTAAGTTGCTTAGAAGAGAGTACTAGAAGGAATCCACTGCTGTGAGTAGAAAACACTAATGAATTTTCTTTTGTTGGTTTGTCTGGTGTTGAACTCCAGTTAAAAACTCCTGCACACTTTTTAGTATGTGCTTCATCTTACACATACAGCCAAACACAATGACCTTTAGGACACAGGCTTACATAGTTTTAGGGTTTCAGAATTGACTGTAGAACTGCAAGAGGCGGGTTATACCCACTAGGTATAACGTTCATGCACATTGGGGTAGCATTCAGAAGACACATTGAGACAGCTGGACCATTGTGCTAAACTTTTTACAGCTATCTAACAGGAGACTGGCCTTCCTGTCAAGTGCTTATAGTCCTCAATACAACAGACAGTTTAAACCTTGAAAACTGAGACATGAGAATGCAAAGTGACTTGCTCCAGGGGATGAATTTAGTTTCAGAGATTCAGTACCCGACATGCCAGACTTCTCATTATGCAATGTCTTATTATAGGAGGACAAATGTTTGAGAGGAATAAATACTCAAGAGAGTAATACTTGTGATTCATTGGAGGTTTTTTTTGGTTTTTTGGGTTTTTTTTAAAGCTGGAAAGATCATAATATAGTCTCTTTTTGTTCACCTCAACCATTAATACAGTGTTAAATTTTAGAGCAATAAGCAGGTTTTGGTTAAAGTATGATATTATTTAACCAAATATTATTATTATTTGGTTAAATGCTGTGATATTATTTCTGGTTATAACACTTTAGATATATTACTACCTGACACGTGATATATGCCTCCTAAATGCAAGATAATTAATTTGCTTGAAGGAGTTTGTGATCAAAAGACAAAGGTAGATGATGATTTAGAGGATGCAGGGTATATAAATAGAACACGAATAGGGTTTTGCTTGATGTTGTTGGATGTATTAACTATATAAATAGTTAAAAACTCATTGTTTCCCTTTTGTCTTATTTTGGATAACCGTATTTAGAGGTATCCTATTCTACCCTAGAAAATTTTTAAGATAGTAGTAGACTGGTCCTAATACATCTATAATGTTTTTCATCTACTCACTTTATGTAACACTGCTTTCTTTTTTATAATCCTGTCTGTCATCTTATATCAGTGATTTAGTTCAGCTCATTAAGTTTGTCTCAGTGTTGGGAATTTTTCTTAATGCAAGAGCATAATTTAGTATTAAGTCAGCAGTCTCAAACCCAGCTGAGGAAGAGCATATGTGTTTCAAATCTGTGCTGGATTTGGGTGCAAGGTAGTTTAAAAGTACAGAGGGATGAATTTGGATCATTTGTCTTTTAGTTCCAGAGCTCTAACTAGCCCTGTGTCCTCTTCCAGGAGGTGGAGGTCAGTGGAGTGGTCAGGAGGTGGATCAGAGAGCAGAGAGGAGGAAGAGACTGTTCGGATGATCTGTGCAAAATGAACAGAAAGATCATTGGACATTTTAATAGGAAACCCCAATCTCAAAGCTATTTTAGAAATAGTGCTTAGTCTCATCTCCAGTGTCACAGTTCTTATGAACATAAGTTTATAAATCATTAGACCTTCGGAGGTGGTTCAGATTTAGATTAAATGATTCTCCTTTCTGTGCTTAATCTCACATGTAAAGCTTGCATCTCCATATGAGTAGGCTATTCCTCTTGGAAGGAGTTCTTCATGTCAGAAAAATTTGTGCAGTATTTTTTACATCAGTGCTGGCAGGTGCACAGCGGCTGAACAAAACAGTGTATGTGACTGTGACCCATGAAGACATGGACCACTGATGGCATTGCAGACACACCTCAAATGAAATTTTTCATGGTGGCACAAGGAAATGTGACTCCCTAAATATGCTTTTTAAATGTGTTGCTCTCTGGAGTTTACCACATCAAAGAAGAGTAGAATAAGCTATGTTGGAAGTGACTCTCAAAGATAATCAAATCCAACTCCTGGCTCTGCACAGGACCAACCTCAAGAGTCACACCATGTGCCTGAGAACATTGTCCAGGTGCTCCTTGAACTCTCCTTAGGCTTGCTGCTATGACCACTTCCCTGGGGAGCCTGTTTCAGACCCCAACCACACTTTAGGTGAAGAACGTTTTTCTAATATCCAGCCTAGACCTCTCCTGACACAACTTAGGCCATTCTGTCAGGTCCTGTCATTGGTCACCACAGAGGAGAGATCAGTGCCTGCCCTTCTTTGGCTGGGGGGAGGGGAACAGAGGGACAGCTTCTGCGAGAAGATGCCAGGGGCCACTCCTATGTCAGACAGAGTTTTCAGCCAGCTGAGCTTGTCAGTGATGCTGTGGTACCTCTGGGATAACACATTCAGTAAAGGATGGAAAACACTGCATAGGAGCAGTGAGAGAGTGGAGTGAGAATATGTGAGAGGAACAGCCCTGCAGACCCCCAGGTCAGTGCAGAAGGAGGGGCAGGAGGTGCTCCAGGTGCAAGAGCTGAGATTTCCCCACAGCCCATGGCACATAGACCATGGTGAGGCAGCTGTGCCCCTGCAGCCCATGGAGATCCATGAGGATGCAGAGATCCACCTGCAGCCTGTGGAGGATCCCCTGCCAGCAGGTGGAGGTGTCCTGAATGAAGCTGCAGCCCATTGCAGCCAGCTCCTGGCAGGAACTGTGGCCCAATGGAGAGAGGTGCCCATGCTGGAGCAGGTTTTCTGACCGGAATTGTGGCCTGTGGGGTACCCATGCTGAAGCAGTCTTTGACTGAAGGATTCTCCACTTCTTGGAGAGTGCCTACAATGTAGCAGTTCTTGAAGAGCTGCAGCACATGGCAAGCACACATGCTGGAGAAGTTTGCAAAGGACAGTATCTCCTAGGGAGATCCAATGCTGGATTAGGTGAGCAGCCTGAGGAGGAAGGAGAGTCAGACACAAGTTGTCATTGACCAATCACAATCCCTAAGCCCCGTCTGGATGTCCAAAGCATGGGAGGAAGGGAAGAGACAGCGATGAAAGACTGTCCTCATATCTGAAAACTTCCACAATGTAAACTAATCTTGAGTCTTTCATTGTTGGTGGTTCCACAGTTTGTGTTTTTATGACAGATCAATGTGTGTGTCAACATAGCTGTAATAGCTAACTGTGCCACGGCTTCCCACACAAGAGTTGAAAACGTCAGGGAAAGCATTTTCTACTGCTCATTCCAGAACCTGTGTCCTGGAACACTCAAGGTCAGTGAGTCATGACTGATGAAGGCTCTATCATGTTACTTTGATGTTAGGCTGCAGGTCTTCCAGGTTCCTACATATGTGGTTCCTACACCTGGTGCCTGTCTGCCGCTGAGCAAAACTAACATTGTTGGCAGACCAGCTGTGCCCTACTTATTCTTTGTAAACATATTGTTTAGAGGATTAAAACTATATGGGCATAACTTGGGAATAAGAAGTTGTTGGAATTTTTTGATTTTTGTTTTTCAAGATAAGGTTTGTATTTTAAGTGAGGGGCATTAGAGCTGTAGCAGGAACTATGGAAAGTATTTCCCTTGCGGAGAAAGAAGAGCACGTGGCTTTCCCATGTGTCTCAATAAACCCTTCAGTATAAGCAGGTTTTGCCATTTTGGCATTGCAATGTCATTTCTTAACTGAAGGTCCTGTGGGTCACCTATTCTTTTAAAGTGATCGTACTATCATGTAGTACAATCAGCTGGAATAGAACACATCTAATTCATATTACAACTGCAGTAATGCTATCTTGGTAATTTACAACTGCCATGCAATGTTTTCTCTGTGGAGGATCCCAAGGGGAACAGCCTGGGTGGAGAAAGGATCAAGACTAGCCCTGGGGGAAAGCCTTGGAGGTGTTGGTGGATTCAAAGCTCAGCATGTCTCAGAAATGAGTGCTCACAGCCCAGAAAGCGAATGATATCGTGGGCTGCATCCAAAGCAGCCTGGGCAGCAGGGCCAGGGAGGGGATTCTGCCCCTCTGCTCTGCTCAGACCCCACCTGGAATCCTGCATCCAGGTCTGGGGTTCCCAGTTGGAGCCAGTCCAGAGCTGGGACTGTTCACAGGGCTGGAGTGTCATTGCTGTGAAGACAGACTGAGAGAACCAGGTTTCAGCCTGAGGAAGAGAAGGCTCCAGGGAGGCATAATTGCAACCTTCCAGTACCTGAAGGGAGCCTACAAGGTAGATGGAGAGAGTCTCTTTACAAGGGCATGTAGTGGCAGGACAAGGGGGAATGACATTAAACTTAAGGAGGGTTGGTTTAGATTAGGTATTAGGAAGAAATTCTTTTACTGTGACAGTCATGAGGCACTGGAAAAGTTAGCCCAGAGGGTTTGTGGGCTCCCCATCCCTGGAGTTGTTCAAGACCGGGTGGTATAGGGTCCTGAGTAACCTGATCTGGTGGCAGGTGCCCACGACAGGGAATACTGGAACTAGATGATCAGTAATGTCTCTTTCAACCTAAACCATGCTGTGGTTCTATGAGTCTGACCTCCACATTCATCTTGTCTTTGGTGAGACCAATGGCATTGCAAAATCTGCAGGAAAAAATAGTATGTATACAGATAGTAAGTTGTCAGCTATGAAGAGGTATCTGGTTTAAAGACAAATTATTGTTCAATATTTTTCAAAGTATGCTCATAAAAGTGTATTTGTCACTGCTTTGTATTTATGAGGGAAAAAGTCTTGAACAAAATTTTCTTAGAATGCTAGTATGCAACTGTTTTACCAAGCATAATTTAGTTAATTTTTAATAAGTGAAATGCCTTTAGAAGTGTAAGAGAACTGGAAAAAGAATTGGCAAATTCAGGTAGTCATGTTTGCCGGGAGGCATTTTCTGAGAACGTAGTGGGTTGGAATGCAAATCCTCATGGCTTTGCTGATTTTGTGGTCGCTGGTGATTACTGTAAAATTGATTCAGGAGTGTTGCAGCATCTCTGCATGTGTTTAAGCTTCATCTCCATAGTGTCACAGGCATTTTTCCTCTCTTTGGGTTTTGTACTGCGTAAGAAAAAAGTCTCATAACCCTCATCTTAGCATTTTTTCTTATCAAGGGGCAAAGAAGGACACTCTTCAGTTGTTTTCCAGTCTTGATCTCAAGTATAATAGCACAAGTTTTCTTGGATTGGCTATTTCAGGACTTTAATGATATTCAGATAATGTTTTATCATATTTGGATTTAGACTGGGGCAAAGATAGTTTGCTTTGAACATGAAGAATTATTATTCTGTTACTCTAAGTACTTCAGGGTCATATTATGTTATTTAATGAAATTTCAAGTTTGACTTTTTTTTCTATCCTGAGAATGAATTTGAGCTTTAACTCCAGTAAGTGTACCATTTCACAGCTTGTCATTGATTTCTTGAATTTTTCATCATGTAGATTCCTACTGTAAGGACCATGTGTTACAAAAAGTGCTCTGTGCCCCTGTAAAACTATTTGCCCCTGCAAAGATGTATAACAGCTATGAACCTTAGGAAGGATTTTGCATAAAGTAACTACCTCTTACATGAGGGTTGTGTTCAATTATTTCAGTTGTCAGAGTTAATTGAACTGTGTTTAAAAATAGAGAAGGTCTGCCATATTTTCACAGAAATCCTTGTAAAACACGATGAAATCCCTTCGCAGAGGAAAGTAACATACAGGATGGGACTGAATGAATGATTATAGAAGGAAGATACAAGTGTTTGGAAAGGATTATTAATAAGAAAGATTATGTTTAAAAAAAAGGAGATATAAAGGATATTTGCTGCAAAAATGAAAGCTTAATTTAGGGCTTCCACTGAAAAAATGAACTTTTAAAGGACCTTAAAACAACAGCAGAAGTTTATTTACATATTTAAATAAAAATACAGGAAATAGGAAAATAAGTGAAGGTGTTCTATATTGATGATGAGAGAACAGCAGGAAAATCTTGTTGGAGATTTAAAACTAATACATATTTCACATTGATTTTCACTCAAGGAGAATGTTGATCTAAAAGAGGTGTGATGACTAATGGGAACGGAGAAGTCACATCTTTCTTCCCTGGTTCTTCAAGCATTGGTTTACTGAAGGGCAGAGGCAATAACAAATGCTTCTTACTAGAGCTGTAATATGTATGATCAGTGAAGTTATAGAACAGATTTTGATGGAAAGAAAGCTTTAAAATATAGATATAAATTGAAAATGGCATACAATGCAACCAGAAGCTACTAAGGTAAACAGTATAGGATTGATCTCTATCTTCCAGTTGCCAAGAGAATGTAATAAAATAGACATGGTCCTAAGAGAAGTGATTTCTGGAAATGGAGACAGAGTCAAAAGGCAAGCATGAAACTATAGAGAAGATGGCAACAAATTTTGGTAGAAGAGGAGGTACCAGGCTGGAGAAGCAAAATCACAGGAGAAAGATCTTAACTGTCTGATTTTACAGTAGACACAGAGATAAAAAGTCAGGGTACCATGGTGGAATTTGCTGGAGAGGCAGGTAAGTGCATCAAGCAAAGCAGACTAAGACTGTAAGCAGAGAAGTAAATAATTTTGAAGGAGTTCAGAAATATGTGGGGCATGATAGAAAACAAATAACAATGACTGATGAAAACACTCTGCTATAAGCAGAAACGTCATTTGCAAATGGCCCAGAAGGAAGAAGGAGCAGAATTTTGATCCCAACATGATCATCAGCCATCACTGAGGTTCAGATTTTAGAAAAGCACAGTGTCATCTTAGGATATGTCAGAAAAGATATTGTATGATCAAGATGGGGAAATCATGTTAAAAAAAAAAGCAGGAAAGCTTTACCTGAAATTCTCAACATGTCAGTCATGTTCAAACCAGATGAGGTGGAGCTGGGAAAGCAGAGAGCAGTGCTCCCTGTGATGATTAGTGGGATGACAAGGCAATCATTTGAGGGATCTGTGGGAATCTGTTTTGTGTGGTCCAGCAAAGAAAATACTAAGAGGGTTTGTAAGAGATGTGTGTATTGAAGGTGAACTTATTGAAGGTGAACTGAAGGAAGAAAGCTTTTGAAAAAACTTTATTGATATAAAATCTGACTTGAAAAATCATTAGGATGGGAGCCATAACAGTGGAGGAGAACATAAAATCACAAAACTGCCCTCAAGCTACTTACTCCAGTTCTGGCATCAGAACTGGGTAAATCAGCCAAGTCTCGGAAGAAGAATGCACAATTTTTATTTTCAGCTCTTTATGCAATAAATGTAATACGAAAAAGTTAAAGCTGGAGTGGTTTGAATTTGGTAAGGGTTTACATTGTTCTCTGAGTGTGCTGCACGTGCAGAATGACTGTGAATTCCCGGCTAGTGGGAGGGTGCCTTAAGTTTTCCCATGTTTAGGCAACATGTAAGAATGGACTCTGAGAAGAGAGCATCTGGAACAGGAGAGCATAGGAAATAGTGAGAGGAAAGCATAGAAAAGATGATGATCCGCTAACTGACTGTTCCTTTCTCCATTTTCTGTGCGTCTGGGAGAGGTAACACTATTAATGATCACACAATTTCTAATAACTTGGTTTGTGTTTAAAAAAATTGGATGTTTTTCATTAGACTCTTTATGAATTGATAAGAATGCAGTAGATGCTGAAGAAAATACCCATATGCTTGCTTTTCCGTGCAGAGATCAGTGAAGTCCTTACCCAGTATGATGAAATCAATAGAAGTCTCTCTCCAGGTGTTCAATGAGTCCAAGCGCAAATCAAAACATATATTCAAGCAGAATATATGTTCAGGTCATTTGTTTTCTGGTTTCCAGTTAGCACAGAGTAGAAATAAAAGGGTTGGGGCAAAAGTCAGATCACATTGACTTACTACATTTTACTTAAACTGCCCTCTTAAAGTCAAGGAGATTATTCATGAGGTAGGTTTTACTCAATGTCTCTAGAAGTGTTTTAATGTACCGCAAGGGCTTCCTGTTTAAAAGGGAGCAAAGGTTCCACATCGTTACAATTCAAAATGTCCAAATTTCACTTAGAAGGTCAGTAACACTTTTTGATAATTTTCACATTTTAGAATGTGAGCATTTTTCAGTTCAAGGTAATGGAAATGCTCAATACCTGATACTATGCAGAGCTATGGCTAAAACAGTATTTTGGTTTTGTTCACTGGTATGCGGAAACACGTTATTTATTTCACATTTTATTTTAGAGTAAAATCACTATGGATACTTTAGTATTCTATGAATAGGATCAGAAAGTCACAAAATGTTATTTAGCTATTTTTTATTGGTTTCCATAATAAAACATATGTGAAAATTGAGTATAACTGCACAAGCAGAATTGCAAATATTCAAATTAGAAATTTGAGAATGTTGGAATGTGTAAGCACATGTCTACAGATTTTATCACTCCTTAAACTGTTTGTTTGCTTGCTTGTCTCTTTCAGTTTGCTCCCAGTATTCTAGAGGAGTTTTTGCCATTTTTGGACTGTATGATAAGAGATCAGTACATACCTTGACCTCATTCTGCAGCGCCTTGCACATCTCGCTGATCACGCCGAGTTTCCCCACGGAGGGCGAGAGCCAGTTCGTGCTGCAGCTGCGGCCGTCCCTGCGGGGAGCCCTCCTGAGCTTGCTGGATCACTACGAATGGAACCGCTTCGTTTTCCTCTACGACACAGATCGAGGTAAGCTGGGACCCAGCTTTCTTATCTGCATCGTTCTAATCACTTTTGCAAGGGCTGTGAACTTTTATGTCCCATTGAGAGCTTGGGGAGCCAAAGTTTAGAGGGCGTTGAGGTGAAATACCTCTAACTGAGTAGCTATGTGGCTGAAGGAAGAACTCCTTAGTCTGCAAAAATTGGGTATTGGATTCACATGGGATGTAATCGACCAGCCAAAGCCTGTGCTTTAAGTCTAGAATACTAAAATCTTTAAACCAATGGTAGGGAAACAAAAATACAGTTCAATAAGCAGAATGTTACAGCTCTGTTCTCTCTTCAGTTCACTTCGTAAGTGACAGCAGTACAAAGTAGAGAAGAACAGACTCTTTTCTGCATCTGTACTGCTGTAAGCTGAGATGAGAGCAAGCCTGTGGGAATTCCAAGCTTTGGAAGGTCAAGGCAGAGAAAGGCTCTGCCCTCAGGCTGTGCCGGAGTAGTGGAGGTCAGAGGCAATGCTTGCAAGGCACAAGGTATCCACAGGCAAAGGGAGGGAATGCTGCCACAGCCCATCTTCTGCTCCTTTCAGCTGGGGTTACCTCTGTGAGGACTACACTTTCACAAAATATATAGTTAATTGCATAAATGGGCATTTTTTCTATCCACAGTCTCTATCCCATATCCCAATGCATCTCAGAACTGTTTAAGTGATAAAAAACTGCAAGTGGATCACTGTACTTCCCCTCTCAGTGAGGAACTGAGAGGTTAAAGCTGTGCTCTGAGTTTTGTGTTCATTCTGCTGGCAGAGTCTTTCTTTGTGGAAAAGGACTGTGCCAGCATCCCTGAGCTTCTGCAAAAGAGGCAAGATTTTTGTGTTGGTGCCTTGTTTTCGCGGGGGGAGCAAACAGCATAGCTGTAGTCAAATAATTATTTTACTACAGCTGTTTCAATATAGTTCCCCATGTGGACAGTCTATTCCAGAATTAAAATGGCTTTATTCCAGTATAATTACTCTACAGAAGAAATAGGGAATTACACAGACCTAACTAAATCTGTTTAATTACTTGATTATGGCTATAGAAGTTAATTTTCTCCTATATACAAGCACTACATTTTAGTGAGTTTTTACCTTGATATGCTGCCTAAATACCTAAATTTGAATCAAAATGAATGATGGAAAAAAATGAAAGAATTTTTATTGTTTCACAATTGTTTGTTTGTTTTTTTAACTAAATTTTTTTTAATGTTTGCTGGACCCATAGAGGAAGTTCTGGGAAGCATTACAGAATGTATTAGGTAATGGGAAAGAGAAAAATTTAGCAGAATTTTAAAGTATTTTAAGAATTTTAAAGTATTTCTACTCAACATGCAGTTGAGTAGATGGATAACAAGAAAACAAGTACATAATTACAGATGTGGTCTTACAAGTTCAACAGTTTATTAAGTAAAGTGCACAACCTGTAGTTACCTTTCTCATCTAAATTCACACACTTAATTAGGTTGAGACATCATTTTTAAGCAGGTGATATCATACCAAGGACAGAGTCAGAACAGAGTCTATAACATCATGGTTAATAATGAATTCTTATGGCACTGAACTCTGCCACTCTGAACTCATCAGCACTTCTTTGATAAAGACATGACATTTTCCAGCTTGGATTCAGGGGATGCTACATTGGGTAGTCTCTCAAATTCTGAATAGGTCTTGTGATGCAGTTTTATGCAGGAGAAATTAAGATTCAATGTATCTTTTGGTATTAAGAGTACTGTAAAGACACACAATTGTTGAGTAAATTTTCACCACCTTCGCACAAGACGAAATTTCAGTGTGGACCTCAGATACACTATTAAAAAAAAAGTAAGCATCACCTTACTATCAGAATAACTGTAGAAAGAAAAAAAAATCATTAATGTTAAGTCATAGACCCTCTGTCAGTGAGGCCAGAAATTAAACTTGTCTAGATTTTTGTCAGAGATTTCACATGCCAGATGTCTGCCTATTTCTCTGAGCAGCCCCATTGAAGCAAATTGAAGAAATGGGAACCTCCTCAACATTTTGTTGTTGGGCTTGCAAGTTGATCTTTGCAGCTTAAGTGGGAAGCTTAATATGAATAAGCTCTTAGGGGGAAGGTGAGCAATAAGCCTAAATTCCAGCCTGACACAGTAGCTATCTGTGAAGAAGGCAGTATTTAGCAGTTGTCAGTATTGCAAAACGCAGAAGCACTGCACAAAAGATAGAATGAAAAAATGCACTTCAGCAGCAGTGGTGGACAAATGAATGTTGCTTTCAGACCTGCTTTTGAGCCTTTCTGTTCTGCTTGCTTCTTGGTTCTGTTGCATGTCACTCAGTTGCTGCTCACCCTTGGGAGTTGAACAATTAAATCCTGTTATCTAGGTAGGTTTCTCTGTTGTATCATTCCATTCATGTCTTTGAAAGCCCCTAAGCTCCCTGTAAAACCCCAGTCGTTAATGCTGGAGCCACCTATGTTAACATTTCAGTTCAGGCCAGGAGGAATGTACTTTTGTTGCATCTCTGTAAGACATTCCCACATACCACACTCGGGGTTAGACCCTGTAGCAGTCTTGGACCACACAAACTTTGATGAGGTGGTGGCTTCAGCTATTTTCTTAAATCTCCCTTTCTGATGTTCTGCCAAACTCACAGTCTGGAAAATCACTGTCCTGTGACAGAATGAAGATACTAGGACGGACGGCAAAAATACAAAATTAATTTGATCTAGCAGGGGACATTGTGGAGAAGGAGAGCAGGTTTTGCAAGAGGCATTAGACCTAAGAGAAAGATGAAGGAAAATTCAGCTCATTATTTAACAGAGGAAAGTCGGCAAGTAAGGAATGACACAGAAGGCTAAAGCCTGAAGGGTCCTTTTGTTTCAATACATTCCTCTTTCTCTTATCCTCCTTGCAGGTTTTAAAAGGTTTAATTATGACCTGATGCCTAATACAATTAATATTAACAGCAAAGTGCCAGGAACACAGACAGGACAAGGAAAAAGGAGGCTGAAGAACATTTATTTGAGTTATGCAAAGCATAGTAGGAAAGGGCTGAAAGAAAAACGATGCCTCCTTGAGATACCCATAGGAAAGGGAAGTCCAGCAGGGAAAAGGAGCTCAGGTAATATTTGATGTCACTTCTAAAGGGAATTAAGTGAAAAAAACCAAATGAGTAGAGCATGAGTAGAGAAGAACATTTGGTTTATATATGTTGTTTTCTTGTAACTGAGAGCTATTTAATTTAAAGAGAGGCATATAATCAAGTGGAGGCGTGTACCTGTAAATCCATGGGATTTTTGACCTAGCACAAATATGCCTGTAGTGTGATTCCACTAGTTGGTGACAATCGTTTCTGGCACGTGAAAGAAAAGGTTGGACCCTGAAACCACAGAAGAAGGCTGGAGGAGTTTGTGTGACATATGAGAAGCTGTTTAAGAATAAAATTATAGAATAATTTAGGTTGAAAAAGACCCTTAAGGTCCAACCATGCATCTAGCACTTTCAATATCCAATATAGAGCTGAGCAGTGCGAGAATTGAACCTGCAAGAGGTCAGTGTCAGATTTCCACACCATGTGCAGCCCTAGTGAGAGCTGGAATGGCTGAAGTTGCTAAACTCCAGGGATTACCCAGAGCTGAGAGGTCCCAGGATGGAGAGTGGCAGAGGGGCTGTAGAGCAGCATGGGGACACATAGGACACCAGGGAGGATGGCAGCCAGCAAGCTGGAAACTGCTTTCACAGAATGTCAGCATCCCTTTGAACTCAGCTGTGTTTCCCAGAAAGTTTCAGTCCCTGACTGTGACTAAAGTGGGGAGCACAAAGGGTGGAGCTACCAGCTGGCCTAGCAGTTGGTTCACCAGAGGCAAGGACTGTAAAATAGTTACATTCCTAAGAAATTAGGTGTTATGTGTGAGCCTGCTTCTGTACCTTGCTAATGCTTTTTTTTCCCTCCACTCCTTTTAATTACATGTTCATAAAACCAACTCAGTCATGGCTGCAGATGAGGAAAATTAGCTCACTGTGCACAAAGTAAATTCAATTTTCCCGCATTTCTGGATAGTGTTTCAGTAGCAACTCCTTTAAAATTGAAACTGTTCTGTGACAATCTAAATCTTGCTGAAGGTCTATATAAGTACTGGTGGCCTGTTAGAATTAGTCCTACAGTACACAGAGTAAGAATATCTAGGATTTTGTCTCTAAGAACTTGGGGAGAATAAGTGTCTCAGAAGAAAACAGAAGATGTCTGGAGAAGACAAATAGTGCTATAGGAAATGTAAAGCTTACCCTCTTATTTTGAGGGAGATTATGGGTTTTATTTGCAATCAGTTTATCAGGCTAATTTAATTTCCAGCTTTGGCAGAGCTTCTGACTCAGCAGTAACATTAGGTTTGGTGTATCCATGATCAGTACCTCCAGTGGTAATTTGAAAAGTAGAAACCATAACCCCAAAATTTTTTCCAATAACATATTTTAAAAGTAAGAGCAGGTATCAGGTGAGGTGCAAGGGATTTGTCTTTGAATTTGCATGACAGCACAGAGAGAGGCTTTGGTGGGTATATGAGCCTGGCCAAGGTATGAGTGGTACAAAAAGGGTTCAGGGTTCAAAGTGATCTGCCAAACAGATATAGTTCAAGAAGGCAAAATGTGGTAAGGTGATATAGGATAAATGTGAAAAGGTGGTATAAAGGCTAAACATAGGAGGGAAGAATCATAGATACAAAGTGCAGAGTAAATGTCTTAGAGTTAATATCATAGGATGTATTTCAGGAGTTGTGGTGAGCCATAAGTATGATGTAAGTACAGAAAGTCATACTAAGTCCAGTAAAGTAGAGGTTATATTGAAATTTCGAAAAAGAATGTTGCATGTGAGATGTGAAAGCTGAATATTGCTCTCACCCAGCTGGCCATACTGCTGTGTCATATGTTTAGATTTCTGCTGAAAAAAAAAAAAATCCAAACAATTTTTCCTTGCCCTTTTGAAGCGCTAGATACTGTTTTCAGCTATAACAAGGGCCTTCAGTATAAATGTAGCACAAGGATCCCTTGCTGGAATGGCACTGCGATCACTGACCACCACATACAGATACAAGTTTCAAAGGTCCACTGAAAAGGAACAAAATTAAAAAAAAAAAAAAAGAGAGAGAGAGAAAGACATAACCAATGAGAAAAAAACTTTACAAATGGAGATTTTATTTTTCAATTGTAGGACTATTAAGGAGCAAAGATCAGTTGTTTGTACCTGATGAAATGTAGGCAAGATGGAATTATGTAGGCAGATTTGAAGTTACTAGGAAAAAATGTTTTAATAAGGTTGGAATAAGCTGACGAGGTTCTTACTACTAGGGTCAGATTGTTACCACTTCAGAGGTTTTTAAATAGATTTGTAAACATCTGCAATAGTGATGGGCTTTGTTATATTCACCTCAGATGATCTCTTATGTCCCCTCAGGATTATTTATGTAGTTGTCATGGTTTCTCTAGGATACTGGGAATGGCTTCTTCACAGTACTTGGGACACTGAAAAGATAACTTTCTTAATTTTCTACTATGGAGCAGCTTTCAATAATATATTATTTCTATTCAATTATATATATATAGCCTTTGTAAAACATTTAGTGTGTTCTATTATTCAAAAATCAGATCAAAAATATTTTAAGTGATCTAGATAAAAACACTGTAAAATCAGGTTGAAGGACTATCATTAGAATATGGTACTCAACAAGTTATCATTAGCTGGGCATTTAGGTCCTGAAAGAATTGGCCCATCAAGCTTTTCTCGATATTTTTACTGCACTTCTGAACAAATTTGTTGATGTCTCACTAGTGAAAGTAGTGGTAACACCATAGCAAGTTGTAAAGTTATTTCAATACCTCAATTGAAAGAGCTAAACTTACTAAAGTTTAACTCACAGTAGTGATATAAATATATAACTTACATTTTTATGTGCATAAAAATACTGAGGCAGGGCTCTTATTTGTGAAATAAGTGAAAAGGATCAGGTATTGGTAATAAAAAGCAAATTGCAAGTGACCTTACAACACAATACTAAAAAAATGGTTTTGACACCAAGTGCTCTGTATTTATTGTTTTCTACATAGAATTGTTAAGCCCAAATCTACATCACTTTTGCCTTAAACTTCTAGAATAATATCACAGGTAAGCCTGAAAAAACAAATTATGTCTAGAATTGTAGAGAACATTATGTTGGGAATATGACTTTGTTCAATTGCAGTCATCCACTTGGTCTTGGGCCCTTTTTTCATTACTATTACCAGGAAGAATTTGGTAGGATTCCCACAATATGAATTTTTCATCTTACTGATCTTTGGCAAAATGTTGGACAATAAAAAGAAAATAAAAGTTCATGAATGGGTCCACTAAAAATGGGAGCTTCTTACTTGCATCATGCAGTTTTGTACCAAACTTTTGTGAAATAAAGATGAGTGCTGTCATGACATTGAAGAAATATTGATAAAAGAAACAGAAAACAATACCTGCTCTCACAGTCCTTAGACTGCACTGACATCATGGTCTGCAGGTTTGAACTTTTCCATATTCCTCCCTAGATCTGATAAAAAGCTGTTTGTCTTCAGCAAACACTGTTAGTGGGCAGTGAATCATGTCACACACACATTGGGATCCAGCTACCACAGTGTTTGTTTTGTACCAAATTTACATTGTAATTTAATGCAGGCCAATCTGAACCGATACAAAAAAAAACATAGAAAAAAAAATGTTTTGTCAAATATCAGTAAATGTGGAGAACTGCAGTAATTTTGTCATATGATCTGCTGTTGTCTGTACTCAGAAACAGTAAATTCCATGTTTTTAATGAAATGGGGCAACATGCTTTATGCATCAGTAATTGGCTTGCAGCAGATTTTGTTTTGCCAGTGTTAGCTCATTAATAATTATACCAGCAAAATGCCTGCTCATCCTCATCTTCTCAGCAGGTGGTAGCAGCTTGAAAATACAGGTAATAAATGCACACGTGAAACTAAAACGCAGCTGGTTCCTAAAATCAGCATTTGTAATGATACTGTGACTTTCCATCATTCCCTTGTCTTACCACTAAAGAGGAGCAATACTGGTAAACCTACAGGGTCACCATTTAATTTACTACATGTGAAAAATCTCCCAAGAGCTTTCAGAATGCTTCATTTAATGAAAGTGCTCCTCTTGTTGACTGAAATGACTGAACATTAAATCAAGGTTGAAATTAACAGAAAATGCAGGTATTGGAATCAAAAGCTGATCATCAAGTGTACAGATGAGTCCCCTGACTTTGGTATTCCATGTAAGATGGGGCTCAAACTATGCTGCATCAGAGCTTTTCTGTGTGTTTGGTCATGTGGCTAAACACTCAGAAAATGAAGTGCGTCCTAATATGCCATAGAAATATATAAATCCTAAAACATTAAATAAATGGCTGCTTACTATATTCCCAGTCTGAAGATTTTGCTTTCCTTTATTCTGACTTAGCGGGTGCCATGGAGAAGACAAGAGACTCATGATAATTTTAAATATTGCTTTTTAAGTTGCCATGCCAGTGAATCATCTCTGCCCGTTCTAATGATTTGTTTGTGACAGTGTTGTAGAATCCTTAGAGCTAAGTTCTTTTCTCAATAGCATTTATCTCAGTTTTGCACATGTGTAATACAAGATTATGTCTGTAACTTTTATATGCTTTTATATTCCAAAATCCAAATGTAAATAACATTGCAACTTCCAATGGCTTGTTCTAACGATATCAGAGAATTAGAGAATACTTAATTTGTTCTTACCTGCATATGTAATACATTCCTTTAAATGAAAGCATGTCATTTTTATCTGGTTTTTACACACATTCTGTATTTACTATTTACTTGAGAGCAGGGACAGTATGGTCTGTAATTTTAAATGTCTGTTTCCATTTGCTTAAGAGCTTTTCCACACAAGGCTGCAGTTAAGGAAAAAAGTGACTTCATACCATTTTTTCTGAAAAAAAAAGCTCACATCTTGGCATTTTTGTTCTAGATTTTCTGAATAGTAGAATTAAGTTCAGCTGCTCTTAGGAGTTTCAAATAGCAGCTCTGAGCATATTTCTGATTTTATTATTATTCGATCCCAAAGAAGAGAACGTGTTTTACATATGTAATTATTGGACTTGTGTTCATCTTTTCTGCAGATGAATCCAATTACTGACAGAGAGAAAAGTGTTAAGCAGAAATTTGCGTTATGGTCCACTAGTATTTAGCTTTCATATTAGTATTTAGGTAGACCTTTCCCTTCTTTACATACATCTATATCAGTGGTATCACGTTTGACAAACCCTGCAAAAGAAATACCTTCAGTGAAGGCAGCCTTACATCAGCCTAGCCAAGAGCATCTTTTCTGAGTGTGAGGCTGTGCTATGTCACCACAGCACAGGGCCAGCAGTAACACTGCAGACAGTTGATGGATCCAGCACCCAGCAGCGTGGCCCGCCAAAGAGAGCCTTGAAAGGACTCAGACGAGGAAGCCAGCCGCACATCCAAATGCTTGTGCTTTAGAAATTCCTTTCAGTATGGACATCCGAGTCCTGCAGCTGCTGAACGTAGCCTTTTATATGGCCACAGGTGTTGGCTTCAGGGCTGGAGCACGAAGTGGTAGCAAACAAAGGGCAGTATAGTCAATGCTGCCAGAGACCAGACGTGGTGCCAGTTTAATACTGAATGTAAAACAAATACTTGTGCCAAGTTGTTTCTAAATGCATTTTTAGTTAGAAAAATTAGCTTGTCTTTTGAGAGTATTATCTATGTGTAGATGAATGTTCCAAGTTTTAATAGAGTATAAAGCAGGCTTTTTAAAAATAAAAATAAATAAACAAGACATAGACTAACAAATATGAAGACATACTATCCGTTTTTTTTATGCACTTATTGTTTAAAAAATAATCCAAATGCATAAGGCTAATTTAATTCTTCATGATCCCTCCTTGGCATATTTTTGAGACATCTATCCCTTGTGTAGTGTGAGTCACTTCTCCAGGGCTGGAGCTGGAGGCAAAGGTAATTCCACTTTACTGTAAATCTGTGTTTGTACATAAGAGTATTTCTGGAGTTGCACATTCCTAATCCAGCTGATTGAACAGTCTGTCATCTATGCAGTCTGTGATTTTAGGGCTACATTTTCTGCTTCTGTAAAGAAGCATATTCCAATGTATTTAGATGTTCACTATTCTGAGATGCATTTTCCCTGTAAATGGAATATATTTTAGGTGGTTCCCTCATAAATTACTGCTGAATCCTATTTGCATACATATTTATACAAATAATTTGTCTTTGGTCAATTCCAAAAGGGGTGGTTGAAGTGGAGACATCCTTTTAAAATGATTGACTGCTTATCACAGTGCTACAGATGCTATTTCTGCCTCTGTACAGGGAATTTCCTGCACTAGTATTTACAGATAACAGCATTAGCAGCTGCTTCTGTTACCAAAATTGCAATGCATGTTTGAGGTATTTAGCATTTTGCAATTGGAAAGAGAGTTACCAAAGGGTCCTTTAATCCGGGGGTCTCAAAATCCCTTTTTTGTACAACTACCTTGGTGGGTTTTAATATTAATGCACACCTGGATGCTGCAGGACATTTTCCTTTGGACAAGGGGCATACATTGTGTTCCAATGTGACTTCGTCTGCAAATAGCAAGCGGAACATTTAATGTGGTTCTGAAGATCTGGGCATAATAAATGATGGAAGTGTCACCAAAGAGAAGGGTTGTGAATGCAAAACTGGCTGCTAGTGTATGTCCCTGGAACAAATACACATTTTATGTTAACCTCTCACTGTGGAAAAAAAAATAAGCAAAGAAACTGTCCTGGGATAAGGACATGTATCCTAGATCCTCCCTCTCCTAAGGGTGAGTCCAGTCAGCATGGGACAGTGAGTTTGGAAGGTCTTAAATACATACTTTTATTTCATAAAAGGTATTGGAGCCAAATTTCCTCTGTAGTGAATTCAGAATAAGAAAACTAAATAAAAAATATCAAGTGTACATAACATAATAAATAAGTATTAAACACAGAAAAATAATAAGCAACATTTTTTAAGTATGCTATTCAAAGAAATCTCCCATACCAGAGAAATATGTTTGCCGATGCCTCCTATAAAATGATTTGATATGTATGGATGAATCAAGTGGAAAGAAAACAGTTTACTATGTTAGTAAACTTGATAAAAGTAAGGCATTGTGATATCTCTGACTTCAATGATATCCTTCCTGTAAAAAACAAAGTACTGTCCTTTATATAATGGGATAAGGAGAGTTTCAAATAGATCTAAATTATTCAAAACTCTTTTAAAAATCTTTAACTAATGGTAGTAAAACTAAGGCAGCTTTGCCAAATTTACATTAACATAAACAGTTTACATTTAGAGTACAAAACAGGACATGAACTTGACCCTATCATTAATTTTTGTGTGGAATTTACTTTTGAGGGTGTGGATGAATTTTTCTGATATGTATCTATATATATCTATATCTAATATCTATATCTGTATCTATATCTATATGCCTTATATTAATTCTGTCTCCTAGCTTTTTCTGGATGCAGAACAGCTGAAGTAATTTAAATATCAAAAATCTTCATATCTTACAAATTCAAGTCATGCTACTGAAAAATATTCTAGCAGTAAATTTAGATTATATTTTCTTTTTAATTTGTATTTTCATTCTCATTAAGCACTAGATTAAAACCAAACTTTTTTTACAACCTTCAACTAGTATTTCTCAACATCTCCATTATTTTGTTTTAAAACTGTTCAAAATAAGAAACTCATCTAAAATAGCCGTTTCCCATGAAAAGCATTTCGATATTTGTTTTTCAAGGAAAGAGCTGGGGGAAAAATGTACCAGCGAATACTATTATATAATTATTTTACTGAGAAAATAATATCCTTCTTCTGAAGTGTTTAATAAATGTGCTTTAAAAGACCAGTATGTAGACCATTGTATATATATTTTCATTTGTGCCTTTTGCTAGATTGATTTCACATCCAATTCCTTCTCAAATAAGCAAAGCATTCTGCCAGGTATTTCCTAATGCAGCTACATGCTCTTGATCTTGAGGCAGAATGAAAATCTCTGTTCTGAAGCCAAGAGTGATGTTCACAGTGTGCCTTTCTGCACAGAACTTCTATTATTCTGTGAAACATCCCCTAGACCCCCCCACGGGATGCATCCTTCTTTTTCGTGATCTCTTCATTACCCCTTGTGGGAAGAGGAACTTCCTTTCTCCTCTGTGTCAGAATATCGCCTTGCAGGTTCTGAATCTGTGGGCTGTGGGTAGAGCTGCAGCAACTTCATCTTCTGTCCCTTCAGAAACTCTGTTTGGTAGGGCCTCCCAAAACTCAGCTGTTTTGCTGCTCACATTTCCACTGCTTCAGGGAGGTTTAATTATTTCAATTGCATTATCTTGTGAGTCACCTCAGGATCTACCTCTGCATTCCTGCTTTCACATATTTGCCCAGATTTATTGGCTTGATTCTGCTTTTCTTTTCCTCCTTGATAAGTTATATTGGCTTTTTTTCCACACTTTCTTCTAATCCTTTTGCTACATTTTCCAGTTTTATCAGTACATTCCAGTAAGCTTGATCCATTTTCATTTCTCATACGTTATTTCAGAGACCGAGAGCATCCCACTGTCATTTATGTCTATCTCTGCTATTTACAATTACCACAGATTACGGTTTTTAGCTTGAAAAATGAAACATGTAATAAGACTTAAAATTAGTCTGTGTCTGTCATAGTGAAAAACCTGCAGTTTTGTCTCAGGGTGAACAAATAGTTATCAATATATTTTAATGCATCAGCATTCCAGTTGAACAAAATGAAAGACATAAAACCAAAAATAGAAAACAAAACCTGAAAACAGATCTCAATTATTTTTGGTTTTACTCTAAGTCATTTTAGAATGAGAAAGAATTCCAGTTTTTATTTACTTACTCTATTTCTGCTAAAAATGTTCGTGGTTTTCATGTGCATGAATCACCAAACAGCAAAAGGAGAGGTTCACCAAGTGCTTTATCTTGTCATCTCAACTGCACTTCCGAGCTTCCAGACAAGTGATAATGGGAACTGCATAGAGGTGCAGTATTCAATCTGTACCAAAAGATGGATTCACAAGTAGTCTAAACACAAAATTACATAATTTCTCCTCCTGCAAGTCAGGCACATTCTGGTGGCCACTGCACAGCTGCTGGCCTGGGCAACATCCAGGCAGACACAGTCACAATTGTCTCTTTTCATCTGGGTCATTCTGAATTCCTTCAACAGGAAATGGAGCACAAGCAAAAAAGTTTTAAAATCATCCCAGACATGAATCAACAAAAACCCCAAACATCTGCTCATCAAAGCTCATCAGAAAACAGTGTATTTTATTTACACTACTCTTCTGGGTGTACTGAGAATGCCTAATGAGGCTAGAGATCACTGGAAAGTATTGCTGGTATGAAGTGTCCATTTCATTTTCAGAATAACTGGCCTAATCTACCCAAAATATGTGAAATACAGTGTATTTCTCTGCCATTTTTTTATTTATTTTAGCATAAAGTGCTACAGTTTTATTCAGAAAAATTGTTCATATCAAATCCAAGCTGGCTAAATGAAGGTACAACACCTTAAACAGTATTTTAATTTGTTTTGAACAAAAAATGGTTCTAGCAAATGCAGAAATGGGGATGATAGAAAACAGAGTTGGTGTAATTGCATTCATCAGAGATGTGGGAACATTTTCACATGTAAGGAAATGCAGGGTCAGATCCTCAGAGCAGCTCAGCATAACCTACTGACTGCATCCTGTACCAAGAAGGAATTGGGCCACTGGGTTTAAGCATCTAATTTTATATAGATTTTCTGTTCCACAGGACCGATCCCATACTTCGTGCTCATGCAGGATTTATGAATCCATGTGTCCTTACAAGAGGTCTCGTTACTGGGGCAGGTCTAATTCCAACTTTGTCCATAGTAAGAGCTCAGATACCCTTTTCTTCAGCAGCTGGTGTTTTTGTAGAGCTTCATTCAAGATATTACATGAGGAAATGGGTAACTAAAAGGTGGTTACTAACCTGAGCTCCTTCAGTTATTTCAGCAAGGGGTTCACCTTAGCTACAGTGAGAAAAGTGTCTTTGTCATTGTCCTTGCAGACATCCTCACACCTCTCTTCACATCAGTTGGGTAAAAAAATTTTCTTTTGTTGGAGTAAAATTTGTTAGGGAGCGAAGGGATTGTTTTGGTTTGTACTTGTACACTGATCCTTGCCTTATTCAGGCTCTTTCAACAGTTCTTATCATCCTAGCATCAAAACAGCACATAATATTTCTTCTGAGGCTTTTCTGTTTGTGTTCATAGGAAAGCCAATAGAACACCTTGGTAACTCTCTTATGGACACAACTTGGGAGTTTTTATTTTTCTTACTAAATTTCAGAAGCAGCAATACTCTCATAGTGTTGGTTTGGAGAAGGAGGACATCAGCTATGAATGACTGGAGCAGCTGTAAGTCGCGTAAGGGGAAATTGTTCTTTTCAAGTGTGGAAAGGAATCTTATTCTGCATGTCTGCTGCGTAGCTACAAAATATTGCTGTCGATGCCAAAAAGGATAAACACCTGCTGAGAGAACTGTGAAGAAAATTATCTCTCTTTCTGACAGATACACTTATGAAACGTGTACTACACACTGGACCATCTCCAGGTTTTTTCTCTTTCTCTCAGCATTTTTCTAGCCATCAAATCAGTTGTTCACCCTCTCTGCTTGACCTGTGGAAAGGACTTCTGCTATGGAGAGAGGCCAAATATCAACATACGACGTGATTCAGTTTTGTGGTCCCAACCTTGTAGGATAGAACACTAGTTTGTTTTTTATATCACCTGCTTTTGAGTTTTGTCACATGATTTTGTCATTGGGATGTGGGGCCAGTACTCTTTTCTGCTTTTTATGCTTTTTTGCAAGGCTGGAAAGAGCTTCTTGCTGACTTCTCACTACCTGTGCAGCTGTTACAATGCTCTGCCAGAAATGCTAATGCTCCTTTGCCAGTTTTTAAACATTCTGCCAAGTAGAGAGAATTAATAACAAGATCTGAATCATCTCTAAAGTAACCCCTGTGTCCTATTCCTCCGGTATGATGTCATTTTTCAGCTCCTGTCCTGGATAATAAGAAGGAGCTCTTATACCCCTAGAGCTGAGAAGCATGTCAGGGCAGGCCACACCATTATTTCAGCCTAGCCTTTCGCCTTTGCAGCTCTAAATGTTTAAAAACCTTCAGGCCAGATTTTACAGTCCACGTCATGCTGCTCAGCTGGTGCAAAGTGGATGGACTGCAGCCAAAGCTGGCGAGTGGCCACAGCCTTCCCCTCGTGCCCGTGAAGACAGCTGGGACAGGGCAGTGTCCCCGTGGCTCCTCCGTGGTGTCACATGCAAGGCAGCCCAGGCCAGACCCCCACCCTGGAGGGGAGCCCCTGGCTGGGCTCAGCCCTGTGCATGGCATGGGCAGCCCATCGTGCCGTGGCTCACATTGGCCCCTCTGAGGGCATCCATGTTTTAGAGCAGAGCTTTTGCTTTTTAGACTAAAAACCTGAAGAGTTGAAACTCTTGAAACTCCACTCTCCTCGGGTTTGAGTGGAGGGTAAACTACTAAACCCGAACCACAGCTGATAATACCTATAGATGCCTGCTGTATCTCCAGCAGTCAGTTTCTGCTGCAATGTGGGCTTAACTTGTTTCTCTTTTTTCTTCCAACTTGTTTCATCCTTTTTGTTCCATTTGGAAGTAAAAGCAAAGATCTTAAAGAGTCAAGATGAGGTGTCAAAGGTTAATAGTGGAAGATGCTTTGGGATAGCTGGGCTCAGTTAGTGCCATGCCTTCAAGAAAGTGCTAAACATCACTCCTTTTAGGCTTAGAAGTGTTTAATCTTTTGTATCAAGAAGAAAACTTGGTCTTTAGATTCAAGAGACCTCTACAAACTGCATGAATGTGTGCAGAGCAGGAGCAAAGGAGTGGATCATGCTCCAGTGAACTGTGGCACCTGTTTCTGCTCCCAGCACCTTTCACTCCTGTTGCAGCTATCAATGGCTTGCTTTGGCTGGTTGTTGAGTTTTCCTTCCCCAGTGATCTGGAGAACCAACATGAGCTGGTACACTCTGAGCTTCTTCCCTCTCTTCTCTCCTGTCTTCTACCACACATCAGCCATGAACTTTATTTCACATTTGCATGGTCTCCTTTGCTTGTCTCCAGTGCTCGGCAGTGCTTTTGGTTTTTCGTTGGGTATGAAGACTTTGAGGCAACACTTCTGCAGCTCACTGCTTCTATTTCTGCAGGCTACGTCTGCTGTTTGGAAAGAAGCACAACTCTGATTGCTTGCAATGGCATCCCTAAATACCAGTGTGGCAATTCTGAGACTGTAGTGTGGTAAAAGGCACATTTTTGCATTTCTCTTTGTAGAAATGCAAACAGGCTCCCAATACTTCGACATTCAGCTGTCAGTGGCTGTGCCTTGGCCTTGTCCTGCCCTGCGTGTGTGAGTTGCATATAAATACCACATCACATCCCCTTTGGCCACTGCTTTTATTAGCAAGGTGTTATACCACATTGGCTCTGATAAAAACAGAGTACCTTAATTGATATGTCTGAAAGAGCCGTCTGGCACAAGACACTAAATTCTTTCTGGTTCTCTGCTCCATTTGTAGTAAAGAGGCAGTTTCTGAAGGCCTAAAAAGTTATCTGGCTTGTAAAGAGAAATCCACTTTCTGGCAGAGACTGAAGTTATAAAATTTGATCTACTTAACTAAAAATCCTATTAGGTGGATTTACACATGGCTCTCTGACATCAGGCTGTCCAATGTGAAGAATAGGACCTGAGGGCTTTTAATGGGTCCTGAAGCCTTAAAGCTGTTTTATGCTGTCAGGAATTTTTTCCAGGTTACTTTTCCATGTTTCCTTCTGATTCTGGTGCTAAAAACAATGCAAGCTAGTGTCTGATCCATAAAGACCTTGCAGTTTGGAATATAATTGTGTCAAATTACTAAATCTGTTACATTATAATTTGATAAACCGCATTGCTGTAATAAAAAAAGAAAAATTTGCGCAACTAACTACACAACGTAGCAAGATGCATCTCCTTTGAGGTTGTTTTGAGCTCTAAAATAGTCAATTCTCATTTTAGCTGGCTGTGTTTAAATCCATTTTTTCTTGACTTCATAGCACTTCAAATCCCCCCATTCTGCAGAACCATGTGACTTGATTTCAAAGCTAACAGTATTTGGTGTTTTCTTCCTTGAGTGCGTTGCTTGGAGAGCCAGGCAGTTTTGTGAAGCTCTCAGCACTCCTTTCTGTTCAAAAAGAAAACATGAAAAAGGAAATTTATGTCCTCCTCTATTGTGTAAAAGAGTTTGTGACCCCGAACACTACACTGGCTCAGAAATCAGGTGTCAAAATATTACCTTTAAATCGCTTTATTTTTATTAGTCTTGTAATTTTTTTATTTTTTATTTTTTTTTAGTATCAAGCAATTGCTTTGGAAGTTTTTTTTGCTTAGTTAAACTTTAGTTAACAAGATCCTACCAAAAAAATCCCCAACAAATGAACCCCCAAGTCAACACACTGCTAAAGATCCTATGAAATCCACAATCACTGACAGTTTAGTTAATTGGGATTATCGCCTACTCCCTTATTCTCTTTGATTTCTTCTTATCTTCTAGATAATAATGTTGCTACAAGGGAGAGAGATGTTTTCCAGCATCTTGGTACCATCTTTTCTATAGCTGTCAGAATTTTTATAACCTGAGCAGAAGAAGAAAATCCATATACCAGCCTGGCATAACTAGAGAATTTGCTTTCTGCATTTCCAGGAATTCAGGGAACTCAGAGTCAGCCTTGGCAAAACTTGATGAGATGTTTTTTTCCCTAAAGTGTTTGGGATGGTGTTTCTGGGTCCTGAGCAAACACCTTTTCCTCCAGCACCCTACAATCTAAGCACAAGGAGAGGACGTTGCTGTGTTGGGCACGCTGAGCTCTTACTGGGTGTGAGCAATATTGGTACAGGTGTTCTGTAAGGCAGAGTAGCTTACTTTCTAGATAAAGTAGTAATACTTTTAGGTGAAATATTATTTGTCTGAATTAAAACACACTACACCAAGTTTGCATTTAGTTACTGTAAATGATCATGAAAATGCGAGTCCTTATATATTGATTCCTCACTCTTCAGATCATCGAAGTTTACAGTACATTTGGCAAGTGAATATTGACCTTCACTTTGATGATGGTCAATGTTATCTCCTAAAACATTTAAATCATAGTCTCATCTAAATAGAAGCATATATCTTCTTACTACCTCTCCTTTTTTCCACACGGATTATTGTATTATAAATGACAACCCATGAATTTAGCTTGGCCTTACTTTGAATCATACATATGCTTGAATTTTCAAATAGGGTGTTTGAAATTAAAATAATGTATTAAAGAACTCTGGTGACACATAGTGGATTTATAAAAATAGAAAACTGCAAGTACAACACATAAATATTTATGGCGAATTTTCTTATCCCTGTTTATATTTTATGTAGCATAATATTTCCGTCATAGTCTTAGGTTTGGTCTGCCACTGCCACAAGAAATTTAGAGCAGCTCACATCAATCAAAATAAATCACAGTGTGCAAAGAGTTAAAATCAGCTCTACAAATGTGAAAGCTTTTCAATGCATGACTAATATATGTGCATGTCTTGTCCTTCTGAATTAAAAGGACCATTGGGGGCTGAAAATTAAATCCTAGATGAATTGGTCTTCAATTAATGAAACAAGGGATACAAAGCTTTTAAAATACTTTATGATTCATAGATACACTTCATAAAGTGCACATGGCAGTGGATATTTCTTCAGCCAGATTCAGCCTTCACTGGCAGTGGTGAAAATCAGCAGTAACTCCAGCAAAGGCAGTGGAGCTACCTGGGATAAGATGAGAACAAAATGAGGAATTTATTGTCACAGCTGCGAAGAAAATATACTGCAGTGATGGATTATTTCTTTATGGATTATGACACAGCTTGAAGGAAGGAAAAATAGTAGTGGCCTATGAGCAATTGATTTTTTTTTTTCCATTGCTGAACAAAAGTAGAGCCATTGTTAGCCACTGCTCTTATGCAGAGAAACAACTGAAAAAGTACAAAGAAGTTGTACTAGATGTGAAGATCTTTTGCAAAGATATTTTCACTTTAATGATTGGAACGCAATATTTTGCCTTTTTATAAAGGAAAATGTATGTCTCTGAAAGTGGTGACAAAGTCTGCCCGGTAGCAGGCGACTTGGAGAAATGTATGGCAGAGACAGCCTGAAATATTCTTTATTTGCAGATTAGGATATTTTAATGTATGTAATTTTGAACTATTGCAATCTTCTGTTTAATTCTTTAGTTAATAAATAATGGATGACTTTTGGTTAAGCAGATCAATGAAGACTTTAATTTCCAGAGTTTTTTTCAAACTGCTTTAATCCCTCTCAACTTTCCATGCATACAGGTTAGTATAATGCTTACATTTGGTTAACAGTGAACACTGCAAGTCATTACCTGTTGCTAGTAAAACTTAATAAGCCATTTCATTTATCTTTTACTTGCTGTCCCTTGTTCTTTTCAAATTAGATCTAACACTTGGTTTTGATCTTTAGCAACAAAGTGTCACTATATTCTTCTTCTAATGAATCAAAGTGCAAACTGATGCCCAAATCTAACTGCTTAAAATGCAGAGGGCAGAGGATTCACTCAGTGAGAGAATTTTAATAGCCAACAAGACTTCATAAATTTAGTGAACGGAAAGCAAAATAAGGATATCAAACTCTTACTTTTGCTTGGTAAGATTACAAAAGAGCTACTAAGATTTAAGCATCAAAAACTTACATGGAAAATTACTTGGAACACTATTTTAAAGTAACCAAAGAATGCCTTTAAGAGCAGAGTCCTAGGCTCAGAAAATGCCCAGTGAGATGAATTCAGATGCTGGGAAATGTAAAATGTTGTAACTACAGGACTATCACTAAAGGGAAAGGAAGCTTACAATTGAATATCAGGCACAGATAGCTGTAGATTTTATTCATTGCCTTTGCAATTAATCAGAGGAAATACAGAAGCTAATAAAGAGAATAAAGCTATTGTTACAGAAGACCAGTTCTCTTTCTCCATTTGAGTGCATATGAACAAAGATATGGTAGATTTATAGATCTATAGATATTCTGGATTGAAACAGCCATGGAAAGGAGGCTATTTCAAAACTCTTGAATTTTGTATACAGTTTTGAAGTATACCACAAAAATGACACTTACAGGATATTGCTGAAGGTATAAATGTAGCATAGCTCAATTACCAATTGGATACTGTGATGAGTAACAGTATCTTGAGTTCTACTCTTGAGTAGAGCCAAAGAAGAACTATTACAAGGAAGACAACTCATGGCAGATTTCAAGTCAGTGTCTGAATTTAAGGGAGACTGACAAAACTGACAGAGAGTATAAAATATAGCAACTGCCTTTTGGCCTTCTTGTGAAGCAGCTGGTGTTGCATAATATAAGAGGTAGAATTCTGGATGGATTTGGCTTTAGTGTCAAATATTATAAGCTGCAAAGTGAAAAATATGGCGATGACTCTCAAATACAGTGATATATAACCTGTCTATAAAAATTCTCTGGCCTAAATTTCTCTTGGATATTTTGCCCAGTTGCATTCAGTGTGGTAGGACTGTGGTAATTTATCCTAGGTGACAGTAGGTCTTAGAGTTTCAAGATAAGCTACATAAGAGAAGAGACTTCAGCAAAAAAAACACTGAGAAGTAATCAATCTTTTAACTCCTGATTGAAAAACACCACAAAACTAACAAATTGTTTTTAAAACTAATGACAGCATAAACTGAAAATCTAGTTTTTGTGGGGAAGTAACATTTCATTCTGATTTTCAAGACAAATCACGTAGTTTCCTCACAGGAAGCAGCTCCCATGTTTTCTGTTGCTAACTGGTAAAACTCACCATCAGGTGATGCCATTGAGGTAGTACAGCTGACTAATGTTTTTGTGGAAAATCAGAACATTCAAATGCTAAAAACTAAATATCAAGCTACTTTTTGAACAGCTAATATTATTGGGTTTTGGAGCAATAAAATTGTAAATGTAGATGGTGAAAGAAGAGAAAAAAAAGATGTGTGTGTTCCTGAATCATTTGGTATTATGTTGCCTAAACAGTGTGAAAGATACTAATATATCTGGTGCCATGACGGTCAAAATTACTGCAAACTCTTTAACCAGAGAGTGAAAAACTTATTCAAATATATAGAACAAGAAAAAAAAAAAAAAAAAAAAAAAAAGAGAACCCGTATCCTAGAAAATGTTGGGGTTTCTTCCATAATAAATCTTTGGGACAGCCAACAACCCACAAAAAAATAGAGTCTTATTTTCTGAATGAGAGGAGTAAAAGTTCTGTGAATACCGTAGCAAATAATTAGTGTCTAATGAAAATTAGACAAACAGGCAGACAAATTCCTCTGTTTCCTGGTAGTTCAAAAATGCTATGCTTCAAATGTAACAAGGTACACGTATATGTAAAGAGGGAAATGAGTCTAAAAATCTAAAACTACCTTCAGTGAAGTTTTAAGCCAACTTTTTCATGATCTTTGATGTTGTTATCAGGTCATACACATCTACATTGCTTAGCAAAGAGTATTTGTGTGTATTCTTAGCCCTTATCTAAAAGTAATGCTTGTGATAAACTACCAATTACCAAGCTGCTTTGAGAAAAATTGTCTCACTTGGTCTTTCTTCACTGGTTTCCAATTTTGTCCTACCTGTTTTTCCTGTTCTCTTTGTTATCCTTGACAGTAGTCACTTCAGCTGACAAAGTGATCAGCCACTGACCACTGTGATTTCTGGTTACAGCATCACGCATCTGCACTTCACCTCTACCTGTTCTGCTCTACATGACACTTTTATTCCAACTATGGGCTGCTCACCCTATGGTGAATAACTGTGTTATCACTGTCCACTAACTAGGAATAGATGCTGCTCTGTATCACTATGCACAGCTGAACTCCAGCTGAATTATTTAGATGACAGTCAAATGACTGCCAGATCTTGTCTGAAAGAAGCTAAAACCTGTGTACATGGTGTGGCAGGTTGCTGACTCTTTCTCCTTGGGTTATAGGGACTTCACTCTTCTCCCCATCTCTGTCTCCCAGCTCAGGGAATGGATGGATACCTGGTGTGCAACTGATCTTACTAATAAAGAATGGGGCAGAGCAGTACCTAATACTTAGTACCTCAGCTTTTGTCATTATGTTTTCCCCTTCATCTAGTAAAGGATGGAGGTTCTGCCTCAGTCCTCCTTTTGTTGCTACTGCATTTTTAGAAACATCTTTTAGTCTTTTCCAGCAGTGGCCAGATTAAGTTGTAGTTGGGCTTTGGCCCTTCTAACTTTCTCCTTTCATAACCACACAACATCCTTGTAGCCCCTCTGAGTTGTCTGCCCCTTCTTAAAGTCTCCTTTTTACCCTGAGTTCCAGCCAAATCTCTGCTCAGCCAGGTGGGTCATTCCGCCAGCTCATCTTTCAGCGCATTTGGATGACCTGCTCCTGTCTTTAAGATTTCCTTCCTGGAAAATGTTCAACCTTCTTGGACTCCTTTGCCCTTCAGGACTGCCTCCCAAGGGATTCTGTCAACTGAACTGCTAAACAGGCCAAAGTCTGCCCTCTGGAACTTTTTTTTCACATACTATATATGTATTTGCAGATTTTCAATGTCACAACAAAGTGCTTGATAGCAACATCCTAATAATGAATAATGCAATTATAAATAATCAGTACGGCCCAAGCACTAGTTCACATTGAGAGCCTGCAAAAATAAAAAAAGGTATTTCTTGTTAATGAGTGAAAGAATATTAACTAGAAAGCTGATGCTCTAAAATGTTCCTAGTAATTTTTTACTAGAAACAGACATTCATTTGGAAACAGCTCATGTGCAAATTACATTGTGAGAGTTCATCAAAAAACTTGTATTTAAATTAAAAGAAATATATTTTCCTTTTGGCTGATTCTTAACCTGATAGGAGTCTGCCCCAGTTGCAGTTTTAAAATGAGAAACTGGGGAATCCCCTTTGAAGCTTAATCTGGCTGCTAAAATGAGAAAAAAAAAAAAAACACAAACAAACAAAAAATGAATTAACAAAAAGCCCTGTTTAGTTGATATTAGAATTTGTTTTAAGCCTTGAGTTAGTATATGAGAAAAACTTCTGTCTTCTTAATTGAAAAAATACCACAGCTACTACAGTTTTGATCAACATCCCTGTTAAGTATTGGATGTTTTGTTCATCTTGGATTACATGTATTCCGTCTTTATATGGGGTTCTTACTTTGGTAGACTTGATGCAGTGTTAAAAATGAGAGCACAGATGAAAGTAGGATGAGATTGTCCTGTTAGACATGGGCGGAATTTCTAACATTACATTCTTTATGTGTAGTTTCTTCTTTCTTTGCTTTGAATTGTAAATCATCAGAGGGGTTCTAGAGATGAATTACTGGACTTTGTTCAGCACCTGGGCATTTCTCCATATATGGAGCAACAGTTCTCTGCAAACTGCTGCAGTGTGGGTCAGTCCTTCAAGGGCAGGCTGCTCCAGCATGGGTCACAAGTCAGGAAACCTGCTCCAGCATGGGCTCCTCTCTCCACAGATCTGCAGGTCCCTGCCAGGAGCCTGTTCCAGCACAGGCCTCCCATGGGGCCACAGCCCTCTGTCAGGCATCCACCTGCTCTCCTCCATGGGCTCCAGGTGGATTTCTGCATCCCATGGTCCTCTAGGGGCTGCAGGGGCACAGCTGCCTCCCCGTGGTCTGTGCCATGGGTCTGTGCCAGGGGCTGCAGAGGAATCTCAGCCTGGAGCACCTCCAGCCCCTCCTTCTGCCCTGACCTTGGTGTCTGCAGGGCTGTTCCTCTCGTGTGTTCTCACTGCACTCTCCTCTGGCTGCAGTTACATCTGTGCAGTAACTTTCTTTTTCCTCTTCTTGAATATGTTATCACAGAGGCTTTACCATCACTTCTGATGGGCCCTTGGCTGGCAGCACGTTCATCTTGGAGCCCACTGGCATTGACCCTGCTGGACATGGGGAAAGCTTCTGGCAGCTTCTCACAGAAGCCACCCTTGCAGCTCTCTCTGCCACCAAAACCCAGCCATGCAAAAGCCAATGCAAATACACATCTGGGTAGACAGCAAAACAGACTGATGACCTTGCTAAAATCACAGAATCACAGAATAATTTGTGTTGGAAGAGACCTGGATGTCATGTGAAAATTCTCCCACCCCAATATATGGGCAAAATTCAGTCTTAGAAAGGTTGCTCAAAACCTTTTCTAATCAGTCTTTAGTGTCTCTAATGATAAGGATCCCAGAACTCTGAGAAATCTCCCTTTTTTGATTAGCTTCATTATTAGAATTGAAAATTCTGGGTGTGGAGCCTGCATCTATTGGGCCTGTCTTTCTTTTACTGTGCGTAGCTGTTCAAAATGAATAAAGAACCTTATTTGGAGTCACTTACAACAGTAATAGCCTTTTTCAATCTTAGTTATGGTGTCAGTAGTATAATTTTATAAGAAGATTTTTTTTTTCTCTGCCTTGAGGTAAAACTAACTGCAGAGACAGAAACTGCACATTGTGTTAGACTTTGCTGGTTATATACCCTGTTGGCAGGGAGAAATGCAAGCTGTGGCACTGCTCCATTCTGTACTCTGTAGATTATCATCTCACCTCCACCTCAGCCCATCCTTTTCTGACACTCCAGATGCAGTAACAGTTCTTGGAAAAGCAGTGAGTGTCAGGATTGTTCTGGCTTCAGTGAGTAGTGTGTGAGGAATTGGTAGCACAAGGAGTAGGGATAATCTAATGGCATGCAAATGTCCCACTCCTTAGATATGCAAACACACAATGCTGAGGGCTGAATCTTTTTGCTTCAGTGCCTTTGTAGATGGGGGCTGTTTCCCCAGTGTGCTGCACCTATGTGAGCTAATGGAGGAAGTGTAAAGGAGGCAGCAATGCTGTGTCTCTGAGCACTCTCCTGCAGCAGCTGGGCTGGCAGGAGGGCATCTCAGTACACCTGGTGCACGCCTGGCTCCGGCTGCTCCACTGCAAGGAGGAAGCAGGGGACTGAAATGTGACTTTCTGGGTCACCGTGCACACCCGAATCTGCCCCTGAGCTATGCAATTACACATTTTCCTTATTCAGGGATCATGCTGACTATGTGATCTAAATAAATTTCAGAGGCTTCTTTTCATGTGGCTGTGATTAGATAAGTTGGCACAATGGCTGTTTTATAGAACTGCAGTGCACTCTGTCTATGTAGAGTGTAGTGAAATGCTGAAAAGAAAATTCTGAAATAATTCTTTCTTCAACTGAAATTTGGTTTTCAAGTTATAACTAAAGGGTATTTTTGAAGATTTAACTGGATATTTTTCTCTCCTGGGGGATGTGTGTGAAGCTCTCTAACCTGTAGATAAGGCAATGACAAAGCTAAATTTGATGCACTAAATGTCATGCTTCTGCATTTTCTGGTGGGCATACATTGGAATGATGTTTACAACATGAATCAGCATAATTGCTCCTGGTAGGTTGCTTGTAACAATTTAACTTTCCTCCAACAAAGACAGCTCTTTATTTATTTTCTTTTAAAAGCTGAGCACCTCTTATACAGCTTAAGCCTTCATAACTGAATTTAATGCTTTTATGAACATCAGCAGAAGTACCTTTTATTGTGTTTTTCCTGATGGAATTACTATGCAGGAGGAAAATTTTTGGTCTCAGTATAGCTCCTCCAAACCATAAATGTACTAATGCTTAACATCCAACATCAGACAATTGTGTCTGTATGCCAGAAAATTTGAAGTATTGTTCTCACAGATTGTAATTTCTTTTTGCTGTGTATATGCCAAATGTAGCATTTCTCACTACTGCTTTATTGTACTTAATTATCATTTCATAGCTACCTTATGTGGGATTTATTATTCCTGAAAGTTGCTCATTCAGATTTTCATTGTTTTATGTGTTCACACAGTAAATTTTTCCAGTGTTGTATACAGAAAGGTGTTATGGGTCCTGATTTGGGGGTGAAAGGAGGATCAAAGTCAGGAAAGGAGGGGGGGTAATTAGGCAGACAGCAGTGTACATTCCTGAATGAACTGTGTGATTATGTCAGAGGTCTCTCCCGGAACTGGTGCTTCTTTCAGGTCCTGTGCTGTAACTGAGACAACCTCTGATCTGGATGCATTTGTGTTGTGACTTTGCAAAAATGCAGAATATGATGAGATAGTATAATGAGAAGCAGAAGCACTTGTAGCCACTGAAGTCTCTCCTTGTCACTGCTTGTGTGCAGCTGTTGTATGTAAAGGCTGACAATTCCGTGAACCCAGGATGAAAGCACTAGAGGGAAGGAAAAAACAGCTACATTTATTCAATACTACATTGTCAACAACAGCCAGGCTGCCATTTTAAAATGGATGCATTTTTTCTAGATCTGATTTTGAGTCATTGTGCCAGGATAAAGTTTAAAACTGAAAGTGAGGGAGATTGAGAAGTTATAGTATCATCCTCCTTTTTAGAAACTGGCTATCTCACATTCATACTGAAATATGTCAGTCTGGTATAGAACAGTGACATGCATACTTTGGAAATGCAAACAGCAATGCTGCATCATCATAATGGAATCAATATTATTAAAGTACTAAAAATAGCAAAATTAATGAGGATCTTGATGATCATGAAAATGAAAAATAAAAATCCAGCAATAAGTTTTGCATGGGTTTGAGAAAAAAAGAAGCAACAAAGTATGAGCAGAAAAAATTATTATGTTTCTGAACTGGTTTATACAAAATTTTCCTTCCGTATTTTTTTAGCAGTGATCTAATTATCCCTATTCCATGAAAGGGGACTTACTTGTGAGCAGTCATTGGAACTCTTCATAGTCTTCACAGAATCACAGTAATATAATTTCTCCCATATAGTTCAATAATGGCATGGAAGATTTTATTTATTTATCAGTTTTTAGTCATAAATTTTATTTATTAACAGCTCCCTTCTGTTTTGAAAAACAGAATCAGGTTGCCTTATAACATGCAAGTATTCTACAAGTGGCTACATTATACCTGCCCTGGGTCCACTGAACTACATAATCTCCAAGTACCTACTAAGGTCCAGGGCTTGGCATACAGCTACATATTAAGAACATTAATATTCCATGAAGTGAATAGGGGCTATCCAACTTCTTTGTCTGTAAAATGGGGTTAATACCTGGTCTCTGTTGCAAAAACATGCACAGTTTTTGAGATGCTGAGATACAGGAATGCTAGAAGCTATTAAGTCTATGAAAAAGAAATCTGAAGGTTATAAAAGAAGTGATAATTAATATAAAACAGGGAGTTTATTCCTCATTTCCTCTATTCTGTGATTTGTCAAATCACATGGCAAATGACTTTGTTTGTGGAGAGAATAAATTCTATATGTCTTCTGTCACATCCCTGGAGCAGGCAAGAAGCCAGTTTATGACATAAACTGATGCCCCTTTTTTTGCCTTTTTGAACTATTCATTTTGCTAAAAGAGTTCACATTTTTATTTAAACCTCTCGCCCCCTGAATTACTAAAGTGATGTCAGCTACATGTAGAAGGCCAAAATAACCAACTGTAGATGATTCCTCTTCAATATCTGTCAGATACAATTTTCCAAAGCATGAAAACTGCAGCTTGCTCAATAGCACTCCTCTTATGAAATACATTTCATGGATTACATGCAGAAACATAGAGAGAGGAGCACACTGAGGCATCCTACTTTGTTTTTTCTTGCAGCTGTAAGTTGACTTTCTGGCCTCTCTTGCACTTACAAGAAGTACAACTACGGATCGTAGTGAATTGTCACTGTTACCTGGTAAATCCTATGCATTAGCAAATGAGCAGCAGTGGGTTTATTTCTCATTTCTTTTCCTTTTTCACTCTTTCCTTTTGTTTCTCAATGTACTCTGGCATACAGCTTTTAGCTTCATATGGCTCTGAAGATGTTTGAGGGAATCTTGGCAAAATTGGAGAAGGTGACAGCAACAAGGCCCAGGTACAAAATGGCTGAGGACCACTGCACAGTGCTCTGATTTCTCTGCTCTGTAGAAGAGCATTCAATCCCAAAGATTCACTTACAGATGGCAGAGTTGCTGAAAGGAATTAATGTAGGAGTGTGGCATAGTCATGACTATTTTTTGCCTCTGGTAGGATGGAATAGCTGCTAACAAAGTTTCCAGGTGATTGTTTCATCTAGTATTATTCAAAGCCTTTGTTTTTAAGATTCCAGCTTTTCAGATACGGGATTCTTGGTTCGCATAGATAGCTGACAAGCAGTTCATTAAACATAATAAGAAATGAGTCAAGACAATGTGGGCTATGCCTACACTTCATGTTATACTTTGATTGGGAGCTTGCTTTTTTTGACCATTTTTGTCATACTGCATGGAGGTTTCCTGACTACTCAAGAAACATTCCAAAAATGGGTCTTCCTCAGAAACCTTAATGGATTGATAGCATGACAATTTTAGAATGGAATTAACAGCAGAACTATGCAAAGGCAAACTACCAAGAAAATGGAAGTAGTATGTTCATTTGTTGGTATCATCATAGCACTTGCGAACCGTAGTAAATTAGTTACACACAGGAGTATAAAAGTAAGACATCACCATTGCTTAAAGTGATTACATCTAGGCATTAAACACGACAGAGACAGCAAACAATGAGAGAATTCAGTCATACAGGGAGGCATGAAAAGTATTCTCAGCATCATGGCAGCCTGCTCATTGTCGAGCTTTCTTGCAGGTGGCATGCAGGAAAAGCAGGATTTGAGGGAGGGTAACGAGGTGACTAAGGAAATGCTCACAGGGATTCTGCTCAGCCTCACAGATTCTGCAGAGCCACAATGGAGGAAGCTGAGTTAAAAGCTGGAAAATTTAGTAAGTGGATGTGAGATTAGCATCACCAATCATTTTCATCTGTAAAATAAGTGATAATATGGTGGAGCTCATCAGAAAGGGCCTTGAAAGTAGAGAGAAATATTTAAATGAAATATTTAAATATATAAATGAGAAATATTTGATGCCATAAGGAAAGAAGAGCAGAATAACAGGAATACAAAAAAAGGGATATTATCACCATAACAAAAAGCTAAGAGACATTGAGTAATATTATGGATGGATATGAGTGAGGAAAAATTATGTATTTCAGAAATTAATAAATAATGTTGAAATAGGTGAAAAAAAGGATGGAAGCTATGGTGAATTTGGACTGCAGTCTGGATACAATATATAAATATTAAGGAATTTAAACTGCAAAGATAATACTGTACCATTAGCATGTTTAATGTGATAAATTATTAGAGTTCTGATGTGTAGGTTAAGAGCCTGCCTTATAAATAACAAATGCCATTTATGTTATCACACTATTTAAGTCAATAGGCAGGTCAAAAAGGAAAATTATTCATGTTGATCCTGATTTCATGAGGGAAGAGTAGAAAGGCAGAGGACAATTTTCATCTATCAGAAATGCAGGCTAGACTCACAAATGCACAGGTTATACATTTGACAATGGTTAAATATCTAGGAAAATAGGGACAGAATACAGATTTAAATGCTTAAGCAGAAACTTTAGCTGATACAGACAGGTAGGTGGGAAAGCAGACAAGATGATCTGAGAGGGACCTGGCAGACAAATATGCTTAAAGGGAATGTAAGCAGTGGATTCAGAAAGCTTAGAAAGAAAGGAGATTAAAGTAGTAATTGTAAAGGCAAATGGATGTAGGGTTAGTGCAAATTCAAGTTCTGATTGGGAGGAAAGGATGATACCTAATGTGTATGAAGAGCATATACCTGTTTATTCATACTTATAAGCTTATAAAATAAATACTCCAAAGGCAAACACAAATCATTTTTTTACTTTCACTGTAGCCTCATTGCCACTTTATTTTTTATATTAACTGTGTGGGTTGGGAATTCAGCAATTCCTTGAGAGTAAAAAGAGCATAACACTGACTTAATGTGTGAAGGGTCTGTATTAAATTGTTCCATTAAGAGCTTTGTTCCACTAATTATATAGGTAGGTGCTATTGGTTATGTTACATTTATATTACATTGGTTTATATTACATTTATAGTACAATATGCAAAAGGAGGGATGTTGCTTTTCCAAACCTCCTTTGCTGCAGAAAAGATAATGAGAGCTATATAAAGTCCTGAAATCATAGCCAATTTTTCAGGCCTGCTATGTGAGCTAATGCAAGGCTAGAGACATACTGCATCGACTGCTGATCATTTTATACCACTTCTAATGCCTAGAAATGAAAAGAAAGAAATTAATAGGGAAATAAAGAGAGAAAATGGAATATATGTAATGTATTTTTGACAAGTTGAATCTCACCCTATTATTGGTCTTTTTATATGGAAAAAAAAGTCCAATCCAATCAGACAAGTGTTCAGATTTTCAGCTTTAACCCATATACAGGGATTTTAGAGGATACTCCAAGAAGTGTTGCAAAATAATATATTTCTGATAAGGATCTAAAGCAAACAATGAATAGGAACTAATACAAATATGGCTTCCTTTGCACTGATGCTTCATGATACCATAATTATTTGTTCTTTATACTACAACAGTAAATACTCTTTGATAAATCTATTACTAGAAGTCTATAATTTGCTTTTGAGACCTTTCTTTAGTTTAAGAATTTACTTTAAAATGTAATCTAAATCAGCTCGTTTTAAGTAAAGGAAGGAGGAAAAAGATAATAAGGAGCAATAGTAATAATTTGAGGCACATTTATGTTCTGATAACATAAAAATTTATTTGATTCCTAGTCTGAACTGTCACATTTAGGCCTAAAAATCAAAATTATTTGCATATCTGTTTATTTAGGAATGTATCAGAAGGCTTGAAGGGGGATTGGGAGGCCATGAGAAAGCAGGCTATGAGAAAGCACCAGGGGAACACAGTAATGGGAGAGGCTCTCATGTTCTCACCTGGTGAAAAAATTGTGGCTGTAGTCCCACCCCAGTTGTCTGTGCCTGAATTCAGAGAGCATACGGAACAAGCAAGTGGGATTAGGATTCTCTGTATGGCCACCAGTGTGGTGGGTTACAGAAGGTGCAGCGACTAAAAGGATGGGAGTGTTACAGGCCGTGGGAGGAGATGGACGGGATCCAGTGCTGAGCTCTGTGCAAAGGGGCTACTGCACTTCCAGGGAATTCCCTATGGGGCAAATGGCCTGGGGTGTGGGGGTGAGGAGCAAAAGACAGGGAAGCAGGTGTGATGGTACCTCTGCTAAATGCAGTCAAGAAGTGGAAGTGGAGGAAACCTTTAGGCAGCTGGAGGAAGCCTCAAATTGCAGGTTCTGATACTCACAGAGGACTTCAGCTGCCCTGATAAGTGGTCAAGAGGCAGTAAGGTAGAATGCAAGCAAAATAGGAGGTTTCTGAAGCACATCCAGATGATTTCTCAAAGCAGGCAGTGAAGGTTGTAAACAGGGTAGGGCTGTTAAACCTGCAGCTACAAGCAAGGAAGAGTAAGGCTGGAGGTGGGCAAGGGAATGGCAGCTTTATCAGCAACAACTGTGTTTATGAAGTTAACACAAAGAGGAAATGGAAGAGTCAGAGCCCTGACTTTAAGGAGAGCAGCTCATTTAGGGATCTTCTTGGCATGGTCCAACAGACTTCTGCTCTATAGAGAATGGGGTCTAGGAAGCCAGTTCATCTTCCAGGACATTTTCCTCAAAGCATTGAAATTGCCATTTTTGATGTGCAGCAAGTCAAGCAAGCATGGCAGGTGCTTGAATGGGGAACTCCTGACAGAGCTCAGATGTAAAAAGTAGGTGCACTGAAGATGGAAGCAGGGACAGGCTCTCTGCTGCATGACTCAAGCATGGACCTGTGGAGTAGAATAAGACTAAACACAGGGGTGTAAAATGTAAGACTAACAAAGGGGTCTGAAAGTTTATTGGCAGAAGAAGGAGGAAAAGAAAAATCCATGTGAGCCTACTGTGCAATGAGCAGTGAGAGAGTGGACAAGTACACAAAAATCTCAGTGCCTTTTAATCCTGATTTTTACAGGGGAGATCTGCCCTCAGGCCCTCTAAATCAATGGGCGAAGTGGCAGAATTGGAATGAAGAAGGACTGTGTCAGAGAGCTTTTAAGCCAGTTGGTTTTGTTCAGACCCATGGTACTAGATGGTTTCTATCCAAGGGTATTGAAGAAACCAGCTGGCATATTTTAAAGGCTGTTCTCTATGGTCTTTGAAAGATCTTATTTTTCAAGAGGAGGTTCATGATGACACGGAAAAGGAAAATGTCATACCCATCTTCAAGCAGGGGAAGAAAGAGGATTTGGGGAAGAGGCTTGTCTTTGGCTCAGTCTGCTAAACAGTTATGGAGTAACTGTTCTGCATGTATGAAAGACAAGGAAGTGATTTGGAATAGCCAGCGTGGATTTACCAGAGTAAGGCTGTGCCTGAACAATTTGATAGCTTTCTATGATCAAAATATTGACTCCATGGACAAGGGTGAAACCAGTACAGTTGTGAGGAGATGTGTTTAGTTGGACTTCAGCTGGGCTTTTGACATTATCTTCTATGCTATTAACAACTGGGATATAGTTTGGGTGCATGAGTGCTAAGGTGGGTGTACTGTGGGCAGCATTAATTATGCTGAAAGGGTTGTGATTATCTGTACAAACCTCAGTTTGCAGCCAAGTATTGGTGCTGGGTGGTGTGCCTCAGGGGCTGTTGGGGTTTTTACTCCAGCCACAAAATATGTACCATGCAGCTGCTCACTCACTCCCAACCACCCCATCCCCCAGTGGGGAGGAAGATCAGAAAGAAAAAGTAAATGTTGTCAGTTGAGATAATAAGATTCTAATACTCAAATCAAAACAAAATATAATAATACTAATGATATTAACAATAATTATAGTAATGAAACAAGAGGGATAATACAACTCAAGAGAAACAAGTGATCCACAATACAACTGCTCACCACCTGCAGGCTGATGCCCAGCCCATCCCCCAGCAATATGGTCAACATGTAAGAGTAGGTCTGCAAAAGCACTTGAACACATAATTCCTACTGTTTTCTGTAGGATTTTTTTAATATTTTGTGGTGCTGGTCTTTACATTTCAGGAGATCCTTTTGAGAAATAAATGTTCTTTCTTTCTCTAGTGGATCTTGTTGCCTATAATTTAAATGCTTCTATTTTCATAAAATCATAGCATGATTGGGGTTGAAAAAGACTAATAAAGATCATCTAGTCCAGCCTCTCTGCCATGGGCAGGGACATCTTTCTCTGCATCAGGTTGCTCAGAGTCCCCTCCAACCTGGCCTTTGAATGGTTACAGTGATGGGACATTCACAGCTTCTTTAGGCAACATCTTCCAGTGCCTCACCAGCCTCACTGGAAAGGATTCCTTCACTGTAAAGAATTTCTTTCTTATATCCAACCTAAATCTACCCTTTTTCATTTTAAAACTACTGTCCTTTGTCCTGCCACTTCAGGCCCTGGCAAAAAGTCTCCCTCCATCTTTCTTAAAAGCCCACTTTATATATTGAAAGATGTAGTAAGGTCTCCCCAGATGTAATAAGGTCTCTCTTGTCTTGTCTAGACTTAGCAATCCCAGCTCTCTCCACCTCTGACTGCTCCAGCCCTCTGACCATTTTTGTGGCAATCCTCTGGGTTTGTTCTAACATATCCATTCTTTCTTGTACTGGGTCCCTGAGCAGGACATCTACTTCGATGAGATCTCAGGAAAGCGCAAAGTAGATGGGAAAAATCATCTCCCTCGATGTGCTGGCCACGCTGCTTTTGGTACAGCTGAGGATATGGTTGGCTTTCTGGGCTGCAAGCACACACTGCCAGACCATGTGCAATTTTTCCTCCACCAGTACTGCCAAATCTTTCTCGTCAGGGCTGCCCTCAACCCATTTATCCCCCCCAGTTTGTATTGATACTGAGATTGCCCTGACCCAGGTGCAGGACCGTGCACTTGGCCTTGATGAACTTCTTGAGTTTTTCATGGGTTCACTTCTCAAGTCTTTAAAGTTCCTCTGGATGGCACCGTATCCATCCACCAAAGCAGCTGGACTGCTCAGCTTGGTGTGATGTGCAAGCTTGCTGAGCATTCCCTCAGTCCCATTGCCTATGTTATTAGTGAAGATATTAAATATTATTGGTCCCAACATGAACCCTAGAGGAACACTGCTCGTTACTGTTGTCCATTTGGGCATTGAACCATTGGCAATAAATCTTTGTCCAATGCAGACAGACAGACATTTCCTTATCCTTCTAACAGTTCAGGCATCAAACATGCATCTCTCAAATTTAGAGATCAGAATATTGGGGAGGATGATAGCAAAGGATTTGGAGAATTTTTACCTTTTTTAGCATTTAGAATTTAGGAGGCAGAGAAAGGGACACATTAAGTACTGGTAATGATATATATAAACATTACTGTTTTTATTCCTCTTCCCCAGAGAACTGTGTTAGAAAGACTGGAATAGTGTATATTAAGGCATTTAAAATATTTTTGTGTCTTTTAATTATTCTCTAAATTACCATATGTATGCATTTTTCTTTTTAAGTCTCTTTAAGAATTTTTTTCTTACATTTTACTCTCCTTTTCATGCCTTCTGTTTTTTTTTTCCTCAACACATGAATGAAGGAGTAATTTTTTGGCAATTATAGGTTCATCTTGAGCCTATATAAAATCTTACCACATCTGTATACATTACTAAGAGGAGGAAAAAAATTGTATTTCTTCATCTTTATCTTCATTATATATATCATAATGGTTTCTTAAAAAGCAATACTGAAGATGTGACAGGCATGTGAAAGTATTTCTCATGCATGAGTTGTGCCTTTCCCTACCCCCACCAAAAGGCTGCCTAAATAGATTTTTTTAACCACTCATCTTTATTAGTACGCGTTCCAAAGAGTAGCAGATTACTGTGCGTAACTCACGATGTTCATTGATTCATTGGAAACCACTGTTCTGCTCTCTGAGCTCCATATTTCATCTGCCTTCTTCTTAAGTGTCAGGGTTTTTTTGCATATTAAAGATTTTTCAAACAGCCCTGAGACAAGTGTCAAGGAAATCAGATTATCATACCTCTGGAGAACTGAATTTACTTGGATACCACTCTTCAAGGTGCTGTAGCATTCAATTATCTCCTGAGATTTCATGCTGAGTTATGTTAAATAGTCTATGTGCTTTCTAGCATTTCTTAATTGGTTTTTTTTTTTATTTCTTTCCAAACTCAAAACAAATAAATAGTTTGTGCTTTGAAAGGATGATTGTTAGCATTCTTGTGCATAATGCTGATCAGGGTGAATATATATATATATATTTTTATTATTTGGTGCTGAAGACTTTTAGCTGGTTAATTCTTGTGGCTTCTCTTGGAGAAAGAGGGATTCTGAGAAGAACTGCTAGGATGATCATCACTATGCACCATCTGTGTCATGAAAGAAAGAGGCTTGTCTGTAGTTGAAAAATTACTGGGCTTCATATATATTAGGAGAATAAAAGTAATGGAAGAAATAAAACTTCTTAAACTAAAGAACAGCATTGAGTCAAACACAGAGTAATGTAGAAACAGACAAAAAAGCTAATCTATATTGGAAATAAAATTATTTAGTAAAAATAAAAGAAGGTTGTGGAAGAAGCACCACATGAGCTTTATAGAGAAAAGATTGTGAAGTATTTTTAAAAGATAAAGTGATGATTCTTGTCGTAAGGTTAGATTTTGTCCAGGTGTTTTATCACAGAATGACTTTTAATGTTTGAAAAAATAAATGTGGTTGTTCTAATATCATGTGCTTCCAGCAGAGTGTTTCTGTACCAACTTTTGAAAAGGGCGTACATACACTTTTGGGGAAGATACCGTATTCAGCAGTGCACAGATAGGGAGCAAGGATATTTGGTAATTTCTAAGTAATAAGGGTAGTTTTGCATGGATAAAACCCACTTTTCAGATTCAAACATACAGTAATGATAAATACTACAGAAGACTTTGAAAATACTAGATGCAGTATAAATCACGTATTATTAATAACCAATCTATGAACTTACAGTACAAAATAAGAAATTTTCCTGTTTTACTTTCTGTAAAATTGTGTATCCCAGTCCTGGGCTTTGTATTGTCTTACTTTTGCAAATGTCCTTGCCATTAGGAAAAATCAACATTATCTGAATAATCCAAGAAGAGCCCAAAATAAATAGAAAGTGATCCTGTTCAAATTCTCCATGAAATCTAGGATTTAGTTTTGTAAACTAAGGGTCAGAAATATTTTCTCTCTAGAAACACCCCTATGGTAAAAGAAAGATCAGGCTTCTGAGAAGATAAAAAACCAAGAACTGTCAGGATTTTATTTACTTGTCAAGAAAATGTAAGTTTCTGAAAACGAGATGCCTGACCCTTTCATAGACTTTGCCTCTCTGTTACTTATTGTGTCTCACTGTCTGGAGGGAAGTTCTTCTCCTGACTGTTTGGGTCAAGTAACTCCTCTCTTTTATTAGATACACTGGTCTTTGGCAGGGCTTTCAGGAAATTAATTCACTTCCTTTTGGACTTCATCCTATGCCCAATACCTAAGCAATATTTTCAGGAAGACCTTTTCTCCTTTTGCTGTTCACTGGAGTGTTATGGCTGCTTGTCAGATAAAAAAAAAAAAAAAAAACAAAAAAAAAAAAACTCTCAGATTTTGACCAGTCAAATGAAACAGCCTCTTGAATAAAAAAAGAGAAAAAAAACAAAACCAAAACAAAATAAGACAAACCACCAACAACACAAAACCAAAACCCCAAAAAATAACCCCCAAAATCAAAAAAACAAACAAACAGAAAAAACCTGTTAATTGGGAAAAGCCCCTTTGAAAAGCATTTTCTATCTTGCTGACTGTATTTTGCCTGTATTGACGTCTAATGGACTGAATCCCCTCTGTAATTACTGGAAGGACTTTGGGTTTCACTGGGACTGTACATACACACACAAACACAAATTAATCTCGTTTTAGGTTCATTTTTTAATTCCATAGTGTGTAGAAGATACATACATCCTGTTGGAATAGTGAGTTGGTACAAAGTCCTGCTTATGAGGAAAGAAGAGGATTCAGCAGGCTTCCAGGATTGGGCCCAGCTGCTTCCTGATGCCAGGAACAAACCATCTGTGTTTTATCAGATTGCAAGCAAAAGCACCAGATGAAATTCTCTATTGGATTGTTAGAGGTGAGGTAGGACTAAATAGCGCAGAAAGGTTTAATTCCCTGTTCCTGATTCAGCATATTTGAGTGTGGGCAAGAGTAACAATAATGAACGCTCCAGAGAACTGGAGGAGGTTTAACTCAAGGTGATATACCCGTGCTGTGTAATGAGGAACAGTCGTGGGTTTCATCTGATTATCACCAGTATCTTTGAACTTGATTACTTCAGTCATTCACTAATCTTTAATTTCAGCCTTGGAGTGGCTAGACACTTGGAGTAGCTTGGCACTCTGCTTTCTAAAAAATGAGGAATAAATTACTGAATGTGATTTTATTGCACTAAGATGGAATGCAGGGTTGTTTGCCAGGCTGTTGGGCACTTCCCACAGGCTTTTTACCTTTTTCAGGTGATCACATTACATCTGTGGATTAAGTCTTCGTATTTGTGGAAAAGAAGCATTTATATTAAAAAAGCCAACTCCAACACAAAATCTGTGAATCTGGACTTCTGTAAATTCACTCAGGTGCCTATAAACCCTTTTAAGTGCAATGAAGTACACTAATGAAGTATGGATTTAATCTTCAGGGAGAGTCCAACATGAAGATAGCTCACAAATCCTGAAGAGACCAATATCAGGAGCAATACCAGGAAAAGAAAATCCCAGGGTGCTAATTTATGAGATGTGCCCATTTTATTGTCTGCTCTTTCAGATGCCTGATTTCCTGTTAAATTATCTCCTTCCACTTTTTTGGAAAATCAAGACATTTTGCAAACTCACAAAGAGCCAATCCAGTATAAAATTTGATTTTTAAGTGTATTTTGCAATCCCAAGTGACTAACAGTACATTCTAGGTTCAGTCTTTCTTAAATCACTCTTCATAAGTTTATCCCATACAGGTAGCTTGTACTGCAAGTTGTATTACTTTGAAATTTGGCCTGTGACATTTATGAGAACTATTTGTTTGGACGTGTTGCTGTTAATAGGGTTACTGTATAAAAGCAGATTCTCAGGTGCCTTTTCAGAACACAGATGGAAGTTCCCAAGGATAAGGTTAGGCATTGGCACAGGCCTTCCTAATATAGGAAAGTTAGGTATTTTGCCATGTTTTGATTATGTATCTTAAAAGCATCAAGTCAGAATACATGTGTAGCTTTTTTAAACCTGAATTGTAATAAGCCTGCAGGATAGAAAACCCTTGGAGTGCCAGAGTGTAATGGAAAAGTGTGGCTTTTAGGTGAGAATGCGCAAGAAGGTATGATGAGGTACTTAAAGACAAGGTAGCTTTCAGATTTGAATATTACTGTGTTGCAGCACAAAGGCCTTTTCTGGTACCAGTTTTGAGTGGCATGAGAGCACAAGTTCAGTTCCTCGTGGGTTTCAGTTGACATGCAAGCCTGGAGCATGCCAGGAGCAAGTTACTGTGCCAGCAATGGAATTTGCTTTTCAAACTGAATGGTAAAATACCAGTTTGCTGCAATTTACCTCCCTGGTAAATGTTCTGTAGCATTTTAGTTTTAGCATGGCAGGCTGGGGTTTTTTAAAAGTTTTTTTAGCCAGCTATTAACTAACCTGATTATTAAGTGGCTGAGTACATTCCAGGGTAGAAGGCTGCTTTGGCGATTGCAATCCACTGAATATTTCATACATTTCACTTGCATAGTTCTCCTCAGCCAGGAAACAGCAAATATTGACTTACTGGCATATTGATAATGGACTGTCAAAAATGTCATGAATCCCAAAGAAAACAACTATGCTTATCTATGGTAGACATGTTTGACCCTGTTTTAAGTGTTCAGTTTCCAAATAAGGCATGTCATTTAAAAATCAGAACCTGTCACTTTATATCTTTTTGAGACAATCATAAAACATATACAGCAGCCTCTAAAACTGTGTGCCAAAATTGTGCCACATATGTTGTGACCACCCTGAAGTCGTAAAACTGTATGTATATGGAGGATATATTACAGAAAATTGCACAGAACAGGTGAACATTGTCTAAAAAGTGAATAATCTATTTTTTCGGAAAGAAGTATATCAAGGCAATATTTAACATAAGAATAAAACATCAGTTCAGTCCAGACCATGATTTGTCATGTTTACCCAAATTCACCTGTAACATTTAATATGTTTTGTGACAGGACAGCAGTTTTAGTGTCCTAGTTCTTCAAAGGAGGGCCCCCTTCCTTCCTGCCTTCCCTCCAGATACAAAATTTTGCCAGCATACTGGGATTTCATTTTCATAGCTGTTTCTTTGTTATCTTTACTTCTTTTTTTCAATTGCATTTTCACCTGGCACAGAATTAGTTGCTATACAGTTAAAACTCAGTGAATGTATTAAATGGGTTTTGGAATTAAATGCTCTCAAATTTTAATTATATCAGATTTCAAATATTGAACCAGCTTCTTCCCCCGTGAGTAGTTCCAGCTAAAGTCAATACGAATATTTTATGAGTTATGCAACGGGATTTGTCCTGCCTTTTATAAGTAGTCCTAACACCCACACGCAGAGTATTTCTCTAGCTCTTATTCTGTGAAAATGCAGGTTAGAATATGGACTATGAGTGACTTATCTTGTATGCTGAAAAAGAATGATAGAAAGGAAAATGCAAAGTAAATTATTTAAATTATTTGCTCCTAAGCATATTTCAAAAGAAACAAACGTAAATTAAAATAAGCACTTATGTCTATCCAGTATATGTCTAATTTGTATTGCATATTTTTGATCATCCTACTTTTAAATGAATTGTTGACTATCCATTTAGAAGCAAGATGTTTTATTTTCAGACTGATAAGTATGCAAAATGCCTCTGAAATGTCTTGTTCACCTAATAAAAAATAAAAGTAGGAATAAACAACTTGTCCTACCTCAGAGTCTATTTGGTTTCCAAAGTGTTCTTTTTTGAGACCTTTTTTTGCACATGTACTTGGTACAGCACCTGGAACAATGAGGCCTTTGAGAACAACATTACTTATGTAAATACAATTATTCCTATCAACATGCCTAAAATTTTATCCACATTCTCTACTGCAGGCTGTATTGTACAGGCCTGTATTTCAGATAGTTGTCTCAGGATCAGAATAACCTTTTTAATCATAAAAATACATTAATACCAGACTCTTTCACTGGAAAAGGACTTGTTCTTTTTAACTGCCATAGAGACGAAAGCTAAATGGTGAATATTAACAATTTCAGGCAGAGATAAAACCTTAAATAAATATTTGTTAAGTAATTGTAACTCTTTTTCATGCATAAATACCTTCCTAAATTAAAACATTAAGGGTTTTTTTAAGTCTTCATTTGGTGATAGACAAGTCAAGATGACATCATCAATACAATGCTAAATGCATGCTGAAACTGGTATCTTGTATTCTTCCATGAACAGATGCTTTATGTTTTCTTCATTATATTAAGGAGAAATCTCTCCTTTGTGTCTGTCATGAACAGCCCCAGAGGACACAACATGATGCTTCTGAGTAGCTCCAGGCCATGGAAGCAGCCTCACTCCAGGACAGAAGTCCTTGGAGGGGACATGGGGAAGAACACCACAGAGGACGACTTTGCAATTGTGCACAGTCCTCCCAGCTGCAGCAAGGTTGTTTGGTGTAAATGTCCTGCAGTGTGTCAATGCTGAGATTTTGGTCCTCCTATCATCTCCAGTGTTAACAGCTCAGCAGGGAAGCTCCTGCTGCTGCTGCTTATATCTGTGCAAATTGTCTCTTATGAAACTGTCTCACAAGGGACATAGGCAAATGTCCAGTTTCTGTAATGGTGATGTTTGTTTATTTGCAATTAATTAGCCCAAGATTTGGCTCAATGATTTGGAACCTGAGTTAGCAGGTAACTTTAGCAGGAGGAATGAGGTCACCCTGTCTTTTGTACTTTGGGACATTGTACCATGTGCATCCCAGCCTGGAGTCACGGCACAAAGCTGCCATGTGAGAGCTCCTTCAGGCTGCCACTGGGCATAACTCAGTATCACAAGCAAAACACAATGTGCTTAAGGAATTTTGTGAAATTTTATAGCTGTAGCCTGGTCTCTTGGTGACACTTTGGGATCCCCAGCAAGGGAGCCAGGGGTGATGCCCACTTCCTTCCACTCTGCTTCCAGAGAAAATGCCCTCAAGGAGTAATTGTGGCCCGCTGCTCTTTTTGGAATAATGCTTTAGGGCTCAGGTTGAAAAGGTTGGATGTCACTGCTTTAGGCAAATTGGAAAATTCAAATCTACATTGTATCTCATTAGGAAAATAAGACAGTTGAGGTAATTTATAGCGTTTAAGATACTGTACGGTGAAATAATATCTTGTCAATCACATTGAAAAGGGCAATGGAAGCACAAGCCAAAATACACAAAGAACTGTTGGTGGGCAGCAGGTTTTCCTACAGTGGTTTTTGAGCAATAAGCATAGATAGTGTTGTTTCTGGCAGCAGTGTGTAAAGAAAATTAAATAATACTGGTTTTTTAAATGCATTATCATCTGCTGTAGATTTTTAGAAATAGATTTTCATTTCCAATAAATAGATTTTAATTTCCAAGTACAGAAGTGGGCACATCAAAAAAAATGGTCAAAGTGGGATTTTTCTGGTTTTGCACTAGTACAACTGAAATTCAACCTTATTTACTATTTTATTTTCAACTGAAATTAAAAACTAAAATGCCAAATACATATTCTAGGACTTTAAAAGTGTCTTATATCCACTGAGCAGTTCCTGTGTTCCCACTTCTCATTCCTCTCAGATACAGAAAGTCCCTCTGTAATGTCTTATTTTTCAGCTAAGTTTTTCAGTCAATTCCCACATCTTCTGAAGATTTTTCAGATATTCTTTTATAAACTAATTAGCCACTGAAGACAAGACCACATTAAATGTTTTCCACCTTTCTGATAAATATTCTTTGTACCGTGCTGCAGAGTAATTTTCTCTGTCTTTTTCTGCCTTGGTGACTATTTTAGCCTTGTTTTCATACTGTGGTTTTGCTGGAGAGGTTTAGACTAAACCACCCAGGATGTGCTCACTCCTAATGATCATGACACAGTGTACTCAGGGGCATTCAGTGACACTTGCAGAATTCCATGCTTTCTTGACCAGGAATACTGAGCAGATGTCTTGCTGCCACTGCTGGTAACAGTTAGGCAGATACCAAATTGTGCCTGTTGTTTCTATTCATGGAAATGCCCTAAATGGAAATATTTAAGCAACATCCATTTTTATTAAAGAGATGTTTCCACTCTTTTGAAACCTAACTAATTTTTTCTCCTGGCAAGTCCAAGGCAGAAATGCTCACTTCTGCTCATTAAGACTTGGGATTACACCAGAGTGTGCTTTTCTGCAAATAAACAGCTGTTCAGGGGAAGGAAAATACCCAGCTCTAAAATGAACAAAGTTCTTAAGATCATTTTCTTTCGAAATGGTCAATGCAAGTGCCATTGTATAATGAAACGTCACAGGCACTTAACTTTTATGGAGCAGTTATTGGCTGGTCACTGTGTTCATTTTCACACATTAATGCCAAGGTCAGTTAAAACTAACCAAAGTCCATATCAACGTATATTTCATACTAGAAACTTGCCAGGGTTTTATTCACTATTTTCTTCCCTGGTCTATTTTCAGACAGGCCAGTCACAGCTTTCAATGTCTGTATTCTTTTACCTGTTAACTTTTCGCTATACCTTGCCCATTTCCATGTTTCCCACTAAATGTCACTTCCTACAGCTGAAATTTAATTTCAGTTGTTAAATCTATAATGATTCTACCAGAGCTTTGGACATGAGTTTATGATTACTTCTTGGCATATAGCTTGCCTTATTGGGATGCAATAAATTACTCTAATCATATGGTCAGTACTTACTTCATTCTGTGTTTGTTCCTGCTAGGAACTGAAATTGTCTCTGTAATTGTATGCAAATCCCTTCACCAGAATAATCAAAGGAAACCTGTGTGTAGCTGTCCATCCTCCACAAGAGAAGCATAAAAATCACCTAACTTTTAATTCCACTTAAATGAAATGTTGTTTCTTCTTCTGTGAAATGTAGACAAAATGGAAGAACAAAATTAAAAGCATGCCAGCAGCAGATACTGTGATAATATTGCTGGTTGCTTTTAGTCCTGCTCTTTACATATGCATAACATTATTTTCATAGTGTTCAATGTTCTCATTGAATCTGAGAAATAATAATATTGGGATTTTTCATTTTAAACATGGTGGAGTCTCTTCTTCTCCTAAAAGTACATGAGACAAATGATGGAGGTTTTATGAGTTGCCTTCAAGAAGGTGCCTGTTTCCTTCTGCTGCATGATGAAGGATACTGGAGGAACTAGCTCAGAATTAGCCAAATTCAAATTAATCAAAATTTCAGTTGAGATAAATTCTCCTGTAATTCTTTTGCTCTAAGGCATGTTTTATATATTGGCCTCAAATCATCTTGATTTGCTTCTTTGACCTCTGTCAAATATTTTAGCATTAAATTTTTAGATGTGGACGCCAAAAGGAGATTCAGCCATGTAGGAGTAGTCCAGTGTTCTCTGTGAAGATCATACCATTATCTTCCCTGTTTTTCTGTATAAGTATCTAGATGTTGCATTAGCTGTTTTACAGCATTGCTGGAAAGATCAGTTCTGTATATCAATGACTGTGATAGCCGTGTTTGTGAAGACACTCAAATGAGGCAAGGTTACTAAGTACCTTCTGCTCTGCCCATTTTTTCAAAGGAGTACTGAAAATAGTTAGAAGAGAGGAGGAAGCCAAAGCAATCAACAGTCTCTGCTCATTTCCCTTCTTTGAAATTTTTGTTATTTCTTTGCATGCTAGTTTGCACAGGTTCATATAAAACAGTTACAGATATGCATACATACAGATGTATTTACTTGTTATGTACATATATATGTACACTTGTAGCGTCTTGGAATATTTAAAAGAACTTATTAAAATGTTTTCTCGCTTTTTTTGGGTTGGTTTTTTTTTTTCATTTTAAATTGTAGGATTTGGGGTTTTTTTAAGAAACTCAGATTCTGAGCCCTTTTCAGGGTTTAGTTGAGAGTGGTATTTGCGGTCCCTAAAAGGTGAAGTGCCTGGCAGGTGCATTATTCAACATCTTAGAATCATAGAATCATTTAGGTTGGAAAAACTTAAGATCAAGTCCGAACATTAACCCAGCACTGCTGTGCTCACCCCTAAGCCATGTACCCCACTGACACTCTAAATGTCTTTTAAATGCCTTTCAGGTTAGTGACTCAACTCCTTCCCTGGGCAGCCTGTACAAGGGCTTGACGACCCTTTTCATGAGGGAATGTTTCCTAATATCCAATCTAAATCTCCCCTGCTGAAACTTGAGACCATTTCCTCTTGTCCCTGTCATTTGTTGCCTGGCAGAAGAGGCTGACCCCACCTGGCTGCACCCTCCTGTCAGGCAGCTGCAGAGAGTGATGAGGTCCCCCTGAGCCTCCTTCTCTCCAGGCTGAACACCCCCAGCTCCCTCAGCTGCTCCTCACAGCCCTTGTGCTCCAGACCCTTCCCCAGCTCCGTTGCCCTTCTCTGGACACGCTCCAGCCCCTCAATGTCTCTCTTGCACTGAGGGGCCCAAAACTGAATTTGAAGCCAGGTAAGGGGAACAATCATTGTCATTGCCCTTCAATAAAAGCCACTATATGGAATCTTCAAATGTTTCACAAGTTGCTGCTCCAGTTCAAAAAGGAGGAGCCTCATCTTAATGCTGGTCTACATCAGAAAAGCACTGAATAATTTTAGGAACTGGAAGAAAATCACAGATCTTTAGGATTATCTCCAAATTGTTTTTTGTTGTGCAAGCAATTAACTTCTAATAAATTTGTGGTCCATGTTTATGTTTAAAAGATATAGTAAGACTTATTTCAAATTCACTTCACATCAGTGGTAACCATAATCATACCATTCAGATTTTAAGTCCTGTTTTCCCAGGGCTTATTACATTTTTCTGAAAAAGGTAAATACTTCAAAATGTAGGTTTCAAAACATTTTAAATTAAATTTAAAATCAGAAATAATGTACCTGAGATCTACAGATAGAACTTAGGGGAGAAGTAAGGTCCTAAATATTATCTGCTGTGTAGCTGCCAGTAAATATGGACATGGCCACAAATTCATTGAGATAGAGTTAAGGTTGTGACTTCTCTCAAAAGAATGCTTGTTAATGTGAATGCCTGTTGTTTCAGTCTGAAGACTGTTCTTTCTGTTTTCTCTCAGGCAGGTATTAGAAATGACACAGCCAATAGGCAGAGACTTCCAGGTGTTTTATAGTAAAACACTGCTTTTCTAACAAATCCCTATAGAAAGGAGGCAGAAGAGCTGACATCAAGATCTTCATTTAGCACTCAAGTCAGTTCTGTCCTAGGGCACAGGTATCTTATTGAGGCAGATGCCTTATGGGAAGAAATAGTAAGTGACAATATAAAGACAGCAGCACAATATATTAACCAGAATACATTAAATACTGCTAATTTGAAGATGTACCAGCTCTTGAGAGCTTTAGCTCTCAGTGCTAATATACTTAGACATGGTTCTTTAGGATGTTATTTACACAAACCTCTTGTACGTTTGTATACCATCACAGGGCAAAGTAAAATCCTGTTAACTTGAGACTAGAGAGGTAAATTGTTGGCAAGCAAGCAACTTCTGGAAAATAGCTATGCCTGCATGAAGATATTGTGCAAGAAGGATAATTTATTAGTATCAGTCTTACAAACTATAGGTTTTATCAAAAGTAAGAATTTTGACAAAAGGTAATAAGGTAAATATTTGAACTTTTTTTTTTTTCCAAAGTGGATTCATTTTTTCCTCTGTTCTGCCTCTTCGTTAAAAATACTGACCCATATTAGCCCTAATGATGTCCCAAGAAGACATATCAGATAAATGGTTATTTATAGAGACTACATAGATGGTCTGACAGAGGGTATGCATGCTTCTCTTTTTTTCCCCTCTTTTTTTTCCACATGTTAGCTTAGTTTCTGGGGGTTTTTAGGTAATAGTTTGTAGAGTTTTAATAACACTGTGATTACATGCAGTTTCTAATTTGGCATTTAAAGTTCTGTACTAAAAATTTGCTAAAATTTGCTAAGAAAGTGTCTCCTTACTGCTTGTGAACTACAGGGGAGCCAATGACCTCTCACCTGAGCCAGTTATAGCTGAAGCCTATGGCATAACTAAAAATAGACAAATAAAAGCAAATAATACATAAAATGCTAACAAGGTACAAAAATTTGGTTTTGACATTTATCTGTAAGTACCTTTGGATGTTTTCATCTCCATGCATGCTTGTCATAAGAAAGATTATGGGCCTGCAACGTTATTTTGAAGGCATTTAGTGAAATGGGAAGGATAATGGTATCTGAATACTGTGAAAGCCCGACCAAAACTGTTAAGATTGGCTTTAAAACCAGGGCTTTTCTTCAGTCCTCTCAAGTTCCCAGTTGTCTCTATCACTTGGCACTTTGATGAGACACCTTTACAGTGTTCTTCATATGAAGGCTGCAGACTCTGAAATGCAAAGAAGGGGGAAAATCTTGCTGCTGAGTGGGTGTAGCATTAATGGGACCTGACATAGCTTAAATCTTTGATCTTGAATTCCCATTGTGGTATAAGCCAAACTTCCTCCCATATGCTGCCCGAAAGCACATTTCTTAGGCTATGTTGTTCCACTTAAGACTTTTTTTTTAAAAAAAAAAAGAAGTAATGGTTGTAATATATTGACAGCATTTTCTTGTAGCTTTGTGTTGTCCTCAGGAAAGAAGGATTATTAAATACTGCAGATGTAGCTGCACAGGTGCCAGTCTCAAAAGGATTAAGGGAGAGAATGACAGAAGTCTGACCATACACTATTGGCAGGATCTTGTTTTGAAGGTGTCTCAAACACCAAGAAAATATTCAAGGTCATAGTTGTCAAAGAGGCAAGAAACATGATTTCAAAGATAGTTTTCTTTATCATCAAATATTCCAAAGTATTTGAAACAAAAATGCAATAGAAGAGATAGCTAAATTGGATCCATTATTTCCTCAGTTTTGGTTCAGAACCATGTGTAGCAAAATTGTCCTGATCACTGATCGTATAGGTGGCTTAATTCACAATCTACATCATAGTCGATCTCTTTGAAAGTAGACAGAATTTGGAAAGCTAAGTAAGCCCAAACATGGATTTCTCAAAAACAGATGATGTGAGCTAAAGCAATTTTCATTCTACTACAAAATGATTTCGTTTTCTAGACACTGGGAAAAAAAATGTGTATCTCATTCTAAGGCAAGTTTTTACATTTCCATGACATTTTGCTACATCAATGCATTGGGTTTGCATGGCAGGGGTGGCTTCTGTGAGAAGTTGCCAGAGGTTTGCCCCATGTCTGATAGAGCCAAAACCAGCTGGCTCCAAGATGAACCTCTCACAGGCCAAAGCCAAGCCCATCTCCAATGGTGGTAGCACCTCTAGGATAATGTGTTTAAGAAGGGGAAAAAGAGAGAAGTGAGAATATGGGAGAGAAAGAGCTCTGCAGGTGCCAGTGTCAGTGCAGCAGAAGGGGTAGGATGCTCTCCAGGCCCCAGAGCTGAGGTTCCCCTGCAGCCCTTGGTGCAGACGATGGTGAGGCAGCTGTGTCCCTGCAGCCCACGGAGGTCCACAGTGGAGCAGACTATAGAATTTTAGATGGTTTGGTTGGAAGAGACCTTAAATGTCACCGAGTTTCAAACACCCCTGCCACAACACAGGGAACCTTCCACTAGACCAGGTTGCTCAGAGCCCTGTCCAGCCTGGCCTTGAACACTGCCAGGGACAGGGATGGGGCATCCACGGCTTCTCTGGGCAAGAGTGACCTTCTACAGCCATATGCAATGTTGAAGAAAAGGACGGGTGGAGGGAAGGTATTAAGAGATTTTTTCCCACATTATTCTACTGTGATTTGATTGGCAATAAATTAATTTTCCCAAGTTGATACTGTTTTGCCACAACAGTAATTGCTAATTGATGTCTCCCTTTCTTTGTCTTGACCCACATTTTCCCTCATCCCACCCAGTTGAGGAGCAAGTGGGATAGAAGGCTTGGTGAGCACCCAGCATCCAGCCAAGGTCAACCCATGGCAATGAGCTAAAAAAATTTTTCTTGATGGAATTTCTAGAAGATCTGTCAAACACTGATCACATTCAAACTCAGAAAGAAGTATATGAGAGTCACTGTCAAATAAAGAGGTATTAAGTATTGATCCACTCTGGTTGCAGGAGTTTTTTTTCCAGTGTCTTTATTAATGATTTGTATGAAGAAATACAAAACGCATTTGTTAAGCTTGCAGAGGATAAAAATTTAAGAGGACTGTGTGTACTCTGGAATACATTTTTTAAATACATCACATTTTCACCAATGTACTTCAGGAACAACTTGGATCAATTGCAACATATCCAGAGGAAAGCAAGGAGAATTGTCAGAATTGAGCCTAAAACATTTTCCACAAGGAAAAACCGAGAGAATCATGTTTCAGAAACAGAAGTGGAGATAAAAAAGAAAAGTAACAACAGTCTTCAGTTACATAAAGGATTGCTTTAAGGAAGAAGGGAACAAACTGTTCTCCAGGCCTGCTAGAGATAGGACAAGAATGAGTGGCTTTAAATTATGCCAGGGGAGACTTCAGTTAGACTTTAGAAAACATCTTCTAATGATAAGGATAATTAACCAATGAATATATTACCTAGGATGTGTCTGAATCCTCTTTAGAGATTTTTAAGGATAAAGAAAGATACCAAACTAGAATTTTTTAAATATACTTTATATTATTATATTATACTTAAAGATAATTGTTATTCTTTTGGGGATGGAGGGTTAGAGAGGAATAGATGGAACTATTTTTTGAGTTCCCTGTCTTACTTTCCAATCTCTGTATCATTTCTGCAAATCAGACCCAAGAAGGACTCAGGACACATCTGTAGTTCTAGCTTCCACTCTGGCATAGGAATTGGCCAGTTTGTATGTGCTTTTTGTTGAAAGTTCTGGCTCCAGCTCACACTGTACAAAAAATCAGGGGTGCAGGTGATTTTGTTTAAGTTCTGGAAGTTCTATGCTGACCAGAATTTGAAACAAAACTGTGTGTTAATAAAAAGATAATGCACACAAGGAAAAATGAAATATGCATGAGTTAGAGTGCTTGTAGTTACTAGTGGAATGTATGGTCATGCATTGCTCATACTGTAAATTTCTTGTATGGTTTTCATCACTGTATTTTATGGATTCATCTCGACAAGATTTGGCCAGATAAAATAAATGGTAGTTATTTTCACTAAGCCTCATGTCCAAACTTCTTCAATATTCATTGAAGAAAAAGCACCTTTGAGATAGATACATAAGACCAAAAAAATGGGGTTTTTTATGGGTCACGTGTCTCTCCTTTGCAAGCTTGGATGAATAACTTAGACAACTACTCTATAAACAGCTAAAATTAAGCAACATTAATCCAGTCCTGAATTTTAAATATATTGGCTTATCCTTACCAAATGATTTATTGGTCATTCTTCACTTCTGCTGTATGTTGGATTTATAAAAAACTCACCCTAAAAATTCCTATAGTAGGAAGTAGCTTTCATAAAGTAGCTCCACCAGTGTATGGGGCTTTTGGAATCATAGTAAACCTTGGGAATGAGATTTAATCCTATTTGAAAATTAACTGGCCCTGAAAGAGAAGCAAATGAATTTGCATTTCAGTAACGTGAAGCATATGAGCCCATATAAGCCCATCTTTGGAAAAGACCCATGTTTGTCAGAGATGTTTTCTATGCCTGGGGTCATAACAAATATATTGCATGTGCTGTTTCCAAGTTTATTAACCTCTTAACTTAATAATTCAGTATTGTTAGTCTGCTAACCATAGTAAAATACAGTCATAATATGTAAATATTGCATCCTCTTCATTGTAGAAAATTACTAACCTATTAGTAATAGGTTACTGGACAAAAGTTCCAAAATAAGGATTATTACTGGGGTGCTACTGTTTGGAGCTAACAGCCACTTCACTGTCTGTGTCCTGGCAAGCCCATCAGGAATGATTGCTTGTGCTTAGAGGATTGGGGAAATGGTTTCCCAGAAGGACATGGCTGCTGGAAGATGAAAGTTATTGAAATTTGTTATATCATTGTAATTGATCACTGAACTATTTTCTGGTGAAAACAAGCAAGCAAGAAAAAAAAAAAAAAAAAGAAAGAAAAAGAAACAAAAAAGGAAAAAAAAAGGAAATATCTACATCCCAGCAGAAAAATAAGTAAAGATGGTAATCCTATATTCAGTTTATTCTGAACATGCTGAAGAGATATAGATATCAAATTTTACTTTTGATTTAATTGGAAATAAATGAAATAAAATAATGTCCTGATGAAATGAAATTGGTTAAGGGAAAGCTTAGCTGAAGACAAAAAAGTCTAAAAGGTAACTTAAATTTTAAAATCAAAAATATTTCTCATGATTTCAGCTACTTGGATAGAGGAAGGTTGTGTATAGGCTCCAATTACAGGAATGTTGCAGTGAGTAGGAGGAATCCTGGACTACGAAATTGCCCATTTTACACACTTTGGCCTCCAGAAGATACCTGACTCTGAAGAAGTACTAATATCTCTACAGCACCAGGTGCACATATGCTATTATTTTTCTATGGCTGATCCATTTTTTGATGAAAAAAATGCCAGTGGGTTGTGGAATGAGGGAAGAAGGCTTAAAAAATCCAAGATTTTGTTTGTAATATATTTAACTGTAGTACCGACCCCAGTGCATGGATTTCTTGCAGTAGGCATCTCCAGCTTTCATTTACAGGAAACAAATAGAGTAATGTTAAATTTTCATGGGGGAGGATGGTGGGGTGGGTGGAGTCATGGGGTTTTTTCCCAGCATTATGACTGTGTGTTATCTTTTGGGACCCCAAAAAAAAAAAAATAGCGGTATGGTATGTCAGTCATCACAATTCTGCCTGACCTGAGAACAGAAAAGCAAGGAGAGAAGGGCTCAAGGAAACAAAATCTTTGCAGGGTTGCTGTTTTGGTTCCAGTATATTGAGGTGGAATTGGTATTACTAGTCCTTAAGCAGTTGTTAATAGTATCTACATTTAAGCAATGACCTATAAAAATCAGTTGGCAGACTTCTCATCACAGGTCATTTGAGGAAAACTCCCATAAAGAGGAAAAAGAAGTCCTTCTTGCATATAATGTCCTTGCATTTGGGAAGGACTTCAGCTGAGCTTTCAGGAAGTTCTGTTGGTGTTTTATTTAAGTCATAGATTTTTTTTTAATTAAAAAAACAAAAAAGGCAGCTCTGTAAAGGACCAGGAACTTTTTGATACACATTTCCAGGCTTCAAAGTTATGCTTGGGCACGACCATTTGTCTTTTTTAATAAATTAGTTGTCTGCATTTCAAGGTTGAATTAGTTGATGAGGAAGGGTTGCTATAAAAATTTGTGAGAGAACTTAGCTTACTTTTATATAGTGGCACAGTCCTAAACATTTTTTTAAATAATAGTGTTTAGGAAAAATATGGATTGTGAAGCTCAGCTGATATGAGCTAGCCTAGGGATTTTTTTGTTTGCTTGTATGCAACAAATAGCGTTTCACAATAAATGGGAGGGAATGTATTCCAGAAAATGAATCATTCATCTGTCTGTAGCATAACGGAGGATAAACAGCAGGTAAACAGAAAATAAATACCTTTTAGATGACAGCTATAATATTCATGTCTGCTCTCTTTACTTGTGCAAACATCTTTCTAAAGATAAGGAATTTTGCTTGAATAGAAATGCAGCATTCAGTTTCTGAGAATTATCCCAGGTTAGTTTCAGAGGTTTTTGCCTTATAAAATGTTTGCAGAAATCAATTTTATTTCCTTGTCAGCTGTAGCCAATTATTTTAGACAAATAAGCATTCTCCGCAGCATGTCTAATTTTTATCCAACTGAGCCTGTGAATGCCTTTATTCATTCTGTGTAAACTTCATCCTTGTCAGTCTATTATATTAAAAATTGTTCCTGCACACTGAATAGATGACCATGCCACTGGTGACTTGCACAGGGATTCTGAACTCTTCTGATGGACAATGTTGCACCACATCCCCTTAGTGCTTTTTAGCTGTGTTGTGCCTACTTGTGAAAACCCTCATCTGAGTGCCAGCTACCAACAAGAAGCATCAGAAGCTTCAAATACCTAAATGAAGGCAGTTGCTAATGAAATATGGCAAGTGAAACCTTGATCCAAGACAGAAGAAAAGGCTTTCTGTGTGTTTGTCTGATATTTGTCATGCTTTGTGCTGGGATAAATTACCAGTTTGATCCAAACACATCTTAGTGAAGTTGTCCAAATGAAATAACAAAGGAAGGAGGGAATGTCAATTGCTGTTTGAAACACCATTCATTCTGAATCAAAGAAAATGTTAATTAGTGTCAGGAAGCTGAATTAAGTAAATGTTGACTGCCTTGGTAGCACAGATCAAGTCAAAGTTACAGTGTTAAGTGAAGTAGGGACCCCTGTAACATTGGAGTGGTTTTAATAGATGTCTGTATATGGAAATGAATAGGAAATGAAGCAAGAAATACAATGCTTGGGAAAGAATCTCGTCATGATTTGCAGAGATAATTACAGGCAAAAAGGAGATTGAATATAGCAACAGGAAAAGCAGAATAATTATGCAGCAATTAACAGGAAAGCTGATGGTTCTTTGAAAAAAAATAACAGTCATCGGGTTAAAAATATATGCTGAGTGCAGAAATGTTTTAATACTTGATACATTGAGTATTTGAATTCATTTCCTGCAATAAAATTCTGTTTCATAAAATAAATATCTAATTTTTCTTTAAAAATATGACCTTCATTTTATGTATTTATTATAATTGTTAGTATTTTTTTCTAAAATATGTCATCTGAATTGGGGGAAAAAACCTAATAAATGTTCATTTTGGAGTGCTGGTGCATAATGTCATAAAGATAAGAAAATTAATATTTTAAGTTAATATTTCAAAGACTGCATATGTAAGAGGAGCCAGTAGAAAAATAGCTACTCCTGATTTGCAAGAAGATTAGTTTCTCATGTCTCAAAAAAGTCACATTCTACTGTCGTCTAGTTTTATTTGACTGGAGGCAAACTCAGATTTTCAGTGTCGTAGGTCTTCTGCTAATTAGTTAGGTAGCAACCACACACTCAGAAGTATTATTTCTGAAATGTAACTTACTAAATTCTTCTTGAAATCTGTGGGGATATCTCATAGTTCCACGGGGAACCTGCCATGCAGTGGCATCTTTAAGTGCATTAAAATGACACCTGAGGGTCACTGCACTCAGGCATGGGACACTCCTGCTGAAGAGAGAAAGAGGCTACCACTGGGTAACCACATCACTAAGGAAGATTTTTAAGAGGTGAAATATTTAACTTAAAGCTAGTGGGGGAAATTCTGCCAGCTAATGAGTTAAAAGCCACAATCCTGTTTTGGTTCTAGACAGGAGCTTCTCTGAATTGTGTCATTTTTATGAATGTGTTATTGAGAAACTTACCTGTCCTTCTGTTCTTTCTGATTTTTTTGAACATCAGCTTTGGATGTGAGGTGTACAGTCTTCATTGCTTTAAACAAATTCCCTCCTTATTCTGGATGAAAAATAGAATAACACATGATTCCTGCTTCATGGGTTGGTTGAGCAAGTCGAGATGAGGTTTGCAAGCTGTCCTAAGTAATGTCATAATCTCCCCTGCTGCCTCTGTACTGCACATCCCCAGTGGAAAAAGAAAAAAAGAGCAGGAAGAAGGTGAAGGGCTGGTGGTCCAGGGAAGCCTGAGACTTCCCTGCAGGTTCAGGGGGAGACCTCTGACAGGACACTGCCTTTCCCATCTGTGAATGGCCTCAAAGACAACAGGGGGGCATCAAATACTGGTACTGATAAAGAGCAATAGTCCTGCCAGTAGTAGCAGTTAATGCTTCTCTGGTGCCCTTCATTCAGTGACCTCTAATCTCTTTGCATACATTGATTCAAGCTGTATGGAAGCTCTGAAATAGTTCAATATAATTTCTATTTATACATCTGGCATATAATTTATATGTATAATTAAATTAAACAAAGAATTCTTACTAGGAAGCATTAGAAGCTGCTTGGATTAAGTGTTGTTATTTAAAAAAGAAACCCCAACCAGAGCATTTGAGTGCTTTTGTGGTATGCAAATACTTCTGAATGAGGAGGCTCAGATTTTTCCTTTGCTGTGTCCAGATACAGAAATTGTACAAAACTAATCTGAGAAGCTGAATGCTTGAGTGGAAGAGTTTGTGTGTATGAATCATATGAAGATTATCCATAATGCTCAGCATTCTGATCACTCCCAGCTATTGTAAATTTTGTTAATTGCTTACTGTATGCTGATCATGACAAGCAGCATAGGTAGGATTCAAATATTCTCTTATTCCCTTCCCTGCAGGAGCGTATGTTAAGAGACAATATTGATTAAGGACAATTCCTGTTCAAAAAACACAATGATTGTGTTACTAGTGTATTGTATCCTTCTCTTTTAGGTTATTCAATACTTCAAGCAATTATGGAAAAAGCAGGACAAAATAGCTGGCAAGTCAGTGCCATCTGTGTGGAGAATTTTAACGATGCCAGCTACAGGCGGCTTTTAGAAGATCTGGACCGAAGGCAAGAAAAGAAATTTGTAATAGACTGTGAAATAGAGAGGCTTCAAAATCTCTTAGAACAGGTAACACCTGCTTTTTATTTTTTTACTATAAACACATTACTGAAACTCCAGATAAGATTGCATTTTGTTTATTTTGTCAATGGATAGGGAATTGATTTTTTAATTTTTTTTAAATATCTTTTTTACTTCATCAGCCTATATTTGTATGTCCACTTGCCTGTTCTGCTCTCTTTTCATCTACAATACTTGTCTTAGCAGCTGGCATGTCAGGGCAGGGAGCCTCTCTTCTCCCCCTCAGGACCTCGGTGGTGAAAGGTGCCAGCAGTCAGGGCAGCTGCACATTTGGTCCCACTTCCCAGCCCCTCCCTGCCTGATGCCTCCTGCATCAGGGTCAGAGGGCTCCTGGAACAGCATGCTGTTGTTGAATTGCCAGTGTGTTCTTAGTCTGTACCTTCATGGGGGTAAAGCTCTGCTTTGTTTGGGGGGGGGGGGGGGGGGGAAGTCTGTTTTAAATCCATTATTCTTTCTGCTTGCCAAGTGTTTCTAGCCATAAAAAGCTTCAAAATTATTGTTGCAAATATTTAAACTGGTAGCTTTGTCTCCTTAGCGGGATATTTAGGAACACGAAGAGCAGTTAATAAAAGTGCTATTGAACTGGGAAGAGAGGTCAGGTTCTTCCATCAGTTATCCATGGAAACATGCTGCTGGGGAAAAAAATATACTGGGTCAGACAGACTGGCTTCCACTGGGTATTATCTATACCAGTGTGCAAAATGAATATCAAATCATGCTGCTCTGATGTGGCAAATATATCTCCAAATAGTGTTTATGTGTAAGCTGTTTCTTAAATAAAGGAAAAAATTAAATGATGCTTTAAAAGAAAATTTTTGCCAAATGACAAACTTACGGTTAGCTATCTGCATCTCTTATGATCCCACATATTACATTGCTGTGGTGCAAGTTCACTATTGCTGCTGCAGGAATTGCAGGGAATGAATGCCATCTGCTGGTGCTGGACTCTCTGCCACCACTCTGCTTCTCTTGGTTAATGCTTTAGAGAATTTTGAAGATTTTGTTGCAAAACCGTTCATGATGCATCTGCCTCTGAAGTCACTGAAAAATGAAATGTCTTTTTTCATAAAGAAATTCATAAAATAGTACTCATAAATGCATAAAATAGTACTCAATGTCATATATACATCAATTTTGCTTTCACTGGCAGGAGGTGAAGAGAGAAACTGAGAATTAATAGTGTGGCTGATATAACAAGAACTTTTCCTATGACTATTGCCAAGAAAAGAACAGACTGCCATATTGCTACGATACTCATTTGGCCATTATATCTTTCTTTATTCTGAATGCCATTATGTTTTAACACATACTTTCTACAGCTTGTAATGAAATCCTCCCCCAGTTCAGCCTACTTTGCAGTAAAACAGAACACCCATGCAAGGGTCTTCTAAATTGCATCCAGAAAAACAATTTCTCCCTCACTTCTGTGTGTGCACATGATATTACCTGATTTCTTTTACATGGCATGCAAATGTGATACAGAAAAAGTATGTTCTGTTACCACAAGTCTTGAAGTACACCCACCATCCTGTGTGGGTGTTCCTAGTGACTATCCACCCAGTTGCAAAGGAAAACAAAGTCACTGAGTACATGTTTGGATCTCACTGATCTCACATGTACATTTTATTTTCATCCAGGAGCTGCTACTTCTATTCCTTCTAGATCTGCAGATGCATAGTCAGTTCATACATGTCTGGATTTTGCATGCCTAAAATAGGTAGCGAATGCAAGCATGCTAAGAAATAAAAATGGAGTTTGTGGCCACAACAGGCTGAATCAGACATGGTGAGTTTGTCTCACACCTCCACAGGACAAGCCTTAAAGCTAATTGAGTTTTTTCATTAACTGCACAGGGAGACTTGAGGGTAGGAGTTAACACCTTACTTGCAGCATACTTGTATCACTTTTAGGAAGTGATTTATCTGACTACTCTCTAATTTTGGGTGGGATAAATTTTACCTAGGAAGTGAGCTTTTTTTTACTTGTGCTTATGTTATTTGCTCCTAAGTGCAAAATCTTTGCCCTAAATCCATGCTACTGAAGTGAAAGAAACTGGCTCGTGGGCTTACAGATTTTTTCCTTCACTCAGTAGTCACCGTCTGTACATATCTAATATATACATATCTATATTTGCATGACCTAATTAAATTGGAAGTCATGTATCTGCCTGGAGATTCTTTCCATCCTTCTAAAGTACCATCACTGTAAAAGCAGGAATGGCATTACAGCCAGGCTAGAGAAAGTGTGCGTAAGAGTTGCAGCTTTACTCTCCCCTGTGAAGGTTCTGGTCTTCCTAGACAGGCTGACCTACAAAAGAGCCTGGGGTGCTGGGTTGGGGTTCCAATATGACCCTCAAAGACCAAATGCTGCCTTGAGGATGGGCAGTCAGAAGCAGTCTCAGAAACAAAGCATTTAGTTTTCAAAAAATGGAGAATGAAGAAATTAGCAAAAATAAATTAGCCCAGTTTAGAAAATGCAAAATAACAGCTATTTTCAAATATCCGCCATTGACTTTTTCCCTTTGCTTAGGGGCTTTAATAACCTGTAGCAGACAGGTAAGGTGGCTTCACAGCTTCACAGATGGACTAAAAGTTGGCGTGTTCTTCCCTGCATACACCGAGGAATTGATTAAGCTTCAGTGAGTCTAATTAACTCAACTTCTTTCCTGCCTAGTTCTCCTGTAATTGAGAGCCTAAGTTGTGACTATACTGTAATACTTTGCAATGTACAAGTAAATGTTCTGCAGAACATTTAGGAAAAGTAATTAAATCTCAGTAATGAGACCATAACTCAAAGTGCTTTGCCCTTAAATCTGTGCTAATGAAGGGAGGGAAACTGGCTTGTGGGCTTGTGGTTTTCTTCTCAACTGACTGCCCATGTACATACACATTCACACTTCTCATGACTGTATCTCAAGCAGTGAAGTCCGGAGGCTTTTCCACTGGCTGTGTTGTCGAAGTGAGCTAATGTGCTCCTCCCCTGCCCATGCCTGCTGCCCACTTTTCTGACCTGGTGTTTTCTGCTCACTGCCCTCTTCACCTGCCGGCAGAGAAAAACAGCACCTTGCTGTTTCCTCACTTCTTGCATGACTTTACTGTCACCATTTCCTATTTCCTTTTGTCCCCTGTATTTCTTAGCTCATTAGTCTTTCTCATATATTTTCTCCTTTCCGTGTACGTCAGTGTGTGTGTGTAGAAGCTACCCCCCCACACACACTCTGTATCTGGGACTTGCTTCACAGAAGAGTTCTCTCCTTGAGCCCAGTGATGTATCTGAATTCCAGAATTCCAGACTCCCCCCCCCATGCACAACCCAGGATGTGCACTTTTTATGAGATCTTCCTTTTAGGTTTTATGTAGCTGTGATGTTTTGGGCAGGGCCAAGTCTGTATTGCTTTTTATGGTGAAATACAGTGAAATGGGGTTTGATTTTCCATTCTGTAAAGGGACAGTAGGGCTGCCACTACATTAAATCCAGAAGATGGATTCAGCCTGCACTCAAGGGTTTGTGTCTGAGCTGCTTTGATTACTCCCTCTTGTCTTCATCTCAGCAAAGGTTTCAGATCTTAACCTCTCAAGGATATTCTGAGACTGTGATCGTTTTCTTAATAAAGCTGTGCTTCTCTTCTTTTGTCTTGTTCACCCACACAAGACTGACTTGGAGGTATTTGGGAATATTTTGCTTGGTTTTGGTGTTGGTGCCCATGGCTCAGTTCAAAGTCCTATTTAAACAGAACACTGAAGCAAGGCATCCATTTCTGTGCACATGAAAGTGTTGTTGCCTCTGTGATCAGTAGGAGAGACAGTGTCTTCAGCCTGAGTCAGCAGATCTCCGCCTACACTTGATCATCTGCTGTAACTTAAGCCTACCAAGATAATTTTAGATCCTTTTCATCCTTTATTCTCTGGATGGTGGAAGAACACCCTACCTTCTAAATAGCTTAGAACAACCATAACCAGGAAGACCTTTTTGTTACCTGGAAGTGAAACTCATCCTTTACACTCCTCTGACAGACCTTACTGTCCTGCATCCTGGAAAGACACCACGCAAACATCAGGACTATTGCCAGAAGTGCTTTGTTTACTTGTCCACTTTAGGTGATGCACATGATTTGCCTTTGAGAAGGGGAAGCAGGCCTGCGCCCATTTTATTGACCAGTGTAGTCCGGGTGTGTGGCTGGGGGTGGTGTGGGTCTGGGCATGGACTGCTCCCTCCTTGTGGCCTCTCAGAGCAGCCTTGGCAGTGCTGGTGCTTGAGGCAGACCCACGGTCTGTAGCACAAGGGAATTCATTGTTTGACATGACCACTGCTGCTCTCCTGCAGAAATAATCCCAAACCAGTGTGCTTCACTGCTGAGCAGGAGCCCCCAGAGCAGAAAAATAAGATGGAAGGTAGGGAGCAAGGCAGTTGGAACTCAGTAATCTTTAAAGTCTCTTCCAGTTCCAACCATTCTAGGATTCTGTGATCTTACAAAGATCTATTCCATGTCAGCTTACCAACAGCTTTCAGAAAGTGTGTTTCTGTTGCCGACATCTCCTCATAAAAATCCTTTCATTAGGATTTTTCCAGCTGGGGCTGAGAAGTCTCAGCAACAAGATTAAACAATTGTTATCAGCTGCTGTGGAATGTAACAAGTTCACCTGTGATTGGCCCATCTCTCATGTTTATAATTAATGGCCAATCAACGACTGTGTCCTATCGGACAGAGCCGGGAGAGCGTCTTTGTTAATTCATTCTTTCTATCTTCTTAGTAGCTTTAGCCTCTCTCAGAAACCCTCTCTTGCTCTCCATGTCCTTTTAGTATAGTTAATATATATATATATATCCTAATATAATAAATTAGCCTTCTGATGATAGAGTCCGCATTCTTGTCCATCCTTCGCCCTAAAACACCATGAGACAACTGTAACATGTTTCTATTTTGGAGAATGCACATCTGCACTTAATGGTTAAAGAAAAATTCTTATGCTTATCAGGATGTGTTCTAGAACCTTCTAAATGATGCCACTAAATCTGATTCCCAGTTAATTTACCTAGTCCTTTGTTTCATCTGTTCATCCACAGCCATAAAAAAAAATTGCAACGAGTTGTTAATTCAAAACATAAACCAGGATAGTCCTTTGTTTGTGTTGCATAAGTGACTAGAGACAGAGGCAAAGCCCCATTTTCCTACAGGCATGAAATTAGGGTTTTTTTTACCACTACCTTTACAGATTACTGGGACAAGACAGAGAAACAGAGCTAAAACAAAGACACAGAAAGAAAAAATGGTACCTCCACAGTTTTATGTAACAGCTATAGTTTATATAGCGGAATGCATTTCTAGTGACTTATTTTCTGTCAAGGACCGTTGTGTCCCTGTTTACTGACATCCCTTTTTCCACAGCACTTTCAGCAGGTGGTCTTTTAAAAGCACAAAAATATTCTGTTTGAATGAAAGGATGAAAGTCAGTGAAAGGGATGGAAAATTCTTTGCTTCTGTGCCTCTTCTTTACAAGCAGTGTTTCTAAAATGCTCCCATGAATTTAATACAAACAACTTTCTGCTTAAGATGAAACAAATGCTTGAAGCCCATTGTAAGATGATTTCCAGTTCCTTCCAACTAATCCACTAACACTGGCAGCAAGCTGTACAGCATCTGAGCAGCCCAGGCCAAAGGAGTCATTTGCCACATACGGCACAGCAAGAAACACACAACTGTTCATTGAGAGTTTTCCTTCTTTTCTTAGCCCTTCTTTTCATTTTATTTTTCTTCCTGCCTTTTAAAAAAAGCGTGTATCTGTTTGCATTTTTTGGTCATTCGGTGAAAATCAGAAGTCAAGTCAGCCTAGGGTTGAAGGGTATATCTACTAAAATTAGAAAATTATTACTTTAAATTTATATGTATTTACTGAATTTCTATCTGAAATGCAAAATCCAGGCTCCAAAATAAATATGCTAATGAAAGAAATGTGGATTTATTTATTACTGAGAAAGCTCAAACAAAACTAATACCATACATCTATTTAAGCTGAAGTTAGGAAACCCCAAGTCAGGCTTCCCAGTCTAACAAAATCAATATTTTATTTTTTTTTTCCCAGAGAATTTTATTTATGTTAATATTTATTTATCACTTAATTTGTACAAGTCATATCTGAAACAATACAGAAACTGTGTATAGTAGGTGGAAATGGTGTTCAGAAGTACTAAAAGAAGTGTTCTCCCTCTGGTTTTTTGTGGTCTTTGTTTTTCTCCTAGTCAACCTCTTCCACAAGCACCATAAAATTTTTCAACCCAGAAGTGTACTGAGCAAGAAAGAAAAGGCAATTGCTGTGGCTAATCAAGGAATGTGTGGGAGTTGTCGGTACCCATGTGCTGGCTGGTAGCTGTCAGACAGGAGCTGTAGTGTCCAGGTGCTTCCTGTCCTTTTGGTGGCTAAAACAGATGGGTCTCTGTTCTCCACCCAGCAGCCAGGATTAATAAGAACTATACAGACTTAATGCCTTAGATGTGTCTTAAAGATACTGTCTTCCTTTCAAATATAGCTGAAATTGCCATATGTGTTTAAAAATATTTTACTGAAAAATTGATAAACAGACCCAGAGAGAGCTCAGTAGCAGAAAAGTGATTTCCTTAGGAATGATGACAGAAAATATATAGCTAAAACCATACATTTAAGGAAATGCCATGCTGCTCTCTCCTGCGTTTTTGCATTTAATTAGTTGGGATACTTTACCTTGAGTAAATACACATTGCAGATTTCTTTGCTGTTTTGCATGCAATGCTGAAGTGTAATAAAACAATGTGGTCAGATTTGAAGACTATCACAGAAAATAATTTTGAAGATTTCAATGAAAACATATTTTATTTATTCAACCACTGTATTTGTTCTTTTTAGTTCTTCAGAGACTAATAACCCTTATTACTGGAGAGGCAAACTGTCATTTGCTCAGCCACAGCTGATATCACAGCTATTTCTTGTAGTTTATTCAGTATCAGAAATGTGTTCAGGTATACAATGGTATACAATGCAGTCAATTCCCAAACAGATTTGATAGTTACACTGAAAAGTGCAAGCTAAGAGTCATTTAGATCATGAGGAATAATGTTATTAACTATAAATATTTTAGCCCTTTTCTTCTGATCTTTCAATATTTTTTTCTTGTTGCTGTTAATCTATACCAAAAAGATATGTAAAATGATGTAACGAAGATTTCAAAAGCATGAAGTGCTGAAATTAGAAGTTAACAGTTTTGTTCACATGTCCCTTTCTCTGACAGAATTCTCATTGTCTTCGCATATTAAGCATTGCAGAGCAAATAAGATACAGGAAGAAAAAAAAAAAACAGGACTCTCAAATTGGTGGTATTTGTTTTCAGACAGATTTTGGTGCTGGTTTTGAAATTCAGACTGTGAAGTACTGACATGAACAATTCTATTTCACAAACTAAGAGAATAATTGGGATTGAAGGTCACCTCTGAAGATCACTCCTGGTGCTCAAGGGGGCAACCTTAGATCAGGTTACTCATTTGGCCTAATTTTGAATGCATCCAAGGATGGAGATCCCATAACACTTCTATTTCCTGTTTCACTACTTGACTACCTCATAGAAAAAAAAATATTCCTTGTGTCTAGCTGGAATTTCTTCTGTTGCAACCTGTGTCTCTTGCCTGTTGTCCTATCGTTGTACACCTCAAGGGAGAGTCAGGTACCCTCTTCCCTACACCATCCCATTGGGTATTTTTAAATAATTGCTAAGATCTGCCTGAGGTGTTTGTTCTCCAGGCTGCTCCAGTCACAGCTCTCTCTGCTTCTCCTCATATGACAGATGCTTCGATACCTTTTGGTGTTTCTCTGGACCGTTCCAGTGTGTCCATGTCCCTTTTGTGCTGGGGGCCCAGCAGTGCGCACACCATTGCCGATGTGCCTCGGCAGGGCTGAGCCCAGGGGCAGGATCACCTCCCTTGCCGTGATGGCAGTGCAGTTTCGGAGGCTGTTGGCATTCTCTGCCATGAGGGTGCATGACTGGCCCATGGGAAACTCAAACCAGGAGCCTTCTGGCAAGGCCACTTCTTCTCCAGTGTGTACCCAGCCTGTCCTGCTGTGCTTGGTGAGTCAGGCTGAGAGTCAGGCCATGAAATAAGGCACAGATGTACACAGATAAGCCCCTTTGATCCACAGTTCTCTTTTTTTTTACACACCTATAGACATCTCTTGAGATAGAAATACCTAATGAGTGAGTGAACTGTGTATCATCTTGCATTGAACCTTGCAAATCCGTAATGTGCTTGCATCAGAAACAGCCAGAAGGGATACCAGGGTGATCAGATCAAGCTCTGTGCTATATTGTGTGACTGCATCTAAAAAAATCCTTCAATAAACAGATGCCTCTCAAGCATTTTGGTTCCTCATTCTCTGCTACTGAGTAGTCTGTTTCTTCTTCCTTATTTCTGATAGCCCTCTCAGATTTTTACCAGAAATTCAATTTAATTGCGTCTCCATAACGACCTTCATGCAAAACTCAGCAAAGCAAGCTGAAAACACAAGCTAACTGTTACTGCATTTACCTAGGACCTTTATGTTTACTTCTTTCTGAAAGAGAATATTGCTACTCCTCATTTCTGTTTTCTAGGGCTTTTCATATGCAGTAATGTGTCAGTGGTTGTTTCTATATTTATACAAACAGTTCTGTCCATAAACACATCCACGTGATGAGGACTATATTCAGAAAAGAAATGTTTCTCCTTTCTGCATGAATGGCAATGGATTTCCTTTCTTCTTCCATCTGTAGCAGCTCCATCCTCTCCCACTGTCTCCATCTGACAAAGTTGAAACCTCAGCATTCTTTGTGTTCAGAGCCTTCCAGTGTCCACTGTGAACAGCATTTTCTTCTGAATTTTGCAAAGTGAATCAGTTTTGCTGTCAGAGATCATCAGTCTAGCTCCTGGTCTACCAAACAGGCTGATTCCAGTCGGTTTTTTCCTTCATCCTGGTCTCCCCAGACCATAAGAATTAAATAGGATGTTTCCCAGTAGATGAGCACTTTTCTCAGTTCTGTCAGTGTTTTGTATCATCAAGATCAAGCCTCATTGCTCATCCAGGGCTTATTTGCCTTTAAACACAGAGGTGAAAACTTTTATGGAGCATCTGGCACAGATTTAATGCTTCAATGTACACGGCTGAACTGATACATAATCATAAAAAGAATTACCATTGCCCTGTGTAGTATTAAAATTTTCACATGGATGTAAAATTGCCACAAAGCACTAGTATCATTTATCTTGTAAAAACTGCAAGCCAATAAACTCTAATTAACAATAGCCAAGAATTGTTATTAACAAGCCTAATAGGGAAGTAGCTGCCCAGTGTCTTGAATGCTGTTCACAGCTGTCTAACTTAATCAGTTTTGCAATGTGTTGCTTGACACCGCTGATTCCTCAGCCTTAAAGAGCCTTGAGATATGTTGCCTAGAAATATCACGTTATATGTTTTCACTGGAAACCAAATCTCTCTGATAGGTAAAATGGAGCAGGTTGTCACAGCAAGAATTAGTAGTAGTAGTAGTAGTAGTAGTAGTAGTAGTAGTAGAAGAAGAAGAATTAGTGGCACTAGTAGTAGCAACAGTAGTAATAGTTGTAGTAGTTAGTATTGCCATCAAAATGAAAGCAAATAAATGTGTGTGTGGAGAAAAGTACAGAAGCCAAGATATTCCCCTCCTTCTTCATCTCCTCTCAGTTTGTCTCAGGAGTGCTATACTTGAAAATGTAATGTTTGACTGCGGAATTCCTCTAAATTGATCGAGTTGTCAATTTTGCTGGTTTTAAAAACATTTTTTTTTCTCATCTTAGTTTCCAGTGTGTCTACTAACTGAAGATAGCACTTGGCACTTCTGCAATTAATTTAAGTTAATAATAAATTAAAACATGATACTTTGCAATAAATTGCAACATAATACAGGAAGGCAAAAATTAACCAGACACATGGCTAGCTCCAACACTCCTGCTTCCCTGTTTTTCATGAGCACAGAGATGTGTTGGCGCAAATGATCACTACCACAACACAGATCAGTATTTATCAAGAGACAGTATGGCTTTTACATGTAGTTTAGTGGCATAACGTAGATTTCTTTATCTCTTGTTTCAGAAACAGCCTGGACTGTCTGCAGTTTTCCCCTATGTCTATTAGATTTGCATGACTAAAACGTAGGTTTAGCTGTGCTCGCACAGAACCACAGGAGCAAATCATTAGCCAAAGAATTTGGCGTGTGCACTGCACACAGTAGTGTGGGCTGGTAGCAGCATTGTTGGACTTCCTAGCACTTCAAGGATGCAGTAGCAGCTCTCTGTGTATCTCAGTCCCAGAGGGAATGGAAGATTCATAAAGTGCCTTTTCTTCATCATTCTTTTTTCTCCATGCTTTTTTCTTTCCCCTAGAGGTCTATGGAGTTGCTTCTAAGCAATGCTGGCATGTCAATGCAAACTGATAGTTCTCCTTGAAGGAGCCAGCCACCAGCACTGCCACCAGCAGTTTGCTCACCCCGCAGAGCCAGGAGGAGCTCTGCACAGGCTCCTTTCTGTGAAGCAGCTGGGATTTTGCACACAGTCCCACACTGCAGAGTAATAGGAATGCATTTTGTTACTGTAGCACACAACTGATGAGGTTTGGACATGAGAAATAAGTTATTTCAGTCGCTGAAAGAGCAAATAGGCAGTAGGAGACAAAGGATGAAGATGAATGATTTAAAAGATTTATGAAGTGACCTTCTTCTTACACCCTTCATCTCTTTCCTCGCTTCCTTTTTCCTTACAAGTCTCCACATCCTATTTAGGATAGAAGTAGGCTTCGAATGCAAACTTCAGCAGCGGAAGGAAGCAAATAGCTTTCCTCAGGGCACTGGTTCATGACCTCGGAGCCACCTGTCCAGGTCTTCTTCCCCAGCAGCTTCCTGCACTGAGCAGGGCTCTCTGCTTTGCCAGCTGGTGATAAGCATGGGTCTGTGTGGGAAGCATCATTCTCTGCCCAGCTGTGAGAGGTGCAGGTGTGCACAGCCCTGTTCCAGCTCAGCACCTGCCTTCACAAGAGAGACAGAGACGCATCTGCTTTGTTTTCTGCCTTTTTAGCATCCTCTCTAATGTCTGTTCACCCTTTCCCCAATAATAGTGCCCTTTTCTGAGCACTAGTTGTTAAAATTAGGCTTGTTTCTCAATTGCTGTTTTTATGGCTTTGTAAAAGATTTATCCTAGGTTCAGATATTGTGTAAAATCCCACTTCAGTTGTGGTTTATATCATCACCATTTCTGCTGCAATATTTCAGGTCAGGTCTCAATCTTCTGTCTTTAACAAGTCTCCACTCTTTCTATATTGCATTAGACATTTATTGCAGGTGTTCTTTTTCTTAAGGCAGTGTATTGTGACACAATACCAAAGAGGAAAACCTTTGTTGAAGTCCGGTTGGTAATGCACAGCTATCACCCTTTGAAGAGATTTAACTGAAAATAAGTCCTTTTCACTCCAGCTGTACTGACCTCCATCTTCTGTAAATCATAACGAGGGACATTTCATGCTACAGAAGCTAAGCATTATTTTAAAAGGAGTTATGTGCAATATCCATTTCACAGTGGTAGAGAACAGAAGATGACCTGGGGCCAGATTCTCTGTTCAGATGCTGCTGCAAGTTTGCAAATGGTTTTATCAAAGTCAGTGACCTTGCCACACGCAGGAAAAAAAAACGAAAGTAATCAAAGCAGACACTGGTAGCCCTTCTTTCCAATAGTGGAACAGTTTCTGAATTTCCTAGACCAAGCTGTTGTTCAGCTAAATTGAAAGAATAGTATTGTATCATAAAGTAACAGAGTTGTGTCAAGAGCCCGAGTTGGATCTCATTGGCCCTGCTTTTATCAAACTTTAAAGTCAATGTAATTCTAGCTACTTTTGACTATCACTGGCATTCTGAAATCAGAATAAGGCATTTTCATAATTGTGTTATAGGAGATCAGCAACTGAAAATTCTCACAATGAACTTACACATTATATAATGTGATTAGATGCTAATGCTGATTTGTGGTTTTTTTTGAAGTTCACCTTTCTGAAGACACTTACATGAACAGTAATATTTATGGGAAAAAAACACCAAACAAAATTGTGTTAGATTCTGAAATAAAATTGGTAGCCTAATGGGTTTAATATCCACTTTTTTTTTTTATTCTGTTCTGTTCCATTTACAGAAATGAGATATTGACCAATAGTGTGACTGCATGGTAATATATGGAATGACTCTTGTCTTCCCTGTTAATAGCAGTTTGGGAAGCAGGTTATATTTTCTTACTCATTCTTCTTAACACTGATGATTAATTAATCATTTCTTCAATTTTACAAATAAAAGTATAAAAAAGCTCCAGTTCTAGTTACTAGTCACCATGGTCATTGAACTAAAACCTGAAAATCAATGTGCAAAAGCCGCTGCAGCATCCTGCTTACACCTGCTCTCAGCCTTTCCCAAAGAAGCAAGGTTTACCCTTCCCAGCAATTTCTTCCTAAAATATCCCTGAGCAAGCTGAGGTCACCCTAAACTCCCACTGTGGCAGAAGCCAGGTGCACTGTGTTTTTGTGGTGTTTAAGAAGCCCGAGTGGGAGTACAGAGCAAAACCAAATGTTTAGATGTGTAAGTGAGGAAGTACTGCATAGTCCGTAAGTAATATTGTGCATAACGTGTAAATACTGCATACTGCCCCGGATTGCTGGCGCTGGGACAGCTGTGAATCAGAGCATCCTGAAGCAGGGAAGAGCACAGTTACACGTGCAGAGGGTTCCTCCTGACCTACCATGACCCTGACCTACTGTATCTGCAGTTTCCTGGTGTTTTACTGCTTGTGTTACAGGCACAGCCCAGCTTTGATGCCTCAGCCCTGCTAGGTTTCACAGCTGGCCACAGTGTGAAAGCTGTGTGAAGCTCCCTGACAGAGCCACCACAGGTCCCTGTGGCAGCACTGCCCTCTCTTCCAGGACCTTGCTTTTGAAATTAAGGCAGTTCTGCCTGCCCAGCCATGTGCTGCATGAATCTGTCACCTGCCTCACAGAGGCTAGGCGCCTCTCTAAGAAAGTGCAGCCCACAGGAACACAAAGTATCTCAGCTGGAACATGCCTTTTTTTTTTTTGCAGTCATTCTCCTGGTTCCTGAGTTTCACATCAAGGTTGGACTCAAAATACATGAACTGGTTTTATTTGGATGATGCTAAACAAAATGTGCCCTGCAGTGGTGTGAGTTCAGTCTGGTGACCAAGTTAGAGGGAGTCCATTGTAAATCCCTGAAATGTATGCAAGGCATGCCAGCTCCTTAGCACCAACACTTGCTACACAGTCTTATCCCACCAGCTTCCTTATTTGCTAATGTAGATGTTAGACAATGCCACTTTGCCTTCCCTCTGGACTGTGATTGAACTTGGCCTTTTGGTCTGAATTGACAGGTGCACAAGAAAGTACCTGGGTTTTTTAAGTGCCCCCAGACATAATGAACTTCTGTAGCAAATGATTTTTGGAACACTCTGCCATCTGACAAAATCTCAGGCCTGTTTTGGCTTCTGGGTAATATCTACTCTTACATTAGTGGAATGTTGAGGTCTCATCTCAAAACTTTAGCCGCTCTTAACCAGTTAAAGCACAGAGAAGGAAAGTGAGAGACTTCACATTCCAGACTGAATAGCTGTCAAGCTCCTTCCCTGTTACAGGGACACTTGAGTTCATTGCTTCAATGTCTCTCAGGGCAGAAATGCAGTGAAGCAAAAGGGGGTGGTTCAGGTAGCAAGAATTCATATCCTCTTCTGTAGATCATAATCTGCATCTTTGAGTATTTGAGAAAGAAAGGTGACTGCATGTGTATTTTGGATTTTCAAAACTATGACATATTCACAGAAGGCTATTTCACTAAGCAGGCACTTTTTCCCTGGACTATAACCAATTCCCGGCTTTCAAAGTCTGTGTGATCAGTTGCTGTAACACTTTCCAAATCCAAAATCAGAATTGTACCCAATCTTGGTCGAAAATAGAAGCCATTACTTCTCTTTTCTGGCTACATAATCAACATTTTTAGGGTGAAATTCATCTCAGTTAACATTAGGGATATAAAATGTAGGTGTTTGCATCAGAGCTAATCCCCATCAACTCTTTCTAGTCAATGCAGAAAAATACACACTTTCAGGGCACAAGCTGTCTAATTAGTTTTACACATGTGCTTTAGAATAAGCTGAATCATTTCCTCAAAGTGCCTACTCTTTCCACTGACTATAAGGGAAGTTAAGACAACTCTTTGATACATAACCGTGTACTTGTGTTGCTCACCCAAAGAAGAGTTTTGAGAGAATGCAAGGAAAACATGAAATTTCAGGTTTTTCAAAAATGTTATGTATTATTCACATCAAATCTAAGAATTCTGCAGTAGTATCTACATGCATTTCCTGGGAACAAGCACAGAAATAAATCTCAAGAAGAGATTTGCCCAAGATGAGGGTGAATACATTAAGAAGAGATCCGAGGAGAAAGAATTAGGAGATATTGGAACTAGACGATCTATAAGGTCTTTTCCAATTCAAACCATTATATGATTCTATGATTTTATATTATGTCAGTCCACTTAATAACTTTCAGGTTGTGATGTGGTATTTATTTAAAAATGTAATTTTTTTTACCCTATATCAGTTTCCCTGTAACGAGGAGGCAAATATTATATTACTGTGCATTGCTGAATGAGTACAGACGTATAAGCTTTATTTGAATCAGGGATCATAATCCTTATTGGGATCAGAGATCATAATTCTTTTGAAGCCAGTTTCAAGCCAGGACTTGAAACTTTTTATTGTATGGAAAAATTAATTGAGAGTATCCTCCTCCCACGTGTTGAGCTTGCAGTAGGGGAAGTTGTGTCTTCTCCGTCTCTACCATCCCCAATAAAATGGCAGCAATGGTAATAAATCACTGATCTGGCAGTTTTATTAAGTCTAAAATTCATTTATTTGAAGGGTAACAATCTGATCATGGCTTGGGTGTGTAGCGTTTTTTTGGACTTTTTAGCTTTATGTTTTGGTTTTTAAATACAAGCACTTTAGCTGTAGACTGTTGTCCTGGTTTAGGGCAAATTTAGGGAGGAAATCTCCAAAGGGGTCCCTCTAGAAAGCAAATTCAAGCAGCCCCTCCACCACCTGTTTGGGAGACATAAACCTCTTTTGAGAGAAATGGGAAAAAAACCCCATTTATTTAACAAGCAAAGTATTCACAAACATGAGAAAATGAATAATTTTAAACAATGGAACCTCTCACTGTTCTGAAGAGATGGCAAATTCAGAGTCCTTTTTATAGGCTGCAGCTCAGCTCGCTCAGTCTCTTATCTGAGACGCCACTTTCATTCATAAATTCTGCACTTATTTTAAACAAAAAAGTAAATCAGTGGGTAGGCTTTCTAGCTAGTGTGACATCTCTTCCTTTTGAATTTATATCCCATAGATAATTGCTCTATTTGGTAAAATAGTATATACTACAGTAACATTTTCAATACAGAAGGCACTCAGATTACCAGTTCATTACTTTACTCACTGTAATTTTAACTTTTTCCCATTATTAAGCCCCTGGAAAGTTATAGCTACATTATTGCAAAAAGACTCCGAGCCTTATACTACCACTACTATATATTTCAGTTTATATCTAGCTTTCTATGAAACCACCTTTATAGAGAAAACGGTATGACATTGTTTTTCCTTTTTTGTCTTATTTCTCTCCCACAGATTGTGAGCGTGGGAAAGCATGTTAAAGGATACCATTATATTGTTGCCAACCTGGTAAGATACTTTTCTAGAATTATACCCCTACTCGGTAAGTGAAACACTCAGTTTTACTTTGAAGTCATAGCAGTTCACACATCATTTCCCATTTGTCTCTAATATATGCTTGTACATAATACATTCTTTATGATGTGTAAAAGAACTTGAGTTTCTTATTGCAGCTATCTAGATATGAAGGGCATAGTAATATAGTAAGTAATACTCCTAAATTTTATCAAAATCAAGGTAGTAGAAAGAACTGATACATGTATCTTGAAGCTGAATTAAAATTTACAGAACTATAATGATTTTTGACTCATCTTTTTATTAGTAGTAACATAAGAATTCTAGAGGTAAGTTTTATACATTTGCCAGGGAACATGTATTTTCCAGTAGGATCAGCTATTTCCAGTCAAATTACTACTTCAGTATTTTTACTTAAAGGCTAAACTGGACATTCACACAGCTAATGTTCAGAAGAGGGCAAAGAAAGAGCAAATACAGTATTTTGTTATTTAAATGACTCATTCTTTAAACCAAAATACCTGCCTGGCAAAGCACAGTGAATGTAGGACAGAGTCTAATGCATGCTTTAAACTGTTTGCTTTCTACTCACCCTCAAGGAATTTTAGTTGACGTGAAATATTTTATTGTGCTTTGCTGCACTTGAACCTTCACTTAGTACCACTTCAGATTATATTTAAAGCCTCAGGTGTTTCAAATGAGACGTCTGTACTCTTAGGTCTTATAAATTAGATTTTTCAGCACTGCACTTTTGTAGTTCCCCAAGTAATTTTTCTCATGTAAAATAGCTGCTGTAAATAAGGAACTGGATGTTGCAGTAATCTGCTAGTGAGGTATGAAGTGGAGACAGGAACATCTGACCTACTTCAGCAGGGGCACACTTTGTTATCTACTGTCTGTTCATTTATGTGGGTAATATAATGTCCTGATGCGCCACCTTTTATAGCTACTGTCAGTAACCCTTAGGACATGAATCAAATCTCTGTCCTTAACAAGCGCTTTCCCCCGGGATATTGGGCCCTTACCCCAGTACCCCACAATTTTTTTTCTTAAATATTTCTAGATTTGTGTTTCCACTGGTAAATATCAATCAGAGGAACTTAAGAAAATTAAAATAAGGTGCCTCTGAGCTAACCTTAGACATAGCTGCTAGGAAAGGAGAAAGATTTATGCTTGCTTCTTAGTGCTTTAGCAGTTTGTGTTATGCAGTTTATTGAAGTTCAGTTCTGCCTCTAAAGGCAAATTCTAGTAAAGAATTGTGCTAAACAGATTAGCCAGAGAAACCAATAGGTCAGGAGATGTATGTGCTTTATCTTCTCTTTCAGTGTTGGGATTCACTCTAGGTTTTCAATATGTAACAGATCTTAAGAGCTATCACAATCCTATTTAGAAGAAGTGTTATTTTGATGTTGTTTTCCTTGCACTAACAATGAGATCCTCATGTGCTGTCTCTCCCTCCTAATGTCTAATATATTATCTCATTTTCAGTCTAAACAATAATACTGGAATAAATGTATTTACAGAATAGGGTTGTTCATTTTTTAACATTAAAAAAAAAAGGGATGCATTTTTTAAAGCATTAGTAGAGTGCTTATTCCAGTCTGACAACTTTAATGGAAATTGGATTAAGCCTTTAATATTCTGCAGACATTTTTCAGTTGATTTGCCAAAGGCACTTCTTCAAAAACTGTCTGCCATTCCCAACAATGTGTTGCTTAGCTGTCAAGACCACCCTAGCAATAATGTGGCAAATCTATTTCTTGGCTTTTTTTCTTTATTACACAAATGGAAGTTATGAATGAATGTTCAACATTATTTCCTGGTTTAAAATTTTGCCTTCTAATGGAATCCTGCTGTTGTGCATTCTTTATTCTGCCATGCTGACCTAGAACAGATCGGACCCACAGTGGTGTAGGAGGGAAAACAAAATCTTAAATTGATTTTCTAGGGATTCAAAGATATTTCTCTGGAGAGATTTATGCATGGGGGAGCCAATGTGACTGGATTTCAGCTAGTGGATTTCAGTACCCCCATGGTAGCTAAGCTGATGCAGCGCTGGAAGAAACTGGACCAGAGAGAATACCCAGGATCTGAGACCCCACCAAAGGTACTCCCCGATCTGAAGCACTACCAAAGATATCACTCCAGTGTTCTAATTTCTGATTAACATTGTTGAATGCATGAATGAAGACTTTAATATTTAGGCAGAGGAGAAGGCAGTTGATCTTACTATTACTGGCCACTAATCATGCCTATCCTTACATTCATATGGTGGAAATGAAAACTGCAACACATTTTGCTGATGTACTTAAATGTCTGTTGTCACTTATTCTCCAACTTCACCCCATTACCGACAGCAGATAAAGGTCAAATGCTTAACTGACAACTTAATTTCAATAAAATTTACATTAATTAGTTTAATTATCTAGGTTTCTTTGGAGTGCAGATCTTTCCTGACAGATGAATTCTTCTGGATGAGATATTACTTTAACTGTAAATTTGCTACCTTTAAATTTTCATATGGGGTTTCCTCTGGAAATTTTCCACCTCAAAACTTCATGTAGAAATCACATTCAGGCGTGATTTTAAAGTTAAATCTCATCCCAGAGTTCCTCTATCCTAATCCTTCAAAGATTGATAAAAATTATTTCTTTGACATATAATTTTCCTGGCAGGCAAATCACAGCACTGCTGAAAATATGACTCCAAAGTAGTAGTTCTGTTATTACATGCACTAATGCATACCAGATGTGCTTGAAAATGGGCCCCTTTGTGCTGGGCACTATGCAAAGATAAGCAACAGCCCTCCCTTGGCTGAGACATTGGTAGCTTGGTAAAGTCTAGAGAGAGCATCAACACGAGTATTTCAAGACATAGCTACAGATCAGTGACAATCCAAAAATCTATGTTAAAAACAAACCAAAAAACAAAAAGAAACAAACTAAAACCAAGGGCTTGGAATGCAGACATCCCCAGCTACCGGTGACAGAAAAAAATTCTACCTATAGGACGCCTTGTGACAAAAAGAGGATTCTTCTGTCTGCTTCTGAGAAATCAGCGTGATTAATTGGAATCACACATAATTCATCTCGGGATAACCAAAATTTGAGGCTATAAAGATACATCATGTCTCAAAGACCTTATAATCTGCAAGACAAAGGAAAGGAAGGAAATTAGATTTGAATAATGGAATTTGAATTTTGGAAGTTAGCATGCATATCGGTAGCAGCCCTGGGCATGTGAACAACTTTTCCTGATGCATTGTTTTTATCAAAGGACCATACTGATAAAGCCCCCCTTTGTTTATGTGGATCCAGGCTAACATCTGCCAAGACTTGTTCTAAACTTTTTGTTTGGCATGTTATCAACCTAGAGCAGTTGTTGTAGTTAGTGTAGAAACACAGATTGCTCAGGGTGCCTATCAGGCAGAGATCCAACACAGGTTTTCCAATAGGAAGAATCTACTCTTGATCATTCCTAACCGTTCCAGTTGCCTGGATGTCTGCTCATTAGCTGTGCATTTTTTCAGGTTTTTTTTTTTTTTCTCAGTGAGTTACTGTTTCCTTCTTTTCTTTTGAGTTAGTTGGGTGGATGGGGTTATTCCCTATTGTACAAGTCAAGAGGAAAAAAAAAAAAAAAAGGAAAAATACTTGAATATTTCAAGTTTAATTTGTTTTCTTTTTAATTAATTCTTAAGATGCAGATTTTTCTACCCTTAGGAAATACAATTTTAAAGCTGTACCTACTGAAATGTCCTACATTTGTCCCTTAGATAAAATTGCTTTTGATTTTGAGGAGAGCTGTTTTCTAAACGAAGGTGCAGAAATGGCTGCATATTCAATCAAACTAGAATTATCTTGAAACAGCAGATTTTTTTTGTCAACTCTGAAGGGCTGTGTTTATCCATCTATTTAGTATACATCTGCATTGACATATGATGGAGTACTTGTCATGGCTGAAACTTTCCGTAATCTTAGAAGACAGAAAATTGATATTTCAAGGAGAGGAAATGCTGGTGATTGTCTTGCCAATCCTGCAGCCCCGTGGGGTCAAGGAATTGATATGGAGAGAACATTAAAACAGGTAAGGGGAGGCTTTTTTCTAGGGATCTTTTAGAATTTTGGATACCAGTTGCATGCTAAATGACTTGCAAAACAGTATGCACAAGGGTAGTAACAGGAGAGGGAAAACTATTTTTTACTTGGAAGTTGCAAGCAGCTTGGACTGTTCAGGTTGTTCTGATTTGTAACTTGGAATGAAGGCAGAGAGGAACTACTGCTATTTGAAGGTACTGTTAGATCTTTTGAGATAGTTGGAACTTCCTCCACTGTACTGCTGAGTTCATTTGTTACTATTGCAAATATCCTGGCTGTACAGATATTGTCATTTAAGAAAAAAGGTATAACCACATAATATAACCTTTCAAATATGTTTCTGTCATCTTCAATAAAAGTAGACTTCTCCCAGGGAAATCACGTAGGTAGTTTCAGGGTTTTTTCTTTAAAAAGAAATAACCCAGAGCTATGGGTTATTTCAGGATTTTGAATTCCTGATTAATATGGATGCCTAGAAAGTTCCAGATCTCTGTCAAGATGATTTAGCCTTTCCTTTGAATGGGACAGTAACAAAAATAAAAATCCTGCAGTAGAATTTAAATCATTGCAAATGAGGAGACTCCACTCAGGAGAAACTGCTGAGGAGAAGTGACTGCTGACAGAGCTGGCAGCTCCATGCCTGGAAGCTAAGGTTTCAGTCCTGGAGAAAAATCACCAGATAGAAATGGACAGAGGGAAAGAGTAAGTGATTTCAAGCCACATCCTGACTCTTAGGGAGAGAAATAAAGCATTTTGTATGCTTCACATATTCTGTGCAGATGCACAGATCTGTAACAATTGAGAGAAACATTAAGTCAGGCTTCTGTGTTCAGGCAGACAGCATGAGACTTCAAATTCTGCCAAGGAGGTTTTCGTGGCCAGATCCTGGTAAAATCAAAGCCATCAGCAACATGGCCACGACTTCTTTGGGACAAGGACCACACCCTGGGTATCCTTCAGTGTCACAATAAAGTACTGAAAGAAAGAAAAAGTGTTCTGGTTTCAGCTGAGGCACTGGTGGTGAGAAACTGCCACAGCCAATTGTAAGGCTTCACATCTGGCCTTCTTTATTCTAATGCTTTGAAAACACCCTTTTCAAGCTCTATCCTTATCAGCCCTATATCATCTTCCCTGATAGTAAGCTGCTTTGCTGGGGCTAAGGTTGTTGTCAAGTGGGAGTGGGAGCTAAAAAGACACGTGAGCTCAGGCCAGACTTCCTTTAGGTTCTTTCATATGAACCCAGGAGTGATGAGAATAGTAAAAAATTTATTTCTCTTTAAAACCTGCACCTGGAAGGTGTTGATCTGCACAGCACGAAAGAAGGGAAGGTCCACTTTGTGTCTTTGTTAGCAGTTAGATACTGACACATCTAAGCCTGTTTTTGAGCATGGTTCTACAGGAAAAAAGAATATAAAGAAAGCAGCCCACTTTATTTCTTTGAACTGTTCTACAGTAGGGTTCTTATGGCAACCTAAGGATATAGCCAGGAAAACTTGTACTGCTCTGTGACATTTGAAGTAAAAAGCATAAGACTGGATCTTCACAGTGGTTTTTCTTCCATTTGTAGGTTCGAATACAAGGCTTGACCGGAAATGTTCAGTTCGACCACTACGGTCGCAGGGTCAACTACACCATGGATGTCTTTGAGCTGAAAAATACTGGCCCTCGGAAGGTATGTGCTGACATTGCTCTCCTCATACCATATAAATGAGTTGTCTATGATGAAATGGTTATGCAAACTTATATTAAAGTGGACTCTGCAGTTGGAAAAGGCATAATACACTGAGTGCATGGATATTTCTGGTGAAAGGAGTTTTTAGCTGCATTTTCTACTAGATGCTATGATTCAGTGCCTCAAATTGGGGGACACAAAAACAAGTGTGCATCTTGGAGTGGTGGGATGTCAGTCAGTCAAGCATACTAATGAACACCAGCTGGATGACATGTTGCTAGGCTGCTGGGTGATGGAAAATGGTCAGAATCCTGAATAGTAGATGTTTCTTGTATCTTATCCCAAGATTTCTGTCTTGAAAATTACTTGCATTTTTAAGCAAGTTGATTTGTACATTGTGTGCAAACATGAGCCATAGGCTGTAACTAACACTGGACTTTCAAGGGTGAAAGAACAGAAGAGGAGAGAGGAGGAAGAGAGAATGACCTGAATACTTGCATTTTCTGAAATTTATTGCAGTATCTAGTCCTGTGTGCTTGATTGGCTTGGTTGCTTGCAAGCAAATGCACATTAATACGTGTCTAAGCAGATCCTTCATGACTGAATGCTCATTATCACTCAGCCCAATCACTTTGAAAATATAAGCTTGGGTACTTTGTTGCTCCTTTCTCTTCTATGCTGAAATTTTTCCATTTATCGTAGTATAAAACAAATAAAAATGTACTCAAGCTCAAGGATTTTCTTCTTTTTTTTTTTTTTTGAGTCATTGTGACCTAATTTGCTTGTGAGGTCATCAGAACAAGAAAAGGGGGCAGGTGATGGTGTGTAGGGTACTCATGGCTGCTTGAGTAGGGCCAAAGCAATCAAAATTGAGTTAAGTAGTCCTCTGCTGTTGGCCAGAGGTGACAAGTGCAGTAAATACTACCAGGTGAACTGTGTGACCCTGGAGACAGTTGCCTGCCACAGATCTGAGGAGGCAGACTGTTAAACAGCAGACTAAACAGCAGAATTACACATTTGGATGAAAAACTTGCCTCTATATCACAGTATAGAGCTGCAGACCAAAGCAAAGCATGTGCCTGCATATAAGGCCTGTTGGTGCATTTCTCTTTTGAAAGTGTGACAGATGGCTGAAGAATAAATTGGGAAAGGTGAATTTGTCTTTCCTCTCTTGTGAAGTCTGCTGTCTTGTGCCAGAAGATGTGTCTGATCTTTCTGCCAGCCCTGCCTCCTTCCAGTCTCCATGCCACACCATTGCCAGCCAGGAGGATATATGGGTGGCTGGGGTACACTGAGGAAACAGTGAATTATGCCCTTCCCATCCCCTATTCCCTCTTGTACAAGAGGGAAGACAAGGTGCAAGTAGATGTGTTTAATTAGGTCACAACTTCAGTAACTCATTAGGGAATTTGCGTGTGGAACTTTTTAGAAGTTCCTCTGGAACTTTTCAAAAGAGTTGATGTTTCAACCTTTGTCACCTGTTAGGGGAGAGGTGTCGATCTGGCACCGCTGCAGGGATGTCCCCATCCTCTCTTCTTGCCTGCAGTTTAAGGGGAGGGTGATTGCAAACAGAGGAGCTATGTCTGAGCTGTGCTAGAGGCCCAAGGTGCTTTTTTTACCTTTCAGTCATGCCTGTTTGCCTGTCTTTGACATAACAAGTCATAACAGCTTTGACAGATCTGGCTACTCACAAGAATTTATTTCTCATGTATTAGATAGTGCTTTATATGTGATCATTGGACCAGTTCTGTAGTCCAGCCTGACAAATCCTATATAATATGTGAGAAATGACTGTACCTAATTGAACTAAGAGGCCTTCACTATTAATGTCTTCTTCTCATGTCCAACATAACGTGACTTATGAGTCACCCAGCTGCCTTTCCAGTCAGAGTAACGCATGGATCTAATCTTTAGAAAAGTGATTTTTGTTGCCCACAGCTTTAAATATGTGAAGAGACGATTAAAAAACGGCGCAGCTAGACAGAGGCAGACTTCCACATGGTTTAGTAAAGCAGGAAATATTAGCCTATGCTCACATTAGTTTCATTTATGCAGCACTTCTTTGGTTCTTCTCTGCAAAGCAGTAACAAAACCTACTGGTGAGGGGAAATGGTAGGAGGACAAGGATCACAGAGATGTAATGGAATGGCTCCTGTGACTGGAGGGTTGTGATCAAGTGATACAGGCTTTGCCCTGGTGCCCAGGGACTGGACCAGAGCCAATGAGCACAAAATGAAACACAGGAGGTTCCTTCTGACCATTAGGAAATACTTTTCCTTACTCTGAGAGTGACCAAGCATTGCCACAGGTTGTGCAGGGAGATTGTGAAGTCTTTATCCTTGGAGACATTCAGAGGCCATCCAGACACAGTCCTGGGCAACTGGCTTTAGGCTGAACAAGGGGTTTGACACATGACTTCCAGAGGTCTCTTCCCAGCTCAATAATTCTGTAATTGTGTCATTCACCATGCATCCTATCACCAGAATGAAAAAAAAATGGAAAAGAAAAAGTAGAAAAGTATATACATTACATTGCATGCATTACACAGTGGAAGATTTGGATTCTGAATTCCAAATTGGCAACATGAAAATTAGTTATCACAATGTTTCTGTATTTGCTTGCCCTCGGTGGCTTGTGGGCTCCAACAGGATCACTTCAGTGGTCACTACAAGGTGTGCAGGCCTTCAGAAAGAACACTGTTCATTCAAATCCAAACTGTTATGGCAAATTTACTTTGAGGCAAATATTTTTGCAGTATTTTTTCCCTAAAAGATAAATTCAGCCTCTGTATAAGTGGATGCAACTGCTATGAAGTTCAATTGCAACCCAAATAGAATTGGAGATACTTTTATAGCTAAATTCAATCCTACTCTTTGAGGATTTTTTTTCCTTGTGGAACTGAGGTATTTATGGGAAAGCCTACTGTTATTTAGTGCTCTCAAAGTGACTGTGTATCTCTATACTTTCATACAAGTGTCATAGCATATCTTTCATATTTATTCAGTAATCTAGTTCCAGAGTTACTTTAGTGCAGGTTAGCACCGAATACATACAAGCTCACACCAATGCACAAAAGCTAAAATTCCTTTAAATGGTGCCTGCCATTTCTCAAATAATGCCTTTATCTCTGTCTGAATTTTCATATGGTACTTACTTCTGTAGCACAGTGTATCATTCATTTTCTGCTTTCCTTCTGAACTTTATAGCAGTGAAGAATTGCACAATGAAAAATCATCATTCACTATCATTATAGTTCCCCAAACTGCCAGATTTTGGTGTACATATTTTGCCTTTAGCTGGTCACACTTTTTTGACAAGAACTCCACATTTTCAATAATCAGTTTTATCTGTGGCTGTATGGCTGTCTGCCTGAAAAAGAATATTTGTTAGAAGTGCATACTACCAGGAAGAAAACCTTCCTCCTCACTATATCAGCACTGCTGACACTTCTGTTAGCTGCAGACACCTAAATCAAGGCTCCAGTGCCATAAGAGCAATCTCAAAAAGAAAAGAAACATTTCAACTAAATATACCAGAACTTGTGTATGCACAGTTTGTGCATGTTTGCTTCACATTGAAGTTCTGCCCAGAGCCCACTTTCCATTAAAATTCCTGTTCCTTTTCTAGTAAGATAAACAAGGCATTCCTCTCTTCCAACTCTTGGTCTCCTGAACTCCTGATTAATCAAGGAAGGGAGCAAGGGGCAGTTGCTGCTGACTCGTCCCCAGGTGCTCCCAGAAACTGAGCTGTGCCTGGTTCAATTGCATCTCTTTGGTAGAAACCTTTTTACATCATGTGTCTGTTAAATCATGCTTGGAAGAAAGATCAGCCTCCCAGTTCATTAGGTTCTCAGCAAGCCGGGGAGCCCCTTGAGGTGGGATTTGAACACTGCTACTGACAGGTTTGTGTTCATGTTGTCCATTTGACGTGGAGCTGTCAGTGCTGGGTCAGAGGAAGAAGCCCCAGCAGCCTTGTCAGTGGATGCACAGACAGCCATGATCTATCTGTAGAAAAGAGAATGGGCAAGAAAAGGGAAAGGATAGGTTTGGGGGTTTTCTTCCATGGGATTACAAGGACAAATGCTTCAAATCTGAGTCTAGAGAAATTAATTGCCAGCAATGAACAAGGGCAGCTGTTTTACCTTAAAGCTGCTCAGGGAAGAGTTATGCAGCCTAAAAGCAGCCAAGGAGAGAAAAACCCGATTTGTTCCACCTCCCTATAGGCACTTCCCAGAGATATATTTAGGAAGAATTCAGTCTCACCGTGCTTTGCAGTCAGTGGGAAAAGTGAGCACCTTTCTAGGAGGGATGCTTCTCCAGCATGAGCTGAGTCACTGCCTGCTGGTACTGTCTGTCCTGTGAGTGTAAAAAAAAGCACAAATAACAGGTTTCTAATGTAGGTAATAAAAGGTCAGTGCTAGCAGTTAAGTGGAACAAGCCTGGTATAAATCCCGGAGCTGGGGTCTCCTGGGAAGCCCATGATGGAGCAAGGAATTGAGATCAGCCATGGGATTGCAAAGCTGTCATCTAGATGTCTTTCATTCCTCTGTCTAAAATCAAAACATCTGGAGGACTAACAAATGGAAATATTCTTGTGGGTACAAAAAATTCTTGTATCTCATTTATGCCCCAGGAAGGCTTCAAGGTAATGAAAATGGGATTTACCTTGTGTCTCTGGTTGAAGTAAGTAGCTCAGATCATTCAGGAGCAGTGAAGTGGAGGCGACCCCAGCTCTGTGTCTGTGCAGCAGGGGTGCAAGGGGGTACACCCAAAGTGATAGATGCATACTCCCATATCTAACCTGACAGCACTTCCTTTGGACAAAACCATCTTGGGATCACTCTTGTTCTTATAATAATTTATATTTGTAGTTATGCAGAATGTAGACCTTACTGCAAATGATATACATTTTGTTTTGCAGGTTGGTTACTGGAATGACATGGATAAATTAGTTTTGATTCAGCATGAACCTACACTTGGAAATGACACTGCAGCCATTGAGAATAGAACAGTAGTTGTCACTACAATTTTGGTAAGGTGTTTCTTTTTTTTAATGCTTATACTGGTGTGTGACACAATCTCATTTCTAGTTATGATCTAATTTAGTCTGCCAGTTCCTAGGTTGGTGGGAGGATGAGCCATGTATCTTAATTATACTGACTGTCATGTCTGCACAGACTTTTTTTGGTATGCATTTAATATAACGATTCACTTGAAATCAGGTTTTAAAAATTGAGTTGTGGTAACTTTTTCTTTAATTCAGTCTTTTCTATTTTTTGCTAAAATAAATCTCAGAGATATGAGTTCTTACAACCTCTAATTGATAAATCTTGACTCACAGAACAGTGGAAGAAAAGAAAAACCCAAAACCTCTAAATGACAGAATAGAACAGAGGGTATAAAATGAGATTACTGTAATGCCAGTGTCCCTTTTTCTTGGTAAATTATAAACTCAATAATTGACTTCAGCAAGAGCTAAAGCTCTAAGTAGTATGGTTCAGTCAGCCAGTCAAAACTGGATTATCTATTCTTAATTGTGAATGAAAACATGAATTTAGTAGATGCATTCTTAATGTTCATTCAGCATTGCAGTAAAATTTCCATTTTAATAAAATCTTTATAGATTTGGAATTTGATTTTCCAGGATTATTGTGTTTTTAAAGACTGGTTGCAAAGGAGAATGAGTTGCTTCATTCATTTACATTTTTAATTCACAATTTTTCAATACAATTGTTTCTTACAAATCTGTATTTTAAACGGAATATTTAACTTTTTTTTTCCTCTGAAGTCAGACATGCCCTTTAAAGCTGATGTTTATCAAAGCCAACTGGCGAAGGGTGACCTTTATGTGACCGCTTTTAAGATTTTACATCTCAGTTCACTGCCCTTTTCACCTGCCTCATTTAGACAAGACATGTTAACCCAATAAACTGTGTCTCAAATGGGAAGGAATATTCTGTAGGTGTTAAAAAAATAATTTTTCTAACTCAATACAGAGCTTAAAGTAATCCAAAGGAAAGCATCAAGACATTTTCTATCTAAAAATACAGTTAATTACCAGATTTTCAGCAGTGTGTATCAGCATTTATACATTAATTATGTTTTAACAAATCTCCCGTTGAAGGTTATCATTCCAGGATACAAAACAACCAAACTACTATACAGGAATTCAGAATTTAACTCCTAACCAAATTGTGTAACTTTTAATTTTATTTTTGCATGGGAAATTTTAAATATATGTATCTTTTTCCTAAAAAACAAAAAAAAAAAAAAAAAAGACTCGGTGATGGAAAAAAAATATACTTCAGTACAGTCCTCCTCTTTTCAGCCTCTGATGAAGAATCCTATTTTAAGAAATTGATCAAGGAAGAAAAGAGTCCCGAGATGCTGCGAACATTCCTAACTAAGGCTCAAGTATTAACCACCAGTCTAGTAACATTGAGCTAATTTTTCCATATGGATTACTGTTCCTCTGACTGGATGACCAGGCACTGAACCACCAAGAAAAGTTCTGTGACTAATCTGAAATGTCTAGAACAGATGATGTTAACCTTCAACTTTGCCAAGCTGAGAAGAGAACGATGTGAATTACAAGCTTTCAGTCGAAATTTTCCTCTCAAACCAATCCTGATACCTTTGACTGAAGCTCTCACACATGAATACTGTAATTTCCATAAATAGCTCCAAGCTTAGGAGAAGCGAGTAAAATATAATAATGAAAAGTAATAGAAAAGGTTTCTGTTCATCAGAAAGGAAAAAAAAAGGAAAACAAGAAAGCTTTTAAAATGTGTTATCTTGCCTGTCCTGTTTGCATTGAAGCATTTTGATGTGCATAATAAATGTTATCTTCAAAAGAACTTTTCCAGTCCCTGTATTGAAGGGACTGATGGGATCGTTTGCAAAACCAAAAAGCTGAATTAGTATTCCAAAGCATGCTCTGTGTTAATGCAGCATGTCATTTTTGGATAAATGCAATTAATTGAAAGCAGCACAGCTTCTTGACCAAAACTGTCCCCTTTCCATGTTTCAAAATCATAGTGCAAGAGAAATATATTGGAATTTGGTTTGAATAAGAATGTATGGTGAATTCTGCCTTATCATGCCCATCTCCCATCTACTCCTCTGGGAGCTGCACACATGATGCTGAAGGCAGAATAGAACCATGATTCTTAATATTGGCTTGCTAGGACAATGTATTTAGCATCTGCAAGCATATGATCACACACACAAAGAAAAGAAATATTTAACTAGAATAACTTTCAGACTCCTGTTATTTTCTCTTCTTTGTTATGTTGCAAATGCCACAGAGACTTTTTCACCTCTTCATTGCCCTCTTCATGTTGAAGGGAAGTTGAACCATTGTAGATGACACATTTAATTTTGGTTGCATGCATAGTTTCCAACATTAAACTGAAAAGCTTCTGCAAGCAGTGCTGTCACACTTTTCAGTCTTCAAAGACAGATGTCATGGCAGCATAGGAAAAGCTTACAGGTTTTCAGCATGGCTCGCTTTAATTTTTGCCTAAAGCCAAATAGCACAAATTGATTTGTCCTCTGTTTCTTCAGCTTTTATGTGTCTATGCTTACTTTGCTGTAGTGTGGCTGTATGCCTGTTGCATAGAAACTGCTTTATAATGAATCAGCTCTGCGCCCAAAGAACTTAGTACAGTGTTTTCTACTTGGCAAAATGTTTTCTTCATTTGTAACATAGTGAGAGCACGTAGAAGTTAGTTTACAAGTTTGGTTTAGACTCTCAGCCTATCCCCATTAGCTATGTGGTGCAATAGTGGCCCAGAGAGAGGAGGCAGCAGGGGGCAGCTGATGTTCTTTACCAACTGCCATTTATAGCTCCCATTCTGCACCTCATGTGATGCACAGCCTCCTGCACTCTGGAAAGGACAGATTTCCTACCTGTGCAGAGGGTGGGATGGTAACACCTCCAAATGCGCAGTAGGCTCGTTGCACGACTGGAGAAGGGATGCTCTTTGCAGCCCTGCTCTAACACTAAGGTAAAGCAAGGGACTTGTCTAGCTAGGGAGAATGATCATCTCTAATTCTGCAGGTTCAGAAATATGGTCCCAAATTGTTGAGGAAGAATCTAGGGAAGTAGGCTCAGAAGACTAATCCAAACTCTCCAATACATTTCCTGATAGAGCCAGCTCTGTACTTTGAGACTGCAAAGCTTAAAAATCACAAAATTCCTTTAAAACCAAAGCTTGATGGTGAGCTGCATCTGCATTGTGCTTACAGTTCAATATCTTGAGGTATCCTTGGTGTTGGCAGATTAAGCTTCAAGGGCAGGATCCAGTTCACAACCAAGTTACCTAGATGTGGATGGCTTTACAAAGGGTATTGATTCAGTTGCATTCAGTGACATTCAAGATGCTTTAGAATACACAGCTTGTCCCCCATTTCTTACACTGGCAGGATCACCCTTGCCTGTCTCATGCTGTATATGTGACCTCTTCTTCTGGATGTTTTAGCTGGTGTATGTACTTTTCCTGGCATGTGGGGTGAGTTTTGCCCCTAGATTTTGTAATTCCACAAAGATTTAGAAATTGATTCAGTGGCCTATAGGTGGATGCCTTATACTGAGAGTATCAGACCTATCTGTAACAGGCAAGCACAAAGCACCTGCAGAACAGCACCTTGGGGTCAAGCAGGTCACCTTAGGGCATCTAAGATGATCGGCAACTTTCATTAGGTGACTGAGAATCACCATCACTGTTTTGACTGATACTCGATAGAGTCTTACCTCAGAAATTCTAATTACAGGCATTTTTCACATAATAGAAAGATATTTTTTCATTAGAAACTTTATTAATTAAATTCTTCAATAGACTGTAGAAAAAAATGAAGTTTGCTGCATGAAAATAATAAAGACTTCAAACCGAATCCTGGACACTTTATTCAGAAGAAAAAAAAAAAAAAGAAAAAGAAAAAAAAGTCACCAAAAAAACCTTCCATTGACATTTACAGAAGTTTCTTTCAGAATAAAGTGTGATAATGTGTCCCACACCTGTTCTAAAAATTAGAAATTTCCTTGCACAGATATTTGTCACTTTTACAAATTATTTTTGCAATGGTGAATATTTTGAAATCCACTTTGGAATAGGAGAACCAAGTTTAAATCTGTTTGTTATTTGGGTTAGTTACTTTGTCCGACTTCCCTTATAGTATGAATCATCAGTTGTGAGCATTTAACTGTACACATGAATTTGTGGCAATGTGGTGGAATGATCTGTTTACATCTATAAAGGTAATTGTTGCAGACATCAACTTGTATTTGCAAATGTTAAGTATTGTTATGAAATTGTGAATTATATAAGTAAAGCTTGCACCATTTCAAATATCTGTTCCGTGCTAGTCATTGGTCATTTCAATGTGGACTTTTCCTTGATTCAGTACTCCACAGAATATTCTTAAGCAGTGAAATCTTGTAAATATTGCAATATTAAACCTCATTCATCAGTAAGTCAGAGGTGTATTTTATATCAGTAGGTTAAAAGCTCATAGTCCAAAAATCCAAAAATATGGTAAGCACAAAGATGGTGGGCAGAGATAATCTTTCTATTAGACAAGATGCTAAAACTGGAAACAATTAAAAATCAGGCCTATGTTTTCAGCTATTTCAGTTGATTTAATAGAAGATAATACCTCTCCACAGATGACTTGCAGCTCTTGCATTTTTAGCTTACCATGATTACACCAACTTTGAAAATGCTGTTGCAATGGATCATACAAAATAAAAAGGTCTTTTTCAGTGCCACAGATAGAAGAGAACACCACGATATGGCTAAGTACATGCTATTGATCAGTTCAGATATTTCATGACTTCACAGTGTGACCTTGAAAGTTCATCAGTGTAAGTTACTTGTTAGCAAAAGTTGACTTTCAGTGTCTTTTTATTATAACTGAACACCTCATCAGTTTGAGACATCCTCAAAGTCTGAAATGGACAGGATTTAAAACGAGGGCTGCTATTTGATTTAAAAAAAAAAAAAAAAAACAATCTTTATCAGATACTCACATGCAGTCCCTCTGGCATTCCCCCATTAAATTTTACCTTGAAAATAGATATCTGATTACTTGGCAGGTAAAGTAGGCGCAAGAATTAAAGAATAAAATAGGTTAGGAGGGAAAGCTCAACATAGTAAGCAAATGATAGTAGGTGTTGCTGTTATCTTTAATTGTGCCATTCCACACTGGCAGATCATACTCAGTTGTTGCTTCTTTGAAAGCAGTCACAGCAAGTCATGCTACCTTACCCTTTAAGCTAATTGCACTATGAAAAATGCTCCCTGCTGTATCTTGCTCTAAATCAGCGAGATCAGTGTAAGAAAGGGAGGTGGATGGGGAAGAGAACCAATGCAGTTCCTCCAGGTACCCAACAGATCCATGTCAGATCTTAGTGGTCACTCGACTGCATGGGATAGTCTCTGCTTGTACCTACCAAGGACAGTATTGGGCCACTCCACTTCCCTTCTCAGTGTTCCCTCACAGAGCTCCTGGCTAGGAGGGTTGAAGTGCACTTAACTTTTAACAGAAAAATTGAGGTATCTGTCACTTGGCTTTGCTGTGCAGAAACAGTTAAAATGCTTTTCTTGCAGCAGTCCTGCCAGTGGTGAGGTGCAGGCAGAAGCACAGTGTCTTGGAGGTTTGGAGGAAGGAGAAAGCTGATCTGTGTGTGCCTGTTTTCTTTGAGTCCATCACCAGAATTATCTCCTGGTGTGACTCTCTTGCATGCCTTTGGCTGGGGATTTATGGCTGAATCAGAAGAGCTGGAAACCACTGACTGGTGCTTGGAAAGCAAAATTGCTTTTGAGGTGCAGCAAGCAATGTAACTGAAGCTTGTAAGGAGAATTCACAAACATAGGACAGTGGACAGACTTTGTTGCCCTTCTAGCAAGCAGCTGGCTAAATCACAGACAGGACAGTGTCTTTTTCACCTCTGTTTGTTTTAAACCTTTTTTTGTGCAATAACATATGTGGAGAGACACAGATTTTGGCTCTTCCTCTCATGTGAACAAAAAGTCTTTGTGAGGGAAGAACATTTTATACACATGGCCAAAATGCTTCCAAAAATCAAGAACTTCTGCAGAGGTCAGGATCTCCCTGCTTTTCTCCCTCTCTCCCTCTAGAAGACCAGTGGTTGAGATCCAAGGTGATTTAAGTAGGGATAGGAATGCAAGAAAAAGTGCAGGCTGCTGGTAATACTCAGCAGTTTTCCTTTGAAGATGGAAACTCTATACAGGCAGAGGCACTCACTGCACTGCACTTATGTAATACCACCTATCCTCCCTTGTTAGACACCTAATAGAGGTTACAAAATTGGTGTTGCTTACAGATGATGTTCTTGTAGTTTCAGTGAAGCAGGCATTGCTGCACATGTTTAAATTTCTTTTTATTCTTGTGCTAATTATATCTGTAGGAAAGATGGGAATGGGGCAGAATACTAGCAAGATTAGTGTCAAAAGACCCACATTTTCCAGGGATAGCACAGAGAAAACTTAAGTTGCCAGTATTTTGCGATGTAAATTCAAACAAAGGGTGACCTAAATTACCCTCTGTATTAGACAAATATTTCATCTGGAACTGGCTCTGAATATGAATTATGTGAAGTAATTTAAAATGCCATCAGAAAGTATAGTTTTACTTAATAATGTCTAAAGTCTGAATTCACATAGAGCTAAAAAGAAAAATTACCTTGATTTCCCAGTTGCATAATGTTCACTGTTGTGATAGTATGGTTTATACAGGGAATGCAAGATCCACTCCTCAAGACAGGTTTTACTCGTTCTCAGTGGCACTCACTGTCCCAAAATATTTGGTACTTCTTTTCCATACATATAAAGTCACTGTCAATGTAATACCATTCTTGTCCATGCATATCACTGAAGTTCATCCTAAAAAACCTTGCAGAATCTGCACTGTTTATTTTAAAGGAAAGATGCATATATCCTTGGGAGTGTGTTTCTGTGTTCTCACTAAAATGTATGTAGCCTCTTAGGAACTATACATTCTAAACCTCAAGAAATGAAGCCACTGGGGCTCTGCACCTGAAGTTACATAGGCAGTAACCCCACTAGGCTAGAGGATATGGTTACTCACTGAAGTCAGAAGTCAACATTTTACCTTCATGATCTCACAGCCCTTTTCGCTGTATAAGCCCAACCTCTATTCATGCTTTAAATTTACCATATACTGCACTAAGGTCTGTCATTTAAAACAAAGCAAGGTCGATAATTCTTGTGAAATGTATAACCCAAATTAGTGTGAAGAGTTTATCTTGCCCAAAGGATTTCTGTTCATACATTTTAATTTAAACCTGCTAATACTGTCCATGAACTTTTTATAAATTGTGTGTTGTTCAGTCAGCTCATGACATGTTTGGTTTTTTTCAGACTATATTCGGTACACTTCTCCTTTACAGTTCTACTTCTTTCATTATAGGAAGCCCCATATGTTATGTTCAAGAAAAACCATGATACGTTTGAAGGGAATGACAAGTTTGAAGGATACTGTGTAGATCTGGCATCAGAAATTGCAAAACATATTGGTATCAAGTACAAAATTGCCATTGTTCCTGATGGAAAATATGGAGCAAGGGATCCAGAGACAAAAATCTGGAATGGGATGGTGGGAGAACTTGTTTATGGGGTAAGCATACCAATTTTTGAAGCAGGATTTAATTTATCATAATATAAGTCATAAAATAGGAAGTATATGTGCATTCTATTTAATCTTGGGGTCACAGAAAAGAAATAGAATCTTGTTTCAGGTCTGTGAGTTTTCACTTATTTTCAAGATAAAATTTAATAATTTCATGCAAGTTCTACGATTTATTCAATTAGTACCTTGAAACATTAGAACATCCATAGTTTGTATATCCCTTAGAAATTCATTAATGTTAGAGACCATCTGTTCTTGACACACTGTAAAATTTGGTTGGGAAGAATATAATTCATTAATTCATTTTCATGGAATGGTGGACAGATCTTTTTAAAAAGATGGGATTCTTGGTCTAGTTTGAGAAATGAAAAATCCACCATCATATATATTAAACATAGGTAATAAACCACTACAGGCTAGTACATAATTAGGCAATTCACAATGAAAACAGACTTTTAAGATGACCATTAATTATAAAATTTAAGATCAAACCTGGTAGGTTTAACAACTGAGAACATTATGTTATAGAGTGCTCTGGAGAAGGATTCTTCAGAATAGTAGTTAGCAATTCTGTTGACACATAAAGTTCCAATATATAAAAGAAAATAGCTCCAACAGACCTAAATAAATATTTTCAGTATCTGGTGTTACCAAAAGTAGCAAAACTGAGCTGAGCTTGCTAATGACTACAGTTGCTAGCATCTGCAGTGAGAACAGTTCAGAATTCTTAGAGAAATTTTTAATTTCATTGATGGAATAATAAAAAAATATCCTCAAACTACTCAGATGTGAATATTTCCACCCATGAATTCATAACATGCCTCAACCTCCTCATAAAAAATTCCTGCATACCATTTGATCCATCCCCAGTTGCATTTTTCACAATTCCATTATCAGTTCAGGCCATACATTGCAAAGGCCTCGTGGCTTTTGTAGCAGCTCCATTTCAGTTCCCTTCTGCCAGTTTAGCATAGCTGATAAATTCCCCATTAGCATCAGTTCAAGGGACTCTGCAGAATGAAACAGTCTCTGTGCTGTAGGAGTGTGGGAAATATTGTCCCAGAATTTCAGTGATCTCCCTTCCCCATTGGAATGGAAAGGTTATATCAGGTTCCCAAAATTCTCCATGTTCTTTGAAGTTCGTGAAGGAGCCAACTTCAATTTTCTCTTTAAAGAATAGAAATACTGAATGTCACCAAGCATATATATCTACTTCAGTGTCTTGAAAGCAGCTCAATTCTTAAGATAGTAAAAGATAAAGATTTTTCAGAATTATTTTATCAAGTATGGAGGTTATTTCTTTTCTGGCTTTTAATTGCAAGAGCAAACCGATGGACATCAATGGCCAAGCACTGTTTCATACTAGAATGTTTTTTTTCAATTATACAAGAAATGTTACTGTTTATGAGAAATCTCTTTTGTTCAGATGTACAGTTTCAGTGGCCCATCATCTAGTTGAAAATCATAGAAGAAACTTGATATTACACTATTTCATTTTCTGTTTGTATGGGGTATTTTTTTCCTTGTTTTATTTTAAAAAAAATTACCTCATCAATCCTAAATTGCCCTAGAGCTAGACTGAAATAAAAAGTGTTGTAAGGAAGCTCACACAGATGTGTCAACACCTACAGATTTGACCAGAGCTGAAAGCAGTAAAGTTCACAGGCAGGAGGAACCTGTTGCAAATTACCCACATGAAGAAGGCCAGCCCAGAATACAAGGCCAACATTTCATTTTTTGTGATGGAAAAGAGTGAGGAGGAGGCTTTTTCCAGCTATCTGTTTAGGATGTCTTCAGTGTTTGGAACTGTGGGACTAGGCCCTGGGAATGAGCTGCAGCAAAGGTCTTGGAGCTGCTCTCTTACTGAAGTCAGCTGCTGCCCCGGACATTTGCCCCACTGTCATAAGGCTTCCTAAGGCTGTATCTATCCTGGTGTATCAGTGGCACCAGGGAATGTCCCTGTGCTTCACAATTCGCCAGATTAATCTGCTAAATTGCAAGAATGGCCTCCAGTACATTTTTGGCCCATAATTACTGTCCAAAGCAATCCCTGAGCCCAGCTGGACCCTGGGATAGAGCAGAGACCTTTCCCTACAAGCAGCTCGAATGAGGCCATGCAGGTTCAGAGGTCGGGTGACTTTGATGGCAGCAATGTGGCCTGTCCAGGGAGCTGGGCCTTAAGGCCAAGAGCTACACCTGGCATGCTTAATGTACTTCTACAGGTGTAGCTTTAAAGGAAATGGTTCTTTCTGCTACTTACTAAGTTTTCTGCTAAAGATTTCCACAGGGAATCCATCAAGAGCATCCTCCCTGCAAAATCCTTGAGTCCTAGCCAGACAATTACAGAGCATCAGGTTCCCAGGCCTAGGAGAAAACAGAAAAATCAGTCAGGCAGAGACTTTGCTGCAAAGCTCTGCTAGAAGAAGAGTACGTTCATCTTCTCTGATAGATCCCCTAATCATAAACACAAATAGTCTGAGTAGTTGGCTGTGCTTCAAGCAAGGCTTTTTATTTGCAGCCAGGACTGGGAGAGAATTTGCAACTGAATTAGCAAGTTGACGAGATGATCTGTTTGGGAAACATTTTACAGCTTTTAATTCCCAGCCATGTTAATGGATTAACAGACAGTTTTGCTCTGGCCGGTGAGATTGGACTCTTTCTGTACAACATAAAAAGGTTCCTCTGCTCTCTTGCTGTTACCATCATACCCCAAAGCTCCTTGGCCCTGTCCCTATTACTGAGAATGGACATGTGAAAATTTTATCCCATGTTCCTTTAAGACCTGTATGCACCAGGGGTTGTTCTGGTACCTGGACACTCAGGTGCTGCACAGAGCAGAGTAGTCATTTCCTAAACCCCATGGTTGATTTTTCCATCATGTCCCAGAGGAAACATCATATAAAATGCTGTGGGGTACAGTTTTGCTAAGATTGTACAGAATGTCATGGTGGGATGGTTGCTTCTTTTCCTGTTTTGATTTTAGCACATTATTAAAAACTACCAGGAAATCTTGGTCCTTTGTCCCCGATGAATCCACATGCATGCAGTGGTCCATGGGGATTCTATTTGCCTTGATATCTAGCTCACAGAAGAAATGCTGGCTGGGGATGAAAAGCCATTAAGCACATGTAACAGGTGTTTCCAAATTCACTAGCAGTCAGCTCCAATTAAATATTCATTCTCCTGACACAGAATGCTTTTCTTTCACTGCTTAACACAAAAGGTCACAACTCATTTCTGTTTGAAATCTCAGAAGCCATGAGCTTCCAAGATTAAAATCTGTTTCTGCATGATTTTTTTCTCAGATAACTTTACTACCTTCACAATACTTGTACCAAGCATAAATTTTATTCACAATGTTATAATAATTATATATTCTGGAAAAGAAAATGCCTCTCTCCATCAGAATCAATCTTGTCTCTTTCTATAATACTGGAAGGATCCAGAATGCATCTGTACTTGGTAATGGTGGATCCTTGATTGAATGCTGTTACAGACGCAGTTATTTAACTGTGAAGTATCATTAGTCTTTGTCAAAACAGATTTCAATGGCAACGAAATCATTAATTGTTTTTGCACCATAGTTATATTGTTAATCATTTAAATCCATAATTATATGGTGTATGTTAACTGGGCAAAGCACATAATTATCATGCACAGCTATTTTCATTATTTAGCTTTTGCAATGAAGAGTTTATGTAGGCTTTACATGGCACAGAATAGTTATACAAAAATAATAATATGATCAGTCTGGGGGGCTGTAGTTTCTCCAATTTTTTGACATTTAATTATGACCTAGCTATATATTTTCCTTTTAGGTGTCTTGGCATATAATTGATTTATCTAAATTATGAATTATCTGATACTAGGTCACTATTGTAAAAAAATTGGTTAAGTTCCTATTTCTCCTGTTTAACTCCTTCAAGTAGTGTAGGCAGCAGTTCCAATGTTGTTGAAGTTCTGCATATCCTATCTGAGCATTTAAATTTGGTAAGATAATTCCTCTCCAGCATTTCACATATAATATGCAATGTGCTAAGTAGGTATTCAAAATCTGCTCAATTCACACTAACATGGCAATGTCACTTTTCCAGCTCACACTGTGAAAACTAACAACCCCCAGGAATCTGTGTTTTAACCCCAGTAGAAATCTGCAGACACAAAAAAACCCTGTTAGCCAACACTTTTGAAGACCAGTGACCAGGTCTGTCATTTACGCTGTGTTAATGAAGATACCATTATGTGACAAACACAGAGAGGATTGGCAGGAAGAGGTCACAGTTGCCATGAGTCTTTTGATTAATCAAAGGACTCCACATTAGGCATTCTCAATAATTGAAATTTAGAAATACAAAAGATGTTGACTCTAAAGAAGGAAACCATTCTTCAGGAGAAAAGATACTTATGAGTAAGATGAAAACAAAATATCCAGAAAAGCCAGTAGCTCAAACCATCCTACAGCTCAAACCATCTTTAGGCTACAGAAACTAAATTTACTTTATAATTTTCAGGCTAGTTAAAAATATATTTTAGACATGTTACCCTTCTCATAGAATAGCTGTTTTCATAAAACATCTATTTCAGCCTGATTAGGTAATCACAAGGGATTAAGAAGCCAAATTTTTAAAGAAGGCCTTGTATAGCAAAATGTAAATTAAAATTCAGAGAATTAGCAGTGTTATCATAATGTTTACCTGAGACATTAGCACCAGAGATAATTTCTGATATCTTTGCAAAATTATTATTTCAGATGCATTGCTTAAAGTGTAATATCTTTATATAAAATGTTGGTAAGTGTTTGCTCAGAATGACAGATATAATCTGATGATTAATATACAGCCATCTTAATACAAATGTGCATTTTTGGGCCATTGAATGACTCAGTTCTTTTGAATTATTTACAATTGCAAAGCTGCCAAAATAGGTTTAATTTTTAACTACCTAATATTGGTTGAAAATTAAATTCCATAAACATATATGGCTCCACATGAATTAGAGCATAAAATAAAACTACAAATTATTTTAAATGCGTTTACTAGTTTCAAAGTTGTAAGATAACAAATAAGCTCCTTTTCAATATATTCTTTGGCACAGAAGCTATTTCCATAACACTGGATTAAACTATTTGAGCACATCCTTATTTTTCATCATGTTTTACCCTCATTGAAACCACAAAGTGTTCACAAAATACAGTTACTCTCCTGAGCCCAAAAGCTGTGTAGAAGTCCACACTGGTCACAGAGTACAGGCTCTGCTCTGTGGCTGTACCTAGTCACAGCACTGTGGTGATGAACAGGACACAGGTTTCAGCAGCTCTTGCATCTGTTCCCCTCTCAGAGGTGCATCCTTTGCCCCAGGTCCCCACACAATTCCCGTCTGAAGCACTGCTGCAATGACAGCTTTAGTGTAAAAGGCAAGGCTAGGCAAGGAACAAACCTTAATGTAGTGTAGCATCCCTAAGGAGAAAAGCAGTGCATTAGTTTAGCTCCAGTGTTTTATGGTGCATGCAGACATCATTGTTAGCAGCCATAATCACCTCCATCAATAATGATTCATTCAAGATTGGCATCGTCATCCAAAAAACATGTTAGAAATACATTTTAAAAATATTCCTGACACTAGTGGGAATGGATTCAGCACACATTTTATCCATTTAGCACATGATTTTGCACACCTATTTCCTGTATACTTGCCATTTTTTGCTGTTTAAAACCTAATTCAACCTTATTAGGCTATATGTCCCTTGAGACAGCTCTGTGCAGTTTGATGAAATCACAGCAACAGTTAATCACTTTTGCAGCTTCATGCCATTTGGAGATTTCTTGAGTCTATGAACTGCTTTACTTCAAAATATTATTATGTCTTACCAAAATACAGCAATTAAAAAGTGTCTACACATTCAGTGACAATAAGGTCATTCTCATTTTCCATTCTTTCTTCAGTTCCTCTATTTAAATCTAAATTAATGCCTAAAATGATCTTCCTATACTGCTGCTCACCTCTATAAGATTTAAGAATCTATTCTTTAGCAGAAAAAATAAGTATTTGTATAATTTTGTGAAATAAAAACCTGCAATGTGCATGTTTTACTGAAATCTTATTGAGTAAATGCAGAGTGTGATAGAAAGAAAGAGAAAAATGCAAAAAAGAGCATTTAAACCACAGTGTCCTGATGTAAATAACATACCTTTGGAATTAGCTGCTTAGCAAGTGTATAAGCACACATCAATTAATCTATACATCTATATTTCTTTTTTCTTTATAGAAAGCAGAGATTGCTGTTGCGCCTCTGACCATCACTTTGGTACGAGAAGAGGTCATTGATTTTTCTAAGCCTTTTATGAGTTTGGGGATATCCATTATGATCAAAAAGCCCCAGAAATCTAAACCAGGAGTGTTTTCCTTCTTGGACCCTTTGGCGTATGAGATCTGGATGTGCATAGTCTTTGCCTACATTGGTGTCAGTGTGGTCCTGTTCCTAGTTAGCAGGTTTAGTCCATATGAGTGGCACACAGAAGAACCAGAGGATGGGAAAGAAGGACCCAGTGACCAGCCTCCCAATGAGTTTGGCATATTCAACAGCCTCTGGTTTTCCCTGGGTGCCTTTATGCAACAAGGATGTGATATTTCCCCAAGGTTTGTGTCAAATTTTTTACATTTGCATTTTGTCTTCAACACTGAAGCATAAAACCTTCTTTCATTAATTTTCCTGGCAGTATTTTGAAGTCCATTCTTCAACCTTTTCCTTTTTTTTCTTTTTTTTTTTAATAGCCATGATAAGAGCAAAAGATAATCTACTTGAGATTTCAGTCATTACTATTATTTTTCCAATGTCAATGTGCATAAACCCCAAACAGCTGTCAGAAACAGCAGATTCACACAGGGGAAATTCCTCTGAGTTGACTTCCTGAAGAACTGTGTTGTTGATAGATTAGCTCCATTGTGCTACAGCCATGAAATTGCACACAGTTGTGCTGAATAGCTGCCTTGCATCAAGGATGTCCCACTTCTGTTTCAAGGTCTACAGTGCTGCTTCACAATTATTGCTATCTGTGAGAGACAATATTTGACTGTTTCTGAGGAGCCACTCTGTCCTTTTTCTTAGAGCAACAGAGCACATGCCTCAGATCTACTACATGTTTAGTTCTATAATACATGATTAGTCCTATAATATATGATAATCTAATAAATGATTAGTCTAATACATACAGTCCTGAAAATTTTCTCAACATTTTATGGAGTCCTGCAACTTTTGTGGGCAGTAACTAAAACTTTTTAATTAAATATTATGACCCAATCTTTCCAACTTAAAGGCTTCATTTTAGCCATTTGCAGTGAAATTTTGAGTGTTCAGCATTGGCCTAATCCTTCTATTGTTGAAGTTAGCAATAAAACTGGTACTGATTAAGGGTGGATGTGCCTTGCTCCTCAACAACTTTCTCATCAAATTGCAGGTATTGAAAAGGAAAATACATTTTTTTACTTAACAGATATGTCTCTTCTATCAAAAAATTCTTGCTTCTTAAAGAAGAAAAAATGTGAATGTTCAATGAATGATTGCAGTAGCTTGTGGAATTTTGAGAAGTCTGGGTGACAGGAACATGTTAATCCTAAAGCCAACGTAATCCATATGCAAAGCCTTTTGCATTTTTTAAAGAGGAAACCGAGAAAGCTACGGATTTTCAGCTACCATGATTTACTTTTGTCTCCAAAAAGAGATTACCAACCCAGTATTTTTTGACACTTTTTTCCTATTTTTAGGCATGTCCTGAAATAATAGGAACACTGAGATTACTGTCCAAGAGGATTTAAGCTTCTGTGTATGTGTGATACACATTGGTACAGTGGACTACACTGTAGACATTAAGTTTCGAGAGTAGATGCATCTCTTAATATTTAAAATGCAAATGATCTTCCTCCCATTGATTGTTGCTTAATGACAAATGTTCCACAATAATGGTGCCTTCTCTCTCTCTCTCTCTCTCTCTCTCTCTCACTTTCCGTGGCTCAAGAGACAGGAAAATGTGCATTATCTTATTCATGTTTAGATCCCTCTCAGGTCGCATTGTCGGAGGTGTCTGGTGGTTCTTCACGCTCATCATTATTTCATCCTACACTGCTAACCTCGCTGCTTTCTTGACTGTTGAGAGAATGGTCTCCCCCATAGAGAGTGCAGAAGACCTTGCCAAACAAACCGAAATTGCTTACGGGACACTGGACTCAGGGTCAACCAAAGAGTTCTTCAGAGTAAGTTGGCACATCCATTAGAGCAGCTATCCCTACCAACCACCCTTATAAGATGCTTGGAAATGTGAAATAATGTGACTTTGCAAATATATGCAGCATGGTTTTGTAACTCCTGAAATGCTTTAGCTACATTTTTAGCCCCACAAGACCATTTGTTGGAGTTTTGAGTTTTTTAATCTGTGGAAAGCTTATTGATCCTGTCAAAAAAAAGAGATGCAAAAGAGATGCCCAGGGGGATACTGAAGCAAGTGATAATTAAAGCAGCATTGCACTATTGATTCATGAGAAGCTTCAGTACTGAAGTGATGTGCAGCATTGAAAGCCTATGATGGTAAAGTGGAGTCTTGCAGGTTTTGTTTCTGCTTATGGATTTGGCTGTGTGCATTTTGCTTTAGGGTCTTGGGTGGTGGGCAGGAAATGCATTTTTTAATTTGCTGACTTTCAGATGGATAATAAAGAGAAAATTTAACTCCAGGGGATATGGTTGGAGCATTAGGAAATAGCCTAAATAGCCATTCATATGCCTGTGCTGTCTTTATTGATTACTTCATTGTCATTTGCTTTCCTGCATTAGTGTGGTTGGTATGTAATCTTTATAATTTGCCAGCTGGAAAGCAGGGAGCTTGGACACATCACAGGCAGCACATAATAAATAGTCCTTCCTGCTTTGTTTCATGACTCCAGCAGATGAAAGTTTAGCTCAGCTGACCAAAGTGAATTTAGTGTTTAAACACAGCTCTGAATAAATGCTGTGAGCCACCTTGAAAATTGCACAGCTAATTAGGTCATTATTTAGCTGAAATGTGGAGATTAAGGGATTTTTAGAAGTCAAGAAGATGGAATGAAAATTTCTTCTAATTGCCTAATTGAAAGGAGTTCTGTGTTAGATACTCACACACGCTTTCACTGTTTTCAATTTGGCCAAACTGAACTCAGCAAACCATTAATAAAATTTTCAGTGCCATTGGAAACTGTAGGCAATATCCATTCAAAGACAGTGTCTCAAGTGAAATAACCTTTTTATTGCAACAAATATCCCCATAGAAGAGCTTGCAAATCTGTTCTGTTAGCTGCAGAAAGATGATTTATAAGATATAGATTTCACTTAACAAAAACAGTGATTGGACCTCCACATCATGAAAATGCTCAAGGAGTTCAGTTTAACCCAGTTTTCTAGTTTTCTTCTGTAGACACTCGAGAAAGAAAAGCAGCCCTGTGCATCCTGTGGGAGATGTGTGTGTTATGATGAAATAAAGCACACATTTAATTATCTGCCTCTTTACTTGAACTGTAGAAGGATCCAGCTGAAATGGATCCTTGATACCAAGCTGAAATGCTTGGTACCTCATTTTTAATGAGGACTGTTCACTAAAAGGTTTCAAAGTACCCCCCGTCTTACTATTTTTTTTTAATGAATACAGTCCCTCCTACTGATTATTTATATTCACCTATGTTTCACCCATAAACACATTTTTAGTTCTTTTTGTGGAAAGTTAGATATTTTATTCTTGGAACTCGAGTTTCAGTCCATCCTAAGTTGAGGTGGTAACCACAATATATGGGTACAAATAGTTCCTTCTACTAGAATGAAACTGTGATGATACTTAAAAGCATGATGCTGATGATCAGGCAGATTTATGTAACTTTGCATTTATTAATTTGTTGCATTTTCAAGAGTATCTAGTGCTTGCAAAATTTGTTAGGTGATGGTATGCAAAGATTAATTCTCAAAGAAATAATAGAGAATGAATGACTGGAATTGTTTTCTCAAGAGTTTCAAAATACTTGTACAAGCCATTGTATTAAAGTAATGAGATCGGATATTTTGATGTAGAAACAATATTGGTTACCAAAATTTCATGGTTCTTTTAAATCATCCTGTAAACACAGAAACTCTTTCAATATTTTATGCAAGTTCTCGTTTTAAAGAGAAGATAGTACAATGGAGTAAAATGTCTAAGGTGACAGCCCTTCTTTCACTTTAGTCTTAAAGGGCTAAGAGAAAGAAAAAGGAAAATCAATGTTGCTCTTTTTTCTTTTCTTTCAAAATACAGAGGGAAACTTTAAAATTAACTACAAATGCTAAATACTATTGCATATGCAAAATGTGAAGCTTAATGAAGATTTAAACTGTGTTGATCACTTTCTTTAAAATGGTTCAATTGAGGCCCTGCTTTCAAATGATTTTTAGTCTCTCTCACAATATAGTGATTCTTAATGATACTTTATGTGCTATTTCTAAAGATATTTTTCACAAAACAGGGAGAAAGATAAAATATCAACAGACAATATTTACACATAAGCTGTTTTCATAATACATAAATTAAGACCTAGCCTGAAACAATAGTACCAGAAGATTTGTGTGTCAAGTCGAACATTTTGTGGGTTTGGAAGCAATTCATTTTTGGTATTAGAATCATGTGTAACTTTTCTGTCAGTGGTGATTATTTGGCTAAAGATGAGCCTTCAGGACATTTTCTCATCATTTTGTCATTTCTGATCAAAATGTCAGAAACTCTGAACACCTCTTCAGCCTATTTTAAATTTGGATTGAAAGCAGAAAACAGAAAATCATTTTAAAGCCAACATAAAGAAAAGAGGAACTTTGATACTGTTAGCTGTTATATACTCCTATTTTCTGGTTTAGGTACAGTGAGAGTTGTATTTTCCAGGCAGACTGCTCAAGAGGGAAAGTAGTTAGTTTTAGCAGTTCTATCAGAAAAGCCCAAAATTAAAATTATCCCAGCTTGGCTGACTGCAGGGAAAGCTGCAATGTTTTCTCATATGATAATAAAAAAATACTTGTTAGTTCACTCTTCAATTTTCACTCTGAGTTGACATATAGAAATTGAATGCAAGCAAATGAAAGTTTGGGAGAAGAAAATGTTGGAGAGCAGATACCTTGCTAGACTTTCCATATTTTTCTATTTTCATAGGCAAAGGAGACTAGATGCTAAAAGAAAAAAAAAATTAAATGGAGCCTTTTTCAATTGATGGAGAGCAGTGTTTCCTGTTACTAATCAAGCTGTTTTATGTGCTGCATAAAGTTATAAATGAAAGTGACCTATTGTATGGTTACTTTAAAAAGAAATAGATGTAATGGATGTTAAGATGAGAGAAGTGTTTGGAAGTGAAGGCAAAGGCAAGAAAATACTCTTGAAATTATGACTGATTTATTACTACCCTCTTCCATTTTTTTTTTTTTTCTGTAAATTTAAATCCATGTAATTACATCAATGTAAAGCAAAAAGAATGCATTGGTGGCTTAGTTTATCCTCTGCTCCAGCCACTATTATGTAAATATAAAATAGCTGTGACTATAGTGAAAAGAAAGGGTGACAAGTCAGGATGTGATTATGGACATACACAGCTGTTGTTGATTCAAATGTTATTATCTTTGACAGAAAGATAAAATTATGCATACAGACAAACTAAAAAGGAAAAGCATAATTTATGATGTTCTGCTAGATGGCATTTTTATTGAACAGTTTAAGTTAAATGCCACTTATTTTCAGGATAGACTTAGGTCCCTAACAAATTATTTTCTAAGTAATAGTACAGTCATTCAGTAATTGGTAAAAAGAAGTGCTTCAGGGAAATTACTCTCAGATATAAAAAAAAGGCTCAGTTCCAGGCTTCTTAAAGCCATTTTAAATTTATATAATGCTAAGATTATAGGATTTAGTATTTGTTTAAATAATCTAAGGCCCTTTGTTTTGGGGCTTTAGAATAATGAATATTTTCCTGGAGTGCTCAGCACATAGACTCAGGCTCATAGACCAAATCTTGCTTATCTAGAAACTCCTCTTGACTCAAATAAAAGCTGACTTGAGCATTAGGTTAAAAAGTCCTTTTTGCAGCATACATAGGGGAAGACAAGTGCCATCTGTTATTATAAAAACAGTGTGTAGTGTTCAGCTGACACACTGCTGGTTTGCATGTATGTATTCCTATTGCTGGAGGAAGCCAATGAGTTGCTGAGTGAATGCAATGAGCATGGGAAACTTCTCAGCCTGACAGCATTTCCTTCCTTTCTTTTAGTGAAATTTTTTATTTGCTTTAATTTTTTATGAAGAAGTTTTATTTTTTGCTTAAGTATTTACCCACAGTTACTCCATGCATTCTCGGTCAGGAAAATTTCCAGCTAATGTACTCTAAGCCATGAATTCTTGTGCATTCTTTGAGAAAGTACATTTCTTACTCAGTTATTGGCAGAATGAGAGTCTTTAAAATAAATCCACTGATACTGCAGTTCTAAAATCATACCTAATTCTTTAAGAAAGATGCTTATGGCATTTTACTTCCTTTAGTATTTGCTCCAGCTTGCTGTTTCCATCTTTTACTGTGAACCATGTCTTCAAATATTGTATAGCATTTCTGAATATAGATCAGGTCAGTTCTGGACTCTGAATCATGAAAGCAGAAATCTTACTTAAGTTATTGTGGTTTTTATGGTAGAAGAAGTGGGTGTTAGAGAAATGCTTTAAGATTCAGCTGAGTATTTATGGGAAGATTATTTTACTGTTTCTCTTAAGAGTACAGGCTTATTGTGAACATCTGTTTCATATATCATTCCCTAAAACACATTGACTGTGAACTTCCTCTATCTAACAGTAAATTCAGCTTTACAGGTTTCTTTTTTGACTGCTAGAGGGTAGCCAAACTCAAAAATAGTATTTGCTACTATAATATTGATAATTTTCTTTCTTGTCTCTTTTAAAATAATGGAATTGAGAAAAAAACCGTTCTCCAAGATTTTCCCAGCCTCAAATGTCTGAAAAATTAAGTATGATTGGTTTTATTTGAGCAGTGCCATTCTGAAATGTTGCAACATTCTTTTGTTCTAACTTGTTTTTGATTTTCCCCAGAGATCAAAAATAGCAGTGTATGAAAAGATGTGGACCTACATGAAATCAGCTGAGCCATCAGTGTTCACTAGGACTACTGCAGAGGGAGTAGCTCGTGTCCGCAAATCCAAGGGCAAGTTTGCCTTCCTGCTGGAGTCCACCATGAATGAATACATTGAGCAACGAAAGCCATGTGACACCATGAAAGTGGGAGGAAATCTGGATTCCAAAGGCTATGGCGTAGCCACACCGAAGGGTTCTCCATTAAGGTGGGTGGAATAGTATAACAATATAAAATGTGTTGTTATAGTATTCCACCTTCCCTGATGTCCCTGATATAGCTCTTTTTGTTTTGTGTGTGAACATGGTATGTTATTTTTATTTTCTTTCATTTCATTTTTTTCTGATCAACAAAGGTAACCATTTCTAATTGCAATATGGATTGAGCAGCTATAGTTGGCATATGTTTCAAGGCCATATAAAAACCAAACTGGTTGAACACTAGCTACTTGAAGTCAGCCTCAATAGAATTAACACCAGTTATTCTATTTCATCAGCTTTTTTCACAGAATTCAACCCTTTATAGCAGTATTATGCTTACATTATCTACATCAGTATCTGCATCAATAATATGCCTACATTTTATGTTTTGTTTATTGAACTCGGCTACTAATTTCTGAGTAAGAAGCTGCTTGTAGCATCTTTTTTCAAATGTCATCACTTGGAGGTAATTGGTCCTTTATTAAAGTACTTTTTTACTAAAGCACCTTCTTATTTAGAAAAAATGTTTGTGTTTCTAGCATTATGCATTTCAGTACTGCCTTCAAACTCACCAGTTTTCTTTTTCATGGTATCAGATACATTCAGTAAAGTAGGAGAGTTTTTGATTCAGGCAGAACATCATTTGCATTTCATTTAAATTGTCAGGGGACAAAAGTCAGCTTTGTGTTAAAATTGGTGGTGTTTACCATTCTGTTTCTTTAATGCTTAACGCAAACGAAACTTTCATTTTCTAGTGTAGATTTGCCAATTTTCTTGAAAACCAAAGAGCAACTAGGAGTTGAAGGGAGTCTGACAGTGATAAGGTGCACATGGGTGGGGGAAATGGATGCTCCACAGAATGCTCTGCACCCCGTTTCTCACGTTTGTGCTCATGAGAAGGGATTATGATGTGAAATAAAGGGGAGGAAGTAGGTGTAAGGGAAGAGTTGCAAGTGCAGGTGGAGCCATATGCCTGTGGATGAGGTAACTAAGGACCTATTTGTCTACATCTGTGACTGCAGAGGAGACATCATTGCCACTTCGCAGATAACTAGACTCACTCATAACTCATCAGTTTAACCTGCACACAATGCCACAAACATCAGTAGCTGTAACTGCATTACAGGGATGGTTAAAGGAATATCATTAGAATCATTTCCATCCACAGCAAAAGAAGATTTGTATGTGCGGGGGAAAATCAGGACAGCTATTTCAGTGACTGAATATGAATTTATGGTCCTTAACATTCAGTACCTATCAGATCTAAAAATTGCCACCTTCACTGCTGGACAAAGTAGTAAGAGAACATTAAGGAGGTGAGAGAGGGAAAATGACAATAAAAATGTTAATTCTATAGAAAAACATGTCCAGAACTCATAGAGTAGTTAAAGGTAGAAGGCAGTGCTAATAAGAGAGGCTGCTCTATTAACTGGATATATTTTCAAAACACTTGGTTTTTATTTTATATTTACAATAAATTGACATCTCCTTTTCATTGTTTTAGACAACCTAAGAGTGGTAGGCAGCCCTGCAGTTTGGGGTAGTAAGGAAATGCCCATTGCTGACAGTCATGCTTTACAGAGTCAAAGATAGGACATACATTTTAGGAGTACTTTGCTGTCATATATGTCCTAGCAGTGGGCTCTTTACTTTAAGTGTGCTTTATGGTGTTCTTTAGTCCCTTTCCCTTTCTTCTGCAGAGTATTCAATACCCACAAGAGACAGCCTGTTATAATGAGCACTGATAGCCTGTGGAAGTTGATTTGTGTCAAATTTGGGCTTATTTCAGGTTTGTTCAGTTGGCTAGACAAGAATACGTAGGAGTAATGGGTATGAGACATAAAGCAGTTAAAAGTAAGGGGGCCTAGTAAGACTAATAAGAGCAGAGAGGAAGAGCACAGCCACAATTATAAGGATCCAGTATGAAGTCCTGGTTATATCCCAGCTAAAGACCAAGCTCCCAGACAGTTCAGTGAGGCCACAGTTTCATCTAACTGGGGGTCAGCAGCTGTCATTAGGGTGATGTGATCAAAACCATGTCGTTTTTCACATCCTACCTTCAAACATGTTTCAGAAAGCAGAATAGGGGAAAATCCTACCAGATTTGAAAATTGGACCAAATCTTCTTTCAAGCTGTCTCGACTGGCTGTCCATGTCCATGCCTTTCCTGAGCCTTTCTTTCACATATGTCAAGCTGCTTGTTCTCCTGCTGCACCCCATTCCCTCTCCAGCCCCAGTGACAAACCATCAGTGCTGCTTACCTACTAAAAACATTAAGCAACACACTTAATGTTCTGGGTAAAAATAAAGAACAAGCAATACCTCACATTTGTACCACCTCTTTCATGTATATCTCTGGAGAGTAGCACTTACAGAAGAGGGGAAAAGCTTCCTCCCCCTGTGTTTTTGAACAGAAAAGAGTCAGCTGTAAATTTTATCTGCATGTTCCAGTATTTTCTGAATTTTTTAAGATTTAGAATATGCTGCTTTTGCTATTTTGACTGCATCCCACATGGTAGTGTTTCTGTCACTGATCAGATGACTTATGTAACTGCTGTCTGCACAGATAATTGCAAATATTGAACATGCAGCTTGAAATCCATGAAGGGCAGGCTAGCTGAGCTCATTACATAAATTAGTTTAAAGACATAATTTGATATGGGAATAGTAAATTATGTTTTATTTAATAATCCTAATTTCCTATTTGAGTTATATGTAGACCACAAATTACTTGATGTAGTTCACAAATAATTGCAAGTAGCATATAAAATTTAAACATTCAAATGCTATCTTTGGTTTCTTCAGGACTAGGGAAAAAAAACAATTTTTCCAAATGAATTATTCATATCAAATTAATCACTGAGCTGTTTGAACACCTATTCCGTTAGAAGTATTTTAGTCTTAATCCTCCTCCTACTTACAATGATATAAATCAGGAGTTTTTTCCCTGAAAATATAGTAGCATCTGAATAAAACTGATGTCTGTGGAGAACCAGATCATATATTTTCACACATCTAACTGACAGAAAGTGGTTCTTCCTGTAGCATAGGATTAGGGATGGTTCCCTGCCATCACATCACCGGGCTCATGTTCATTACAGAGCACATACCCATCACTTGGTTCATGCAGATGAAATCCACCTGTCAGAGAGAACCAAGGACTGGCCTCTCTGTTGCTCATGACCGTTCACATGAGCAGAGTAGTGGATTTTAATTCAAAACTCTTCCTTGTTGGGTTTCATGCTACACTCCTGCAGTGTTCAACCAGTACCTATTGGCTAATTGGAATGATTTATTCTCAGTGCTGGTGCAGTATTACAATTAATGCATATCACTGAATGGAGGAGAATGGGAAATACCTGATGTGTGTTTCTTTTATGCCCAATGGGCAGTACCACATCACATATCATGTGTGTCTCCTTCCTTCCTTCCTTTTCAGTGATATTCATTTCTATATGATGTTGTAAAAGACTGTCGTGTTTGAGAAGGAATGTGGGATTGAGGGCAAAAGCTCTCATCACAACAAAGGTTGAGTTTCTCTCATGGCACTACCCAGCTGTTCTTACTGTTTCTGATACAACGGTAGGTATCCTTCCAAAGCCACTGTGTGGTACTCAGTGTGAATTAATGAGTTTTTTTCTTCAAAGGTGGTGCTTTCAAAGGTGGTTAAGAGAGTGCTGCTTGTCTGTTTAGCAAGACCTACCTCTGTAGAAGTGTTGTCATTAGAAGATGTTCTTGTGGCCAGACTTGTGGCCCTTGTGGATCACCCCCGGGTCATCTGCCTTGCCACTTGCAGTAACTGTGTTATCAGAGGGCAGCACCTGGAGATCTTGTTCTACTCGAGCCCTGTGCCTTGCATGCCTCTGCTTTTCTGTTTTAGATATGTAGGCATCATAAACAAATTTGAATAGTGAAGAACATGAAAGAGTTCTCCACCCTAAGAGGTAATGATAAAGGAGTTAAGGGAAATATTTTCTCAAAAGTACAGTGAAAGCTTTTTCAGCTTTTTGTACCTTGAAGCAGTTGTATGTAAAGGGGAATGACAGGTTGGGCTTAAAAATGAATTGTTACCATTTCTTCTCTTACTCTTTCTACTAAGGACATTTGTCCTGTCCTGTAGCCAAAAGTATGCAGCATGGATGAGTGAAACCTGGAAGGTCAGAAGTGTCTGGTGAGACACTTCTGACCTTGCAGGCAGATGAGAATGGCAGGTTTAGATTTAGGCAAATAGAAAACCTTTGAATGGATGCATCAATGTGCTTTAGAGATTGGTGATATTTGTTCACCTACCTCATGAAATCCAGAGCTCTAATAAGTTCCTGCTATTGGAATTAAGTTAATGTTTATATGTATATGAACCTGGGATTCTATATTCTATTATTCAAGTCTCTATTCTTTTTATGTAGTAAAGGATTAACTCAGTTTGACTTTAGGAAGAATTCTTTATGTTCTGGAGAGGAAGGCAAAAAGCTCCACCTGGTGATATCTGCTGGTTTTTGCAGTGTGACATCTTGTGACATGAACTGACTTTACCTGTGCTTTACCTGTTCTTCACTGTGTTTAACATAAGGTGTGCAGTGTGGGTGGTGCATCAGGGATGCTAGTGTTGCAGATGTAACCTTGCCATCATTTTAGCAACTTTTATGGAGAGAAAAGTGTAATATAAGTGAAGCTAGAGATTTTAGTTTCATCCTCTGCAAGAGAGGAGCTCACTGAAGGTTGCTTGGGGTGCAAAAGGCATCCAAACAATGTCCAAACAGTGTATGGATTCTCATGTTTGATATAATGTAATGTGGAATACCTGAAGGAGATTTACCCTAGAAGTGAGAGATCTGGGGTGGAAGGACACTTTTCTTGAAGAAAAAAGAATCTGTGGGAATAAGATGAAGATCTGTTATGAGGGAGTCTTTGTGTCCATGGGCTCTGTAATCTACCATCTTGATCTCAGTGACTTCATCTTCTTGTTTTCCTGAGGTGAATCTCTAAAACTGCCATTCTTTCATTGCTTCATTTCAATGTGGTACCACAGCTGGCAATGTTACCTTCGCACAGATACATCTAGTATGGTTCGTTAGAAATCTAGTGTTGGAAGAAAACTTATTTTAGTAACTCATGCTCATTCATAAAAAAAATTGGTAGACCTTACATAGGATGGAATATTCCCCCCCCCTTTTTTTTTTCTGGTAAGTGATATTTCCTTTCATTTTTTTTCATTGACCTGAAAATAGCATTATGATAGCACAGTTTCTTCCAGGGGGAATATTTAATTTTTTTATCAAATGTTGTCCTCAATGTTTTTGTAGACCAGACTTTGAGAGGAGCTTATTGTGGAAGGAATTCCCTGCTCATCATTCACTGCCAAAGCTATTTATTGTGAATTTAAATAATATTCTGAGATATACACCAGTTCTCATTTTACCCTGGATTTGTAGGTCAGTGAGCTGGTAATTCACACCAGGCTCTGTGGGAAAACCATCAGAATCATTATGCAGTAGTGAACTGGAAGGACAGGTAAAAACATTTCCCCCCAAACTTCTTGCATGCTCTGGTTTCTTATGTTTTTTATAAGACTGGATTTGTGTGTACAAAAGGGATAGCTGTGATATTCACAGACTTCCTCTGAGTAAGAGAAGAACTAGGAAAATATTTGAGCTGGCATCCAAATTTTTTACACTGTCAATATTTGTTTGCTACAGAGGACTTCTTCCACTGTTGTTTTTCAATGGTTTTGTACTGCAGAAATCCATGAATCTTTAGAAAAATAGACTTTTCCCATCAGTGAAGCTTCCTTGTGTTGTATCATAAAGGAAGCATTTCCCTAGGCCACTCTTCAGCGTACCCTATATTGTTCAGTTTTCAAAGGTCTTTATAGATTTTTTTTAACGAATATTGTTGATGTAACTATTCTACCTTGGTGTTTCTGTGCATCTGGGCTGCATTCTTCACTCAGTGGCATGTTCCTGTTTCTAGAAAGGTACCAAAATAGGTAAAGGTAATGTGTGGTTGGGTCATCCTGATAACATCAGCAGCCCATGTGCCTCTGAGCATATTCTGGCACTTCAGAGAGAAGAATGGTTATTTATTTTGCTAGTGTGCTGTCTTCTGGTTGGCAACACTGGCACATAAAGGCCTCCCCAGATCATTCTGAAGACAAGCAACCATCACAGTGAGAAGAGATGCAGAGGAAGCAGGTTTGATTTTTTTCATATTTCCCTTCTCCTGCCAGAATGCCTGGTCTTGCCCTTAATCAGTGTGTTATTCACAGAGTCGTTTCAGCAAAGCACTGTAGGATCTCGAAACTGGTGTTATTTATATACAATGTAGAGAAGATATGGAAAAAACTGGTGAATAATTGAGGTTTGATGATAAAAATGAGTGATGTGAAAATACTGAGTTTGACCTCTATACTTTTGAAGCAAGGGCCACTGGAGAAAGCAAAAACCCCTCCATAGTTATGGGGTGGCTTTTGATACTTGAAAGAACAAGATTTTAGTCAGCTTAGCAGAATTTTCCAGGGTCATTTCTTTCTGTGATACAAAATTATATGAAAACTAGAAGGTGATCTGTAGCATTTTATACATATATAAACATTATCCTGTTTGACTGATGGTGTAGATCATACTGTATGACTTTGCATAATATTTTTCCCTTCACTGTAGGCATAACTTCCCTTCACTGTAGGCATAACAAGGCTTGAATTACCACATCATTACCATTCAGTGTCAAAGCTTATAGCTGAGATATTTCTCAAGCAGGTCAGATCCTTCAGAGCTTGTTGGGTTTTCTATCAACTGAAAATAGCACTTACTAGGTAAAAAGGCAGAGAATGGGCCACTGCTTAAGAAGGAATATAAAAGTCAGGGGTCAAAAGAAGATCAGTGAAGAGAACCTGACAATGAATGTTAGCAAGTTGTTCTTTCAGCTGAGCCTGGGAGGCATACTTAATTTTGGTTACCTGGGTTATTTCTGTCTAAAAAAACAGAGTATTTATTTGAAAAGTAAATATAAAACCTTGGGAACAGAGATTTGAGTCCCAACTTGCTCTGATCCCCAGTGATGCCTGTTGGATTAATTTCATAATTTTCAATCGAGATAAGGGTCTTCCCTGTGCAAAAATAGTGCAGTTAAAAAAAGGGAAAATTTGATGATGACTAATAAGATTCACTGCAAGATATACAAGCAAATGTTTTGAGGCAAAATCTTCTACTTGAAATAGTTTTGCCCATTCTTGCAATTTTTACTTACAGAGGAAGGAAATTGTAATAATTCTGATTCAAGTCACCAAATGGCAGTAAAGAGCATTGCTATTGAGATAATTTCTGATACTTATCTGTTTGAAAGAAGACAACTCATTAATGTCCATGATGCTGCATTTGCTGAATTTTCTCTGACCTGGGGGAGAAAAAAATCACTCTATCTTTCAAGTACTTCAAAGAGCCATCTCTGACCCGCCTTGCCTCACAGAGCCTGTTTCTTCATTGCCACTAGCAGGAAGTTTTCACTCTCAGACTTCAAGGATGATTCATAATTGAACAAAGCTCTCTGTGGTTTGGAGGAGAAATCAAAAGTCACAGGAATTTGTTCTGCTGCCATTTCTGTTTTCCTACACTACAAATAACCGTAGAAGCAACTGATGGAAGGCAAAGCTCTCCCAAGAAGCTTAGCTCCCATCTTGGTCACACTGTCAGGTTCTGGTGCCTCTCTGCTAGTATCATCCTGCTCCTTACTCCAAGGAAAGTCCTGGGATTTTAGTGAGAAGAGTTGTGAAATTAGGTGTTTCTGAGCAGTAGTGAAAGAGCATGGAAACAGCAGTAAAACTATTTCATAGAAAGGTTGGTTTGGTTTTTTTTTTTAATCTAAACATTTCAGTGGCAATAGGTATTTTAAATTAGCAGTACCATCAGTGTAAAAGGTGAAGCTACCTTGCTGTATCTTCTGCTTTAGTATTTGCTTAAAAGCAAAATGAGGCATTTTTGCCTTTTTAAAAAATATTTTTACAAACTATTTATACAAGAGATTTCTCATTCTGATATTTAGTTAGTAATTATTAAAATTTCATTACTGTCTTACAGAAGCATTGGGCCAGTCTGAGGCAGTAAGCACCAGGAAAAGTTCAATAACAGGCTTGTTTTCTACAGACAGAAAGAAATCAAGGCAGCAAAAAGATCAGAGTTCTTTTCTTGCTTATCTGTTTCAGAATTCAGAACAGGATAGGAGCTTGACAATAACAGATCTATCCAAATGAAATTTGTCAGACTGTTGAATTCTCTGACAGGTAAAGAGGGGCTTATATTCAAGTATAACCAATGAACTTAAGTCAGACGATCAGCAAAGGCCGTAATGTCTCAAAAATACTGATACCATTGCTGTGCGCACGTCCTACTGATTTTCTGGACTTTTACAAACCTTTGATAAGCATTAATCCCCACTGTATGCCAGTGGGATACAAAAAGGTTATGGTTGTTTCCAGTCTATAGATCCCCTGAGAAATAAATGCTGCCTCTTGCCACTTCAGAAATAATTTTCTCCTGCCCTTTTCCCTGCCATTTCCCCAATCCCTTGTAAAGCATCTCAGCAGAGGGCAAGGTGCAGCCCTTTATATTTTAACAATGCTGCTCATTATTATTTCTCTCTTTTCTTTTTATTACAACTCTCTGGCTGTTTAGGTGTCAAGTCCCAGGAACTGCCCTTTGAAGTTGATGGTACAGTCCCCAGGAACTGAAAGGCCTATCCCACTAAGATAATAATTGTTCAAGTAAATTGTAGGTAGACTGAAGCAAGGGAGCAGGCTGCTGAAAGGCATCTCAGCAGCTTGTAACAATACCTCTCTGTGGAAATGACATTTGGGGTACAAATAGCATCTGAAAAACAGTTTGTGATTAATCTGTGTGATAGTTGCAAAACTGCCCACTTCCAATTGACAGTAAGTACAAGATGGACTCCAAGAGACATAAAATGGCCATTTAGTCTTTGTGCAGCCTTGATTCTTGTGAGAAATCTCCAACCAAAAGTAGGGAGAAAAGTTTGTTTTCCTTCTTGTGGTTGCTTTGAACTGAGAACAGAATCTCAGACTGGCACAATGTGTGACAGAATAGGCATTATGGACTGAACATCCCAGCATGAAAGGTAGAAAGGTGTTGACAGCACAAAACAAGATTCAGAAGTCTTAATGTATAATTTAAGCTACTGTGTGTCTTGACACAACAGCTCTAAAATGCAACTCTTTCCCATCATCAGAATGTTCCCAAGGAGCTGAGGTTCCAAATAAAAAATATGTGTATCTCACTGAACAGTACAAATTTAAAATATTGTTTGATTAAATAGTGACTTGTGGTTGATCAATAATTTGTCCTCTTAACTGGTGTGCTTTGTGTGTGGTAGGAGGTAGAATAAAAACTAGAGCTCTTTTTCTCAGCTATCTCTAGTTATCCTTAGCTCAAATCTCTGCACTTCTGTAACTCGATGCCTTACTCCCATTTTCTGCTTTCCTTCCTCTGCTTCCTATTCCAGCCAAGTCACTGAGTAAAAGCTTAAATCAAGCCTGAAAAAGGATTTAGCTCCTATTTAACCATCTTTTAGCAAATCACATTATGCTAAGCAATGCTGTGTGTTCTTTTGTTGTGACTCTCTTTTAACAGTTTTTGGCAGGATTGGCAGTTTTCTGTAGTCAAAGTTTGACTAAAATTTTCCCTGCAGTTTTTTAAAGCCAAAAGTCAGCTGGATAAAAGGGATCCAAGCCTGACCTGATGCAGAGACCTATTTTATTTTTACACTTCAGGTACTTCTTTCTGCTCTAAAAGAACACATGAAAATAATAATCTGCCTCCAGCATGCAAAGAAAATAGAACTTTTTTAGTTGTTTTTTTTCTCACATCTTGTTCAGGAATAGCATCTCTGTGCAGGAAGATCCAGATCCCTTGCTAGCTTCCAGATCTTCCCTTACTAGCAGTGAGGATGAATGAGGCCTGCAGGTGAGAGCAGCCCCAACATCTGGCAGCCCATCTGTTACTTCCAGAACATTTACAGCTTTCTCTGCACATAATTACACATCAGGCTCTTTCCAATCTGTTGCTGATATGGTTCCATTTAGTGTGCCCCTGATTTGTAACTATGTCTTTAAGAGGCTTTTATATGTAGAATTAGATGTTTGGATTCTTTGGTATGGATGGAGGCACCTGATTTCACACATTTTATGCTATGTTGTTTGTGTGATTTAGGTCTATTTTGGATCTTAAAACTCTTAAGCCTACAGAAAAATTCATGGGATCTAGTAATGTCCTACAGAAAATCTCGGCTTTTTCTAGAAAACCCAAATTGTCCATATTTCATATGCCTTAATGTAAACATTACTAGACAATTCTTCACATTTTTACATTTTCAACCAAAATTTTGAATTTTAAGGTTTCCACAAGAGCCTTTTACTGCTTGCAACACAAAATATGAAGAGACAGGTTTTAGGAGGATGCTAATTTCTTTACTGGTTTTAAATAAAAAGAAAATGCCTTCCATCCAAAGCTAGGGGACTCACCCACATTCAAATGCTCTGCATTTACTAAGATCCAGCTCCTCAGGTTTTAATTGGTATATGATAATATTCTGATTATATTCTGTACTTGCTGATAATATTTTTTGGTTTAAAACCACATGAACACTTGACAATTAGTTTTGACTTTTCAGTTTAAATAATGCAAGCTTAGTCTCTGAAAGTATAGTTGAAAGTGAACAGAAAGTCATCACAGTTTCTTGAGGATTTAGGAATTTTTTTTTTCCTCTCACAGTTAAATAAGCAGGCTGCTATTTTTGGCATCTCTTTCAGATAGTGGGCAATTATCCAAAGCAGTTTCCAATTAGAGTGCTTTTAGTTCATCCAGTTTGTAGGCCACAAGAGAAGATACTGTTGGATTAGATAAAATAATTGCAAACATTCAGACTGCATCTAGAACACAACATCCTTTTTTTTTTTTTTTTTTTTTTGCCTCCTCACTTAAGAAAAACATCAATAAATTGAACCTATTTCATGGAAGATGATCAAGATAGAGCTGGATATGGATCTGGACCTTCTCTGATGAGGAGAGTCTGGGAGAGCTGGACTTGTTTAGACTGGAGCAGAGATGGTTTGGGGCATCTTAGGAGCAGCCCAGTGTGTCTGTGGCGGGGGTCTTCAAGGATATGGAGCCAGACTCTTCACAGCAGTGTAGGGCAGGAAGGTCAGTGACAATGAACATAAAATGAAAGGGGAGCAGTTCAGGCTGGGTGTAGGGCGGAACTGTTTCCCGTGACTGCCTGAGGGCAGTCTGACAGTGACACTCTGCTCAGAGGGGCTGCGCAGGCTTCATCCTCGGAAGGGTACAAAACGTGACTGGTTGAGGCCCTGAGCAGTTTGGTCTGACCTCAGGGCTGGCCCTGGTATGAGCAGGAGGTTGGACCAGAGAACTGCTTAGGCACTTTCCAGACTGCACTGTGCTATGATCCTTTTTTGAAAATTTTAGCTATGGTAAGGATATATTCATCACATTGAATCTCCTGGAGCTACAGGAGTATTTGGAAAGTTGTAGTAGCTTATGGAAAGTGATGTTTATGTTTCCTGCATGGTAGAAGGTCTTCTCCCAACCACTAGGCTTCAGTTACAATTTCTGTGAATTAAATGTCAAGCAAATCACTCCCATCTTAATAAAATTTTCTTGCTGGAAGAGCAAAATAGAGTGAGAGAATTGAAGTCAGTGAAGTAAGTGACAGTGCTTCATACCTTTTCTTTGCCAGGGAAAAAGGAGCAGTTAACTTCCTAAGCAGCTTTATTTAGCTGCTGAGTGATTGACAGCATGGATTTTTTTGGGACTCCTGAGTGGGACAAAATGTGGAAGAGTTTGTTTGTTATGGGAGTCAGGCCACTCAGGTTGGCTGTCTCCCACTTTTGGTAGGAAAAATTAGGAGTATGTTGTGGTTAAGGACTGAATCGAGAAAATACACACAGAAGTTTAGGCTGAATCTATCTCTGGGAAACCAGAAGGATAAATTCTCTATGAATGGTTGCCTGAAAAGACACAGATTTCTGAGGAGCAATGAAGTTTGATTGCCTGAAGTCTTGTCATACTGGTGAGCTTAGTTAATGACCCTGTCCAGATTTCCTGGGAGTCTTGGAGGAGATCTGTACTCCAGATTCACCTTTGCAAATTGAGGGTAATGACAGTTGCCCATCAGCCTCAGAGGAATAGTGAAGATTAATAGCATAGTGTTTATTGTGCTGTGGATATTTGAAGCCCATATTTGAAGTGGGAATCCCACTCCAGATGTTTCTATGATTATTTCAAATCCATAGAGGTGTGTGTGTCAGGATAAACATGGTGGTAGATTTCTCAATGTCTTTGGTCAAAGACACTGATCTGGAAAGAAAACCACTGTAAATTGGGAAACTGGACCTTAAGCTAATGGTTTCTGAAACAGTCTGTGGTCTATGACCACATGTTTTGTGTTCCATTTAGAAAGCAACGGCAGAAATCTCCATCACCAGTGGGCCCTACTCCGTATGGCTTTTTTAATTAAAAATGGCACATGGGCATGTGTTCAGGACAACAGTAATTGCATTATTTGTATTTCCATGTCCGCTGTGGAAATCTATTAGTACTTTTAGTACTGCATTTTCTCTGTAGCCTGGCTACTTGTATTTGAAACATTACAAGCAGGTGTTACCGTATCAATGTGATTGTGCTTGATCCAACTGGTCTGAGAGCTGCTATGTTTGCATTTCAGCCAGTGGTTTGGGTTGTAAGGGACCTTAAAGATCATCTGTTTCCAAGCCCCTGCAATGGGCAGGGACACCTACTAGACCAGGTGGTGTAGTAGATGAGAATGAGTGGGACATAGTAAAGTCCTGGCAGAATCATTGTACTGAGCTAACTGTGGCCTTTCCTTCACCGCCAACAGTGGCAGTATAGGGACACAGATCTGTGCAAAAGTGAAGAAAAAAAGCTCTATGCTTAACTGGAATCTGTTTCCATGCTGGGGGAAGGTGGGGAGTTTGCTGCTGTGTACATGGATGTATTGATGGTGACATCATATAGCTGGTTGCCAGAGGGATTGGATTGCCCTTGTGATCATTTCACCTGATCTTGGGCTGCTGTTCAGCTGGCTTCAGGGCATTTTAATTATCAGCATTCTGGATATTGGACCAACCATCTCATCTGGTTGCTGGCACTGATTATGTTTGTCTAAGCATATCAGATATTCCTCATTAACTTCTGCAATAATATTCAGACAGAAAGTCCTAGGAACTCTTCCAGCTAATCCCCATTTTGGCTGCTGACCAAATAAGGCTTTATATGGCACAACTGTAATTGCTTCATTTGTATGGTATTGATCTGCCATTAGGCAAAACACAAGCCAGCATTTCACTAGGGCACAAGTTATGCAGTGTTCTTTATTCTTTGCCTTGCAGTTGCAGCTCCAGTTCCCACCTGGGAAATAGCTCCCCTGTTTTTGTCTTTCAGTCTCTCCTTCTAATTAAAGTAATGAACTTCAAAGTGCTTCCACCATAATTGGACTAAAGCTTAAGAAAACGTGTCTTAGCTGGAATCTTTCCATTTATTGCCTTTATGAAAAAAATCAGTATGGAGGCACAAAGAAGCATGAATGTAATGTTACAGAAATCCCTCATGCCTCTTCTCAGTCTAAGTTTAGACCTGCCAAAATTGTATCAACTGTACAAATCTCATGAATTAGTGATCTGTTTCTGGCGGCCATAAAAGTCAAGAATCCATCCTGATTTCTGTGCTGCCAATAGCTTTTGGCATAGTGGCCATGTTTCATTAGTAACTTCATGGACATTGATGTCAGTGGATGAATTCCCTCAGAAGCAAACAGCAGTTTTGCCCTACAGCTTTCCCATGTGGAGTAAGCTTTTCTTACTAGGAAAAAGTTATTGGAGAGCTTGTTTGTATTGCATCACTTTTCATACTGTACTGATGGTGCTTGGCTTGACAGTCATACCATGCTTCATTCTCATTAAGGTGAGACTAGGGCTTGGTGGCTGAAAGGTCTAACCAAACAGGCAAAAGGTTAGGAACAATACCTTAGGAACAGAACAAGCATGGGCTTGTTCCTAAAATAAAGATATAGACATAAATAAAACCACAGAATCATAGAGTCACAGAATAGTTTGGGTGTGAAGAGACACTTAGTGGTCGTCTAGTCCAACCCTACTGCACTGTGCAGGGACTGAGTAGGTTGCTCAGAGCTCAGTCCAGCCTGATCTGGAATGTTTCCAGGAATGAGACACCTCTCTGGACAACCTAGTCCAATGTTTTATCATCCTTATTGTAAGAAATCTCTTCCTTATACATACTCCAAGTCTACCTTCTTTTAGTCTAAATCTGACTTTCTTTAGCTGAAAACCACTGCTCCTTGTTTTGGTTTAGCAGGCCCACTCAAAAGCTTTGTTCCCATCTTTCTTATTACCTCCCTTAAAGTATTGAAAGGCCTTAATAAAGTTTCCCTGGAGCCTAGTTTTCTTCTAGCTGAACAACTCCAACTCTCTCAGCCAGTTCTGATGGGAGGGCTGCTCCATGCCTCTGATCATTTTTTGGCTGCCCTCTGGACCCATTCCAACAGATCCCTGTCCTTCCTGTGCTGGGGTCCCCAAAGCTGGATGGATGTAGTCACGGGAGTGAAGTAGAGGGGTAGAATCACCTCCTTTGACTTGTTTGCCATGCTTCTTTTTATGAATTCAACTGAATGTGGCTACTCCATGAATTCCTGAGAACAGCTGTAGTACTTTTTTTTTTTTTCTCCCAAATGCAGCTCTGGGAAGATGGCAGAAGTTGGGTTTTTTTCTTTCACTGTAGTTCTTGCCACAGGTACCTATATCTGAAAGTGGCAAGAGACATACCATGCTTCATTCATGCTCCACCCTGAAAGTGGTTAAATGCAACTCCTTTTGTAAGACTCTTCTCTGAGGACATCTCAGAAATATTAACTAGGATAGAGGATTTTTATCACTTTTTATGGAGAATCATAAGCTGATGATAAGGTAGTTTATGAAAAAGGCATGCAGAGATGCTCAGTTGAGCACTTTTACTTGTAGAAGTCACTCCATCATGACTCCTGATGTTTTCCTGCCATATCTGAGTCTTAAAGACATCTTACACTAATCAGGTACTCTTGTGAGATCCTGATGCTTGCAAGAAGGAAAACACATCAACATATCATAAGGAGTAGAAAACAGGTAAAGACCATTTCAGATGTAGCTCCTCTCAACCATTATTGCATGTTCATAAATGATAGATTCAGCCTTACAGTAATGAAAAATTGGAGAAGTCTGAGAGTGAAATCTTTTCAAATATTGCCAGGTTTGAACCAAATCTGCAAAAATGCCAAGTATGTTCAATACTGAACTAAAATCTTGAGTTTGTTATTATGCCCTGCTACCCACTAAATAGAACATACATTTATATAGCACATTGAGATACGGGGCTGGTTAGGAACCAGAAAACCTAATATTTGCAGTTAGTCCAGCAGGATATTTTATCTTCCATGATTTGTAGCGAGATTCAGCAATAAGTTCTGACTCCTTTTGGATGTCACAGTAACATTTCTTCTGGGTGGGTGATTCAACCTAGGACTGGGTATTCCTGCAGAGGAAAGCTGTGAAATGCTCAGTCAAAGGTACAGTATTTCTGCCACTGCTGGGACATGTTGAATGGAGTGAAAAATTAGAAGCTGCTGCAACAGCTGCCACCTCCTTTGCTCTGGAAGATTTTGATGTAGTAAAATCTTCCTCGGCATCAGGTAGCCAGAGTCAGTGATCTTAATAGGCTCTCTGGTAATCCATCAGTGATATCAAATGGATTGAAGTGGATGTAAAGAAGGAACAGCTTTCTAAGTTACAAGGAGCCACACCATATTTCTATTCAATAAGCACTGAATTGCATCCAAGAGATATATTTTCCTAGCCTCATTCTGGGTGAAAATAGTCCTTCTGTGGCATTCAGAAACATACATTTTAAAGTCCTTACAAATATTATTAAGATATTATATATCTTAATAATATTCTGTGGTATGGAGAAACATACATTTTAAAGTCCTTAATATTATTAAGGAAATATTATTAAGATATTATATAAAGGAAAATTTAAATCCTCTGGCCCAGAACAGTAATCATGAATAATGTTTTCAGTCCTGTTAAATCGTCCATTTGCAAAACAATAAGATCAGTTGTGCAGCATTTGGCTTTTTCTTGAGATGGAGAGACATAAGGAGTTTCAACATATGCCTGGGTAACAAAACAATGTCATTGCAAGAGGCTTGCACTAATGCAGTCTAAGTGGGAGAGGAGGAGGGCAGCATGAGGCATGATAGATCTTCACTGCTGTGACCCTTACGTCAAGCTGCTGCTCCCTGCTTTCAGCAGTGCCTATCCAACACAGATGGAACCTGTGCCTGGCACTGAACCACATGCTGTGCTTTGCCATGGAGCCCCAACCTGTCTGTGCCAATACTGTCATTTTCTTTCAGCTGGGGGACCCTAAACTTAGGAGTTACTGGAGAGGCAGGTGAAATATTATCCAAACATCTTGCTGCAACAAAACTGTGAGTTGATGTCTGCTTCACCTAAGGCATAAAAAGCAAAAAGCTTTCTGCCAGCCATGACAGAGGTGAAAGCATTATGTATTGGTGGGGGAAAGGGATGCACTTATACATGCTCCCTTTACACACTTCAATTTAAAAAATATTACTGTGAATTCTTTCCACAATTTCAACTATATAAAAAGCATAAATGCCTCAGGGTTGCTAATATTTCTGAGGTGAAAGAGAGTTTTGAGGTTCTTGGCAGTGGGCTAAGCTTATCCTGAGAGTGGTTCCTGCAGCATGGAGATGCTACACTGGTGCTCAGACACTTTTGAAAAATATCACTCAAGTGAGGGATTTGTTGAGGGTGATGAGACACTGGCACAGGTTACCCAGCATTGTTGTGGATACCCCATCCCTGGAAGTGTTCAGGGTTGGATTGGATGGGGCTTTGAGCACCCTGGTCTAGTGGAAGGTATCCCTGCCCGTGGCAGGGGGGTTGGAACTAGATGATCTTTAAGGTCCTTTCCAACCCAAACTATTCTACGTCTGTATGATTCTACACCTTTAAAACATGTATTCTGACTTGCAGGTGTTGGACTGCAGCAGCCTATTCACATAATCCTGCTTATGCTGGAACCAGCAAGAAAAACGTACTTTAAAAAAAAATGCACTGCTCAATGACAACAGGATTAGGTAGTTGTTAAGTCATTAGCAAAAATTAAAATAGCTCAGAGTTGGGAGAAACTAGCATTTCTGCTGCTGCTGCTAAAGACTGTGTACTGAACCAATATGAACAGTTTCTCTAGGGACAATTTTATGTGCTTTTTATTTACAGCAAATCTTTGTGTAAAACAGAGAAACAAGCTGAGTTGCAATCCCAGGTCAACTGCTGTTGTTTATACACAGGCAAAATATATATTTAATTGCTTGTGCCAAGAAGTGTTTGCATACTGTAACTGGAATATCTTGCTGCAAAACAGCTTTCAATCTATATAAATATTTTAAACTACAGTCATCAGACCTCTAGCTGGTGTAAATTGTCAGAACCTCTTTGAATTCAAAGTGGCTGTGGCAATTTTTAGCAGCAGTGGGTCTCCCATTAATTGGAACTCCTGCTGATCCTCAAGGTGTCAGTTTGGCTCATATTTGTTTACAAAGCTCAGCTCGAGGAACTAAATGTGTACTATACTTAGGATATCCATAGAAGCTGTAAAGACTCACTGCCCCTGGAAATTAACCATCTTATTTGGATGGCTAAATGAAGAGTGCTAAACTTATTTTAATTAGCCACAATTGAAAAGTATCTGAGCACTGCTGTAAATTTCCTATCTCTAAATAGATAGGAATAAACATACATTCTTGTAAAAAATACTTTATTCTTATTGTTTAACTAATATTTTGATATATTTTTCTTCAAGAGGTGTTTTAAGTGCACTAGGAGAGGGGATTTTAAAATAATGTTTTTAAAAGGCTTCGGTTTCTAATGCAGCACAGAACCTGCCCAGAGCTTTTTTGCAGCATTCTGGCTTTTTACAGACTAGTCAGTTCTTCAGGGCAGGGGTATGTGAATTTTGCAAGATGGAATTCAGGAGGCATTCACTGTTCTGGTGGGTCCTGAGCTGGACCTGAGCATTCTGCTGAGATGGCTGATCATGTCCTTTCTTTGATAAGCATGAAAATAAAATGGAGGAGCTTAGCAGAAAAGCTGAGAGACCCACTGGAGTAGAGCTAGTATATTATGAAGACTCACAACAAGAATACTAGCAGTTCTTCATTTAACATAAATGGTGGCCAAGTTGTGACCACAAGTGCCAAGGGCTCTATTTTGTGTGAACTAACATGTGAAAATGTTTTGATGACTCCTGTGCTTCAGTATTTGAATACAGTTCTTTTCATACAAGTAATGTGACAGCATGCAAACCTTTATAAATCCCAGTAAGAATATTTCCCCTGTAAGGTCTTAAATTGAGTTTAAGAGGACATGCTTTTAAAGCAGGCAGGTCTTTTGTCTTTAAAGTTTAGATCATTTTTCTTGTAAAAATGTTCATGCATTAGCTCTTCTTTTTAATATTTATGTTATTGATCTTTCAAGCCTTCTGAGCACATAGTGATGTAAGCTTTGGCTACATCTTCCTCGTTAACAGAGTGCTTGTTTCATTCCTAATTTATTAAACATATTCAGCAGTGCCATGCAGCTTTACACTTAATTTCTCTTGATGAATTGTCAAACACCCTTAAACTGCACTGCATTTGTGTCATGTTACAATCTGCCATCAGTGCTTTTCAAAACAGGGATAAAATAAACAGCTCAAAAGATGCGCAGGTCTTAATTTTTTGCTTGGTAAGGTTGCATTTTAATTTTTCCTGTTAAAAATTATTTGAATGGATGATCTACACAAGCTATAAAAATGCACCCACTTGTGTTTTGCTAAGCACATTTAAGACAGATCCTCAGCTGCATGCAGGAAGCGCTAGGCTGGGGGGTGAGGAGAGGCTCCTGGCAGCTGTGGCCTTCTCTTCCCAAGCCACCTGGGCTGGATACAGATTAGATCACGAGAGAATAACTGAATTCACATCACTGAAATAAGGTCACTGACCTTGGCTTCACCGAGCACCCTCTCTGCCTTGTCCTGCAGGAGGAAGCCCTCCAGGAGTGCCCAGGGGCGCTCTGCATGATGGCTGCACCAGCTGCAGGGTAGCTGCAGGGAGGGACATACACAGTGCAAGGAGGAAAATGAGCTTGGGGTCGCTTGGGACACATCATCGCTTGCTAACGCTGGCTGTGATACTGCAGCCCCAGGAAAGCTTTTGCCTTTAGTGGTGATGCACCACCACATCTGCAGTTTTACTTCCCCATGTTTGCTGATCCCCCTTCTTTACAGGTAGCAGTTATATAGGAGTATATGAGCAACAAACCTATAGGGCAATGTGGTCATATATTTTATCCTAATAGAAAGGAAGTCTCTGTACTTTGCCAGTTGGTCCATACCTCACGTATGGCCCACCTCTGGAGTTTTGTTCATATAACATTCAATATTCCTTGCTGAACTTTGTTATATGTTCAGACAGCCTGAGGTCAACCAGACATACCATCTCTCTGCGCCATGTGACTTCTAAGTGACTGAGTGTTTCTGAGACTTTGAAATCCCTTGTGGGATTTGTGAAAAGCCTTTTGGAGGGTTGGGGTCTCTGCTCTGCTTTTGCCTCCTCAGCTGCAGCGGTGGCCCCAGCATTTCTGGGACAACGGGCTGTACAGTATGGCTGCAATTTAAACACGGCTCTCTTCATGCATGTAGGGTCTCAGTAGTGAGTCACATTATTTTTGCACATCTTGCTCGTTCATTATTGCAAGTGAACAACATCCCCAGCTCTAGCAGTGAAACAACAGTGCCGCCGTCTGTGATGACAACTGCAGAACTGTGCTAAGGATCTGCCCAGGATGCAGGGAGGTATTTTTGCTACCTAACACGCCAGTTACACAGGATTTATGAGACTAAGTGCAGGAAAGGGATTCAGGAAAATGTCAAAGCTGTTTAAATAGCTAAGACATTTAAGTTTTCCTGGCAAAGCTCTACTGGCTGCCTGAAATACTGTTATTAAATGCCTACAGCAGAGATCCTGCCTTGGTTGTAATGAGTACTTAGGTACCTGTCTGTGCCTTTATGCCAGTATTCAGTATTTAGTATTCAAAAGTGGATATTCTGAGACCATACTTCATGGAGGCAGTCTCCATGAACAAAGCCAAGGCTGAGTCCTTGGAATTGCATTTGGGAATGATGCTGAATGGTGCAGATGGGTGGTGCTTTCTACCCATCCTGTGAACCATGGTGCATCCAGATATTTTGGGAACTGAATTACTTAAATGAAAAGCAGCTGTGGCTGAGAGTATTCATATTTGTATACAAGTGTACATATATCTGGATACATATTCAGCCTAACTAGGCTGGAGAGAGCCTTTTCTATGTGTTGTGTGTATTCAAGCTCTGGGCATTAGTTGATCTTACTGAGCAGAATGCATTTCATGTTTTAGTTCCTGTTTTCCAAGGAGTGATGAGTTCCTGTACTGAAATTGATGTTGAAAATGTTGCAATAGGCAGAATTTTGTGTCCCTTTTCGTGATGTACTGCTATGACTGTCTCAGATTTCCAGCAGTGCTTATGATGTTGGCCGTGGTGGTCCCTAGTCTGGACCTCTATCTCATTCCCTTGTGGTGCAGGAACCTTTGTGTGTCTTTATCAGCTGTGGAAATGCCCCTCCTGTGGTTGAGCGTGTACATGAGCTGGGTACCAGCATGGTGCACCATGGTGTTCAGGTCATTTGTTGCATGCCTCCCTCACTGCTTCTTGCAGACTGAAGTCCAACAGATGGGTCAACTGCTAACCATTGATGTAATCCAAACTCCCTGGAAGTCAAAGCAAACCTCTCTGCTAGCTTCCCTGGGCTTTGGGCAAACACCCTGCTGCAATTCTTTTGGGTAACAAATGAGGTGTCTGTTTGGAATAACTGATGTTATTTTGCAAGGGACTCTGTAGTCCCATTGTCATCTGTCTGTGCAGTTTCATCTTTTGATAGCTGTGTAAGGTGTATCTACAGCACAGATGGGCTCTTCTGAAAAAAAGAAGGGATACTTATTAATGTATTAAACTTCTTACTGCTGTTTATTTATAAGGAGATGGACAGTGATTTTAAATGAGTGAAAATTATTTCATTCTCATCACATTTTTCATACTGTAATTCTAAAGACTCGTTTAAAATACCTGTGATAGATGCATTAAAATCACTGTCCATGCCCCCAAGTACTTGTGAAGTGAGGGCTGCAGTTTGTCTGATCTGCCTTGACTATTGCATGCGAAGACTCTTTCTTTCTTTCTGTTTTCTTCAGAGTAATGGAAGAGGCAGGACTGTGCAGTGACACCAAGGATTAAGAGTCAAATATTAAAGGCCTTGCCTGCTTTCTACTATTAAAGCCTGACTCTTGCAAAGGTGTCAGTTCCTTTTTTGAGGAATACATTGTCTTTAGTGGGAGTTTGGACTAAGTGTGATATTGCGGACACAGTCCTACTTTTTAAGATGAAAGAAAAGTTTCTGCCATGGAGTCTCAGGTTTCCAAATACCTTCCTCTGTGGCAGAACAAAGCACTGTCTAGGATGAGTGTGGGTGATCTAGCCTGGCTCTGAGGTCTGGGTATATAATTTTCAATGCAGTCACCATTGCACGTTTTAGGCTCTCAGTTGTAACCTGCCTGGGAGGTACAGCAGTATTGAGCAAAGGTTCTCTGTGTTTTGCTGACCAGAGGGAAATTATTTATTTCCACATGTTGAGGTGGACCTGGATAACAAAGCAACAGAGAAAGCAGTGTGAAACTAACCTGGTTTTACATGGCCTACTAGTCATGATGAGGACAATAATGTGTTACATTTATAAACAATACAGTTTAATTTCAGAGTGATGATTGCAGCTTAAATCCACATTTAGTTCTCCATCCTTTTTATTTTCATTTCTCTATTGTGCTGTGAAACTGTCAATGGATATGGCTAATAACCCAGCTAAATAACCCTCTCATGAATGGGCTTCATTCATTTATTTATTACTCTAGGATTACTATCAACCAGCTGCAGCTTCTCTAAATGATTGTGGGAAAATTTTCCTTGATAATCTTTATTGCTTTGAATTATAAATTTAAACATTTGGCAAGTGAGAAAGCTCTTTCCCTTCAACGTGAAAATTAAACATGAAAACTTATGTTAGTTGTCAAAGACATCACCTAGTTGTTTTTAATTCAACTTGGAATATCCAAGTGAAAGGTGTAAGTAGACTAACTTGAAAAAGAAGTTGTAAATTATCAAGTAACATCTTCACCCAAAATAAGATAAAGATTGAAAAGAAAACCCTTTCTAAGAATATTAGCGTAAAGACTTTGTCTAATTTGGTGAGCTTTAATGTTCACACTTGAGAGACTACAGCTCAGAGGAAATAGTTTGAAGATGCTTTTTTCAGATAGACAGATTGATAGGGCTTCCCATCTGTTTTAAAATCAGACTGAGATTAAGTGGCTTGTTGAATTGAGAGTTAGTGATATTCCTTGAGATATATTTCATTTTTCATGGGAGTGATCAATCCTGCCTGCATCTGTAGAACTGTCAAAGCAGCTGCTTGTGTTGTTGCTGCCCACTGTGACAATTCAATGTAGCAGCATTAAATTAGACCTTGGTTTGGATCCTGTTGAAGCGAGAAGGAGTTTTGACATTGACTTTGTAGACAGCAGACTCCAGATATATAGCTAAGCAATTTTCAGAATAAGTAATGTTGTTCAGCATCAAAGAAATGTGTTTCCAGGATCATCTTTCATCTATGGCCCAGTCCCCATGTCCTTAAAAAGGTAACATTTATATTTAGTGTACTGGAAATCTCTCTGTTAAGTGGCAAGGCTGGCCACACAGTTACCTTTCTGAAGGGGGCAAACAGACTGAAAGCACAGGCTTTGTAATGAAAAGCCGAGTATGAAAAATATGTTGTAAATATGACTGATTCAAAAGCAATTGCTTCCAAGAACAAAAGGGACAAATTAACAATTTCATTCCAATTTTGCAATTGCTTTTTCTCCCTCTGGAGTGTGAACCATAATTAGAGCACTTACACAAAATCACATTTGTCAGCCTGGCTGCTAAATTCCCCTTAAAGATTTATCCACCAAGAGCAGTCTGTTATCACTCCCACTACAGTCTGCAGTTCTCACTTTCACTTTCAGGGACAGACAAGCAATTACTTTATCTCTGTTGAAAATCTCATGTAAGTCTAACTGCAGTGAAGTTAAGGAACATCAGATCTACACACAAGTAGTTTCCAAACTTCATGAGCAGCCAGCAAGGACCTGTCTTTCATTCAGGAGGAGCTTTATGAAAAGCTGTTACCAGAAGACAGTAAAGGTTTGCCCTGAAGCTCACCTTTGTCCTACAGATGGACCAGAGTAGTACTCCACAAGCTATGAGGTACCATTATCTGTACCTGGTTGCCAGGAAGATACCTCTGTTAATAAGAGAAAAATTTACATTCCAAGACCAGAAAGGACACCCAGAGATGAGAGATCAGCCACCTCTAGAGAGGCTGAATCACACACCCAGTGTCTTCTAGTGCCATACGATTGGATAGAGCCATGCTGCCAGAGGATCTCTTCCTGGCCCTTCTCCGAGTCCTTTGAAGGTGTTGCATCCTCTCGTTGTTGAAGTGAGAATGTTATTGACAGTCACAGTTCTTGTCATATCCCACTCAGTCCTGACAGACAGATCTTGAGCGCATTAAACAAATTCAGAGAGAGAAACCATCTTTCTCAACCCCGTATCGTCCCCAAAGAGCAGTAGGTAAGCTACTGACACCTCTCAAAAACTCTGGAGTTGAGCTGTGCCACTGCTCCACGTGGCTCTGCAGAGCCACACGAGAGCCTGGGCAGACACCCATCAGAGAGAGTGTACATTTCTCATAGGCATGGATGCACTAGGGACCTCTGGACATAAAAATATGAAGATACAATTTTCCTGATACTGAGGTAATTGTGTACCATTAGGATATGTGACTGTTTAGGGTCTTAGTAATACAGATAGGAAGCTGTACACTTAAACAAGGGCAAAGTTTCCTTTGGAGATGATGCAGGCTGCATAAATACCTTGGCAGATTAGTTATCAACTGATGTTAAAATGTTATATAGTGGCTATAGTCACTATCATAAATCCAAATGCCTTACATTCAGGTTTGTATGGTGGTCTCTACTGTCTAACTGCTGCCATCCAGTCCTGATGCTCTCTGGATACCTAAAGAGAAATCTCTGAGCACAGAAGAAACTGCATCCTAGGACCAGCTGTGTCCTAGTTCGTGGCTGAATTTCAGTACAATTCCAGCAGCCTTGAATTCCTACAGAAGCAGTGGTTCTGTGCTTTAACCTTCATGTTGGCAGTGCCCCTCTACCTGCACAGATCCAAAGTCTCTCTCATCTGAAAAAAGAGCGTTTAAACATGGTATGGAGGACACCAGGCCCACAGAACCCCTTTCAGTCTGTTGTGCTCATGCCATTGTGCTGCTAGCAAAGCAAGATTTGTCTCTCATCAAGTGATAGCATAACATATATAAACTCTCTAGAGAAAAGTTCTCAGAATGTCCAAAAAAATCTCCTTGTATCTTGGGTCCTCAGGATGTCCAGAAAAACCTTTTTGTCTCTCAGCACTTAGCTAATTGGCTGGCTTTCTCTTCTAGCAGTGCTTGAACTTCAGTTTGGCTGCACTGTTCTCAGGCTTCCCCAGTGCAGACACCCTTCATCACCACCTTCCTCCTCCATTCCTCAGGTGCTCTTTGGGCTGGGACACAGGGTGCTCTCTCAGCAGAGCAGGGCAGTCCCTAGAGTCATGGCACTAAGCTAGACCCCAGGTCCTGCCTTTCAGCTAAGCCTCTAATGTGCAAAGGGAGCAGGACCCTAGAGCCTGCATCCCATATGCACAGATGTGCCAGCAGCAGGGCTTCAGACAGACAGACCTCTGGGCACTTGTACAGTGCTTTCTATTGACTGGCTCTGGACAGCATCTCTGTCAGTGTGTGAGCTGTTAGTCCTCCTCAGCTCTTCCTCCCACAGCCTGTTTCTGGAGCCCTAATCCTTAGCTCATGCAGGATCAGTCTGAAGTGCTGCATGTCAGAACTGTAGTGACACAGCGACTGGCAGCGTCTAGAACAGGCAGTCTGGATCTTGCCTCTTTAGTACATGGGGATGCATTTTCTCATCTGCTTGAAAAAACAGCCTGGGCTCACACTTTAAATATAGATTCAAGTAAATCTCTGTAAATCGTTTTTAATTCCAGGCAGAGTTTTATCATCATTTTGCAAAAATAGTTTGGGTTGGTTGATAGAATTTTTGCATTAAAATCCAAGCTGTTCTGAAAATCATTTCTAGAACTGGAAACACATTTTTCACATTTGGAAGTAACCACAATCATTTGTGCTGCCAAGGGCTTTGAAATATGGAAATGAGAGGTTTATTTAGTGTGTGGATCAAGCTTATAAACAGCTTAAGTCCTCATTCCTTCTAACATCTTAACAGCTGTGCAGTTTCTTACAAAATATGTTTTATCGTTTCAAGAAATGCTGTTAACCTCGCAGTTTTAAAACTGAATGAACAAGGCCTCTTGGACAAATTGAAAAACAAATGGTGGTACGACAAAGGAGAATGTGGCAGCGGGGGAGGTGACTCCAAGGTTAGCCTCAATGTCACCAAAAGCGGGTAAACAGTATGTGAAGTAATTGGTGCATCTGCTGGGGTCTCACCTGCCACCAAACAGCTTCACCAGTAGCACAGCGCTGCTGGTACTGCAGCTGAAACCGAGGTGTATGCAATTACTGTCAAAGCAAAAATATTTGCATTTGTTTAAGCCCCCCAAGGGCAACTCGTAAATGGTCTCTGGGGTGAGATCCGTCACCAGTTTTCAGAAACATGCATCTTCTGAAATTGTGGTGATCCTTTTCCAAGCTTGTTAAATACCTTCAGAAGACTGCTCACCAGCTAAGACTTTTTTCCTATTATATGGTACTACTAAAAATATTTTTCAGTGACATTAGAGGAAAAGGGGGGAAAATTAGTGTGACTATCTCTGAGGGGTAATTTAATCTATGGTCCAGGCTCAGGGATCCACTGTTGACACAAACAATACTGGTATACATAACAATTTTCACAAGTATCCAAAATAAGACAAATTTCAGATAAAATATCTTCATTCTGACATTTTCTGATATCTTTCCAACAAACTGAAATCCACGGTAGTTCCCTAGGCATAATTTGCCAGAATTTATCAGACAGGAATTTTAGGCTGCGTGCTAGGCTGAGGTGTTAACAGCTTCATATTCTTACTGCATTCCCCTATCTTCCATATGGCCAGTACCAGTTCTTCCTTGCTGCCTCACAGCTTCGCTTGAGAAACTGCCTGGTGCTGAAAAGAAGCAAAAATGTGGAAGACAGTGAAGTGGGGGAAAATAGAGGTATTAAAAATACCCCTTCTGTTCCAGGCAGCATGTAATAATATTTATTTATGTGCTTGTGTGTGAACAATATATTAGAGAATGTTTCACAGGTAGTTGTGCAGGCACAGAGCTAGTCAGATACAGATGATTAAATTTGACTGATTTGTCATACACAGCTTATATAGCTTTCTTTACAGTTGCCTACATATATTTTTTCTTACTATTTTCTCTCCCTCTTTAGTCCTTCTGCTCTTTCGTGCTGTGTCCTGGCCTCAGGGACCATCCCTTGGGCTGTTCTGCACTCACCCAGAACTGGTCTCCTAATCCTCTTCACTTTGCCTGCAATCCTGCTGCTCTACCTATTTTTCCCCACACCGCTCTGCTTGCCAGCAGTCACAGTTTCAAAAATGGTCTCTATTTTCTCTTCCCAAATGTTCAGATATGTTCGACCCAATAGCACTTACCTCTACTTAAGCCTGAGCTTTTGCATTACTGGGGGAGGAGTATTTATTTATTTATTAATTTTTAATATCACAGGCAGAGGATAAAATCAATAAAATACTTAAATTTTCTTAGAATATCCTCCTCATAAACCTGCAGTGGTTGAAAAGTGAGATAAAAGTTAGATAGCAAACTAGGGATGTTTTTTAACTTACTTTCCCTAATTACCAGCCACATGTGCTGGGAGTCATGAAGCAGAGAAAAGGGAGCAGCTCATGGTGGAGGGACACACAGGGCTTCACCAGGGAAATGTCTGGAAGTGCTGAAGGAGCAAGTCTGGTGTGGTAGAAAGTGACAGAAAAAGGAGTCGGGGGGAAAAGTAGAAAAGAAAACTGAGGAGTGTGGTTCATGGAGAAATAGAGGAGCTGTGAATGCAGGTGGAAGGAAGGAACACATTGCCAGTGGAAATAAGCAGTAGGTGACACAGACAGTTCAGGATACAGTAGACAGTGTGGTGGGCAGGACAGTGTTAGCAAAGGATGGAGAACGTGATGGAGCTCAACCCGTGGTTTTGGGACTGTATACAGCCTGCCATGAGCATTCATCTGGTCTTGGGCCTGTTTCTTGCCACAGTTTTTCCCAGGCACAGCTGGGTGAGTAGGCAGTAGCAGTGGCCCTGGGAAGCTCCAGGTCTACCACGTGCCCACCCTGCCCACGTTTGGTGGAACCAGGCACATCGTGCGGGTGAGCAGGCATCCCACGCTTCTCAAAGCCTGCACTGCAGCAGCATCCCATCCTGGGTTCTAAACTACAGCCAGGCTGATTCCCCAAAGGGTAACTTAGCCATTTATCATCTGTTCATAAAATTCATTTCCTTGCTCAGAAACACTCTTGATCAATTGAAGTCAAAACCCTTTCTACTTAATTAATGGAGGTCTATGTATTTTATTTCTTTTCTGCTAGCAAATTATCATTAGTGGAATAACCAGGACACTCTGCATTACCTTTGTAAACCTGATAACTACCAACAAGTCCTGAACTAAGTTCTTACCTTCTTAAGAAGGTTAAGAATACTTCTTTTATTGTACAAATTTAAAAAGAAGCTTTTTTTAGAAGCTCCAGTTTAAATTACAGGGCTTTGTCCCCTCATAAATGAGAGTAAGAAACTCCTCTTCTCTTGAAAGAAATCCAGCACCTGAAGCTTAACTGATAACTCTGCTGTTATTATTTGAGATTCATTATTCAGAATATGAAAGTGTAGACCCACAATATCCCTTCATGATAGTACAAAGGACCACAGAAATGAGGGAGTTCCAGAGAGTTCAGCTGTTCTCCACAGGTTTGTATTGCTCTGTAAAACAGGATGTCTCCTGCCTCCATTCTCTGCTGTTAAAAGGTCACCTCTAACCTCCCCATTTACTGTTCCCTTTAAGGGACAGTCTTCCAAATTCAGAAAGACAGTTGAGAAAGCTGCCCCGTGTGAGCCACCTGTGGTTTAGTGATCTGATTAATTAGTTCAAGATTGAAGATAAAAGTGAGTTCCTCAAGTCATTTAAGTGTTTTTGAAAGTATTACCTCAGATCCTAACTGTATGCCATCATCTCATGTGGTGCACAGGAAGGTACTGAAACACAGTTTCTGCCACTTTTCTCCACTGTTTGTATAAAGTGTGAGTGGACAGAAGCTGTGCTGATGGAGATTCTTTCCAGCCTCTGCTGGAAGCCTGCAGGAGAACACGGTGGCCCATGTTTTTTTCAGTCAGCTATGAGTCTGGCCTTACACTTAATGGCTCGGCCATGAGTGGGTAATGAAAATGCTCCTAAAATATACCCATGATTGCATTTTTAAAATCCTTGTCTGACAGAATTCTATATTTGTTTCAGAATCAGTTAGTATTGTGATTTAAATGTTATAATTGCCTATTTGTTGTCCTGAACACAGCTAGCTCAGAACTTCATTAATACCATTTTAAAGCACTCTGATTTTGCTGATGTTGCTGGCTCAAGATCCAGCCTGAGGCTCTTAAAAAATGGCCCTTCCAACAGCAAGTGATTGATGACAGCATAGGAGGAAATGAGTAAGAAGCCCAGAGAGGAGGTAGAAGGGCTGAGAACGTGATGAAAATTGGAAAACCAATGTCCCTGTGCCTAGGTCAGGCTGTGCCAACACTGACTTCAGCACATGGGTGAAGAGCAGGGTCTCCTGTGTTGTCACACAGCAGTTTTCCTCTGTGGCTACATGAGGCAAATTCTTCTCCATAGATAAAGGGGAATTTTAGTTATTATTTCTCATATATTATCTTTACATGAACTTGAGGCAGTTGGATCTTCTTTATATAGAACAATAGAGATTCCCTGCCGCTCTACACTGGAAAAAAACTACACAGATTTTCACAAACTGTGCCAGTTTACTCTTCCTGAAGATTTAGCCCAACATTAGTAATTCAGGAATCACTAAGCAATTGAACAAGACCCAAATCTATAGTCATTTTCCGCTGCCATATTAAGAATACAATACTGAACTTAATGGAAAATTTAATTTTAAATGCTGAATTTATCCCCTGTATGTGACTTCACTACATTCCTCTTGTTCACATACAGCAAACCATACCATTTCTTTGTTTCTGTCCCCTTTAATATCAGTGGGACTATTCACCAGCTGATTGTGTAAGCAGTCTAGTAACAAGTTGAAGTCTCTGAGTTTGTGATTGACATGGTCAAAATAAGTTACTTGCCACAAGAGCCAAGGTGATCTGAACATGCCTCTCCCTGTTGAAAATCTACTGAAAATGAAACAAAGAAACAAAATAAAAGCCTAAAATACATTAAAATTCACAACACCTGCAATCACTTACTGTGATTGCAAAGAGGTGCATATATGCTGTGACTCTGAACAACATAAGCAGAATATCTTCCTTTTCCACTCTCCATCCCCTTAGTCTGGGCTTCTTATATTGGACCATGTGCATTTCGCATCACAGCTGACTGATATAAATTAGGACAGAAATCCTGTTTTGAAGGTGTAAAATATTTTAAAATATTGTAATATATAATTTTAAAGTTTTTTTTTCTCAGAATGCTTGTTCCTCATCACAGCTGGGACTGTCTGAGGGCAGATGTGAAGGAAATGTCACAGAGCCTTGTTAAGGCAGGCAAGAAGGAGAGGGGCCAAGGGCAGGCTTTCTTGAGCTTCAGCAGGGCCTGCATTCAGACAGTTTTCCACCAAAATTTGTGGAGCGGAGAAACAAGGGCCTGGCATCAGTCACATCACTGCTGCATCCCAGGTTGCTTAGAAACTGAGGACAGCATGGCAATTTAAAGTGTGAAACTGATTGTTTTTCCCAAAGGAAAACCATAGAGCTTCCTTGCAGAGACAATGCAGAAAGGATGGCATTAAAGGAACTGCAGTTGGAAAAAAGAAAATATCCCCTGCCTGTTTCAGGCTTTAAATGCCTAAAGTGTTAGTGCTGAAAAAAAAAAAAAAAAGTCAGCATAGGACATGGAGGCATCTGCTTTCTAACTTTTTCCCACCTTGCTGGTGGCCTTGATAGTTCATATCTATTCCTATTATCAGTTTGAGCAGTTTAATCTGCAACAATTCCATAGGCTTCTGATTTTCCAAGGGAGAACAGTACCTGTATGTCCCCTTACCTTTGTCATAACCAGCCCTGTTCCCCTGACAGAATTCAGGAGCATGGGAATGTGGCTCAGTGCCAGTGCATGACATGTTAAAGATGATGGCTATTCAAATAATATTAATTATTTTGTGCTTGTACTAGAAGCCAGCAGAGGATTGTGTTGACAGGCAACTTGCCAGCACCCCAAGCCCACTCATTTCACAGCTGTGGGACTCTCATGTTCCACTGTCAACCTGCACAGCCTGCTGCCAGAAGCCTTAAGGCAAAATTTAAGTTTGAATACTGGAAAAGAGCAAAAAATGGGCATTTTTGTTTCTAGAAGCAGAGTATTGCATATGAATTAAATGTGTGGGATTTGGAAAGTGGATGAAGGTTTTCCTTTACTTAGAGTAATCATTTGAGAGTTCCTGGGAAATCCTCTCACCCAACTGTGGCTGTCAAAAATTTCTCCAAGGCACCAAGGCTTCCTGAGTAGTAAATGAAGAGACAGGCATCTCAACATCATCCTTTGTTAATATTGGTATCAAGGCCCACCAATTGGAAGTACCTACCTTTTCCCATTAACTGCAGGGAGGTCTGGACAGACAGACAAAGCTTGGGGCATAATTTAGGGGTACAAATGTTGAGGTGAATTCCCCCATTTTAGGTACCTATAGAAAGAGTAATTGGAATGTATCAAGAGGCAGGGTCCCTAGAGCTAAGAATAGCATACAAGGCTCAGAAGCTCTTACTTTTGTATTAAATAGCTATATACAAACCTGCACAAATATATTAATGCATAAGCATTTGGGAATTTCCAGTTAAACCAGTTACAGAGTGCAATAAGTCCCTTTCCTCTTCCATGCAAACTATTTTAGTGGGTTCAGTTACACTATACTAATTAATGTTTGCACTGGTTATTTATTTATTAAGCCTTGAATCCATAAGTTGATGGTTAAGTAATGAATGAATTATGGCATATTATGGGAGATAAATTTTCCCATAGAAATCTGCTGGCACACACAGGATCATGTCACTTAACATCACCAGAAGGCTATCTACCACATGCCATTTCTGTTTATCTCCCTGCTTCTCTGATATATATTGTATTTGCATGCACACCTGCACATAAATAGATATCCATATGCCTACCACATAATTCCATTAAGAATTGGGCAACAATTTAAAGTGGGAAGTACATAAAATAAGTCTGTTAATAATTTAATAGGTTTTTAAAACATATAGTGATGGATCTGCATGAAGTGGGGCATTACCATAATACCCTAAGATTATTCAATGAGTTTAAGCAACTTCACTATAAACCTATAGCATTTCATGATTCTGAGGCAATGGATTAGGTTTCATTTCAATATTAAACTCTGTTACATCACCCACAGCAAATACCACCAGTAAAAATAGCTATTCCAAATATAAATTTATCACCAGCCTGGGACCCTTGAAATATTGACATGAATATGTGAGATTTAAGGAAAAACTTTGAATTTTAAAATAATTTTGAAATGGGAAATTAAAATGGAAAACTCACTGTCCTTCTTAGCCGAGGATAAGGGGATCTTTGCAGGTCTCCCCCCAAGTTATTTGCATGCAGACTTCCTATTACAGTGCTGTGCCAAATGTTTATGGGCAGCACACTGCAGGAAGCATCTTCTTTTCTTGCCAGGATAATTTTGAGGGCAGTAAATGAAATACCTATGGCCAAATCAAATCATTAGTTTGTATGCATCCAAACTAAAAATAGACTGAAAGCAAGAAACACAAATTAACATTTCTTAAGTCGCATATGCAGTTGTCTTACAAATATCTCTAAAGGGTGTGTTGTTAATATGTGTAAGCCAATAGTTTTGGGTTCACAGTAATTGCATACTATTTATTTACAAATCTTCCCCAGCAGTATGTGCCTGTTACCTAAAGCGATGGAGCAGGTCCCGGTCTTATGTCTGTCTCTAAACCTGGGCCAACAGTACATGACATAGCACCCACTGTGGCCTCTGCTCTGTCACTTTGCAATGCGATTCTATGTAGTTTTACTTGAATAACATAAAATAACATATATAATGTTATTTATGTTATTTTCCACGTGAAGAACTCCTGTAAACCTTGCCGTTTTGAAACTCAGTGAGGCAGGCGTCTTAGACAAGCTGAAAAACAAATGGTGGTACGATAAAGGTGAATGTGGACCCAAGGACTCTGGAAGTAAGGTCAGTCGCTACAGTTCGGGACCTAACTATCGTGTTCACAAAGCAGTAGAGGAAGTAATAAACAAAATGACATAGAAATAAAATAAGCAGCTGTAGACACAGAGTAAATCAACTTTGGCCCATCTTGATGGCAGCCATGCTTTAATTTAAAGAAGCACTATTGCATTTTAAAGTCTTCAGTAATATAAATCACCAAACATCATCCCACATATTCAGAGCATCTCTTGATGAAATACAAAGCAGATTTTTGGGTTTGGAAGAGGCAGCCTGGATTAGTTGTTTCCTTCCTGTCTGGAGGGTATGGACTTTTCCCATTGACTGCTTAGGAAATGCTCTTCACACCTTTAGGAGCTGGCCTACCTCAGCAGTTTTCTGAGAAGAAGAAATGCTAGCAAGAAGGATTGCCTTCCATTGCTGGCCAGGAAGGTGGTGTCTTGTGTTGTTTGGGGATGTCCCTGGCTCCTCGAGGGCCAAGGAAAACTTAACTTGAGCTTTGAAGTGAAAGGCTTCAGCAGTTAATAGTTTCTGCAGTTTCCAGTGTTTATCTTAGTCCATACCCAAACAGGAATCCTGGCAGCTCCGGAGAGCTGACAGCTCCTTCTCTTTATGGGGACAGACCCAGAACTGGGTATTTTCTGATGGCTGGGAAATACTACAGTCAGTGCCAGCCCTGTATTTGAGGAGTCTGACATTTCTTCACGTTACCTGACTCCATGCCAGCCTCTGCAGCCACAGTTAAAATGAAAGAATGACAGGCACTGACTGCTTGCTGCCTGCATGTCTGGAGACTAACCTTGATAAAACTAGTGTGGGGAAAAAAGCTTTCAACACATTTCACTTTTTCTGGCAAGTGCTTTGAAAAAAAGGAGTGAAAACCATTTAAGAGGATGACAAAGTATCTGTAAATAACAGCTGAGAAAGCCTCAACCCACCACCTACATTAGGGCAGGTCTTTCTTAGTCCTGCCTCCTCCTTGTTTGCAAGCACCATGTTAGCAATTGCCACCAGAGGGACAGTCATCTCCAAGATACTTAGGCTCTTCCTAGCCAGCTAAAAAGGCACAGAAAAAGCAGAACCCAGCTATAAACCCCAATCACCTCTGTACATCCATGGGAACCTTAACTGTGCTAATCTACAGATTACACAATGAATAGTGCCTCTTTAAATTAAACATCCAATTTTTTTGCAGTCTACATAAGTTAAAATTTCTTAGAGATTAAAATCAGAAGTTAAATACTCTCCTTACTTTAGCTAAAGATTATATAGTCTGCATAAGAATATCTTAAAGCTTTATAAGTATTTTAAGGCACATGATATAGCATATAAAGTCAATCCTGAGAGAGTTCCTTGAGAACTATGCTAAAAAAGCACATGGATTTCAAGTCAAAAAAATGTGAATCATAACGAAGCAGTGAAGTATAGAGAAATATAGAATAGTTATTTACTACAATAAACCCAGGAAGGTGATTGTAAAATGATGAATATTTAATACTTTGCTAAAGAAAATCCTCACTTTTATCTAAATTATGAAAAATGTGTTAAATTGCATAAATTGATATTTAGAAGTATACTGTTACTGAGCTGAGTAGTCCATGGGCATGTTCCAGAACTGTATCCATAGTAAAATAAAAGCAAAATACAAGAATAGGTAAGAGGCAAATATATCACAATGTGTGTGGTACAGTGTGCACTTTCAAAGGAAGTGTTTGTTCAAAGAAAGAACATAAGCCTCGCATGTTATTTTTGCCTGTCATTTAAGTATCAGAAGCTCAGTCTGGATCTTTTAAATTAACAGCAATGCCTATCACAAATACAATTACTGGTTTTTGTAAAGATCAAGCAGAGTCTTGTCAGATATAAAATGGATTTCTGGATTCCCAGGCTTCTGAAGAGTTTTACATAAATGCAGTTTCGTATCAGTGCTGAAATGTCCTCTAAATAGAGCTAGATGTGTCATTGTTTAATTCTCCATGTAATGGAGGTAATGCTTTGCAGTAAGCAAGCGATGACATCCTGATATGTTGGCAATATATTTAGAATAATTTTTTTATGCCAACCAGGAAAACTAGTTGCTTAAAATATATTTTATAGATCCAGATAGGTCAAATATTGCTAAAGTATGTAAACAACTGTCATTAAATTTCAGCTAAACATTGTTACTTGTCTATTTCTAACGTTTTAATGTGCATTTTGTGCTTCTTGGGATCCATTTTCCAGGGTTAACTGTGTCACTTCTGTTTTCCCAGGACAAGACGAGTGCCTTGAGTCTCAGCAACGTTGCTGGAGTCTTCTACATTCTGGTTGGAGGCTTGGGCTTGGCAATGCTGGTGGCTTTGATAGAGTTCTGTTACAAGTCCAGGGCAGAGGCGAAACGAATGAAGGTGGCAAAGAGTGCACAGACTTTTAACCCAACTTCCTCGCAGAATACCCAGAATTTAGCAACTTATAGAGAAGGTTACAACGTATATGGAACCGAAAGTATTAAAATTTAGGGGTAGGACTTAGGGCCTACTACAGCGAGTGGGTGATGCATCTTGTAACGCAGTGTTGTGACATGTCTGTCTAGTGGTGCTTGCTTCTGAACAGAGCTTTATATTTTGGAAAACTTCAGTGCAAAGTGGTTCAGTTCTTTTGGCTGCAGATGTACAGTACATTATTCCATGTTGCTAATAGACATCTGCATTGCAAGGAATTTTTAACATGAAAAATACATTTTGAACAACTCAAAGTTGTCAAATCAGTTGAGAGATGACAACTGTTTTAAATAAGAAAGTATATATCTAGAGGGCCAGTTTTTAAGTACTGATTGGAAAGTCTGTTTTCTGAAAGGTTTGCACTTTACTAGTGACAAATTGCTGCAAGCCTGTATTATTCAATGTTGGCCCTATCTGTAACCAAGATTTAGGATAGGCAACGTCACTGAACCATAGTTAACCTAATGGAAGAAAAAGGCACTGTTACAAGAAGTCTAAATGTTGTTTTACCTTCTCTCCCTCTTCCCCTCCCTGTGCCTTCACCCTCCCTTTGATACATGTTTTATGCTAATTGTGTGGCTTTTTTGTTTATTTGGTTTTTTTTTTTTTTTCTCCTCACAATATCCTGCTTCAGGTCAACTTTTGCCCACTGTAATAGTCACAAAGAGTCACTAACCAGGGGATAGACCTTGATTATCATCCTCAGCTTTCAGTAACAAACCCCCTTACCTAGGTCAAGACTAGTGTATTTTAGACATTCATGCAGTGATTTTGGAGGCTGAAGTGCTGATGCTGCCGAGCTGCATCCTGCACAGCTCCCCTGAGTAGGTGTGCAGGGATGGTTTACTAATGTACTTGCTCTCATCCGTACAGTGAGTATCTTGCCAACTAATCATTAGACAAATCAACTCCATGACCTTTGGAAATGGCACGCAGCAGCAAATTGAGCTTCTAAATATAACTTTTACGTAGCTCCCAAGCTATGCTGGCTGCTGTATAAGTGAACTTCAGCTAGTACCCTACCCTGTCATGCTAGAGCTCCCTTGCCCTTGCAAACAGCAAGCCACGTCTCCTCTGTTAACAGCTATCTTCAGCTACATTTTCCTGAGCCATCCCTATATAGTGGAAGTAAAAAACACAATTTTAGGAAAACAAGATGAATAATATAATACTTATGTTGCCACTTAGAAAAAAAAAGTCTCGTAGGAAACAACTGGAGATGCACTTATTATTTTTTATTTATTATTTATATAGCGCTGGAGTAGACGGCGCTGTACAGTAGGTGAAGTGTGCCAGACACACAACAGGTCCCTGTCCCGAGGAGCTTACAGCCTAAAGGCACAGCCCGTTCAGTACCGCACCATTCAGTACAGAGCAAACACAGAGTGAGCAGAGAATGCTGTGTGAGCATGGTAGCTGGAGCGCTGCGAGGAATAGGTGGGTTCTCGGGCCGCGAGGGAGGGGGCTGGCTGGGAAACTGTCCCCTGCACACTCTTCTCCGGGATTTTCTTTTCTTCCTTGTTCTAAAAACAGTCATGACCCTCGGTATAGTCTAATTGCAACAGAGCTGCCAATTTCCCCATGTTAAAAAAACAAATAAGTGTTAGCTATGCACTTTGTTCACTAGAGAAAATGTGAGGCATGCTATGTGCCAAGGGGACTCCAAGAGTCCTGTGTTCATTACTGTGAACTGGAACACGGGACTTCCAGATTAATCTCCCAAGTCCACTCCCTACTGTCAGTAATAAGGGTCTTAAAAAGAAGTAATCCTGTGCACGTCATTGTGCCAAATGCAAGTCAAGGGTGCTTTTTTCTTTTAAATTCTTTAGTGATGTGCTCACAACTGAGAGTGTCCCCAGGCTGGTGTAAAAGTAAGAATCCCAGAAAACATATTCCTTATCAAGTTTACAGAGTGCAATGCATTCAAAATACAGTCTTAAAAAAAGCAAACAAAAAAATTAAGCTTTCTTTCAAATACTGACCTGACCCCAATTGGCTGAGCATGCTAAACATGGCATGACTTGAAAATCCCCACAGTTGCCACCCAATTCTGTTATTTCATTGCAACAGACACTGATTATACTTGCAGATTTTTTTTAGTCTTAGTGTTTTCTTATAATAGAGCTAACTGAGTTTTGTATTTATAGAAAAGATCATAAGTACCTTACTCTAAAATCTGGATTTCTGTGGGACTTGTATCACAAAGATGAATTCCTACTGGATAAAATATACTTTAAACAGTACAAAAAAGATACAAAAATGTTGCATTTTATTTTACTGAAAATTCATTTTTGGGTCAGTCAAAACTTCTGATAATTAACATTTTAGAGCACAGACTTTTAAAATTCACAAAAAAAATCACAATGATTTTGAACAAATATTTACAGACTTCTGAAATTCTTCTTTCTGCTTATTTGGCATAATATTTACATGAAATTATGACATTTCAAGTGAAGTTCTAATAAAAATGTTTATAGTGATATGTGGGAGACTGCCAACACCCAGTCATCCTCTCCTGGCCACACTGGCACGAGAGGTGCCTGCGTGCCACACTGCACAGGGGGACTGTGCCATCTGTTCATACACATGCTAGTCATAAACCCTGTTTAGCTGGCAGCATTACAGAGCCCACGATGATGGCTGCACATATTTCTGTAGAAATATGTCTGTCTTATAAATTTTGAAAACTTTGATATGTTTTTTTTTTTTGGTTTTTTATGCAAGGAGTAAAGAGATCTTATTGGAACTAAAACTCACTAATATGGAAAGATGCCTGGTGGTTCTAACCTGCATGAGTAACCAACACATCTGACTTTTTAAGCTAACATTAAATAGCTTTAATGATATATGCTTTAAACTAACATAAAATAGCTTAAATAGCCCTCCTGAAAATTAATATTCATTACCCTGATTTTTATTTTAGTTTCATACAGTTAAACATGAGTTATCTGAGGGAAATTCACCCTGCCTGCAAGGCAGCTGAAAATGAAAATGAAGGGCTAGTCTGTATGTGTGGACTGGCCTATCTAGTAATGGATTAGTCTATATGTGTGGGATAAAGACATTCAGAAGCACTGGCAGGCAGTTGCATCTGCTGACGAGAGGGAAGAAAGTTTGCTTTAAGGAGGGAACAATCCTTTCCTCCTCCTCCAAGCAGCAGTTTTTCCATTAGTATTAAGCCCTTAGTGTACAAGTAGACCTGATAGTGAGAGCAGAGAGGAGCTTAACATCCTTCTGTCCATCTGCTCTAAGGCAAAGCCCTGCTGAGTTCCTCACCCCAAACCCACAGGCTTTTGAAGGGCTTTTTCCAGTATCCAGCCAGCCTCCACCACCACCCCTCCGTGGCCTTCTCAGTGGGCCATGAAGCTCAGGAACCAGCTTCCAGCTCAGCTGCCTTCTCTTGCTCTCCCTTCCCATGCTGTTGTTTATAACTAGTGAATGAAACTAATTGCAAAACTACAAAAGCATCACTATTACAATTAACTGCAAAAAAAAGGTGAAGTGCTACAGGATGGCTCAGTAAGTGTGTAATGTACTTATTTTGACTTGTATACTTCCAATTTCATAGTCAAGAGAGAAAGATACATTAAAAGTTCATCTTAGATATTTGTGCCAAAGCCACCTCCATGTGACCCAAGTGCTAGAGGAGCCTGAACAACAAAAGAACCCACACAGGCTAGGATATTTGTATTACACAGACTGAGGATATCATTTTCCAAAATTCTCATTTCCCCTCTAGGAACAAGGAAGTCAGTGTTTTCACAGGATTAATTTCACAATTAATCTAACCAAAACTAATGACAAATTTGAAAATACATTATCAATATTAACTGCATACACTTACTGAAAGGAGACTTCCACGGTTTGCGTAATATTCACATTAATACCGAGACTTTTCCCTCTTATCCCAGCCACTCCTGAAATTGTTCCTGCATCCAGGCCATAAATCTGAAGTTGTATGAGCACAGTTAAGCAGAGTACTAGCCTGGCTTGTTACCTGTAGCATAGTTTAGAACACAGAGCAGACACCTACCTGGTTACTTGGCTTTATGGCACTGTCCCAAGTACAAGTTTGACCTGCTCCTCCTGGCTTTTTGTCTGAGTTGTCCTGTGGTGTGTTGCTGAGCTGTTGTTAGTCTTGCACTGAGGACAAGAGTTATTTCCTTGCAGCTTTTCTGTTCTTCTGTGGAAGGCTGCTGAGAAAGTGTTGTTCTCTTTTTTTTTTTTTTTTATCTTTTTTATTTATCCTGGATCCCTTTTATTGTCTTTTTGTCCTGAGTGTGTTGTCAATGGCCAGAAAGTTATTTAGATTGAGCTAGCACAGTTACATAGAACTTGTATATCCCATACAAATCTGAGTGCTCTGACTCAGATTTCCTAGTGGGAAGCTCTGAATGGCCATGAACAGATAGCTGATGGGTGTGCTGGAGAGACTCTAGTAGACAATGATGATTTCCTGGGAAATTTAACCCATCTGGAGCAAGCTGTCCCTTTTCCACCCAAGTTTGCTTTCTAATCTGGTTTGGACTCTCATCCCTCTCCCACACTAAAGTACCTTTAGTTTTTCTTGTTACCATTGACCAGAACATGTTCTCTGCACTTCTGCAGTTACCAGTATCCATTTGCAGTGGGACTCAGGACATTCACCATGTGGATCTGTACCACACTGCATTGTGTCTGTGCTTTGCAAATGCAGAGATTCTTATTTGCTGCTGGGAAGTAGTTGAAGTTCTTGGTAATGTATAGGCCCAGTTCCCCACTTCCTCATCACCTCTGCCACACTTTTTGTATCTGGGTGTTGTTTTAGATCAAGATATGTTTGGTAACAGTCCCTGTCCCAAAGTACAGTGGTGGTAGGTTTCAAAGAATGTCCTTTACCAAAGCCAAGGTTTTCCAGTGTAAGGGGAATGCCATAATGCCCTCTGAAAGCTGAGGCCTGTTCCTGAATTTGGGAGCTTTTGAGGCCTGAAGTGTTTAGGGTAATTGGTTTGGAAAGCTGCTTTTAAATCCAAGCTCTGACTGTGCCACAAACAGCTGCTGTGTTTTTGGCAACTTTTTGAAGGAGCTACTGATAACAATGCAATATTAGACTGGTGCATTTCCACAGAAGTGCACCAGGAGCAGTGGAAATGTTCGAGAGTTTTAAGGGCTCATTCTCATCCCTATATGCTCATATATAAAATAAACTCCACATATCAAACAGCAGCTCAGGATTTCAGTGCTACCTCAGAAGGAGAAACTGGGCTCAGAGGGATAAAGTTCAAAATGTAGAGATTAGTAAAAAAGCAAACAAAATGACTTTATGATGTTTGTTATCCTTTTGCTCCTATGTGAATGCTCCTATCTCCCTTTCTTCTCAATTAGTATTTCAGACTGCATCCCTGCATTTACATAGCTTCTCCTGACTAGAAATCAGATTTTCCCACTAATTAATATCTTAACATGGTTATCTCTGACATCTCTTTTAATGTACTACAGTTTGGATGCTTTGTTGCATTTTTTTTACCTTAGACACTTACCCTAATTTTAGTAATCTGGAAATCATTTACTTAAACTAGTCATCTTGGCTTTTTTTTTATAATCACTTGAGATAGCCCTATTGGATTTTTATATTTAGCTACTGATTTTTTGATGACTAAAGTTAGATGGCATAACTATAAATCCTTTAACAAATCCAGATTTTTTGCTTGAGTAATTTAGTCCCTAAACAAGATATTTTGTTCTGATTCAGCTGAAACTAAAGATTTTTAGGGAACAAAAATTTAAACCTTCCTATGGGAAATTTATACATAATGTAGAAAACTGTATAAAACTGCATTTTCTCTCAATAAATTACATTTTCTTTGAAAGTTATCACCTTCTCTAATTGTAGGAAAATATATGAAAGAGATTTGAGGACAGTTCTCAGATTTCCTGATACTAAATTGTTTCCATTGTGAAAATAAGTAATCATTTCTTTCAGTTTGAATGACAGAATTGCCAGATAGCTGGTACAGTTATTACAATTTATAAGTAATTTTCAGTAGTTATATTTAATCCTGGCATTCCTAGTTGAAGGTCAAAGCCTATAAACACCTGTGCATGACTTCATTCACAGATGCTAATGCTTTCAGGTTCCAAAAGGTCTTCTCACTGTATTTAAATTAAGTTTGAAGCTTTTAGATGAAGGTATTACCTCTTCAATTTATTTCATTATCAAATTCAGATTTTATATTTAAATCAGTAACAATTTATTGTAATGAAATTTATCCTCGGAATTGCTAGTCTTTTTTTCCTCAGTGGACTTAAGTGCTATGTATTATATTTATGACGATTACTATTTCTATATTTAACGTTAACATGAAAAAATGCAGATGTCTAAAATTAAATATTTTGGTGTTTGCTGTGTCCCAGTTGGTTGAAGGACAGAAACATTATAACATTCTCCTCTCTTCTGCTTTTTCTTCAAACCCAGCTTACCTTTTCTGAAGCCATAAGAAACAAAGCCAGATTATCCATCACAGGGAGCGTGGGAGAGAACGGACGCGTGTTGACTCCCGACTGCCCGAAGGCCGTGCACACCGGAACTGCAATTAGACAAAGTTCAGGATTGGCTGTAATTGCATCAGACCTACCATAAAAACCAAAAAATTAATTGAGTGCCTTAATCAAACTGTGTTGGTGACTGATGGGAACACAGCACAGACTGTAACGACATGGGAGTGTCATTGATGAACTAATAATTTGGCTGAGAAAGGGAAGTACGTCCAAATGCGCCAGACATCATCAGCAACAATGTGTGCATGAGCTCAGCTCGGAAACCCAAACTCAGATTTTATATCAGGAAAATTCATAATTTAGTTTTGTGGGGGGGAGGGGGCTGGGAAGGGTGTATTAACAGCAACAAATTTCACTTGAGTGGACTTAAAACTAATAAGACTTGCCAATTTAGCGCATTAAACTGTGAAGAACATGCTCAGAAAGGACACCATTTTGGTCTTTGTCTTGACAAAGAGAGAAAAATAGCTATAGAAGTCAATGAACATGCTAACCTGTGTCTCCAGAACATCAATATATACAATGGAAGAATACTCAGCTGTTCAGCTGTAGAAATGAATCACTAAACTGTGATTAAAAAATAATAAATATGTAAATCCTGTGAAAAAAAATAAAGAAATTATTTACATTTTCTTTGGAAAAAGAGAAATATTGAAACATGCTTGCTTTTTAACTGATGTAAATTCAGTAGAGGACAACACAATTCTTTTTTCTAACCATCTTAGGGAAAAATCATTGCAATAATTGATATAAAATGCCATCACTGTAATAAAATTCAGAGAATTTTTTTTTATAAAAGTTGTTGGTCATCCTCTTGTTTGCTGTTACCTTCATTCTGTTCCATCATTCCGTGTTCCACAGATTTGCATCTGTCTAATACAAGAAACAAAATGATAAAATGTTTAGAGTACTTCATCAGTCTGCAGTGTAGAATCAAAAGAGACTACGGGTCACTCATGTTACAGATATTATTTATAATCTTGTTCTGTGTAAGAAACTGTGGTTTTTGTACCCACCAAAAAGAATAAAACAACAATTGTTCTTATAATATTGACAGAGCTTGAGTTGTTTTCTGATCATTAGGGATGCCACCTGGAAAATAGAAAAGGGCTGTTCATTTCTTACAGCAGGATTGAGAATGTTGTCAGAGTCAGTCTGAGTCCCTGCACATTTCTAAAGTGCTCTTAAGGGACTTAAATAGGGAGGAGGGACTCTGAGCAGCTAAAGAATTGTCATGATTATTCATTAGGTATTTTAGTACTAGTCACTAAACACCTTTCTGAAGTGTTAGGGAACCATTTAGTGATAGTGTTTGTCCTCTGGGTAGGTCAAGGGATGAGATGCCAGGGAGCAAAAAAGTACAAATGACAGTCCTTGAGACTGATGTGATGGATGATACCTGCAGCCTGCTTGGTGACCAGGAGCCCCAGTTTTCATCCCCCAGCCTGTCAGTGGCATGCCTGGGAAAGACTAGTAACCACCATTTGAATAAAAGCCAGATGTGAACAGGAGCAGGCATGTCTGTAGGTGCAAAGTTGCAGCGAATCTGTTCTGTGATGGTCAGTCTCCTTGGCCTCACAAGGCCTGGCAGTGGTGTCCAAACCCAGAGTATGGCAAGCAGTGTAACAGCCACATGCCAGAGCCCAGACTGCAAGTGAATTCAGACTTGGAGTAATCGTAGCTCCTGAGTTTCCCAGGCCCATGAGGGGCCATGTTCCAATGGCCTGCTTTTCCCCAGAGCTGGTGCTTCTCTCAGCCCCCGGGGTTCTCCTGGGGAGGGGAGCGGGCCCTGGCTGGAGCCCGAAGCTGCCCAGCAGGGACTGAGCCCCAGCTGCTGCCAAAAACAGCAACCAGACCCTGCTGAGCCGATGCTCCTGCTGTCCGGCACAGACAGCCACAGAGTGGCAAAGCAGGGCTCAGTTTCACTCCAGATAGCAACAATATAAATACAAGTTTCTTGCCCTAAATATTCTATAGGGACCCTTTATAGCTGCTGGGGAGAAACAGAGAATGAAATAGAGAATGAGAGTGAACGACTTCCTCTTAAAGTAGACCTTAAAATACCAGACAGCTGAACCACAGCAACAAAAGCCTAAACCCTGCCAGAAACCTTAACATAGACTGATGGAGACTAGTTCTTATAGAGAGCCTGACAGTGCAGGCAAACATGAAAATAAGGTGATGCTTGCCCCTCAGGCATAAAAACTACAGTGTGTGCAGGTTTCTTAGAGAAAAAAGACTGATAACACTACAATGAATCACTGTGACTGAGGTTACTTTGTATCCATGTTTTACTGGCGTGTTTAGCACATTCATGATTTACTGTGAATTGTTCTGTGTTTCTCTGGCTAGGTTAGGTGATTTGTCTGGTTTTCTCTTTTTTGGGTAAACCTGGAAGCTCCTTTCTTTTTACCGCTATATTTAAAAAACAATTTCTGGGTGGGTTGGTTCTGAGTTTGTCTTTTTTTTAAAAGAAAAAAGTGTTTGCCTCCATTTTTCACACGGTAACATATTAGAGGCTGAACAGATTGAGAGACTGAGTATGAATAATGCTGTCTGTTTTGTTTTACTGTGCCTGTCTGTTTTTCCAGGAGCTTGTCTTCATCCTTTCTTTGTCCATGACTGTGAGCAGTACCAGGGCTGTCTTGGGATATTTACTGTCTTCCAGTGTTACTCCTCTTATACACTCCCTTGTCTCTTTAACATTATATTTATTTTTCCCTTTCAGTAAACAGCCCATTGCTGCTGTTAGGAATGTTGCTCCATGGAGCTCATTGTTAATTCCCTGAGTCAGATTTCCACTTGGCAATGAGGCACCCAAGTCCTCTGAGAAGGCCAGTGTCAGTAACCATGTGCTGAGAAGGATTCAGAACTGAGCAGCCTCCGAGCTGCGTGGCCCTGGAGTGCCGTGACCCACCAAGGGTCAGCATGTGGCCAGCAGCCACAGGGGGGGATCACCACATCATCCTCTTACCATTTCCAAGCCTTGTCCTTGCCAAGGGAATGCTTTACTGAACGAAAACCTGGTCTGCTGAGGTAAAGAGGACACCCTCACTTTGCTGATGCCTGTCATAAGCAAATAAAATATTTGAAGAAAAAGAAAAGAAAAAAATCTAGATAGGAAAATGCTATAGCAGGGAGAGCTGCCCTACAGCTCAAGTGGTTGAGAAAGCAGTCTTGGGGTATTGGTCTGCTGTCTCCACAATGGCTTACTCTTGTCTTACTCCAAGAGGGCAGCTGCTGCCTGACTGCTGTGACCATAGAGAGCAATCCTGGGGAAAAGGACAGGGGGGTGCTGGTGGAAGACAAGCTTGACATGTCTCAGCAATGTGCTCCCACAGCCCAGAGAGCCAAACGTGTCCTGGGCTGCATCCAGTGGGGGCAGCAGGGCCAGGGAGGGGATTCTGCCCCTCTGCTCTGCTCAGACCCCACCTGCAGGGCTGCACCAGCTCTGGGCTCCCAGCACAGGGAGCACAGGGACCTGCTGGGAGTGAGTACAGAGGAGAGCTTCTAAGTGTATCACAGGTCTGGAACACCTCTCCTGTGAAGACAGACTGAGAGAGCTGGGGTTCAGCCTGGAGAAGAGAAGGCACCCCTGTGCAGATGTCTCAGATGGCCCATAGGATCTCAAATACTACCTGTGGGAGAGTAAATGAATTGTGTCCTGGTCTCTAGGGATGAGTTATTTTCAAGCCTCTATTGACTAGATCTCCATGGAGTATGAAAATACCTCAGACACGTAATTTTCCTACAGATTTCTAAATTTAGCTGTCTTAATGATGAACTGAGTAATATCAGCATTTACCTGCTTCTAAAATAATTTCAGTTTCAATGTAATCAAGAGCAATTATTAACATTAACACTCACAACAATTTTAGACTCATCTGCAAAATAAGCTCTTTCTGAGCTGATGAGAATCATAATGTAGGACCAGCCTGCTTTGACATTCACTGTTATATTAATACCTTCTTGTCCTACACATTAAACCCTCCCACACTAGTTATGTATTCTATTAAACACCTATTAAATTTAAAATCAGTACAGACTTGCTGGGTTGTCTGAGAGCCTCACATGCAGAATTAGCTTTATGCAACCACTTGTTATTGCTGAATTTCACCTAGGGACTATTCTGGGAACTGAATGTACATGTTCTGAATTGAATTTTCCTTGGTGCAATTGAGAACAGAGCCTGGGGAAAGGAGTATAGCTTTATACAACTGGTTGTAATCATTGCATGTGGTAAAGGAGGGCAGTGGCACGTTTTTACCTCTGTTGTTTAATAATTCTGTAATAACAACCCTGATAGCATGTCAGAATGAAGAATAAATATTCTTTAATATTCAGTGTAAGTATACTTTTATCCATGATTAGAAAATTACAGCAAAAGGCACCTCCTAAAGCTCTCAACCTGCAGAATTTACATACCACACTAATGCTGAAAACAAGAAAAGAAAGGCAGCCTACAAGGAGCTGCAGAGATTTGTTGTAGACATGGATTAATTAACACTGTTACCACAAAATGTGTAATTGGTATGCAACAGCAAGTTTAGCTTCAGCTAAAATGTCTAAGGGTAAGAAGTCACCAGTGGAATTATAAATAGAAATTTAGAGCTACTTCCTTTTCTAAGTGAGAGGAGTGCCACAGATTCCAAATAACTTACTGATTTCATAATGGTTGCATTAAATGTAAGGTCAGGCAAGCTGAAACTAGTAAATAGGAAACATGAAATAATTTAGACTGGAAGGGATTTCTGGAGGTCAGCTCCTTCAAATACCCATTTAAAATAGGTTCAGCTTTGAAGTTAGATCCAATTTCAAAGCTTAAGAGGTTTCTCAATGTTATTCTATCATAACTTTAGCATCTCCAGGGTTGAAAATGCATAACCTCTCTGGGCAACCTCTTCAAAAATTCTGACCACCCTCAATATTTTCCTAAAGCAAGATTTTCTTAATTTTTTTTTTTGTTGTTACTCTGCATTGAGAGTAGATTCAGAAGCTGCAACACATATCCCAGGCTATTTACCTAAATGAAGATGTGCATTATAATTTGTGTTGCTGAGCTCAGAATCTGGACCTGTCTGTGAGGGGACTAAGGCATGTTATCATCACACTTCAGAAGAGTGTGCCCTGCTGTCAGTCTTTTCTTATGGCTAAAGTGAGGATTTATGCCCCTAGCTCACCAATCCATCGTCTTCCATTAGCACCAAATACTATAAAGTTCTGAAGGCCAGTCCCTGATTGTCTTTTTAGATTGTTCTATCTCTGAAAGCTTCAAAGACCTTCAACAAGTCTGAACTGTTGAAGTGGACTTTCAAGTGCTGCAAGATAAATTACACTTTTTCCTAAGTCCTGGAAAAACAATTATATTACTTTTCAAGGTTTTGTGTATTTTAGCTGTTCCTGTAAGGATTTCAGTGCTAAGGCCCTGATTCTACCTAGCCATTTGCCTGATACTAATTGTTCAAATCCATGCATAATGCTGTAAAAATGTAACCACTAGTGGGGATGGAAAGAGCTGATCTGGTGGGACTTTTAAACGTATTTTGGTGTAACTGTGTAGAGGGTGTGGAGAATTTGGAAGTCATAAGACTGCAGCAGTTAATAAACCCAGTAATTCTATTAAAAGAGTCTTTCTAAACACTACAGTAGTCATGAAGTCCATAAATACATAACAGAGGTGGTGTCTTCCTTTCATCCCTTTTATATTCCGGCTACCTGCAATACTGTCAATTGCTGGAAGTTCCATGACATTTTTAAAACAACTTTAGGGGGAAAAAAAGCCTTTTTGGCTAAAGGACAGAACCAATATTCTACAAAAAAATTCATCTGTTGAAAGCTCCATCACAAGGATTAAGAAATAACTGCTGGAAAGCCTATAGAAAATGCAGTGGCATTCTGAGAACATCTGATATTCTGGGTGACACTCACTGACTTGAAACATCTCCAGTTTTACTGTCTAGAAACTTGTAGGATGCAGTATAAAAAACTGATTTTAGACGACGGTTTGTGGGTGGGATAGTGATGCCCTAACAATCTTTTCTGAGTGTCGTAGCTGAAGACAACCAAGAATGACTCATTCAACAGCTGACATTTAGGTGCAGGTGCCCACACTTGGGCAGATGACTCCTCCTCATGGGGACCCAAGGCCAGCCAGCACGCTGTGAAATGGAGTGATTCTGGCACGTTTGCAGCATCAGAGAGACGAGCTCTGATCACCACTGTCACTGACACAGGGACACAAGGATGGAGTTGCTGCCATCACTTCCAAACTGAACGCTTACTACTTTCAGCTACACAGCACCTGATGCCAGGGGTTGCTTGCTAGCCACTCTGTGTAAACACACAACTTTGGACTCCCTGCTGCTCTCGCAGCTGCTATTGAGACACCACCAGCCTCTAGCAATGACTGCTTTCCCCCAGCTCTAAAAGATTAAGTTGCTTGGTACCTGTTGTGTTCAAATTGCCAGTTAATTAATATAGGCCACTGGGAAGCTGGTGAGAACCCTGGCTACAGCAGCAGCTGGATGCCCCAAAATCTGAATTCTCAAAGGAGAGGTGAAAGGAGGTGGGGAGATAATTCACAAGTGGCAAGAATATTTTCAGCAAACCTCAGGAATGACATTTTTGCATCAAGAGGGCTGGAGGCAGGTCAGTGCAGCCTGAGGCACTCTCCCTGTGCATTTCACTAGGTACATGTTCATTACAGTTGAAACTTGAGCCTGTATTTCCCACAGCTCAAGTGAGTTAACTGTTGGCAATACAGAAATTTCCATTTTCATGTTACTCTATTAATACTTATTTCTTCACGCCAAGTGGAATATCTTCAGAAGAAACCCAAGCCAGGGGCAGACTGGTTTTCATCCTCACCACAGGAGCTATTCCATGGATCAGATCTAGGATGACAACAAAGAAATTGAAAATACATGAAATTGACATTTCTATAAAGACTAGATATAAGACTTAATTTCTTCATTTAGGGAGTATTTTAAACTAATTCTAACACAAAGCAAAAAAAATGAAGTCACTGTATGAAATACTGAATTGCATCATTCCCACAGAAAATATAAAGAGGTGCCTCCTTTTAAAACAAGAAATTATCACTCTGAATAATGTTGGGAAGCAATGCCTGCTCTTTCCCCAGAGACATTTCTGAGTACAGGGAGGAACCCTGAGGAAGGAGGCTGTCAAACAGGTTGAGTTACACTGATAACCATGTCAGGTTCAGTTAGGTTTGATATTTTCCAAGTGTGTGATCAGTCACTGAAGGCTTTGAAGTGGCAAGCGTGATGCAATTGAGTCTGAAATTCCTGCAGAGTTCCTGAACAGAAGGGGAGGTTTCTTGTTAAGCATGCGGGCACAACTTCTAACCTGTCTCCTCTTTCTCCCCATCAAACAGAATCTGTTTCAGGAGAGAGAGTGCAGTTAAGGTCACTGCTTTCAGACAGGTTCCTCAGTGCTTGGGAGGCAGGAAGGTGATGTGGAAATGCTGCTGCATCCTTTTTCTCCCATTCTATTTGGTCACGGGGGCATGCAAATGCTGAGAGAAGGCTGTAAGACATCAAAGCCATTAGCAAGCACAACTGATAAGATTTGGTCCATCATGCTGATATATTTTCCATGCATTCAGACCTGTCCACCTGATTATCACATCCTCTGTTAGGAACTGAAAACCAGGAGTCACTGTGACATTAAATTTACCTAGGAAAAAAGAAGTGACAAGCAAGTGAATCCATTCTTTCTACTTTTGGCAAATTCTGTAGGATGTTTCTACAGATAAATCACAGGAGTCCTGATCCAAAGAGGAAATTGGCTGATGCTTTCACTCAGCATTGTTGTAACCATGCTGTTTTCTGAAGGTGGTGAAGCTCTTTGGGACTGTGTGTGATCACAGAGCACTAGCAATTTGTGGTCAACCCGAAAAAAGCTATCAGGAGATTTTATTCCCACAAGGTAACACAGGCTTTTGACTTTCCATCAGCAAGAAGTTCACCCAAACCAGTCATACTGTCTCATCTTGTTATGAGTCTCAGTAATAGTCACAATTCGCAGTCCAGGGACATGTCACTGCGGGATGCTCATCTGGCTGCTTGTGGATGAGCAAACAAGAGGAGCAGAAAGACCTCTTCTGAGGTGCTTTGTTTCAGGTCCTGCTTCTGGTCCCATCCTTTCTTCTCTTCCTTCCCTGCTGGGCCACTTTGGCTCTTTTCCCTGTTTGTGAGATTCTAGGATAGAATTCTGCCCTGTCAGGCATTAGTGGGCTATAGCTGGTGAGGAGGAAAGGGATTGATGGAAATTTGAATGAGTGAGTTGTGAACCTGCTCTACTGGTTGCTCTTTGTCTGCCTTTCCCCTTTACAGCTCCCTTGCTCTCTCCCACACTCTCTTAGATCTCTTTCCTTATTTCAAGCTCTGGTCTCCAGCATGTTCCTGCCAGAGTTCCTTCTGCCAAAGCATGGCTCACCACTTGGTCATGAATTTCTTTCATGCCCTGAGCTTTTCCACCTTTCTTCACCTACATCAAGCCTCAAGTCTCTCTTCCACCCACTGGAGTTTCTTCCACTCTTGCAGCTATTCTTTGTGCCAGGATGATAAAGGTTGGGATCTTGTCACCACACGGGCCCCCCTTGCAAGGCAGCATCATACCTACAGCTCTGCATGACAGCTAACCTTAGACTAATTCCTAAACCTCAGACTGGTTACACTGGTGTCCCGGGATTCTTTCCAACTGAACCAAATCAATCGTGAAGTCCCATTCGAAAGCCTTCTCCAATTCCAGCCTGAGGAGTGGTCACAATAAAAACAGGAAGATTCCTTTCCATGCTCATTGCAGGCAAAATTCCTATTTTTTTTTTTTTTTTATCTGCAGGAGTAGGAGGGCGTTGGTGCATTTTCTTCCTGACTTTTTGCAGTAAAGCTACAAAGCCACTCAGCCTTCATCCTGCATTTCTGACGTGGATTACTCCTACTTAAGTGTACAGTTTTACATTTGTCCATCTTAAATTGCATTCAGTTTTTCTAAACTAATTATCCAAAACCTTAGCTTCATATAAAACTTTTCAACATTTCATATGAAATAGAAAATAACAAGGGAGAACAAAATGGAAAAGTATGTTTTAAGAGTGAGAAACATGATTTTATTATCACAAATTGCCAGTGCTATTAATATTTAATAAAATAAGTCTTCATTCTAAAGTTTTCTCATTAAAATGGTGATTTTCTGCAAAACATTGCAGAAAGACTGCATTTAAAGTCATCACTTCAGAGTTATTTTCAAAATGATGGTCATGAAATGGTTTTGAGGCATTAGCAACAGATGATATTAAGTTGTTATAGTGATAGAAGTGATGTGGTGACTTTGTGGAACTGAGTGACATTATGGTGACAGTTTGGGAGCAGCTCCTTTATTTATGAGCTTGGCTTTGAAGAAGAAAGAGAGATGAAGATTTGCAAACTTAAAGTTTCTCTGTGTATAAAATGCCAAATATCCTAACTACTCTCCGACCAAATTTACAGCTGAAAGAAGATAAATATTTCAACAGTACTTCTTCAGGCCCATTTGCTTTAATATCCCTTAGGAAAACAAGATTTATACCCATGCAGTAAGCTTGTACAAAGGGATAAGCACCACATTTTAGTAAATTTGATATATTTAAAGGGTTTCCCAGTATTTAAAAAACAGAAGTCATTTCTAGGCAGAATAATATTTTTTTCTTTCATGGTATGAAGTCATCAATCAGAAAACTTTGTCTTCTTTTTTTTTAATTAGCTCTCTTTGATAAATGCCAAAAAAAAAAACCCCATTTATTCAGTAAAATTATGTTAAGACAAAGAAAAGTCCCTTTCTAGAACATCCTTTCTTATGTTCTTTGTTAGAAGAAAGAAAAGGAAAGAAAAAGATTTGCACATTTTCCAACTGTGGTATTGAAATTTTTATAGGGAATCAGCACATGCCACTAGGCAACATTTCAGTCAATGGGAAGACCAGTGTCAGCTCACAAAAAAAAAAAAGAAAAGAAAAGAAAAAAATGCCACAAAATTCCACTACCAGTTCCAGCTACCATTAATGTCAAACAGTGAATGTGCAATTGAAACAAAAACAAAGGAAGAATTCTAACAGTATTCTCAAAACCGGACAGTACTTGGAGAAAGTCCTTGGAATGAGTCACAGAAAGGCTAAATCTTTTGTACTGAGCTGGTCCTAGTAGTCAAGCAGAAATCCAAACATCTTGTTAGAACAAATCCAGTGGGAGATTGATCCAAGGAAAGAGAGAGCATCTCTGGAAATGCTAAGTTAAGAGTTGTGTACAAAGCCTTGAAGGGGACATACAGGCAGAGAAAGGACATGGCAGTGGAGAGAAGTAACAACAGCAGAAATCGAAGTTAGACAATTGCAAACAAAATTTTTACAGAAAGGCTGGTCAAACATGGAGACAGGTGCTCAAAGGGACTGTGGAGGCTCCATTCTCAGGGGTAATTAAAAGTTGCTGGATGTGATTCTGAGCAACCTGATCTAACACTATGTCATAGCTCTCAGTGGGGGTTGGTACAGAAACTTGCAATGGCCTTGAGCTTCTTGCAAGTTAAATGATATTCTCTAAACATTTTTCGGTGGAGGACTGTTTCCTTCCTATCACTGGCTCTTCAACATGGAGCAGCATTGTTCCTTGAATGGACAATCTAGAGAGAGACAGAAACAGTTGTGTGGTGGCCAAGCAGATCCTACGTAGTGAACTAAAGAGAAAAAGGCAGCAGAACTGGCTGACATGAGACTTTGGAGCCATTCTTAAAAGTACATTGCATAAGTGGGATTTTCTGACTTCTAAACCCTTTGCAACCAATGTGGCAGTAATGAGTCACAAAGATGAGGGAAGCAACAAGTTTCCTGGGACAGAAGGAACAGGTTGCTGAGCAGGAGGTTTATGCTTACCATGTGATACAGCACTGTGTGCTGGGAGATGATGTGGAGGGTGCAAGTGAAGGTGCTGATCATACACAAAATTTAGGAGCCAACAGCACACCCACAGATCCTGATTTGTCCATCCCAGTGGAGAATTGGCATTCCTCACCAAGGATTATTCATATCTAGTAAACGAATATTTTTAAAAGCATGAGACCATATATTAAACAGTTGCTCCTTGTAATGCCTAGCCTCCCTACAGCCCTTTTGCTTTCTTGGCTCCTTTTATGATCAGGTACCATATATTTCCCAAATCTCTTTCACTAAGAGAACCCCCTTTTCCAAGATCCATGTGTAGCTGCCTGGACTTCTACTGTTCATAGGCACACAGTTCCCTATATACAGGAAAGAGAAATAGTTTCATTTCTAAAATACATTTAAGGAAAAGCATAGAGACAAAAGAATGGGGAGAGCAGCCATAGCAAAGTCCCAGCAGAGAAAAGGAGACATGTGATAGATGCAGTGCCGAGGTGGTTATCATTGCTGAAGGGAGCAAAGAGTTGTAGCAGAGTAAATGCAAACTGTTGCAAATTAATCATAGAATCATTTAGGCTGAAAAAGACCTTCAAGATCGGTGAGTCCAACTGCAAACCTAACACTTCCACCTAACACAAGTCCACCAGTAAAATATAAAGGTCAAGAGGTTGCTGTTTTCTGGCGTTTATTTTGGAACAAGACATCATAATGGCAGAATTACAAGGACATAAGGAGCATCTGCCAGCACACAAGATAATTTATACCATATAAAGATAACAGGGAAGAAACACTGGGGTGTAGGCTGGTCACTTGGTTTCACAAGCTAATTTTTTGTGTGGTATATGCTGACTCCATCTCATGATACCCACCTACCACCTGTGGTGTTTATCTTCTTGAGGCACTTAGACCTTGATTGTTTATTAGCACGGACAATTTGGGCATTTCCAAATTGCTCTTTTCAGAGACTCTCAGGGCTACAGTGGAGAGGGGAGAATCACAACCTGGAGGGCACATTTGTCACAGCCCACAGCATCTCCTGTGCTGGTGCTGGGCTTCCAAATGCCACTCAGAACTGACTTAACCCCTAACTTTTTCAAGGTTAAATACAGCTACTTTCTGCATCCAGGAATTTGATTGTTTTGTTTTGCCTTTATATGCTAGAATACCCTACCCTCTGAAATCTCCCATGTAGATATTTCTATACCTTATTCGTTATGTTGTCGTGACGTGTTCTCTCAGATAAATTAAATTAATCTATTATTTAAATAGCTGATTGTACCGCAGTTTTTTTCAACCTGGAGCAGCTCTTGATACATGCCCCCTTGGGCTGTGTCAGCACAATGCTTTAATCAGCCATATTTCACACTCCTAAAAGCTTTGCCAATCAGAGACCACTTTGGCAGGAGGAAGGGAAACCTCTCTGCAGCCGTGAGAGACCCATCCAGACGTGTGTATCTGAAGACAGAAAGCTCTGCCCTGCCTGCTTTTACCTGTAGGTCTGCCTGACCTCTCTTCAGGGACGTGCAAGTTTGCTGTGCCAGCAATGACCCAAATGAAGAGATGCTCCTCCCTGCTGCCACCCTTCCCTCCAAAAGCAGTCAAAGAGGGCACTGCCCAGACCCCACCACAGCCACCAGCCTTGGATGGACACTCAGGGAAGAGAAGAATGAAGCCAAGCTCCTAGCCAGGACCCCTAGGACCGGTTTACCCCTCCAGAGCTGATCCCAGAGCAACTGGTTAAATCCCAAGGCAGTCACAGACTGCTGGAGAGAGGACAAGGTGGGATGAGAGCCCAGCCACACTGAGCAGTGAGCTATTATCACATGCTGCAGTGAACATGTGGTGGCTTTTTCCCTGCCTACTCCTTGCGGGCCGACAACCTTGCTCTGTTAATTTCAGTGGGAAATGTGATGAGTAGGTGAATATGTCCCCTGAATTGGTATTTTAGGCAGAAAAGACTAATTTATGTATATTTGATAATTGGTGATGCATTTCTTAATTTGATTCTTTTGGATGATTTCCTTTGTACTCACACATACACAAAATAAAAGACAAAAAGTTTTTGGCTGCTGTATTTCATATATATTAGTAGCATGGTTGGTGGGTTGGAGGGGTTTTTTTTGCAAAATACATAGGAACTGCTAAAACTTACCAAACAGACTCCATTTGAAACTGAAATTTCTTGTATAGCCCTGGGAAAAAATATTCCACAGGCACTAACAGTTGCTGGCTGCCCTCAGAGCACACCAGTAAATCTTAACATCAGCTTTTATTTAAAGAGAAAACCACACCTCAGTTACCTTTCTCTGTGTTTTGCTTCTGGAGATGTGCTGCCCCTGGTATTATGGTGACAAAGCTGTCTGTCCATTTGTAACCCTCCATTTTGGGTTAGCTTGGTGATGTTGTCAAACTTGGGCGCTGAGGTATGGGAAACCACTGTAGGGCAACACCTGAGAATTGATTTGGGCCATTCTTTCTGCTGCTGACATAAATATGCTCAGCTCTTGCAAACCTGGTTGTCCCTGAAGATTCTCATCACCTAAGAAACAGCAACTCTCAGGGCTGCAGAGATTGATAGTAGTTACACTGGAGGCCAAATTTCAATAAGGAACAAGCAAAAAATGTTAAATTTAAAAACTTTGTAGGCATCTGGTTTTTGTTGTCACAAACACCTCATTAGAATTTCCTTTAGTACTTGTTTAAAACAAGTTCCTAACTTTGCTCAGTCCCTATTATTTTCCTTCCTTCTCCAGTATAAAAAAATCTGTATATTTGGCAAAATCTTTCCAGATAGCTGTTGTGCCCAGGATTTGGGAAATCTAAACAGTTTTACTACCTGCCTCACTATACTGGTTTCAAAAATAATTTAAAATTTCAGTTTGAACACCAGGCTGAATATGACAAAGGAGCAGACACAAGTCTAGAAAAAATATCTCTAATAAAAATACAGGATTAATAAGATCAATGTTGAATTTACATTGGAAAAACAAAGACACTCAGAAAAGCAGCTTGATGGGAAGCTATTGGTTCACCTGAAAATATAGTCTCAAAGCTCCCTGTTTATTTACTTTCTGGTATTTATTTTTAGCTATCAAATTAAAATTAAGTCCAAACAATGCCATTGTGCCACATAAACTGTATCTGTCACAACTCTGGACCTGCTCACTCTTCTCAGACACTCATCCCAGGACACTCCCATAGCCCAGGCCTTTGACAAGAAACATTCCATCAGGAAAATCTGCTATGCAACTAACCTGAGCAGCTTCCTTCTGCCCTTCCAGTTTTATGATTTCCTTTTCCTTGGATGTACCACTAAATTTCTGAAGGTCTCACCACAGAAGTTCACCATTGCTTTTGGAGGAATGATTTCAGACCAAAATTGATTTATCTCAGTATCACAGAATCAGTTTGAATAACCAGTATAGTCACTTTTAACAATGGGACTTGCTTCTTCCTTTCTTTTTTCATTCTCAAAAAGGCACTTCTGTTTTCTCCTTAGTAGACTTTGGATCTGAGCCAATGATGTTCTCCTGGTCATTTGATAGGGAAAGTGCTTTAAATTTCCTTAGGAATTACTAGTGTTAATTTGGTCTCTTCCTGATAGTATCTCTGAATTCTCTGACTGTTGTGGCTCTATCCTTTTATTCTTTGCTGGTTCCAGTTATAGAAACACAGCAATGGTGGGCAAGGCTGTGAAGCAGATGGAAAACCTGCCACAGGATCTAGAATGCTTGTGCCATGCTGGACGAGACTAATAAAGGAAAACAACAACCTCCTCCCCTCCTTTTGTGAATGAGTGTTGTAAATTGCTTAAAGAATCACCAGCAAAAGTGCCAGTAAAAACAAGTTAATTATAAAAGTGACAGCACGACAAAGTTCATTGGCAAGGTTCACTCTGCTACTTACTAGAGGGTTAAGCAGAGTAAGAAGAAACAGCAAGAAGAAATCCAGGGTCAATCAATCCAAACCAAAATGAACCAAAATAAAACCAAAACCATCTTTGCAGAGATGGAGGAAAGGGGGGGGAGGTACAGGAAGAGAGCAAAGAATTCATATGGGATTTATAATACAACAGTAACATATGTACAGGCCTAACTTACTTACAAATCTAAAGTATTTAAGAATCCAGGATAGCAGCAATTTTCCCACATTGGCTATAGCACACACACACTTGTATGCACACAGACACTTGTCCAGGAGAGTTCAAAGGGTCTCATTTTGGACTGCTGTGTATAGGGCCTCAAGAGAGTGGGCTCTAGTCATTAGGATCATCCTGGCTGCGCTTCAGGTCGGCGCCCTTTCTTTGAAAGTTTGAGAACAAAAATGTCATTCCACTTGGGTTGGTAGTCAGGCAAAAAAAGTTTCTAAGGCTGTCCATTAAAAAAAACAAGGGCAGGAGGTTATTAGGCATCAGAAGTTCCTGAGAACAGATAGTGTTTCTGATAAGGTCAAGAGGAGCTCTTTCCAAGTACTGTTCGTCATAGGCTGAGGCCTCACAAGCATTTCCCAGACCTTAGTGTGGCCTGGGAGGAAAGGAGGGATGCACCACCACACCTCTCACTCATGAAAACCACCCAACAAAAATGTCACATGTCAGATTTGTAGTGGGCACCTGGGTAGGAGTACACCAACACTTGGGATGAGTGTTCAACTGCATCATCCACAGGCTGAGAGGCAGCTCTTATCTTGTGGTTCATGGGGTCCCTCTCCATCAGAACCTATATTCTCCTAAACCTCCGTTGGTTTATGTGCACACATAGACCTACACATTCCTGTCCATGTCTAAGAGCAGTAGAGATGCTGCTGAGCCTTCCAAGCTTCCCGTGGTGCAGGCAATGGTGAGGATGCCAGCACAGTGTTCATCAGGAGAAGGACCATGGCCCTGATACCATCTGTGCCATGCAGAAGGTTCTGCTGACGTCAAGGGAAGCTGGCAGATCAAGTCTGGAGGTTGTTCCCTCCCTCTGACAGAGCAGGTTCAGGAGAAGCTTTTCAAAGTCTGCTCCACTTACACTGTTTTTGTTTTTCCCCTAACCTCTTTCTGAACTCTTGGATAAAAAGCTGTGAACTGAAGTTCACAGAGCTTGATTTCTTTCCCAAAAGACTTTTGTTTTACAGGAAATAACTCTTTTCTACAAAAAGAATAAACATATGAACTAAGACTTAAAAATGCACATGTATCAAAAGGGAGAGTATGAAGAGGGCACAAGGGATTTATTTTCTGAATGGATTTGCCCATCCTGAATAAAAGCTGGCATCTTTTAATAGACTGAATTTTCTTTTCTGGCAAACAGTCCAGCTAAACTGACAAGCTCCTGAGTACAGCCTCCTAAATAAACAGCCCTTTCTACATCTTGCAAAAACATTGCAGCTATTATAAACACTGCAGATGGAAAAACAATCTAAAGGAAGGGAAACTGGCAGGCTCCAGGAAGAAGGAGGAGCTGGCACGTGCACTTCGATTAACAGGAAGGGTCCCTTTTGTTATAAAAATGAAGTAGTTCAAGTGTTTGTGTTCACTCCTGCCTCTGAAAGAACTGCTTCCTGAAAATATTTTGTTGTCAAGATGATCTAGGACAAAAAAAAAAATAATAGACTATCTACATCTTTTATATGAGGTCAGCTATAAATCAGTACTTTATGTGACAATGTCTATTTGACTTGACAGAAATGCTTTTCTTGGGTATGAGACAGAAGCTGGCAAAAACCCTTAGCTTGTCCTTTCAAAGTAAGAGCTCTCCTGCAAACCATTCTGGATTAGCCCACCCTTTTCCCTCTATATTTCCGAGCCAAAAGATCTCTCCAGGTCCAACCTGTAAGAAATTGAAAAGAACAGAAATGTCCACATAAAAAAACCTCAAAACTCAGGGACCTGGGGCTGGTCATGCCAAGCATCTTCGTCCTCTGGATGGAGTCCGTCGACCCACAAGTATCTGGACGGTGGTGCGGTGGGCCCCCTCCTCACCCGCGGCTCGTTCTGCCTCCGAGGAGAGGTTCTCCATCAGGTGGTTGCTCAGCTTTGATATCAGTCTCTTGACCAGCCCACGGATCACAGAAACAAAATCAAAAGCAAGATTAACCTTAAAACAATCTTACAAACAGTTTCTAAAATGGAACTTGCCCAGCTGCTTAGGCCCCAACCCTTAAAAATGTCCCCCAGCCAGTCTGATGTTCCTTCAGCTGGGGGACAACCCACGACTCCATCGGTGTCATGAGGAGTGCGCAGACCATCAGTAGTAGATAGTAGCTTGGGTTGGAGGCCATCAGCGTTGGTGACATTGGGCACTCAGGGAGATGAACTAAAAGGCAAAAAGGGGAAATAAGTACAATATAAAACACTTAAACAGATGGTTCTCCCTCAAATAATAAGCTCAACTCAGAAGAGGTTGGGGGAGAAACGGGAGAGGACGGACAGGTAACATAAACCACATGAAGGCTGGACAGGGACGGGGAAGAAGGGGGAGAGGGCTCAGCTGGGACAAACAAATCCAGGTCAGAAGAGAAAGGGGATGCAAGGGGAGAGGGTTTCCTCCTCCACCGCCAACATGCCACATGCGCCTGTGGTACAGCCTTTGATGTTTTTGCCTGCTTGGGGAGGAAGGGCCTGACCCACTTTGATGGTATCCACTTTGGCCCTGAGGGAGTAGACACGCAAGCGTACCCTCTCCCCCAGGTGACCAGGTCGTAGGGCCCCTCCGTCCGCCAGGTCTCAGGATCCTTGATTAGGACCGGTGGCCTGGCTTTTGGCTGCAGCTGCTGGTGATTGCCGAAGTGCCGGACAACTGGAGGATTTAGGTTGTCAAAAGAGCAGTTAAGGAAGTTGAAGGTGTATAATGCTCTTGAGAACCGGACGTGGGGGGACTCCACCTTCACAGCCACCTGCTGTCGTTCTAAAACCTTTTTGAGGCTCTGGTGGGCCCTTTCCACCACGGCTTGGCCTGTCGGGGAATAGGGGATACCGGTCTTATGCTCTATTCCCCATTGCTGCAGGAAGCCCCGAAGCTCCCGGGAGGTGTACGCCGGGCCATTATCTGTTTTGAGTGTCCTAGGGATGCCCAAGACAGCAAACGCCTGAAGAAGGTGTTTCTTGACGTCTGCTGCCTTTTCCCCTGTGTGGGCAGAAGCAAAGATAGCACCCGAGAAGGTATCCACTGAGACATGGACACAACACAACCTCCCAAAGGACGGGATGTGTGTCACGTCCATTTGCCACACTTCGCAGCTCACCAAGCCCCTGGGATTTGCCCCTGCCGTGATGGTTGGCATTTGATGGGCTTGGCATTGGGGACATGTGGCCACAATCGCCTTGGCTTGTTCTTGAGTTAGTCCGAACTGTCGGACTAAGCCAGGCGCATTCTGGTGGAACAGCTGGTGGCTGATCTTAGCCTGGCCGAACACATCTGGGAGTGGGCCCACCCTGACTGCAGCAGCAACCAGAGAACCAGCCCTCTGGTTGCCCTCTGTGATGAACCCAGGCAGGTCTGTGTGTGACCTCACATGCATCACATAATATGGATGCTCTCGGTGGGAGACTAAATCAACCAGTCTGGAGAGCAGACTAAACAAATTTTGATTTGAGACCTCCTGGAGAATTGCTGACTCTGCTCTGGAAACCACACTGGCTACATACGCAGAATCTGTCACCAAATTGAAACGTCCAGAAAACCTCTCGAAAGCCCGGACGACTGTGTCTAACTCAGCAACTTGTGGAGAACCCTCCACAGTGGCAATGTCAGTCTCCCACCGCTGAGTCTCAGGATCCTTCCAAGTCATCACTGACTTGTGGGATGCTCCAGACGCGTCAGTGAAAACTGTCGGGGCGTGCAGAGGGGTTCTGCTCTGGATCTTTTTAAGGGATAATTTAAACTCCAAATTAAACAATTTGTGGGCCGGCCGATCAACTGCAATCCGGCCGGTGTAGCTATCCAAGGCAAATTGAAGCATTTCATTTGTCTCTAGCAATTCGTCCAGAGTCTTCTTTTTTAATTGGCCCGAGTCTAATTGAATTGGAATGTGGATGCATGAAAAGTCACTACCTGCCAGCTCCCTGATCCGAGATCTTGCCTCTCGGATCAGTTCGGCTACCAGCTCTTGTGGCCTTGTCATTCTTTTGGATCGGTGGTGGCTGAGGAACACCCACTCTATGATTAAGAGGGAGTCCCCCAAGCCCTGATCCTTTAGACTTTTGTCCCACTGATGTATTAAGCCATGAAGATGTGGCAACTTACCCAGTATGACGAATTTGAATGGCAGGCCCGGATGATAACAGTGAGCCTGCCTGGCCAAAATAGATTTTTGGATTTTCTCGAGCGCTACCTGAGCCTCTGGGGTGAGAACCCTAGGAGAACTAAGCTCCTCTCCCCCTTTCAATAGATTGAAAAGAGGGGCTAGGTCTTCAGTTGGAATGCCCACCCAGGGCCTCACCCAATTTAAAGACCCACACAGTTGGTGGACATCTGCTAGGGTCTGGACATTTGTCCTAATAGCCAATTTTTGCGGAACAATGGTCCGCTTAGTAATTTCCAGGCCCAGGTACCTCCAGGGTGGCATCCTTTGAATCTTCTCGGCTTGGAACTCGAACCCTGCAGCAATCAATACATTGATTGTCAGGTCAAGCGCATAGGCAAGTAGGTCATTGTTTGGGGCACACACGAGGATGTCATCCATGTAGTGGTGAAGAACGACATCCTCAAGGGCTGCACGGATCGGAGACAGCAGGGAAGCGATGTACCACTGACAAATCACTGGGCTGTTCTTCATTCCTTGCGGAAGGACTCGCCAGTGGTATCGCCTGCCTGGGGACTCACGGTTGATGGAGGGAACCGTGAATGCAAAGCGCGGGGCACCATCAGGGTGCAGGGGAATTTGGAAGAAGCAGTCGTTTGTATCTATTATGGCCAATTCCCAATTTTGTGGGAGCATTGTTGGGGATGGCATCCCTGCAGCAGTCAGCGGTCTTTAGATGTTAGAGGTCCGGCTAGCAGGGGCGACCAGCAGGCCACTGCAGCAGGGGGGAGTCAGTCCCGGTGGCAGGGCCCCAGCACTGCTCCTACAGACACCCCTCAGCGTCCAAAGGCTTTGGGCTGTGTCCGTGGGGACAAGATCGCGCTGAGAAATAATAATCCGGCTGCTAGGAAGGACGAGGCAGGAGATGGCCAATCCCTGAGGACAGCCACATTTTATTGGAGTCAGCCAGAAAGAGACCAGAACCCCCAGGAGCAGGGGGGTTATAAAGGGGGTGGAATCAAAGGGAGGGGTTTACAATAGGACCAATCAAGGGAGGTGAGGGAGTAAACTTAGAATAACAGACATGAGGGGAAAACCAATAAATACAAAATGAGGGAGGGACCCCAGCCTCACAGCCAATCATAGCTCCCAGAGTGGAGAATTTTCTGGAGAAAATGATGGAGCTGGGAGTGATTGACTGGGACCAGGGGTGGGATAAAGGAAGGAACATGCTCCCATATAGGGGAGACAGGGGGAGGAGAACCGGGAGTGACTTAACAAAAGCAGGGGATTGACAAGACCTAAGGCGGGAGTAACCATAGCAACTAAATGACTGACACAAAACAGACAGGGAAAAACAACTGAGGGCAGAACCATTATACAAAATGGGGAAGCAACCAGACAAACCAACATAACACACTACAACAAGAGGCTGGCAATAACCCTTAGCTTGTCCTTTCAAAGTAAGAGCTCTCCTGCAAACCATTCTGGATTAGCCCACCCTTTTCCCTCTATATTTCTGAGCCAAAAGATCTCTCCAGGTCCAACCTGTAAGAGAAACAGTGTTAGTTCTGTGGTGAATGGATATGATTCGTGCTGATAGAATTGAAACAGTAATCAATATTGATACAGTAATTAATATGGGAGAATAAATAAAATAGTTAAAATTTAAAATGTCCAAAAAGAGGGGGGGGGGGGGGGTAGGGCCCACACCCCTTCCCAGCAGATGTTCCCAAGGACAGGCTCCACATTCCCTTTCCCAGCAGCTGCTCTGAAGGACACCCGGAGCTAAAAATGAACATAAAGGAAGGACAGCATGGTTGGATCCCAGAAACTGCTACTTATAAGGGATTTATTACTCTGATATTAAGATGTAGTGATATGATAGTTTTGGCTGGCATTGTACTGGCTTGATGCGCATGTGTAACCCGAAGGTGAAATAAAGGACACAGAGGAAGACTACAGAATCTTCCTCAAGAAGACCCCAAAAAGACTTGTGCGACCACCAAGCCAACTGATGGCGCATGTGTAGCAAAGGTGGTGATGAGGGTGGAGATGAAAGTGTGATGAATCGAAAATGGGAGGAGATGGCATTAACACATGGTATAAAAGGGGGGATCTTCACTTGGCAAACTCGTACGTGAGGTGGCAAGGGTCCAAGAGCCCTGCACTTGCGTACCCCGTGGTTTGTTTTTGCTTATGCGCTATTATTAGAACCAAATTATCCCTTGTTATAACGAAATTATATTGTATCCAATTTTGGATTTTTCTTTATCAAATTATATTGTATCCCATTTTATACTCCATTTATATCTTAACAATTAAAAGTGTTACTATCAGTAGAATTGTTTGGTTTTTTTTATGATGGGATAATTGGGCAAATATAACAGTTCTTTAAAACTGTAGCCTGCTCTGAGTGATTCAGAGAGCCATTAGTGTGCAACAACCATCCCTAGAGCAGACCACATGCCAGTGCTCTGGGAGGTCTCGGCAGGGAGACCTGCACACATCTAAAAGCAGCTGTACTCTTGCCCAAGCCCTGTGCAGGTCTTGAAAAGTAGCGCCCACACAGCCACACAAAAAAAACCCTTTTTTTTTTTTTTATGTTTTCATTAGATTGCTCCATTTTTATCTCCTGCCCTCAGCTCTGAGATTTTTTGTGTATTAAAGCCAATATGAAAGTATTGTAACACTTATTTATATTTCCTTTCTGTATTTTCTGCAATTCCTTAAGCTTTGGGGCAGTTGGAAGAGGACAACCACAGTTCAGTAGGATGCTGAACCTCCCCTCCTCCCCCAGCTGCTCAGAATTGGCACAGGCTGACCCCTGGGATCCCAGGCTTAGGGACAATCACACTCCTGTGCTGATACCGCCCACCATCTTAGTTTCACCTCCTGAGTTCTCAGGTCCTCTCCAGAAATCTTGAGGCTTATTCCCCAAGGAGGGATCACCCAGCAGACCTCAGTTCTGCAAGAGCTCAAAGCACTAGTGGTGTTGTTCTCAGCATACCTGAACCCAGGCATGGTAAAATTAGTAATTCATCTCTTCACCTTTGCATATTCAATGTCCCAATTTTTTCTGCTGTGTTTTTACTTTCTTAATTGCTATTTTGATGCAATAGTGAAAAAAGATGCATACCGAAAGTGGAGTGACAGAACAAATGATCTGTCGTCACAGTACTTCTCCAAAATTCTCTTGGGTGGAGCAGTTTGCTGTTCTCGGAAACAACCTGAAGTGAAGTCCTTCAACTAAAACACTTTTGTGTTAGTAGCGTGTGTATAAAATAGTAGCAATGCTTCCATTTCAAAGTCAGTTGAATACCTGAATCAATAGAAAAGCATACAGAGCCAAGAAGAGAGGGGAGATGCTATCCATTCTGTAGCTGCCATCATTCTTGGCCTTCACCCTTGCCCCTGGAATTCACTTACTAACTCTACCTCTGTAATCCAGTTCCAGATGTGGTCCTTTTGTGTTGCTCTTTTGTCATTACAGCTGGCCTTGCCATGTTGGTTTTGCTCATCTGCCATGTAGGGGATGCTGGAAGGAGCTGCTCTAATGGAAAATTCAAAGCAATGCTGTATTGTTTCTTCTTGAGAAAGGGGAGGAGGTAGTGGAAGGCAGGCTCTGCCCACCCAAAATGCTCTGTCTGATGTCTCCTTTCCCTACCTCCTTGTCTTGTTAAGTATCACAGTTAACTCCTTTCAGCTGTTTTAATACCCACTGTCAGAGCAGAGTGTGTACTACCTGTTTCACATCCTGCTGCCCCTTCTCCTTTGAACTACCTCTAACTGAATTCTGAACCTCAGACCTTTCCCAAAGTTTTAGATACAAAATGATCTTGACATAATTTGAGACACAGCCACCTTGCCTTTCTTTGGTGAGATGACAAAATCCCCATTAGGGTGCCAGACCTTGGCTTTCTGAGGGGTTTTTAAGTTTGCTATTTCTCACTAGTGGGATCTCACTGGTATTCCTTGGGAGAAGGATTATATACAAAAAGTCTGGCAGATAGGATATAAGATGGAAAAGTCTGAGATGCAGCCCCAAGCAAAAGTCAAAGAACAATGAAGACCAGAGAATTTTATAACACAAATAGGAAAAATTTCTATTTATGTTCATAACCTAGGAATAGGTTGTGACCTCCTATCTATAAAGATATGCAAGAACAAGAGTTTTGCTTTATTTAACCAAAGCAATAGTCTGTCTGGACAGAAAAGCTGTCTGTGTATCCACACCTGTATTGGCAGGTCCATTTGAGAAAAGTGTACTCATGCCCCACTAGGATCAGACTTTCCTCTGCTGTAACCTCAGGGCACTAGGATGTCATTTGTCCCTAAAGGCCACAGCTCTCCACCCCTACTCCATTGGCGTGGCTGTCCTGCTGTCCCTGCAACCCATGCTACTCTTGCACCCCATACTTGCAACTCCTTCCTTGTTAGGAAAAGGCACTCCCTATATCTTATGACTGTTTGAACATTGCCAGCACTTCAGAAAATTGTTTGACTCACAAACACCTCTATGACAGAGGAAAAAAATCCTTTGGAAATCTTTTATTCACAGGCGTAGCACTGAGCAATAATAGTAGTAAGACGATGAGCTCATTTCACATAACCCTTAGAATAGTTATAAGAAGCAGGTAATGATTTTCTCCAGTACATTAAACAGGTGACTAGAAGATTGGCAATCCATTAACAGAATAACACACAATAGCTTTCTGTGGAAGAACATTTAATTTTTATCTTTCCTGGTTTGCAAACCAAAACTTTATAAAATGCTTTTCAAACTTCAATTTTCTCTTTTAAGTTCTCATTTCTGTAATCTCTACAGTGATATAAATATTGGTCTGCAAAGAAGTATTCAAGTAGCTAAATTGACAGAGGAGCAAAATTAAAAATTTGCTTCTTCCTTTAACTCTTATAAACTCTGTGATGGGGCTATCCATCACAAGTGAGCTATCTCAGGATTGATCACAAGTCTGGCACAATGTAATTACTGAACCAAAAGCATTGTATTATATAGCATGAAATGAAATAGCAACTTTGCCTTCCACATTATGAACCCGTTGACTAATGATGGAGTGCTGCAATTAGAAAGTATGGAAGTAACAAGACGAGGTATTTCACAGTCTACTAATGTATAGAATAAAACTACTGATAGAGTGTAGCAGGGAAATTAAAACCAATAAAACTGGAACAGAAAATAACAATGGCAATCTTAATAATCTGTAAAAGGAGAGGATGGAAGTGTCCTCTAAAGCAGGTCAAGTTTACAAGGATTATATGCAGTATCTGAAAAGGACTTCTGGTCTTCTGTCAGGTGATCCATTTTTTTTCCTAGTACATTTTGTGATGGCTGAGAACTCTTGAATTCATTGGCATCACGTGACCTACCATCAGGAGATTTTGCTTTAAGAGACTAGAGAGAAAAACCCAATGAGGTGTGGGCAAGAGCTCCCATTGTCCGGAGCTCCCTCCCCGACTCCCATTTGATTCTGCCTGAGCAGCAAAAGGCTGATCACTGTGTCACTGCTGGATCATCTGGGGCACCAAGCCAAGAGCACAAGTGGCATAGCTAGTACTTTGGAGATCATGGGTTTGGTACAAATTAGCAACAAAAAACAAAAGCCAAACCAAACTAAAAAAAAACCCCACAACAAAAAAACTCAAAAAAAAAAAAAAAAAGGAAAATATTAAGTACTACAAGTTGCCCCAAGCCCATACTAAAGGTGTTCTTCACTCCTCAGATTTGCTTGAAGTGTGCATCTTCAAATAAGCTGATTATCTGTAAAAAAAACAGGTGGAAATTCATTTAAAAATGCAATAATTTTTATTTTCTTTTCTTTTTTCTTTTTTTTTTGAACTTGGATTAAAATCTTTCCATAGTCCTAATACCAACTACAAACATTCTGAGCCCCTGATGCAAAACAAACCCATTATCCTACAGAATAATCCAGCCTACTTATATTTCATCTTAATGTTAGCTGCAAACTTCAACGGTGTCTGAGTGATGCAGGAAATCAAACTAAGAGTGATACACAGAAAAGAAAATTAAAAGGAGTAAGAAAACAGAAAAAATGAAAATAAAAAGGGAAAAGATAAAAGAAAAGAGAAAAAAGGTGAATACTATTGCATGTGGTGACATTTTCTGACACAGTCTGGCTTAAATTCACTAATTAATTTCAGCAACAACAGAGAAAAATTAGTCTTTCCTCCTCCCTCTTCTCCCACCTATCACTTCTGTCAGGGCTCCTGACTGACAGAGAGTAGGATTTTTGAGGGTATTTTTGTGTTTGTAAAATATCAGCCCTAGGTCTGGCTCCATCTCCTTGGAGCACTCCATGCCTTTCTGCAGGGAGCTTTTGGGGGCAAATGAGCCAGAGAGGATACTCTTCACTGATGCTCTTTTGTGGTAACTGCATGAACAGTTCTGTGAAAAGGTGGGCTTCTGTTCCCATTTGCAAGGGGGCTTTTAGAAACTCCTCCTCTCCTGGCTGATAATTCCCTGGCTAGTAAAAATACCTTGAGGTGATAAGGATACAAATGCTTATGAAATCCTAACCATCTCTTGTTCATCTTAATAAACTAATATTTTATACCTTGCGTAGGTTTCTTGCAGCACCTCTTTATATGCAATGAAAGTTGCTCAAAATGTCCTAGAAATAACATAAGACCACTGACTCAAGGAAAGGAAGTTGTCTTTGAATCCTACTGTGCTTTGTCAGCTGTGTCCTGTTGGGGCACTGTTCATCCTGGGCTGTTCTGGGGGACTGCATTTACAACCTTTACCCCATGATCAATGTTGGTAGAACAATGAGTTCATGTGTATGTCTTTACCTGGGTAACATTTACAGGGTCGAAACCTTGACCTTAGGCTTCACCATCAGGATCACAAGTTGGTAAATCAAGCAATTAAAGTTTAAGAGATGGCAGATTAGTATTTAAATATATTTTAATTCAAATTACCACAAAATGGCTGCATTTTCATTATGAAAAGAGCAAGATATAAAATAGACATATTAAACTCTGTAATTTTCTGTAAATTTTATATTGAAACTGCATTTTCAATTATTTATCTCAATACCTAATTTCATCATTCAATATTTTCCAAGACATTTTCTATAACCAAAAGATGCATTATTTCCCTAGGAGGCTGAACAGTTGTTAGGAAAAGTAATTGCTTACATTCAACTCTATTAACATTTGGAAAAGTGTTCAAATTTCTGAAACAATTAAGAATTCAGAGATGGTTCAGATTTATCTATCCATTTTTCCCTAAAACCTTTCATGCTCTTGGGGTACAATTCTGAAGACATTAAATGTAAAATACAAATCATTTTCCTAATGGATAAATGGAGTAATTTGTGAAGACAGAGGTGCTGGAATCAAGCAGCAGCTCAACTGTCAAAACAGGAGCCAGAATCCACATCTGCTCTTCCCTGGCAAGACATGTCTTCCAGGTGAGGTTGTAGGAATGTAGGAATGATTCAGTCCTTCTGGTCACTACCTCTTGCAGAGCTGGCAGTGCTGCCCCTCGTTCCTACTCTGACCCTGTTTGGCAGTCAGAATAGTTATGTAGAAAGTTGGTCACCTCAGGGAACACAATCATAAAATCCATGCTATCCCACTATCTTGGTCAATGTCCTATGCACTAGACACCTGACTAATTCTGTGAGTTCTGCCTCTTTCAAGCTTTAAAAGGAAAAGATTTTCTCCAAATCACAGCAAGTTACTTTTAATATCAATTTGCATGATGCATACCAGGGAGCTGCCAATTTGTCCCTTTGTTTTGGTGTATTGGATTTGTGAGGTAGTGTCTTGGTAGTGGGAGGGGCTACAGGGGTCGTTTCTGTGAGAAGCTGCCAGAAGCTGTCCACATGTCCAACAGAGCCAATCCCTGGGGGCTCCAAGATGGACTTGCCCCTGGCCATGGCCAAGTCCATCAGTGATGGTGCTAGTGACACTGAGATAATGTATTTAACAAGGGGAAAATGCATAGAAGCAAATGCAGCCAAGAAGAATGACAATATCCAAGCAAAAAAAGCCCCAGACACCAAGGTCAGTGCACAAGGATGGGCAGGAGATGCCCCAGGTGCTGAAGGCTGAGTTTCCCTTCCAGCCTATGGTGCAGACCATGACAAGGCAGCTGTGTCCCTGCAGCCCATGGGGGAGCAATGATCCACCTGCAGCTCATGGAGGAGCCCACACTGGAGCATGTGGAAACATCTGAAGAAGGCTGTGATCCTGGGGGAAGCCTGCACTGGAGCAGGCTCCCAGCAGGACCTGTGGAGAGAATAGCTCACACTGGAGCAAGTTTGCTAGCAGGACTTGAGACTCCACAGGGCACTCACATTGGAGCAACCTGTTCCTCAAGAACTGTAGGAACCACACCAGAACACTTCAGTAAGAACTGCTGCCTGTGGGAAGGACTCCTGCTACAAAAATCCATGGAGGACTGTCTCCCATGTGAAGAACCCCATGCTGGAGCAGGGGAAGAGTGTGAGTACTCCTCCCCTTGATGAAGGGGGGAAGAGACAGTGTGTGTGCTGAAGTGAGCACAGTCCCCAGTCCCCATCCTCCTGCATCCCCTGCAGGGAGAAGTAGAGAAAATCAGGAGTGAAGTTAAGCCTGGGAATATGGGAATGCTGTGGGAAAGGTGGTTAAAGATTTAGGTCTATTTCTCATTACTCTACTCTTAACTGATTGATAGCAAACTAATTTCCCCAAGTCGAGCCAGTTTTGCCCATGACTTTAATTGCTGAGCGATCTCTCCCTGCTCTTATCTCCACCCATGAACCTTTTGTTATATTGTCTCTCCCCTGTCCAGCTGAAGAGTGATGGAGCAATATTGGTGTGCACCTGGCATCCCATTGAGGTCAGCCCACCACATTTAGGAAAACTCAGGGAAACTTTCCCCTGGGCATTTTTATCTAACTGGTTGGTGTCTCCTTCCTTTTTCCTTTCTCAGGTAAGTCCCAGGTGATTTAAGTCCAGCTCTGAGGTGTCTCATCTTTCTGATTGACTACACACGGCACCAGCAACTCTGGGGTGCTGCAGTGTTCAGTATCCAGGTTTCTCTTCAGATGTAGCCTAGTTTCTCTGTGAAGAAAGCCTCAAGAGCCATTTTGGAGTGTAGTAGTCAAATTTATTTCCACTGTAGAATCACACTTGTTTCATTAATAAAAAAATAATCTTTGCAGAATAAAAGTAAACCTGTAGTGGTATAAATATTATTTACTTCCACACGAATTCACCTAAGTCACTCAACATATGTTTAGACTTAGTATTCCCACAGTTCTACATTTCCAATGGAGTTAACAAGACAGTTACTTGCAGAAATATGAGAAAGGTGAAGTCTGGCTCAGTTGGGATTTAAACATATATGAAATAATAGAAAGCTTCCTTCCTTTGCTTTTTTTCTTTTTTTTTTGTTATATGACTACATTGCCTACGAAAAATACTAACAGCCTTCAGCACTGACCACTTCTGTTTGTCTAATTAAAATACATTACATACAGAGCAACAGAAGCCTCTTCTGGCTGCCTTGCAGACGTGACTTTGGCACTGGCCAGGCAGAACCAGCAATGAATGCAGAAGTGTTCAAGCTCAGAGGTTCTTAGGCTGAGCTCAGTCTCCATTTCTGAGATTGCTATCACCAGCTACTGCCTTCCAAGAACAAACAAGGTCCAGCAATTTCGTTCAGGGGGTCATCAGACTCATCAGACAGCATGCCCGATCAATCAGTAAATCTCTGTGCTATGCTAACACAGGTGCTTTACTCCATAGAGCATTACTAATGGCGAGGTGAAACCAACAGGCCAGCTCATAGTATGTATGGCTGATGAGTAACTTTGCCGAATATGAATCTGTCACTCAAAAAAACCACCACCATAAAAAACGCAAACCTATCTTCTGCACTCCCATTCAGTTCAAGCCATGGAACAACAGTAAAACACAACTGCAACGAATTTAACTTGCACTTTAACTTCTAGATAACTCTTCAACTGTTTTTCCCAAGTATGGGGATGCAGAAAAAAAGGGGGGGAGGGAATAAAATTTAATGAATCACTCTCATAATGACTCTGTATTCCTGTGTTCTGCCAAAATTATACTTCTTTACCATATAGGCTATTGTCAGCACCATGTCCTCACAGCAAGCTGATTTATTCTGATCCTTCCTTCCTGTTAGTATGGTGACAAAAAGAAGAAGGTTCAGCCTGGACTCTTCTCAAGGCCCCTATGAGAGGAGGACATCGAACTAATACAGCACAATACTGAATACAAGAGAACATAACACTTAAGTTCCGATACACTGAAAAGCAATTTCACACATAAGATCGTTTATGTAGGCACACTGACATATTGAGCACCATTTTTTTTTTCAGTTTAACATCAACATTCAACTCTGAACAGAAGAATGTTAAGCCTCTAGGACACTTTCAGTATCAAGGAAAGAACTACTTCTAATTTAGAAACATCAAAACACTAACGCTGACACCTTAGCTGAGATGTTTACTGCAAGTGACCCTCTCTCTGAATTCGAAGGCGCTCCTTCTCCACTTGCAAGCGCTCCTTCTCAATCTGCAGCTTTTCTGACTCAAACTTTAGGAACTGCAGCCTCTCTTTCTCTAACTGCAAACGTTCTTTTTCAAGTTTTAATTTTTCAGTTTCTAGATCCAGAGGCTGCAGGATGGGCTTTTCAGTTTGGGTGAGGTCATTTTCCAGGGCAGGTTTTTCAGCATGCAGAGTCTCTAGCCTGAGTTTCTCCCACTCTATCTGAAGTCGCTCCTTCTCAATCTGCAGGCGCTCACGCTCCAAGTCAACGTGGCGCAACCGCTCCTTCTCAATCTGCAGGCGCTCCTTCTCCACTTGCAACCTTTCGGCTTCGATGTCCAGTCGCTGCTTCTCCAGCTCCACCTTTTGCTTCTCCAGATTTATAAGCAAGTGAGAATCTTCATAGGCTAGCCTAGCTTGAGCAGAGCTCAGATTTCCAAACTCTTCAATGTGGGGAAAGTCTGGTAGGTCATTTTCCTTTTTTGAATCTGGTAGAACTGATGACAATATTTCTTCTTCTTCCTCAATAGGAAACTGCAGAGAGGAATGCGACAGACAAAAATTACATTCCAGTCTTTATGCCAGAACAAATTTATTACAACAAATTATAAAACTTGGCTGAAAAGAACATACTGCATTTTTTTCATCATCTTTAAAGCGATTCAGAAGTGTTTAACTTCTATGTTGTGAAATAACCATACAAATCAGAAGATTTTTTTATCATTACAGGAAGAGAAACAGGCTTTATCTTCAAGTTAATTTCTGGTAATGAACAATGGAAAATTTTGTCAGTGAACATACAAAAACATCCAGAAAATACAGCAGAGTAGTTATTACAGATAATTCAGAACAACTGATAAAAAACTGTATCTAGAAGACCATATGTTGTTCTTACCTTTCATAGAGCTGAGTGACATTTATGTAAGCCACCAGGCATTTGTTGTGACAAATTATTTATCAGAGCAGATGGATCCATAGGCTATGTGTTATGTAAGCTAGCCTAACCTTCAATAACTTGGGCTATTCCCTTCCTAAAAAAACATTTAACACTGACATTTTTCAAATGCTCCTAACTCTTCCAACTCTATTAAGTGGGTCAATAAGCAGGACTTGTTTAACCATTTTGTATTATCACATTTGCTGTAAAGCTATTTGTGACACATGATGAGGTGGTTAGGACCACTGCTCTCAGCACACTGCAACATTCAGTGTAGTATCACAGCCCTTACAAATTCATAGTACAAAAGAGATAAATTGTCTCCTAATATACATGCTGCAAGAGAAAAGCCAACTGAGGAAGGCAAGTATTCAGAAAAAGTTTAGGACTTGAGAGCCACTGCCAGTCCTCTAGCATTAGAGAAGACACACACTGTTCCTTCAGCACTGTCTGACAGCAGTTCTCACAGCTTACACTAACAGCTTACACTGGTTTTCTCCCAGCACACATATCAAGGGAGTTAAGACAGGAGTTGCCTCCTCACTCCTCCCACTCAAAAAAAAACCCAACAAAAAGTCTCCCCTAAAAAAGACCCAAAGCAATACCTCACACAAAATTGTTTGAGTACCCCTTTTGGAAAAGAGAACTATGTGTTTAAAGAGGAACAGCAACTATCCCAACATTTGACTGTACTCCAGCTGGTTGCCTATCCCAGGACGGTCACAGTACTACTAGGAGTATCAACTTGTCTATAGAATCCACTACTGCTTGCCAAATTCACACTAAAATTCTGACAGAGAGGAAAGGCTGACTAATTCAAGTAATGTTTTTATCTCCTGAAGGTTCATTTCAAGAAATGCAAGCAGTATCCTATTTCTTTCTGCACCATATTTGTTTCTGTATTCTATTTCTTTCTGTACCTGCAGGTAACATTTCTTTCATTTGTTAAAGATGAGTACTTCTCCGTTCATCCATTGAGGCACTCTGAATACTAAAATGACCAGTTTCCTTCAACAGCGTATCTTCCTTGCATTGACTCAACTAATTCTTATCTGTGGCACACACAAATGGAAAATACAAGTGCAAAGACATACTCAAAGTTTAGGGATTTCAAATCAACATCCAATTATACTTCAAATCAACATCCAGATCAACATCCAAGACTTTGCAGACAATTCCAAGTTGCTAGATTTGAATACCATGTCTCTGAATTATATTTATTTCTACAGTTTAATTCACATGTTCAGAAAAAAACAGAAACAGATGCTATGAAGAAACACAGTAAAAAGCCTTATGCTGAAATGAAGCAAAGGCCATATTGCATATAGCTCATGTATATCAGTCACTCACTTCAAAATTCTGCGGGTCTTCCTCTTCCTCTTCTACTTTGATTTCTGTTAAAGATCCCCCAGCTTCTCTGAAGTCAGTGATATTTTGCCACTCAAAACTAGATTCAATTGCAAATCCCATTTTCTCATCCATGTCTTCATTGAGAGAGTCATCTAAATTGGATGAAGGAAGGTGAAACCCAGCACCTACTACTTTGATGTTTGCATTCAGACGTTTTCTCTTCATGAGTGCTCTCCAGTCAAGGTATCGCCTTTTCACTTCTGTCCCTGTTCTCTGCTCTCCTTCACCTACAGCATTGACACACTCTGCTATTTCCTCCCAAGCTTTCCGTTTCATCTCATTAATTGTTGTATTAAGTTGCTTCGAAAAGAGTACTTCCCTCCTTTTTCTGATTTCCTTAAGGAGAGTTTGAGTTTCCTGAACACTAAAATTGCTTTTTCTTTTTCTTTTTAACTGTTTCATTTTTTCCAGGTTTAACCTAGTAATTTCACCACAGCAGACCACAGAGATGATCTGACACTAATCAGCTACTAATACAAATAAATTTAAAAGCAAATGAAAGCAGAGCTCAGTTCTCATGAAGTAAATTTTCTCTTCACTTTGTTGTATTTTTCTATTTGTCAGGCTTCCTAAGAGAAAAAGAGCAAACAAGATAAATCTCCAAGGTATACACCATATATTTTCATTTAACAACTTGACTCCTAAGTCATCATTTAAGGAATGCATATTTTGAACCAACTGTTTATTTGATAAAGGAAAACCATTTTGTTAAACTTTCAATACAAAGCAGTCATAGATACTTCCTCTAATCTCCTATAAATCATAAAACCATGGATATATTAATATATTAATATATCCATGTCACAAACTGTTAAGGTTGATTTGGTATTTCTATTTCAAAACTACAGATATTTTCCTTCAGCTCTTAAGAGTTTTGTCAGTCAGGATTTCCTTAAGACTGAAATTTGACACACGCATTTCAGTTTGAATGCTCAACTACTTACAAAAGAAGCTGAAATTGTTATACCATTACTTCAAAACCATGAAATGTTTAGGGGACTGAAATTTCTGAGACATTTTAAATAAAAACTATTTTAATTTAAAAAAACGTAAATTAATATGAAGAGTTTACATTTTCGAGGCTCTTCTAACTTAACATCATCAAAAATAAAAGAACTGGAGCAGTCCTGTTGAATGTCACAAAATAACTACTAGTTAAAACAAATGTCATTCATTAGAGACATTTTAACAGGAAATAAATTTAAGTCACTATATGTCCATGGTAAAACCCTCCAGTGTCCTTCTCATGCTGCTGAACATCTCCTGTCAGATACCATGGCAGCTTTACAGTTCAGCCAGTGCTCTACCCTCAGCACCAGCTGGCCCTGTCCCTGATGCTGAGAACACAAACCCCCCTAATTCACCTGACAGACTGTGTGCAACTCTGCAGAAAAGTGGAGAGTGAGGGGACTGTTAACACAGTAATGAATATTATTACTGCATTAATAACAGATTATATTACCAAAAAAAAAACCCAAAACAACCCACCAAATCCTGAAAGAAAAGACTATAAATCAAAAATGGCTCTTGCTCACAGACTGCTTGGCAATAGGTTCAGTTTAGGATTATTCTGAACAGTCTTTTGTACCATGTTACTTACCACTGCAGGTAGGTTTAAAAAGGCTTTAAGTCAAGTGGGCCAGGGACTCACTATACACTACAGGCAGCTTCAAGCTGCTGCTTGTTCACTGCTCATGCAGTAGAGACATTGGTGCACCTGAAGGGAAATGGCTTCCAGATTATAGATTCAATTGTTACTAACTAAAGGACTTAATTCTTAAATAACTCCCTCCCACCTATACAGGATTCTTAAATTACTAAGTATTTTTCCTCCTATTGTTCTCCCTAAACTTGATTAAAGCATACACATCAGCACACTGCACTACAACTCCCCACCTGGGGAATAAGGTCTAGTAGTTTAGACATTGTTCTTCATCTCTGATATACTATTGACTGTAAATAAGTGGCTCACTTGCAGTTTTCCACATCTATGTTTTCTTTCATAGCCAACAAACACAGAAAAACGAGCAAAAAATAAACTGGGTTTCCAAATTTTCATCATCTTCCAAATACAATTCTACATCAACATGGAAAATGCTGACAGGTAAGCTTTCTCCTTAGCTCTAGAGAGGGCTGAGAATTAAAACATGCAAATGTTTTAAATGACCCTGTGGGCCAGCCCACTGCTCCTTGCACCAGTGCCCTGCATCACCTGACTGACCTCCCCAGCCATGCTTTATTAAATGTCTATTCTGTTTTGGATTTTATGCCATAAGCCAAGGACATGACCTTTAAGAACTACAATACTAACTTGGAAACTACTGGCACCCAATTCCTTTACTAGGTGAAGTTTTCTTTTAGACTTTTAAATAAAACTTTTGCTAGAACACATCTGATACAAGCTCCTGACTTTCCCAGTGAAACATCAGCAAAACATAGATATTTAAAAACTCATAACTATCAACCTCCAATTGGTAAGGACATCCTGCCCCTTTAACTCTTTCCTTTTTGAAAGCACATTGCTTTGTTAAGGACAATTCCTTTCTAATTAATATAAATGGAGTTAGTGAATTGTCTTAACAGTATAAAAGAGCCAAAGATGGCTCTGTATATCTATCTGATATATTAACTAAAAATATTATTATCTAACAAAAGCTGAGGTTTGAGATACTCAGTTCTTAGCCATTGCCAGATGGTCTCCAGGATATTTCTCTTTAATGAGGAAAAATGAACTGTTACATACTCAAAGTACCTAAGAGATGGGAATGTAAATAAGCTAGGATTTGTACACCTTCTAGATAGTTACAGGAAAAAAAACCCCACTAATATTCCAAACCTCAGCAGCTGGGATAGCATTAATGCTCATCCTAGTAGCTGGGACAATGCTGTGTTTTGGATTAGTGTGCCAATAATGTTGGCAACACACCAATGTGTTGGCTGTGGTTAAGCAGCGCTTAGTTTAAACCAAGGACTTTTCAGTTTCCCATGCTCTGCCAGTGAGAAGGTGCACAAGAAGCCAGGGAGAACAGCAATGCAAAACACATACTTTGACTTTGACAGTGCTGGCTAAAAAAACCCAATTCTGATGACATCATAAAGACTTCAAGGGGTTCCAGAAAAGATGGCAAGATGGAGCTTTGACTTTGGGCCTGTCAGGCCAAAAGCAATCTGTGATCAAGAAGGCTCTCATCACGGCACAAAAGAAATACAAACTGTTGGGATTGAAAAGAAACAAGTACTGTAAAACTAAGCTGGAAACTCCATAAATAGACAGAATATACATAACTGAGTACCTCTGCCATAGTTAAAGACAGAAGCATCCTCATTTGGCCCCTATCTTTTCTGTCTCTTTTGTTCACACTTTATTGTGTGACCACATGTTGGACTAACAAAAAGACCCCCCAAAAATAGCAAATGCACCAAACAAACAATGAAGCAAACAAAAATATCCGTGCATTCACCTGGAGTGGAAGACTGCTGCTAGCATCAAACTTGAATTTTACGAAAATCATTACTTTTTATAAAAGACGTCTTGATTTTATTAAAAAAAAAAAACAAAACAAAAACTTTTAGGGCTTATGCTTGAATAAAAAAAAATCCTAATTAGAAGGGCCTACTATCTCTAAGTTTTCTTAAACAAAATTAGGGTCGAGAGTATCTTCTGCCTAAGACTTTCTAGAAAACTTTTTTGTGATTCCTAAGAGATGGCTACATTGGCTTGGAGCAACTTATGCTTTTGTACACAGGTTTTTACTACAGGAGGATCTGGGTGCTGCACACCGCATCAGCCCTGCACGAAGCCCGCGGTTTACACAAACGAAAAAGCAGGCACAGAAGAGAACCAACAGCACCTAAAAGGATAAATTCACGGAAGCAGGGAGAAAGCGCGGAAGATGGGAAGCAGCAGAGGATTCAGGCAATTGAAGGCACAGACTCATCAGGCCGCAGCTCCCGTTCCCCTGGAGGAGCCAGGGCCACGCAGGGGAACAAGAGGCCGCGTCCCTGCGGGGGAAGCGCGCTGGGAGGCGCCAGGGCGGGCTCGGCCGCGGCTCCGGGCTCGGCCGGAGCGCTGCAGGGAAAGCAAGGCGGCAACAAAGGGAGGCGGGGGCACGGCGGGCTGCCCGGCCAGCACAGCCCGAGGCCCGGGAGCAGATGGGCCCGTGGGCCCTGCCGCAAGCCAGGGCCTATCCGGCCGGCGGGGCCCTGCGACTCTCCCGGGAGAAGGAGAAATAGGAACGCGACCTCCCCGTGGGGAGATAAGACGGCGGGCAATCGCCTCATCACCCCCAGGGGCCGAGGGCGGCGGAGCCCCACCGCTGTACCCCCGAGGGCGGCGGGGGCTGCCCCCACGCCGCGGGGGGAGCGGCCGCCCCATCCCCGGGCCGGTCCCGCCGCCCGCCCCGCCCGGTCCCCGGGGGCCGCGCGCGCGACTCACCTGCGCCCGGCGCTCCCCTCCGGGCCGCCGGCCCTTTAACGGCCACCGCCCTCCCATTGGGCGAGCTGCCTGCCTGTCACTCTTCTCCGCACGCCTATTGGTGCTCCGTGTCCACCGCCTTCCCCACTCCGCCCTGCCGCGCCAGGCGGGCCGGAATTCCCCAGCGCTCCTCCGCCGGCGGGGCCGCGCCTCGCGCAGCCGCCGGGCAGCCATTGGCTGCAGCCGCCGCTTGTCTTTCCCAGGCATGCCGGTGATTGGCTGCGGGCTGTAGCGGCACGCCCCCTCAGCCAGGGACCCTCCGCGGGGTGGGTGTGGTGCTGCCGCTTCGCCGGAGGGCGCGGCCCGGGGTGGGGCCCGGCGCCTCTCGGAGGCGGCCTGCGAGGAAAGGAGGATAGGAGGCAGGGAGAGAGGGAGAGAGGGAGAGAGGGAGAGAGGGAGAGAGGGAGAAGCAGGGGCAGTCCGAACGTGCGGGATAACCGTGCATAAGCCATCGGTGTGGCCGCCAGGTTTATGATGCTGCTGCCCAGAGGCAGCGCGCGGCAACCGGCTGTTCTTCGCGGTTTGTGATTAAAATGGAGCAATGACGTCTATCACATCCTGTAATTAAATATTTTTCGGGAAGTGCTGCACCACGCCATTGATGTGGGTCAATATACACATAAATTGCTTCCCTGGAGCTGTCGGGCTTGGGGCTCCTCGTCCCCGCCGCCACACAAGAGGTGTCTGGCCCTTGCCTTCTGTGTTAGGTCCTGGTGCCTTGATGATGTAACCCTAGTTTTTCAAAGTTTGGTACCTCTAGTCTGCCGAACCTGATGTGTGCATTTAGTAATTCATATATTCATTAACAGTTACTTGCTCAGTCTTTCCAAGTTCTTTCACTGCATGGGTAATTATTTGATTAATACAGCTTTAAGAGATCATAACTGTGATGAAACTACAACTCTCCTTTAATAGTATTTTCCAGTTTCAGCCAACTATTCATTTACCAGTTTGCTAACAGGCAGCAATAGTTTTGCTGCCATACTTGCCCACTATGTACTGAAAATCCAGTTAAAAAGGGAAATGGCGAGCAGTAGTGTAGCAAGACCATGCCGCATTGCTGACAAATATAATACTGGGGTGTTTCTTACTGAGACCCATACATGAACTTGGCTTCCCTTTACATTATTACCAGTATATGCAGGGGCTTTGTTTGCTGGCCTGCAAACAAAGCTGAGTTAGTAGAAGAAGTAACAATTGATGATTTTCGAGTGTATCCACAACAAGGAAGAAGACAAGGCCGTCAGCATGGGAAGAACAGATTAGAAAAGATACATGAAATTTTTGTAAACTAGACCACGTGCACAAGTAAATGTGTATACATGCCTTATTAAATTTCTGTAAAACTTTTGCCAATTATATTGACGCTAATTGCTTCCCACCAACGAATATAATAAGTTATTGTGATGTAGTTAATCACTTAAGATCACACTTTGTTAAGAGTATATAAGCTGGAGAACACACAGAATAAAAACTTTTTCTTCTTGGACCCTGGTCACGTGTGTGTATGTCACATCTGACCTAATGGTGACACCAGTATTTTAACTGGTAATTTTCTGGTGCTCAGAAATCAAATTCAAGCAGTCCGTAAAGATCTTGCAAGGTAGTTCAAACTAGATTCAGGAGCAAGTAGGTGGACAAATGATGGAAAGGGGAGGTCATTAACAGTCTGATCCTCTACCAGTCTGCAAAAATAATTAGTCCCAATTATACCTCATTGAATATCCTTCTTTCATTGTGAAGGACAAACTCACTAAATATGATTAGTATCCATTAGAATAATTTAAACTAGGAATTATAGGATTTCCTAGAGTAGCTATGCACATAAACCTAAATAGCTCTACTTTCTCCCAGAATTGTTACTCTACTTTTATGGAGGCTGTTGATCACTAGTGAAAAATCCTGGTGTATACCAGATTCCTCCAACAAAAATCCTTGGTCCTCCTTCATTTTTGTGGTCTGTCTTGATTTTATGTGTAATTTATGTGTATTTTAATAATTAAATCCAGATTCTTTCTTCCTTGCTTTTGATGACAGGAAGAAAATCCCTACCATATGGTCTACTTCAGACACAAACTGTTTAAGTCCATGGTGAATTCCCTGGATCTGTAGAACACAGATATACAGTTTCCTTTTGATTATGCACAGGGTTATGCAACTTAAGCTCTCAGATTTGGTCTGCGAATCCCTTCATTGTTCAGTATAAGCTTTTAATATTGTGAATGCTGCTGGAATGCTTTGTACATGTCTCCAAAAGGCTTTTGCTAGCTGAAAGGCTTTTGGGGCAAAGGCCTTGGAGTGTTGGAAAGTTAATTTGTATTGCTTTAACTCTAATCTACCTATAGAGGAGTCTCGGGGTTACAGAAGTTTAAGTTTTGGAAGGATACAAGACAACACTGGGCTCCGTCATTTTGTATTGATGCCATTTCTGCAAGCCTTGGCATGCAAATTCTGGACTCTGTAGCTTTTTTCTCCTTCTATATAAAGCTCCTTCTACTAGTATGGAAGGTCCATTTCAGTAACACAATAATTTGCAATACCTAAACTGTGAAAAAAAACATGTATATAAATGTAATTTTTGTTTAAAAATATACCAATTAAATGAGTATCTTACAATAGTAAACTTAAGAACTTTAAGTAGACAACTAAATTTAGCATGTGAACAGTAATTCAGCATGCAAAGGAAATACAAATACAAGGTCCAAGGATAATTATAAACCCCTCTCACTGCAGTTTTCATCCATGCTAACTGCATTCTTGGTTAGGGCATTAAAAATGTTCTCCAATTGAAGGAAAAAAACCCAAACAACAAACCCAAAAGAGAATACCTGCATTAGAAACACGGTAGAGCCTCTGCAGTTTAAAACTCACTGGAAAAAAAAAAAAAAAAACAACAAAAAAACAGACCCAAGGACGACTCAGTTGCTCAGTGCTTTATTTCACAAAAGAATTACTATCTCAGCAAATGTGTAGTATCGTACTTTCCACATATCAGCAGAGCCCAGGCAGCAGTGAAATGTTACTGTTCTCTATGCTTTACTCGGTGTTAGAAGGAAAAAAGTATATTGAGCATAATGTTCAACTATAAATATTGTCAAATACATCCCTGCTTTCAGTCTGTGTTTTAATTAAAATAAATCTTATGCTGCCTCCTGTTGGTCACCTACAAACAGAAACATCTAAAATTAATCTCCACATTAGGAACTGCAGTCAGCACATTCTACAGCCTATACCCTACCTACTACTAACCAGAGGAGGTAAACAGTTTTCTTCACAGAGTAATACCATAAATAAATCTGACCCAGAAAATCTACTCCATTTTGTGAATATAATGAATTTTTAACAGCAGTAAACTGACTTACTACAACTGTATTTAGAATATAGAAAACAAATTAATTAGTCCTTAAATAATAATCAGGTCTGTGCAAACATAATCAATAAAATACCTGAATAATTGATATTTATTATAACAACTAAACCAGTATGATAACATTACCAAAGTGCCATAACATTTTGATAGCATTCTTTAAAAATTAAGATTATCCAATATAATCATCACTGGATATTAAAATCCCACATACAATATATATATTATCTTCGTGTATATTATACTGGTCATGCTTATAATGTATTTTGTGACATAAAATAGAATACTATTAGAAATGTTTTGGTTACATCATTTAAGTGCAAGTAGTAGATTATAATTTTACATGCATTTTGTATGTTTAAATATCACTCTATTTCAGTGAGAACATATGTAACCATTAATCTAGTAAATATTTTTAGAGGAAGGTACTTTTTCATAAAGCTTTGATTCAAAGAGCTTTGAAGTCATAAAAGATATTAAAAAACTCACTTTGTATTAATTTTGTGACTTTTGTTTTTAATTGCATAAATGCTCTGTAGACTGAAAAATCTGTTTGATCCAGACTACAACAGTTACTCATGCAAGTAATTCGTATTTTTTAGTGTAGTTCACTGAGATTTCTTACATCTTTAGCAATTAATCACAGGGTTTGGAACATAGGTCCTTTCTTCTATGATAAAGCCTTGTTTTTAAACGTGACTTTCTAACACTTCTGGTTCTTCGGCCTTCAGTTCTGCCACCAGATTTAATACTTTGTATGTGGAAATGTGGCAAATGATCCTTTTTCCTTCTGTGAGAGCTGTAGTACAGGTTTACTTGCCTAACTGCTGAAAATCAGTACCATTTCACGGTAACTTTTCTGTAAGCAATGCTAGAAAGTAACTGACATTACTACATTATTTCCTGATCACTGAGTAAGAGCTCAACTCCCTGTGAAATCCATGAATAATTTTTCAGACTGGGAACTGACATTAGTTCCTGCACAAGTGTAGTATAGAATATTCAAGAAGCATGTCTATTTTCCCAATTCAGCTTCAGTCAGTTAGTTTTCACTGTCTATAATTCCTCTGTACTGAGGAATTTCTCACATACGTCATTGCTGTCTGATGTCAGATGCCAGAGTCTTACAGCAAGTAGCTGGGTGGAAGACTGCCAAAAAGATATGCTGTAGGCAAAAGCTTAGAGGAAAGAGCATCACCTGAATGACTCACTGGCTTGCTGTTTATGTGACCCAGCAATCTGATCATGACAGTGGCAATTAAAACACCTTTGCAATTCTCTAGTCTCTTCCAATTTGCATAGCTATTTATACCCATGTACTACGGGCATATTATGTTACTGTTCTCAATGCATAAATTGTATACTCATATTACTCAGGTATAAACAAAACACAAATACATAAGCAAAGGTGAATTGGGCCTTGTATTCCAATGATGTGACAAGTTGCAATAATTAATGGTTAATGAAGTCTCTATGCTACCCTGAGTAGCTTAATTAAAACTAAAACTACCATTTTCCTATGTGTTTGGGTTTTTGTTATTGTTTCAGTAAGTAGGAATAGTATTCTTCCTCTCTACTCAATACATTTGCTTTGCACTAACAAAAAGCAGTTGTGTCCCAATATAAAAATACTTGCATTTCTGCAAGGTGATTGTAGAGGTTACCTAGCTACATTTATTTAAAATATGATTTGGAGACTTATGAAAAATAAACCAAAACAAATGGGAAAATTGCCTGAAATACTGTAGCAAGCTACTTACTTCTACAGAACTGACACACATATTAATATACAGAAATCACTGAGTGGAAGGGTCCTGCTCTATTCCAAATGTACATGATTTTATTTTACATGCTTATGAAAATTGTTATGATGAATGTTATCTAAATTTGTAAGGGTATCTCATAACAAATTACAGAGTCAGTCACAGAATCAGAACCTTCCACTGTTTACTGTTTAAAACAGAAGCCTGTTCTAGGCAATATTAATCTTTAAGCATTAATATTCAGCTTGGGTTTTACAAAAAGTACATGCAGTAGTGATGTGATAATGAACTTACCACAGTTGTCTCAAGACATATGAAAGATGTCTCTGATGCCTCACTAAATTTTATTCATTATTTAAACTCCTTTAAAAGATATGATTAAATGTTTAGAATCATTATTTCTGTCTGGCAGAAGACAACCTTACTGCTTTCACAACACTTATATGGAACATAAGGGCTCTCAGTGTCTTATCTGGATACCTGGTAAGAAAGGAAATTCTCAGGCTGTGGAAGAATCCAAATTAATTTATGAAACCTAGCTAATTTCAGTGTCCTTCTGTCAGAAAGAAGACTGACTTTGTAAGCATGAGATCAAATTCACCTCAGAACGCATGGCTAGACCAATATTAGCACTAAAAGTCCATTACAATTTTAACATTATCATAGCTGACTACTTAAAGTTTATCAAGCAATATATTGTGTAGCATTAACTGTGTAATATTTTAACATCTAAAAATACAATGAAGCTCAAGATAAAGTGTTTTAATTAATTTAAACCACAAGGGATGATTTCTCACCTCAGAAATACTATTTACTATTGACTTTTAATATGGGGGTGTAGTTTTGTAACTTTGTATTTGATGTATGACAAGATACAAAATTTTCCCATAGTTAACAGAAGCAACAGCTACGGTTCAGTTTACAGCTTGCTGCTATAAGCAGCCTAGTGACTGCTTAGTAGGTAGCACTGAAGACTTCAGAGATGCTGAAGACTTCTGATAGAAAACATCCTGAAGTGTTTTTTTTTTTTTTAGTTAGCAATATGACTGAAGCAAAGATATCACATGAATCATCTGTCCTGTAGAAATCTTACCTACCCTGCAATATGTTATTGAAGTTTACTTTGCCACAGTTAATGGCATGGAAACAGAAAATAAAGCTACAAGTAAGGCACAAGGATGGAGAAAAACTGGCAAAACTGAAGAGCTGAAGTAAGATGACAGGAATTATCTGTCTCTTCAAGTTAGATACCTGGTTTTAATACTGTGAAGGTTACTTTGGTTCTTGTCCTTGCTAAGGTCATTGTGATAAGATAAAGCTGACAATGAATTTCTCTTACAGGTTTATGAACATAGAAAATCTAAATAACACTAATGAAAATGTCTTTTAAACTTCAGTTACATAGGGAAAACAGTATCACAGTCAGTTTTCTCATTTAGCAATTTGTCTATTGGGACAACTGGGAATATTACAGAAATAATGACATATTACACAACTAATTCCTCATGAATATTCTTTTTGGAAAATTAATATAATTTTGAAAATTATTCTGATAATTACAGAGAAGAGTTGTATATAAAATGAAGTATATAATACCGTCTGTATAATGACTAGCATGAATGACATTTTAATGGAGTCTTCCAAAAGCAATCCTACAGCATTTAATCAAAACTGAAAATTTAAACAAATAAGTACTTATTTCTCCATCTGTAAAACTAATACTTAAAAACTATTCTACAACTTGTGCATTTAAATAGACTCTTTTAACTTGGGAGTTTCAAAATTCTCCAGAGCAAATCGTCAGTACAGGTGACCAGGGGTCCCTATATTTATTAAACTGAATGACCTGACAGTAAAACTCGGTTAAGGCTCTTGGCATTGGTGAAACTTCTTCCCACTCAGACCTACTACTGTGGTAGACTTGAACTTCATCTGTGATTTCTTCTGGAGCATAATCACCACCTAGAATATAAATTTTGTCTTCTGTCCCAACTGCCCCTGCATTAAAGCCAGCGCATTCAAAAGATCCTTCCCCTTTCCAAACACAGGTTTCTGGGCAAAAACTGTAAACCTTGTAGGTGGAGAGATCACATATGTACAACGTACAGTTCACTGGAACAGCTTTGATTAGAGTTGCATGGAAAAACTGCCCAAATTCTGCTACAAGCTCAGACCACTGATCAGTCATAGCATTATACTTAAAGAAACAGTCAAGGGATGGATTAAAGGCATCAGTAATCTCTACTTCTGAGCCAAGGACATAAATTATATTCTGGCATGCACTTGCTTCTGGATAGTAGATGCCTCTTGGTAACTGGCTTACAGATTTCCAGTCTTTGGAAAGAGGGTTATAGGATTCTACATCCAAAAGACTCCGAGTTTCTTGAGCTCCTCTGGTCTTTCCACCTATCACAAAGAGCTGATTTAAGGTTACAACAGATGTGTGCATTGTCCTCGGTTTTTTCATAGCTGACACTATGGAGAATTCATTGCTGACTGGGCAGTAGCACCAGGTTTGGTCAGTGGCATCATGAAACGGTCCAGCAATATGAAGCCTGACAGTCCTATAACAATTACCCTTGCATCCTCCAGTTATAAATATTTTTTCTCCATAGCTAGACAAACTTGACCCTGGCAGATCAATCATGTGCGTATGTGGTAGTTCTTTCCATTTATCTGTTTTGATGTTGTAGCAGAATGTATATCTGTTTTCTCCATCTTCATCAGTTTTATGAACAAATATATATTTTTCTGTTGTTGAAGGACGTGCATCTGGAAACAATCCACTGAAGTTCTGCACACTTTTAACTGCATCATTGATTATTACTGAGCAATTAGCACTCTTTAGTAAGTGTTCTTCAGAATGCAGAAAGTCCTGCAAAGTCTTTTCAGGTAACTGGTGTAATCTCACTTTTTTTATCAAATTAGGCAGGTATTTCTGCCGTGTTTCTAAGTTGTGTTTGGTCCATTGGAGGACAGCTTTCAACACTGATTCTTCCTCAGGGACATCTAGTTCATCAGCCTCGAGGCATTTTTGTAATATCTCAAAATTCATCTCCAAGAAGTCACTCGATCTGAGCAGCAATGAAAAGTGGTGTTGTACAAAATCTAGTGCATGATCAAACAAGCGGACAGACCCGTAACTTTCTGATAGAGAAAGCAACTGTAAGCAATTCACAAGATCAATACTTTTTATTAGGAAGTCACTGCAAGCTTTGGAAAGGAGTGAAACTTGAAGAAACGATGACAGTTGGAAGAGCATTTCCACATTATCATTGGTTATCTCTGTTTTTCCTGTGTAAGCATAATCAAGAAAAGCTTTCACTGCCTTGGGTGATAGGTTACTAATAGTAACATTGCCATCATCCCGTTCTTTCATATTAACTTCAAACATGGCTCTGTGAATAGAATACAGAAGATATACACACAAATTAAAGATTCAGCAAACAGATGAGAACACTGATGTGGAAGGAGACAATTATGGGCACGTAATAATGTAGGCTGGTCTTAAAATAGGTCTAAAATGTGGAAGTTCTTATATGAACAATGAATTTACTTGGCGTGTTTGAAGAAAAAAATACTGGTGATAAGAACATATTCAAAGTGATAGCTTAACAAAATCATAGTAGCACCTGTGTTTTGTATGTATTTTCACAAATGGTGATGAAGTCTGCAGCTCTCAGCATGAGAGAAAATGTGAAATATTTCAGGACAGCATCAGTTTCAACTTTGGGAAACAAAGCCTGATATAAAAAATACATAGTAAAAAAGCCCCATGAGTTAGGTCATGCAATGTGGATGAGTACATAAAATTATGTGGAAAAAAAAACCCTTCCAAATTGCAGGCTGAGCAAATGGCCGGCAGATGATGGGTGTAGTCCTCAGAAATAAAAGAAGGTGAGGGGTAAATGAGGAGAAAAAACACAAGGAAACTTAGTTCTTGCTTTAGAGTTGACAGAGAGATGTATGAGTACAGGCCAATGTCAGAGAAAAAATGAGATTTTGATATGATTGCATGACACAGTGAAACTGTGCAGAAAGTAGATTGTGACTGAATCCACAGATGATGGTTGAAATTGTGGAATGCACTATTGACCAGGAGATTTGTGGAAATTTTATTACAACTTTAACTGCTTTATTATAACTATGTAATAACATTTAACTCTTTCACACAGTCTAACATGGCAAGATAAAATAATTACAGTTTTACAATCGGGTAAGTGCTAGCAACAGAACAGTGCTGCAATATCCCTTGCCCTACTCTCCCAGAGACTAAGCCTCAAGCTGGGATAGCAGTGGCTTCTGAATATGACACAAGATAATAGTGGAGGAAGAGTTTGATAAATCATCAAATGCAAAGGAGAGAATCTGATATTAATACATCATAGTTAATTCATACTAAAAAAAAGTGTTATATCATAGTTCAGTTATACACTTAGTATCTCTGTTGTATGGGATTTTTAAAATCTCATCCTTTTCTGAAGCCAAAGAGAAAAAAAAAACATCCCTGTGTATAACACATACTCTTTGGGATGTGAACATCTGGTAAGGCAGGAACTTGTCTGACTTCCCAAACGAGAACACAAAATTACAGTAAGACAACTGTGTCCCGAAGACCTCCTTGCATACTAAGTGATGACCCTTATAATCCTTTCCTCATTAACCCATGAGCTATGAAATCTCTAACTAGGGAGTAAAATAGCAACTGAACAATACAAGTAGAAGAAGAGCAATGTAGGCAAAGGCTTTGACTCTGAAAGCTAACAAGTGAGGATGAAAATGTTGCTAATTATTCGGTTTACACAATGAAGACAAAACTAAGAGAAGTCCAAAGGCCAAGGAAGACAAAAGGTGTTCCATTTCAAAATATTTGTAGTGGACCTAGGTACTTTTTATTCCTTGAAGTTAAAAAATGGGCCTTGCATTGCAGGATGACTTAAGAACCTGATGGCTGCTATTGCCCACCATATCAACCATTAGGAGCAGGGAGAGATCTCTCCTGGCAGATTTTAATCTGAAGAGTCTGTGGATAATGAAAAGGACACATGCATTTCCATGTGCTTAACTTCAGTTCTAAAAATTATCACTGGGAGCTATTTCATCCTAGTATTTCTTTCTACCTGATCATCTCGGTGCTCTCAAGCAGTTAAAGACAAATGAAAGTATTCCTGTGTCTCAGAGAAAAAACCAAATCAGCTCCTACAGTGGAGAAAGTGCTCGTTTCATCCGCATTTCTTCTTTTTTTCAGTAATTCTTTGAAAACATCTATCCATCTTCTGTCATACATGGCAGACTCACTTAGACCATGGGATGTTCCAGGACATTTGAAAATAACTCACCTATGTATTGGCAACCAAATTGAGGCAATTAACTCATTCCCAAGAGTCCATTTTCTCATTGTTAGAGTCTAAGCTTTGTTTTTATCAGAAACACTTTCAGTGCGTAACAGCAAGTTTGAACCTTTCCAATAAAAAGGTTAGAAAAGCTTATTTATAAATTAATATTCTGTATGTGAATGAAGAATTCTGTCCCTTAAGAATACATAGCTTTAAGCACAAGAAGGAAGATCCATTTCATGCTGAAAGGCTGAAATCTGTAGTTTAGCAAAAGTATGCATATCTATTTAAATACATCTGAAGACAATTTCTACAATACTGACCACTCTTCTTGGACAAACAAAAACCACTTCCATTCCAAAGTTATGTACAATTTATCCGCACTTGCTCAGTGCAAGATGTATTTGTAATCAATCGTTTCACAATATAAATGATTCAAAGTACATAGACTATCATATAAAAACTCAAACAATATCCTTGCAGACCTTCAAGTACTGATATGGGCAACAGGTAACTCAAACCTACATAATCTGTGTCAGTTCAACCTAACAGCAGAACCACACATTTATGATTTGAAACTTGTATTACAGAGCTTCAACTGCCATTGGAATCTGATTCATAAAGTCCTCATGGCTTTCTGAAAATACAAAGAGCCGTATCTCGCATACCCCTAAAAGGATGTTTGAATGCTGTGCTCAAAACTATGCAGATATGTGTAAATTGCAATAATTTTTTTTAACTTTTGGGTTTTTTTTAATTCTATTCCCGCCCTCCTAGAGAACTTAGAATCTATTTCCTGCAAACTCACAGCAAAATTAGGTTTACCTGAAAAAATCACTGCATGCTGCCAGTACACAACGATGACAGGGAATTATTTCATCTTTCACACGAATTTTAAAATCAAAAAATATATTTTGTTCTCTGAACTTTTGTAGTACTTTTAGAATTTGTTGTCCATGACCTTCAGCCACTAAGGAATTGATTTTATTTTCAGGAACAGAAATTCCATTGCAAATAGGTCTGCTAATGTAATCCCGTTGATTGGCCATGTTTTCTTCAATCTATTCCTGAAATGGAAAAATAAATAATTGATTCTTATTATTGAAATTGAGTCTTATTATTAAAAAAACCAAACGAAATCAATACACCATAAAACAAACAAAGAAGTTCCCAGCATTGAATTTAGTTTGTGTATCATATGCACAGTTAGAAATTTGTGTTACAAGTGACTTTTACACTGAATTTGATAATACTACTACTTTGTAAAATATATTCATATGGCAAATTTTGTAAAGTAGATTATCTGCCATATATCAGAGAACAATTTTACAGATAATACCTACCTGTAAGAATTTTTTTAATAAAGTCCATGGGAAGCACATCAAGGAGCGTGTTTAATTGTCATTTAAGAGAAAGACTAGTCCTAGGCTTACCCTCAAAAAAAACCCAGTTTTATGTAAAATTAAGATGGAAAAAGAAAACTTAGTTACATATTTTACATTCCAAAAGGCTGATCACTCTACATCTTGTAGTGGAAAGGAGAAACAGGCTATTAGACTGCATCCTAAGTGGATTCCCATGAGGCACTCTAGACTGCAATAATGGCATACAAACAACACCAAGAGCCTGGCTGAGAAACAGGATTGCTGGGGCTTACCAAACAGGGTCATTTAGAGACAGTTTTTTGACAGTACCCCTTTGAGTGCTTAGTCAATTGAAACTGATTTTGTCATGTACCTCTAGTCATGTTAGGAAGCTTTGTGTTTGCCTACTCTAAGTTTCATTTACAGTGGTGTAAATTAACTGGCTTTAGAACACATTTAAATTTAAAACCATCTCCTTTTCAGCAGCCAAAGTTTTTTTCTGGTGAAAATCCCTACACTGAAGTGTGGTTTTTTTCCTATGGTAAATTGGTTTGAACTGTTTTTTACAATGAAAATATTTTATACCACTTTGTCAATATAAAGAAACTTCAAACATGAGTATATTTTATTTATACCTATTTAAAGAGCTGTTTATATATTGCAGATGCATAAATTGCCCTTACTGCCAATCTGAGTCAAGACTGCCTATTTTAAAGCTTAAAGAAACATTCCAATTTTTTTTTAATCCAGGATTTTGCTTCCACAATTCCAGTTAAAATCAGTAACAGATAATGGCCCACCTGAATTGACAGGGGACAAAATATTCCAAACAAAACCCAGAAACAAGAAAATACTGGTTTTGGTTTTTAATTTTCTGAAAAGGCTCATCTGATGACACGATATATTCGGAGCAAACTAAACCATCAGGCAGTCTTCTTCATGTGAGGTACTTTCACAGCAGACTGATCTATACTTTATCTAGTCAGGTAGCTCCAACCACAAATAGACCTCCATGTCTCCTGGAAGAGAAGAGATCCAGTAATCTTGCTGCCAGCACTGGCACCCTTGGAGCAGGCATCTTCTCCTTCCCATGGCCAGACAATCTCAACGTATTCACTCTTTCCATTCTAAGCCTGAGGAACTAGGAAAATACAGAAGAACAAGACCACCATTTATTCTGATAATGTATGGCCTCATAGACCCCAACTTCCATAAATCATGAAACTTTTTCGTATGTCAGAATTCTCTCGAATACCCTTTCCTTATGAATTTAAAAGCCTGCTCCTCAAAAGGCTGAATCTTCAAAAGCAGAGTTGCTTCAATAACATTAGTTTCCCACATTTGAATGCAACTTTTTTATAAAAGAAAGTGAATTTCAAAGTTTATTTGGCATCACATCAAATAACACTTCTTCTAAAAGAAACATAAACCTTTCTGCAAAATTCTGGAACTGACAATTGATACTAGACATCTTTCTCCCCTTACATGTAATTTCTATAGCGTGCTCCAATGTGCTTTCTGATGATAAAATTACCAATTTCAGTAATATTTGTATTTGCATTATGAAGATGGAAACATCTACTGTAATCAAGTTGAACTATGCTATTTCAGACAAGACATCATATGATCACTTTCATAGAAGCAATCAATGTTTCAGAAAGTTTTCTTTTACCACCCTATTACCACAAAAACTCTATTCCAGTATATCGGTGTAGAGACTGTAAACCTCTTCATTACACATCAATTTATTAATGCTTACATATATTTGTTCTTCTGTTAAAATTGTTATTTGACATATTTTTCCTTAGTATATTTATTCATTCTTAAAATTATCAAGAGTGTTGATATCCTCTCCCAACTTTCATTAGAATGAATAATTGTCACACTTTCCAAGGTCCACTTATAAGGCTGAGTTTCTGGTTTTCCTTATTATTGCTTGCAGTTTTCTCTTTACTCTGGTTTGATCCTTAATTTCGTTCACTGATAAAAGATTTGTTGTACAACATTATGGTTCAGACCTCATCTCTGCCTCATTAGACCAATTTCCAAGTCATATAGTGCATTCCAGTCCTAATCTCTAATAGCAGTATCTCATTATTTTCTTAAAAGCAAAATTCAGCAGTGTATCTTTAATGTTTTTGTCCACAATTAAGAAATATAGTAATGAACACTGTGTGATGACTTAGCCTAATTCACCCTTCTCTCCATTAAAAAAATACATATTAATAAATTCAATTTCCACCTGTCTTTTAGCCAATTCCTGACTTACTTTATAATTTTGGAATTAATGTACCACTTCACTGAATCTGTTAATGATTTTAGAGCCCTCCAAACTCTCTTAACAATTCAGCTAAAACTTGCTATGTTAAACAAGGCATTTATAATTATTTCATGCATTCTTCTACAAAGCCATATTGTCAGTAGGGGATTTTATAAATATTTGATCAGTAGGGGTTTTTATAAATATTTGATAAAAGGGTAAGAAATATGGGGGGTGCGGATATATCTGGAAGAGGTCTGCAGCGCAGGAATGCTGGGGACCACCCCTCCTTTTATTAGTTTATTTTCCATAAACTCCCCCAGGGTTCTAATTACAAAGCCTGTCTTCATGTGGATTACCAAGAACCAAACTCCAGTAAATGGTTCATTAGATCTGGGTTCTCTTTTGCTTTTTAAGACACATCTGTGTGTTGTTCAGCAACTGGCCTTGCAGCTTCTCCTGGAACATGCCACAAGTACTGCTGTACATGATCCAATCTCTCACCACTTGACAAAACCTCTCTGCTCGTGTACTGGACCTTTACAGTCTTACATTGGCAAATGCCCCCTTAGCTATTAGCCTGCTTTTTGAAAAAAAACAAAAACAAAAAACAAAAAACAAAACAAAACAAAAAAAACCAAAAAAACAAAAAAAAACAAAAAAAAAACAACAAACCAACAACTGGTTGACAAAGATAACTGAAAATTATTCCAAAACTGAACTCCCCTAAAGTTAAAATTTAAACACTTGCCCTGGTTTATTTTTATTGTAAGACACCTCAAACACAACGCCAGTTGGCTGCTACAGTGAAAAATGATACAAACTTCACAGTTATTAAGGTCAACCCCTTATAACACATGTGTGGGGGACATAAATGTACCTCTCAAAACTATCTGTACAGGTCTCCAGTTGAGGGGCCAGGCATCCTGCATACCTGACAGTCAAGTGGTAAGCAATGGCCAGTCTGTGTAGGGTCACAGAGCAGTGAGCAGTTGAACAGAAGGCTGGGGATATGTCAGGGCCCAGGACATCCCTCTGGCTGTCCTGAGCAGCCAAGACCCCTGCCAGGGGTCTCAGAGACCCTGGCACAGAGCCCAAAATGCCTGTGGTTTTGATTATGACCCGTGGAGCAAGTTACCAACCTTAGATGAAGATCTGCAAGCCATGACAAATTAAGTAGAATGATAGTGAATTTATCATGAGGCGAAAAAGTAGATTTTGGGGTTTTTAGAATGGGGGTTCAGGGCGCAAGATGGAGGGATCTGGACATGTCCAGCCTTTCTCCTTCTTCTTCTTGGCATCCATCTTCTGCTGTGATGTTGGGAATTACAGACTGGTTTAGAGTAGAAGCTCACTGTCTAACATAGGTGATGGGTATTGGAAATTGTAAACATTGTATACATAGTTTTTAGTATAAAGACATAACACCGCCCCGGGGGCAGGCATAGTGCCTCAGAATGTTGTGCTGAGTGGACCTCAGCAGGACAGGAGAAAGAATTTTATAGATAAGATACAATAAACAACCTTGAGACCGAGAAATGAAGAGCCCTGACTCTTTCTTCAAGTGCCAGGCTGGGAAAAGGGACTTTCCAACTTTTCTTGGGGTCACTCTGACAAGCTGGAGACCCTGACAGGGATAGTAAACTACTTTTGGTCATTAAAGGGACAGATTGAGAGCTCAGAGTGTAAGAACATTCTTATGATCTGTCACAGAATCCTGTAATAAGGGCTCAGACTTCATTAGCTGTGCTGTTTATAAGACCCCTCTGTCACAGAAGCATAGAGTGATTTGGGTTAGAAGGGCCATTAGAGATCACCTAGTTACAAGCCTTTGCCAGTTGTAACACTGTCCTTTTGCCAGGACACTAAGGGACGGAGCAGTCTAGAATACAATGAGCTCATTGACCCAGATGCCAGGTAATCACACTGAGAACTCTGATAAGACCATAGTCAAAATATGAGATATACATACATTCCTCTTATTCTAAGCATTTGTAAAAAGCTACAACAAAGTGCTTAACTGACCTTGATTCCATGCAAACAGCTGCCAAAACCTCGCTGAATTTCTAGTGGAACTTCTCACTTCACCAATGCTAATGCTCCCTTTCCAAAGATAAATGGAGGTTGTAACATATTTATGACTGTCTTTTAGTTAGCACCATCAACAATCCTTCTTAAGTGTTCTTTTAATTCTGTACCTAGAAGACACTGAAATGTGTAATTTATTTTTTTTTATACTTTTCCTTTGGGAAGTTCAAATGACCTTTAGACATGAATTTAATAACCTGGATATATGTTGAATCCTAGATATTATACTAGGAGACCATAAACACAGCATACTCTTAAACTCATAAAGGAGACCAAAAACATCCAGGACAGACATTTTCAGAACATACAGGCATACACTAAAATCATAACCACTGCAATACACCTCCTAGAAATGACTTTCACATCCATTCCACCAGATCAGAAACAGTAAAGCAAACAGAACTGTGAAGTGACCTTTGAGCAGAGATGAACTTTTTTTGTGCAGATCTGTTGTAGCTCCTACCAAAGCACTGATGGGAACATACTCACATAATGTACGTATATTGATAAACACTTTTGCTGAAAGGATTTTGCTAAACCAACAGTCCAAATTGCCTTAGCTGCTACAACTGATAAATAAAATGGTTACAGAAGTTTAAATATGCTAATGAAGTTGAAAATGGTGAGAGGTACAATTATTTCTTGGTGAATAACCAAGGAATGGATAGGAAGGAAAATATATTAAAATAGGGAGAGGATATTGCTGAGGATATGTAATAACAGTGAAGCATGAACACCCAAATGAGGGTCCAGAAAGAGGGTGGCAAAGACACCAAACTGTTTGATCACTTTATAATTGTGAGATAAAAATATCCATACAAATATGTGTGACTTTGAAATAGCCCAGGGAATTCTGTTTTGTGGAAGCACTGAGCACACATAAGTATCACACATAGCTCAGCTTCTACTTTGCCAGGAAAAGCCCCTCAGGGCTGTGTCTGCCTGACAATAAACAGGACCAAGCCCTTGGAATGGGGCTGAGGCTCCAGACTGTACCCAGCACAAGGGAATGGCCATTCAGAAATTACAAGTAACACTGTGCAGGTAGACATACATGCATGGAAGAGTTCTCTTCCAACACAGCTGACAAAGCCAGTCAAAACTCAAGCCTGATTTGGCACTTTATTAATTACAACCAATTGTAAAACAATCTATCTGCTTTTATCTGAAAGCACAATACAGCTGTGCTGCAGCACTCACCAATTTAAAAAAAATTACATTTTGTACTTCATAGCAAGTAACTTATGAGAAATAAATTGTTCTTCAATGGAACAATTGTGTTTATTACATGGCCTTCTCCCAGCTTGGATCGTATGTCTTACTAAGGACCAGGAATTTTAAAAAGGGAAATCTAAGAGCTGGTAGTTTACAGAACACTTTATGCACCTAGGATGTAAGAATTAAGCACAGTGAAGATGAAGAAATTGTATAGATTTCTTTAGAGAAATTTCAGGGGGTGTTTTCTATACAAAATTTAACGGTGCATTAATATATGTTTTAAAAAGGTCAAGATCAGCATTCTAAGATTAAAATATTATATTGAGTCTACTGTATACCCATCAAGATGATTTGCTATTTTCATTCCTCGTACAATCTAAAGGAGAGCAATGAATGACTTGTTAATAAGTTTTAAAGACACCACTCTACACTATGCATCTAATTTAACATTCACTAAGATGAGTATGAGTGGAACACATATCTGTAGGATTTGGTGACACTTCTAATGAACTAAAAAGACTGACTAAAAAGACAAGAGTGGTTTAAAATGTAACTAAACTATAAATACTGAGTACAAGTTCTGTGCTTTTATATTCCATTAATGTGTTGATTGTCACTGATTGCCTAAGATTGAAAACACTAATAGAATTCCAAGCTCCTGCCTGGAAATTTCAATGCAACTGAGTGTCACAGGTTTTTCATAAATAAGTGAACTTCAAAGGAAAATAATATTCAGTCAATCATTTTATAAAGCAAAAACAAAAAAAAAGGACAGGACCTGCTAAGATATTTAATCCACAAAAATGACATTTATCAATAATAAATGTTGGGATAATATTCTCAGACTGAAAGGTGACACAGAGACTTTAAAGCTTTGTGTTCTTTAGAAGTGATAAAAAAAAATCAACATAGAAAAAAACCTGGCATGGTATCAGTAGGAAGTAAGGAAATCGCAGCAATTCCTGGAGGCATTCCCAAAGTGGAAGATTCCCACTCTGCAAGCAGTGATTATTAAGTGCACATTCCCTGATAAACACATGAACCCATTAAGATAAAGCAGTAATCATTTTAAAGAAGTAAAACTGGCTGGATTTTCTCTTAAATTTCTCCAATTCATCAAGTTACTTTGCAAAATTATTTTCTTAGCCAAAAAAGATCAAGAACTGTTAATTTTAATTTTCAGGGGAAAAAAGGAATTAAAATGACACACTGTACTTCTAATTCTGCTGAAAATAACTGCAAATTCTGTAAAAGAAAATGACAGCTTTTAATGGCTTCTGTAGTCTGTCACTTTTGCATGTGATTAAAATGTGGGTTTTTTCAAAACACACATGCAATATTGAGCATCTTCAGAGATTAATTTAGCATACCTTATTATAATAGCATGTTTTACTTAATCATGTGGGTTTATATTGAATACATTCACAATTATATTACATATTATGAAATCCATCTTGAGCTTCAGATTGCACTTACACACGAAGCTCATTAAAAAAAAAAAAGCATTCATCCACTAGTGAAAAAAGTGCTACATGTTTAAATCTCTTAAGTAGAGAGCATGGACTAGCCAAACCTATCAATCAAACCAGAGGAGTTGTTTTTTTTGGAACTAGGAATGATCCACAATTCATTAGTATTATAATCTATCAGTAACTAAATATACAAACTGCCACAATTTCCTCCTCAAAGTGCACAGAATACAAGGTTTGAAATGTAAGCCTCAGCTACAGCTCTATATCAGTGAAGAGTGTTTTCCTGGGATTTTTTTCTTGACTGTGTTAAATTCTCCTCTGCTGTCAGTTAACTTTGTCTATGGGTTTGGATAATGCATAAGATTATGCCATTCCTTGCTTTGTTAAATCATGGAGAAAAATAGGAATAATATTTTGAGATAAGTCAAATACCCAACCGATTCCTTGATTAAACATTTTTTTCATTCAATGTTACTTCTGTGTTTAAAATATTTTGTGAAGACCAATCTATATTCAGCTATAACTGAGACTTATTCTGGACAGAAAGAACTCCTGGCCTGTGCAGAAACAGCAGTTTTCCATATTAACAGTGGGCTAGCAACGGTGAACAACAACAACAACAAAACAGGAGGATTGTAACAAATACCTGCAATAATATAATACAAAATTTCAGCATTTTTGCATAATTTGTACGTGGTCATTAGAGGATGGATGAAGTGCAAGTATTTTTAAAGGCAAGCAACATGAAAGATGGGTTGTAAATTTTCAAATAGGCCCCAATTTTTAGCTATGACTCAATTCCAGAACCAAAGGGCAAACAAATTTATTACCTTTTGAGGATTTACAGATGGCCTATAATTGAGAAAAAATAAGAATCCAGTTGACAACCACTGGAATTCTTAACAGAACAATGAGCACGGGATACAAGAGGCTTTTGTTTGCACAGATCCTTAGGAGCCAGAACCCCGCTAGGGTGATGCAGCGCGCTGCACCTGCTCTCGGGAAAATCAGCTCCTCTTTATAGTCAATAAAAGGTAAACAGAGCCCAGCCCGCTGCGACAGCGACGGCTCTGCCAGGGGCCCGGAGGGCTCTCCAGCAGGATGGATGAGCTGACGGCGACACCTCAGCAGGATGCGCTGCTGGCAAAGATGGGCCGCGCATCACCTGTCCGCAACGGGGCGCGCTGCCACGAAGAACCACCTCCCCCGGACCCCCTCGAGGGCACAACCACGTCCCAGTGCCGCACACGGCCGAGGGAAGCCGAAATTAGAGGGCAGCTACGTTCCTTGTGCCACGGCCAGGGTTATCCGCCATCCCCAGCCCCGCGGCAGCAGCGGCCGCCATCGCCCCCGCCCCGCCCGCCGCGGGAGGGCAGCGCCGGCAGCGCCCCTACTGCGCATGCTCAGCCGCCCGCGCCTGCGCCCCGCGGCGGCTCCGTTCATTCTAAGGCAGGACTAATTCTGACAGGACGGGCGGGATGGGGCAAAGGGATCCCCTTCCCTCACAGCGCGACCCGGCCGCGGCATGCGGCGCTCCCCGCCACTGCCGCCTCTCCGCAGGCGGCGAGGCGCCAGTCCCCCCTGAGCGCTCCCTCCGAGCAGCGCACACCCACCTGCAGCCAACACCCGCAGCTCACCGACCGGTCTGGCCCACCCTCCGCAGCAGCCACGCCGGCAGATTGGCTCCTTCCGGCGTCATTCTCCTTCTCCTTGCAGTCGGAATGGCTCCGCCGGCCGCCACTCCAGGTGAGGGCCCGCCCACCTGTCCTCGCAGACGACACCGCGGGTGCTGCTCCGCCGCAGGCACCGCCTTTCCCCTGATAGGTCGCTACCTGGCGCATTCCGCTGTCACTCTCAGGGCGCTCTGACATCGGGTTGGCTATTGCTCTCGGGGGCGGGGCCCTCCGCTCTTCCCGCACACCGATAGGCTCCCGCCAGGCGCGAGGGGGCGGGCGCAGGGAGCGCGGCCGGGCCGTGGCGGCGGGGCCGGCCATGGGCAGCGTGCGCTGGGCCTTCCCGTGCGGCGCATGGCGGCCCCGCCGCCGCGAGTGGCTGCTGGCCGCGCAGCTGGTGCAGCCCGAGGAGAAGGAGCGCATCGGCCAGTTTGTGTTTGCCCGCGATGCCAAAGCCGCCTTGGTACATGGGGAGCCGGGGCGCGGTTGTCTCTCTGCACAGTCAGCGTTGCCCAAATTCCTGATTTGTCGTAGGAAAACGTGCCGTGCCGTGCGAGGGCATTTCAGGGATGTAAAGCTAAAGGATCAGGCTTGTGTAAAAGTGTGAAGCCAGGAGGGGCGGCAGGCTGCTGTCAGTAGTTAGTCTGAAAGACTTCACAACTTTTAAGTCGCGATACCAAGTCAGGAGACAAAATCAGCGTACCCTGAGGCACTCTACATAGGACATCGGGGTAACTGCGAGAATAAAGCTGTTTTACAAGATCTAGGGTTTAAATGTTGCCTAATAACATAGTAGTACATGCTTGCTGATTAGTCTGAAAGGAGTTACTCATCACTTTAGCTGTTGAGTATTTCATTTAGCACCTAGGTAGTGAATGGATGTACTGAAAGGAAGGCTATTCAGGTAATTTTACTGTTCAGGGTGGTGTAAAAAGTATTTATTTGTGCCGTAAAGTATTGTAAATAAGTTATTAAGGTAGAGAAAGGAACTACTGGGATTTGTCCGGGCTGGGACTTAGGTTATGCTAATAATGACCATGTATTTGATGCTCTGATGGACCCTTCTGCTTAAACGTACTTGACACAGCTTTTATAAAAGGGAGAAATTTAAATTATTTGCCTTAAATACACGAGTTGATATCAACAGTAATAAACCAACATTTTTTAGGTGGGTGGTTTTTTAGCAACCACGTAGCACAATAGTTCTGTATGAGTTACTTCCATTTTATTTCACAGGCTGGTCGCCTGCTGATGCGGAAATTAATTGCAGAGGAGCTGTGCATACCTTGGAATGAAGTCCACTTGCAAAGGACACCAAAAGGAAAACCTTTCCTGGCCAGTAACTTAGTGGGTATCAACTCAAATTACAACTTCAATGTCTCTCATCAAGGAGATTATGCAGTCCTTGCAGCTGAGCCTGAGCTTCAAGTTGGCATTGATATTATGAAGACTGATTTACCAGGTAATTCATTGTGGTGACTGAAGCAGATTCTGCAGTGTTTCAGTACTGAACATTTTCAGATTTCACAAAGAACCAATCTGTGCCTAGAAATGTAGTGTAATTAGCAGAGAGTGTGTGAATGTATTGTGTATTTGTGATTTCTAGCTGTTAAATGCACTCCTTGTTTATTTTGGGGTGCCTTGTAGGACAGATACAGATATATTTCTCTTTTAGAGAAGCAGAACTCTGGGAAAATAAGATCATGAATCCTTCTATCATATAGGCACTACCAGCATCTGCAGATACTTTAATTATGGATTTGCTGTGTGTGAGACAGAAGGAGGAACATCTTTCCAATGGGATCCATCCCCTTGAGAACTTGATAGACTGTGTTACTCAGTTGTCCCATATGTGTGGACATCTTGTGTGTCAGCCAACTGGCAACACAGACTAGCTGTGAACATGCAGTAATCCTCAGTGAGAGGGAATCCTGAGGAGGGAACACGTGAGGTGGTCTTGGGAAAAGACTAGACTTTACAAACTTTAGCTGTTGGACTATTTGTTAGTATGAAATGACTGTATAGGTTAGTGAACTTCAGGATCCAAATTAGGATTGTAGCAAAGTGTATTTTTAAATACGGTTTTATGGAGATGATTTAGTTTGCAAATGTTCATCAATGCATAGTCATGGGTTAAAGGAGAAACATACTGGGATTTATGATTCACTGGTATTCTTCTTTTTTTAGAATCTTCCTTAAACTTAACCAGATATGACAGTAGTAGTTGTGTTCTTAGAGAATCTTTCTCCACAGTTTTTGGAGTTGCCTGGCATTTTTTGCTGCAAAATAGATTGTGTTGTAAGGGAGAGATTCAGGTAGACCCTGACTGGATGACTTTGTCTGATCACTTCACACCTTTTTAATGACAACTGCGAGTGTATGTTTTGGATTGTCACATTTAGCTAGGATGCACAGAGGCTTTGCTGCAATCTGAATTTCTTTCCTGTGACTCACACCTGCTGTAGACCCTCACTCTGAGCACAGGGTCAGCATGTGAGGCCACAGGACAGCCTTTGCAGGGTCCTCCACCAGAGCTGTTGTGTGTTTGGTGGCAGGAGCTGTGTCCAGTGGATGAGGCTGCTTGGTACCTGACAGGACTGCAGGTGACACAAGGCCCAATTAACCAAATTAGTCTTGAAGCTGGTGCTTTTATCATAGCTCTCTCAGGCAAAGCAGGCAAGGTGATGTCCCAGCTGTGAATCCTCACAGCACCTTGCACATCTTCATCCTGTTGTTTGCTGGGGAAGCAGAGTGACAGAGAAGGCCTTGATGCTGTGCAAGCACTGCTGATACTGGGTTAGGCATAGACCTGAAACACAGCAGTCCACAGGGTGCCATGGGAAAGGTGACACCTGGTCCCAGTACCCGTGGAAACACTCTGGTTAGGCTGCCACTGGCCTTACCATAGGGCTGGCTAATTTTAATTCCTCATTCCAAAAGGTTTCTAGTTTCAGTAGGTAAATAGTGAAGATCAAAGCATTCAAGCACTTGTATTTGAAGCTTTTCTTGGGAACTGCAAAATTCAAATTTATACAGAAAAATAAAATTATATGTGGAAGTAGGGATATCTGACATTCTCTGCTGGTATTTTATGCAGGGGTAAATGTAGCTGGCATTTTAAAGGCATGTTGTCACTGTCCAGCTGACAAGTTTTATGAAGGGTGTTAAACTTTATTTCTGAAGTCTAAAGACTGAGTAATACTTAGAGATCTGATACAGATAGGCTTTAGTGTTTTTGGGAGATGCTGGTGGTTTCAAAAACTGAACAGTGAAAGATGACTCATGTCATCCTTTTTGTAATTATAATTTCTATTTTTGAAAAAGAAATAAGATACTAATGGAAATGTAATAATTGTATGTTGAAAAGAGAGTCAGTAAATAAGTAATATTAAGGTTAGAACTTCATATTACAGAGACTATAATTTAAAGCTGGCTATCTTTTCACCTGAAATTATTCTGAGGAAGATTTTTGTCTTAGTAGAATCGCCTTCAACTCTTTTTTGTTGCTGGACTATGAATAACTATGGACTTTACCAGTATTATTTTCTCTGATAGTTCCACTGAGTGGTGCTCTTGTTCTGCACTTGCTAAGCACCTTCTATTTCTGAAGGTGGATCCACTATAAATCTCTTTCCTTGGAACAGCTACAAGGACAAAGAGTTCCCTATGAACAAAGTACATTTCAGTAGGTTTGTTTGTTTTCTTCAAACACTTGTTTAAATACAAAGTTCTTCATCTTGTGATATTATCCAACAGCATCTTTATTGAGGTCTGTAATATTGTAGCTCTTATATTCCTTTATTGTTCAACCAGCGAGCATGCAAAATCTGCAGTGCAGATATACAAGAGAATCCTGCAGCTGAAAGTTTTGAGAAGTCTGCTGTTTGTGTGGTGCTACTATGTAAGAAGGAGTCCTGGTGCATGTAAACATTTTATGTCACTTCTTGATCCATCCTATGTACTTTTGTTTTTCTTACTGTTCGTAAGAAGCTGCTTCTTTCCATATTACTTGTGCTTCCTTATTAAAATCTGAGAAATGAAACTACTACAGGACATAGCCTTCTTCAAAGGTGTAAGCTGGCCACACTAGAAGCTATTCTTACCACTGCAAAAAGCAGCAGTTCTACAAAAGTTCCACAGGTGTGCAATAGTTTATCATCTTTTTTCCTCTTTTCAGATATTGAAGTAAATACTGTAGTGATGGTAGAAAAGGAAAATATCCTCTTCAGGTATTGTCTGTTGCTGCCTTTTGATTATCTGGCAGGTTATTGCAAATTTAAATAAGTCTTTCAGTTTAATTGTTTTTGAAGAATTACTGAGTTATTTTTCTTCTCTTTAGATCAGTTTAAGATGAACTCTTGAGTCATTTGGAAAAATGCACACTGTCCTGTAAATTTGTTTGTTTAGAAGTGTCTGTGGACATTATTTGGCCAGGTAATGCATATGAGTTTATTTTAAGCCTTTCAAAAAAGAAATGAGAAGGATTCTCACAGTACTGCTAACTCCTGTGGAAAAAACTGAGTTTGTGTTTGATTTTTTAGCTTATGGAAAAGAAATTCTGCAACAAGTGTCCGCTTGGTTTGAGTGGTGTGTGGGATGTTGATTGACCAGTCACTTAAGCTGTGTAAAGCAGAATGTTTTCAGAGACTTAGGAAATAATTATAGCTTAATAAAGATTGCCTTGAGCATTTGAAAAAGTTTAGATCTTAAGCTCAAGAGCTTTCCTGCTGTGCAAGAGAATTTCTTTTCACTAATGCAATTTTTTAGCTTAGGTGGATTTGCAAAGATAAATAAATTAACAGTTCATTCCATATCTTTGAAAGTCAGCCTGCAATCTTTGTTACATACCCCACTATATTTACTTTGATCCAGACATCTCCAATATCAGTTTTATTCCAGAATTAAATATTTGACATGCAGTAGAACTAGCTTTTCTCATTAATATTTTGATTTTATGCTAGGCTTGCTTGTTAAAAGACACAAAAGGGTAAGTTATCTGCATGTGAATTTCACAGAAAAATTAATTTGATCTAAAAATACTCAAATAAATGCTTTTTTAAGAAAGTAGGCTATTATGTAGCCTAACACCTTATTATTTGAAACTGGTTTTCTCTGAGGCAAAGAAATATAAAAAAAGAACTTGACTCATTTTTCTCTTTTTATTCTCATTATCACATTATTGAGGTGAGGTAATATAAGAGATGATAGAGTTCTTCAAATCAGAGACAAGTCAAACATGTATATAAGTCCCACAGGAGAAAGCTAAATACTGTATTTCAGTCTAGTTAGTGGAGGAAAGCTCTCTCTTCAGACAGTTTTAAACTTTGTGCTGTTAATTTTGGTGTATTCCTAAGCCTAATTGAGTTAGGCTCACCTATATCATAGTTCAGATATTTGGCATGTCTTTTATCTAGCAGCCATGTTCAGTTTTTTTAATTGCAATGCTTCTTTAATTGCTGCATTTCAGCTTTTCAATAAGAATTTCCTGACCTAGAAACAAATTCCAAATCAGATTGTTCTTTAGAGTGCTTTTGTCCTTAAGGTGATTTACCTTTACCTTAAACAAAGTTTTTGCTGTTTCTGTTTTTATTGTTGCATTTCAGTAAATCTTATAGCAGCAATCAGTATCTAATCTTTTACTGCTAGAGATAATCACCAAATTGTCAGCTAATGTTACAGCTTTAGGTGTGTAGGTGCACTGCTTGGAATGAAGAAATTAACAAAGGGTTTGATTTAAATGTTACTTCTTACAGATCAAAGAAATCATAATTTATCAATACTTCTGTAAGCACATCATTTTTAAACGTAAAGGATGTTAAAACAGCTGATATCCTTGCTGAGCTAAGGAATCACAGTGATGTTATGCACTTACACTGAGTAAACAGGGAGGCATTTCTTTGTTCTTGTTCTGTTTGCAAATGGGAAGAAACAGCCATCTTAAATGTATTCTTGAAGGGTGTACAATATGTAGCAATTTCATTCATGTTTATTCATGTTTCTAGCACAGTTTTAACTGGAAATCACACAATTCCGTAATTGATAAAGCACCAATGCTTGATAAACTGTGAAAGAGAGCTGATACTGTGAATAAATCTCCTCTTTAAAGGAAAATTGCTTTATTTTCCAAATAAACACTCTTAATCCTTTATGACTATTTCTTTAATAGAAAATTGTAAAGCCATTTGGATTAAAATATAAACTGATGGCAAAATGCAAAACTATAAAATTAGGCTGTGAAGAATATATGTTTAAAACGAGGGATAAACTAGTGATTAGGAAAAGGAAAATCCTAAACTAGGAGCTTCTATTAAAAATAAGACTTGGAATAAAGTAACTATGAAAATGCTTATCAGTTTGTTTTGGTGTTGTGGGTTTGTTTCATTCTGCACAATAATCACAATTTATTACTAAATTGGTATTTTGGGAAATAAAGTTGTACAGTCACAATGAGCAGCTAAATAGAACTGATTTTTTTTTATCAAAACTAAAAGTGCTTCTCAGCCTTTGACAGTTAGCTTTGGCTTTCCAAATTAAGAATGTGCAGCAGAAAAATCTGATCCAAGGACTAAGGTTATGTAATTACTATGTAGGTGTTAAAAAATTGCCTTTTGAGGAGTTTCTTGCTAACACTGCCCAGTTTGAATGGCTTCAGCTTTACAGATATATGTATTTGTTGCAAGACTGCAATATAGAAGCTGACTTTGTGTTGTCACAAGCTTGTTTGGATATTGACTGTGCAGGTAGTACAATTTGGAGCCCTTACTGGTTTCAAGGTTGTGAGACAGCCTTTTAGAGGCAGACTTTCAGATTTTTTTATACTGACTTATGAAATGCTAGAAACTTATCTTAAATATTTCACAGCTCTTTGCAGTAAATATAAGAAAAAATAGCCTCAGCTGTATTTGCCTGATATATTTCCTTCCTAAGAGAAATTCTTATTTTCAACAAGGCAAATATTTTTATATTTCCTAAATAAAGATGACAGGTTGCTTATGTTATGTCAGGTTTTCAGAAGCGTTTAGGACTGGGAGACATTTGCTAGTTCCATAGGTAGATGTTTTCTTGCCATTTATTGGGTTGGTGCTAGGAATTCTAAGCATTCATATCTATTATGTGCTGTGTTGTATTTTGATAGAAAATCCAATTTTGTAGTGTATTAAAAAGTTATTACTTGCCCTGCACAGTTTTCTAGTTTGTTCATCAGATTTGTCAGGTTCTGTGTTAAGCATGTATATCTTCCTTTTCTTTCCTAGTAAAAAGAAATTTAATAAAACCAATGCAGACACATGGAGATGATATCTAGAAGAGCAGATACAGCTGATACAGGTGAATAGACCATTGAAGTTCATCAGTTTTTCATCTGTGGGCCTCTGCTTTTTCATCTGCTTTTGCCATGTTGCAGCACATTTATCTTCCACTTGCATCTTTCCTTGAATATTCTGGCTGGATAAAAGACAGCTCCTGTAGTGGCAAAATTTAAGTTGTGTGATGTTTAGGGGAAGGATGTGGGGGGACAACATGCCAATGACTAGCTGACTGCTGTCTCTTCTCTGTGAGAAGACCAAACAAAGCAAAACATGCTGGATTTTAGGTGTCAGGTGGGACAAACAGTCTTCTATCTGCTGGCAAGCCAAACAAATGACTTTATAAGGTTTTAGTTTTTTGGATTTTTGTTCATTTGTTTTTAAAGAATGTCCTTATGTAGAAGAGATTTATTCCCAGATTTAAAACACTGATACTACTTCTGTCATCTTGTGGGGTTTTTGGGACTTCATTATGAAGGAGGGAAGGATGGTGTACAGACAGAAGTGGGAAAGTTTTAAGTGTGAAAATAACGAATATTTTTACTGCATTCGACTGTGCAATTCATGTTCTGGGACAGCTTCTGTGCAGTGTCCTCATGACTTCTGCCATTAAAGAGCAACTCTCATCAGACCCTTTCAGGGAAACCAGCTCAGTTTGAATCAGCTTCTGCTTTCTAAGGTCACAGAGCTTCCCAGGAAAAATTTGCATTAGTCAGATGAAGGAGGTGTTAGAAAGTATGAATCATGTAGTGAAATTCATGTGGAAGATGAGGATGACTTAGGTACTGAGAATTTGCTTCCCCCCACCCCTTTTATACAGTATAATATTTATATACCAGGTACCAACTGGATTCCAGTGCAACCCCAGGTTCTGCAGTGATGTTAGCTTCTTGAAGATGGGCCTACTTTCTCTATAATTACACTGTTGCTAAATACCTAACTTTTTCTGCTTGATAAACTGTGAAAGGGAGATCATAAACTGTGATAAAACTTTTCAGAGATGTGGTGACTTGGTAGTACTAGGTAGTGTAAGGCTGAAGGTGGTCAGACACCATCTGGACTTTCTGTTTACATCTGTAGTTGTGTCCTCATGACTTGCTTTATAAAGGAAAATATATTTTTATGTTTATTTAGATTTTGGGGGTTGTGTTTTAGTGTGATGTAGCCTAACTTTGTAACTGTTGAAAGGAAGTAGAGTTCCTGCTATTCTGGCAATGCAGTGATTGCTGTAACTGTTTGATATATGTTCTATAATGAGAAACTGATTAAAATGTCTTTCTTGTGGGGTAATTTTTGTTCTTGCTAAAGTATTACAGCTACCTAGAGCTCTGCTAGCTGTGGTCATGCAACTTCTTGTAAAGAGCTTAAGCAAGTAAAAGGTATGAGTTGACAAAACACAAGTTAAGAAACTTCTTTTTTTAATACTGTTAGTTTTCTTATTTGCGATCACTTATTTCGTTGTAAGTGCATTTTTCTCAAAAAATTTGAGGTCCCTGAGTCCTCTTAGTGATTAAGATCTTTTGTATTTTAAATACTTCTATTTTGTCCACTCAGAAGTAAGCTAAAACCATGAGCTTGCATTCAGGTGTGTTTGACTGCTCTTCAATAGCAAATATATATTCCAGATGAATGTTTGGCATGGTAAGAACATGTAGAAATATTCTGTAGTCTGAACAAAATTTGAGAGGATCTGGATTTTTTTTTTTAATTTTAAGAATAAATGACAAAAAGCATGAATCTGTTGCAGACAGTGTGCTTACTTGTCTTTAAATTGATCAGCTATGCGATATGCTGTTAACAGCTTTTAATTTTATTTCAGTTTTTTTTTAACCAAGTCATGGCTGCTGTTTTTCCAGCAGTTTAAGAGTTAGAGCTATCTAAGCCATTATGACTCTTTACTTCCTTTTGTTTTACATTGACTGTCAAGGCAGCTTGCTTAAATTTTCATCACTGCTGTTAGACCCAACCACATTAATGCAATTGAAACCTTAGCAGTTTCTCTAATATTGCAGAGACTTAATGATGCTATCTGGAGAGAAAATATCAAACACTATCAAATTATTTCAGTCTCTTTATGGCTGAATTTTCCAGATTGACATTTTTAAAATCTGCAAAATGTTGAATAATTTATAAGAGGCAATATCAAATTTTCAGGCATTTTAGAGTTAGCGCTTCTCTGGGGTATCCAAGATAAAGCCCATCGACGCTGACATGACGAGAATAAATGTTTAACATACATATAATTGGGAGAATTGTGGGATACCAACAGGAAGTGTGGAGGTCAGAGGATCTAAATCCAATTTTCAATTCACACGAAAGCTGTGTGAGCTGGTAGATTGAGAAAGCATGCATTGCTAATGTTCTATCTGGTTCTTGTAAGTTACTCATTTATCTCACTAATTATTTGCCTTGTGTTGTTTCTAAATGTCTGTACAAGGGTTAGTTGGTATTAATAAACAATTAGGGCTTGGGCATCTGTTGCAGCAGAAATGTTTTCTCTGTATCAGGTTTCTTTAGAGATGGTAAAATGTGATGAAATATGGTCCTACGCCAAAAAGATTTTCAGCCCAAGAGTCCAGGACTTAAACCATTCATCCAATACAGTTGGTTAGTTTAGAAGCTTCATGGCTATCTTGTGTTTCACATTATTAGGTAGATTGAGCTGTTCACGCTTCAGTTGTTTGTTTTGCCATGTATGAGGTGTCACACTGCCACTTTACCTGTTTTCCATCTGACAGTGAACTGATTGTATTGATTAGATATTAGTTCTTAATCGCTGACCTCTTTCTTTTATGCAGTTCAAGTTGGTGAGGAGGCTGTTTGCATTCTGGGATTTGCATCATATTTTTGTTTCGGGTGTTTGTTTGGGTTTGGTTTTGTTTGTTTGTTGTGTTTTTCAGATTAGTTGATCAATGAGCTGGCAGTAGTAGCTTTATAGGCTAGTTTGTTTGGATCTGACCAAATCAAGTTGAGGACTGTAAACTCATAAAACTTGAAGTGAAGATGGTCGGTCATCTACTCTTCTCAGTGTTTTTAAGAATGCATGGCATGGTTTTAATAATTTTTGATACAAGTTTGTACCCTTCCTTTGTGAAATATACACTTTATTACCAAAGCTGACTTAAGATTAACCTGATGTTTGTAAAAATGTAAGAAATTTCTGTATTAGGCTTATAGATTGTAATTTTCGCTATTAATAGCATCAGAGTTTTACGGATCTTAATTCTGATTGCCTTTATCTTCCTACAAATGTAGCTTGTTGGGATTCTTTAGCAGGCAGAAAAATGGGGGGAAATTACAGTGTATTTATGTGCTATTTTTACAGCACATTTGCAAACAGGACTAGAGAATATAGTCTGTTTTCTTATTTTTCATTCCTGCTTCTTTTTAAAATCAGTCTTTTATATCTGGTCTGTGGCATTTCTGTTCTACAGGGAAAATGCGAAGCATATTTTTGTCTAGTCTTTAAAAAAGTGTAGCAAAAACTCAGTTGTCATTGCAGTGGAAAACATGGCATTATGTATTAATGTAAATAGCTCATGAAAAAAATCCAAAATGCAGACACATACGCACACATAGGAACACACACTTACCTGTATATAGCATGTTTACTTTACAGGCTTAATATTGGAGTCTTTTTTCCAGTATCACTCACTATTTCCTCTCATCACTCTTCCTGAAATTTCCAGGGTGTTGTCTGCTTTTAATTTAATGAAGAAACTTAGCTTTGGGTTTAGGGTTTATTTATAATGGCTAGAATGCAATTTTTGAAAGATTACTCAGTTTATATTCTTAAGGAGCTGATGTACTTAAAAGTTGATTAACAAGGCATGTATTTTAAAATTAGAGACAGCAATATGATTAATGCTCAGCATTAAAAGGAGTTAGTTTGTTATTTTGAAGAACTCTATTTCCTGACATAGGCAAGTAAGAAGTACTTACTTAAGAAGTCAGTTTATTTCTGAAACAAGTTGACAAGGGGGTGCTACTTTAGAAATGCAAATTTAAAACCAAATAATTAATTGCTATATGGACTTGTTCCAGTTCTTTCAAATGAAGTTTTTTATAAATTGTGGCAAGTAGTTGGCCACAACTTGAGGCTGTTTTTTTAAATCAAAGTAAAAGCAAAAAACATAGCATTTAAACCTAAACTTTCTGCTGCTTCTAGTTTTGTCCCCTTCATATCTCCTATGTCATGAGAAACAATGGGAAAATTGAAGGGGATTTAGCAAAGGGCCACCAAGGTGGTTAGAGGGTTGGGGAACTTGACTGATGCAGAAATGCTGATGGAGATGTGTTTATTGAACCTGAAAAGGTGAAAGTTCTGAAGAGGAGAACCTGATCACAGCCTCCCTGAAATGTAGCTGCAGAGAGGATGTTCATAGTTGTCTTCATGAGGGTGCACTGGAACAGGGCAAAAGGCAGCAGGCTCACGTTGCTTCAGGGGGAGTTCTGTCTCTGTAGAACAAGTCTGCACCAGGAGAACAGCAGAAAACTGGACTAGGTTCCCCAGAGAAGGGGTGAAATACTCTGCTTGACAGAACCCTGGGTAACCCAACATAAGGCTCTGTTTTTCAACAGAAGGTTAGACCAGGTGGTCTCCAAAGATCCTTTTCAACCTACATATTCCCCATGGTTCTGTGAATCTGTTTTTCTCTGATACCGAAGCACATATGGAGAAAGGACTAGGCAGGCTGTGGAACTGCAGGTAGCTTGTGGAGAATAGGAGTCCTAAGTCTTCTGATCCATTCCTCAAAGCAAAGCAACTGAACTGCCTTAGGAAACAGGGAGTGAATGCACTTAAGGACAAAGGGGTGCCTGAGCTTCTCAAAGGACGAACGTGACAGACAGTGGAAGGTATATCCACCACACGGGATAAAGCTGGGTGGCAGGACTGACAAAGCAGGAACCTTTATATACATCTGCATGCTGAAGGTAGTGTAGTGTGAATAGTCTTGGGTGGTTTTCTCTGGTAGTCCTGGGTTATTGAAAGGAGGAGAGCTCTCTGAAAGTAATAGGGGAGGAAAGGTACATCAGGACATTCTGGAATGTTTTGTAGTTTGAATCACAAGAACAGGCTGAAACCTCACCATTGTTGTTTTAAATATTCAAGAAAAGAGAGAAAGGGGGGGGGAAGTGGATTAGAGCAGGTGTTAATGTAGTTATTTGATTGTAAAATGGGCCATACAAACACAGAGGCAAAAGAAAATACCTTTCTCCAAGTTCAGCAATTTTTTTTCTTTTGTTTCAGGGAAGTTGGATTATGTAAGTAGATGGATATGGAATTTGCCTCGGTAATTCATCAAGGCATACTTAACGTTGTGGTTGCTTTTTTCTTCTACTTAATTTTCTCCAGAGGGAAGTTAGTCCTATCCCTATACTGTTCTGGATCATTCCATTCATAGCTTAGCTCTTCAACTGTCAGTAAAATTCTGTCTTAAGGTGTTTGCTTTAAAATGCAATTGAGGGCATCTCTGAAATGTCACTGCCACATCTTGTGGGATGTATATATCAGACTTTGCAGTATGGTTTGGAAATTGTGAGAAAACCTGAATGTGTGCTTTAGTGTTACATTGGTTTGTTCAGATCACTTATTACTGCTGCCAGTACCTGTTCTATTTTACTGCTTAAATATCTGTAGAAGACAACCACTTTATAGAGAAGGCTTGATGCCTTTACCCATGGTTGAGGATGGGGAACATAAGCACATAAAAGGAAAGTTCCTTGCCCAGTCAACTCAAAAAAATTACTGGCGCAACTAGTTAGAACCTGCATCTTAAGAAATTATTTAGTGAATGGGTTCTTCCAAGTAGTGTGGTATTAGGAGAGGGAAAATGTTTTGGATTAAATATATTATATTTTTAGTAAGAACATTGAGTAACCTATCAAAGAAGTTGTCTGGATATGTGGAATTGTCTCTATCCAGATTTGTATTATCCCTACTAGAGAAAAGAGATTGTTTTCGGCTATTGTCATTTAGCCACCTCTAAGTCCAGTTGGACTTGGGTGCTTGCATGGGATACTGATTAACATAGGCTATGGGAAGCCAAGCTTGTAACAAGGTTCACAGATTTCAATGTACTGTAGAAATGCCATTGATCAATATAACTCCACAATGTAGTGTCTTCTATAATTTAAATTTAGACTAGTGGGGAAAAGTGAGGTAGCCTCCAAAGAGCTGCTGCAGTGCCACACAGCTGTGATTATTTTTAGAGGAAGCTTAAATTTAATCTAAGGATTTGAAGGGTTGGTAGTTTGAGGCTGGGTTTTTTGGAGGATTTTTTTTTCCGTTGGTATATTTCTTACTGTTATTATGGGCATCCCCATTTTCTTCAAGAATAAATCCAATCCAAATAGCTTAATGTGTGTGATAAATTCAGAAGACTGCTTTTACAAGTGCTTTAAAAAAGTGTTTCTTCTGTATCCCAGCATCCAAGGGTGGGAGGCAGAATAGCTTGATAAATTTTAACAAACAGCATGCTATTTTATAAAATGTTACCAGATCAAGGTGTCAGATGCCAGAGACTGTATATCCTACTTTTGTAGTTGAATGTAATTTTTTATGTTTATATAAAATTATCATTGGTTAAATACTTTGCCTTTTAGAGAATGCTGGAAATACTGCATCCTGAACAACCATCAGCTCACTGCTTTGAGGCTGTATAAATTCAAATTGTGGAGCAGAGTTGCTTCATAATTTTTTTTTCTTACGAGTTGTTTCTAGAGCAATAATATGAGGTAATTCATTTGCTTATTATTACTACACTGTTAAAATTTCTGTAAATATCTCTGTCTGATTTATAGGTAGTAGCTCAATTCCAAATTTCTTTCACATAATGAAGCGACAGTTTACTGAAACAGAGTGGGATGTAATCAAGTCCATGAGTAATGAATGGATGCAGCTGGATATGTTTTATCGGCATTGGGTAATACTTCTTTTCCTATTTAAAGTCTGCAAATGTTCACATTCTTTTCTGATATAATTTTTTATTTTCATTATAGTAAAAATGCCATCTTTTTGTAGTTGCATAGAATCATAGAATGGTTTAGGTTGAAAAAGACATCTAAGATCATCAAATCCACCACTAAACTACATCCCTCAGCACCACCTCTGTCCGTATTTTAAAGAATTTGAGGGTCATTCAGTCACTTCCCTGGGCAGCTTGTTCCAGTGCTTGAAATGCCATTTGATGAAGAAGTTCCTCCTGTTATCCAATCTAAACTTCCTGGTGCTACCTGATACCATTTCATGTGAAGATATTCGTGGACTTTATATTTCAGTGATTATTTTAATATCAGAATAACTTTGAGAACCATGGTACAGCTGACATTTCCAATGGGATTTATTAGTAGTTTTAAACATAGCCAGAACAAGATAAAGCACTTATATCTCTATGCGCCACTGAATAATTTCAGTTGCATATTTATCTTAATGCAGCAGGTTAGGCTGGGTATAAACTATGCTGATAACTTTTTCTCTTGATAATTTCATTAGTCTGCCCTCACATTTACAGTAGTGTAAGTCTTAAATTTATTTTATCTGCAATGTGTGCTCAGAGGTAATGTTTATAGAGCAGTAAATAGTAGTTTAAAAAACAGCTTGTAGCCAGTATAAATAAAATACATTTTTGTGTCTTTTAGGCCTTAAAAGAAAGCTTCTTAAAGGCCATTGGAGTTGGAATTGGCTTTAACTTGCAAAGAATTGAATTTAATGTGTCTCCATTGCAACTGGAAATAGGAAAGGTGTATAAGGAGACAAAGATGCTTCTGGATGGAGAAAAAGAAGAGGAGTGGACATTTGAGGTAAAGAAAGTGTTTTCACTAGTGATAAGCAGTCTCAACTCCTTATTATCGCATTGCATGTTTAATTTTTTTTTTAATTGCAGCTTTGTATCTTTCCTCTGTAGAACCCCATTTAGCTTATATTAATCAAAACTTAGAATATAAATCTGCAGCATTTTAAAGATTTTTTTAAGATTGCAAAGACACCCCATAGATGGATTAGTCATAATGTCTTTTTGGTTTTTTCTGTGTCTGGAATATACTTCCTGCACTCTGGGAAGGACATTCCCATGCAGGAAGTTCACAGAAATATATTCAGGCCCGATTTATTGAACAGGTCTAAGATTCTAAAGTTCTTCATCAGAAGGTGTAGAATTGTTGGTCTCAACAGTCTAACTGAGTCTTAGGGTTTACACTTTTCCTCTTTCAAAGTTACTGGGGTTTATCACTAAAACATCTGTCATTTCAGATTTGGTAAGAAATTAACAGTATCATCTCGGATAGCTTAAAGGATACGTAGGGGAAAAACAGATAGGGACATATTTACTGATGGACCTGATAGTGCTGGGTTAACAGTTGGACTTGCTGGCATTGAAAGTGTTTTCCAGCTGAGAATGATTCTGATTAATAATGTTCTCAAATTATTTAATTACCTAAAAAACAAGCTTTAAAAGCAAAATAAATGACAATCCCATATCTCTACACCCCAGAGGCATGTTTGTTCAACCCCTTTAAACAAAGCAAAAAATGGCACAAGCTGTCAAGTGCACTTTTCAGTAAGATTATTCAGTTTCAAATACATATTTGCATTTTGGAAATACCTATTTTGTTGGAGACAGCTGTTCCAATAGAGCTGTCTGAATGACAAATTCCTGCTGTATATTTATTTTCTTTAGTATACAAACTACATGTACCCTGTGCATGGGGTCTGAAAGAATGAATGTTACAATAATGTTTAATTTCAGAATATAAGTTTTTTCTTCACAGTTAATTCCTTTATTCAGCACTCCTGGTCATTTTTGGTTTTGTGTTACAAGTCTATGCATACTAAATCAGTCCCCTTACTCAATTCCTATATAGTATAGCAATATTAGTTTGTCATTGAATTCACTAGTTGGAATTACACTGGCAAAGGAAGTTATTGGGAAAGCCTGTGGTAAGTCTTGTTTCAGAATGCTTTCTGTGTTACTGCAGTGTCCCTTGGCCAAAGGAACATCTGCCTTTCTTCACTGAATAGGAACTCCTAATTTTGGTCTTTGATGTGCCTGTGTTCATTGACAGTACTAGCCTGAAGATGATGATGCAGATAGCTCCCTGTAATACTTAAATGCTTTCTAATTGTTTGGATTTTCCTTACTACTTAGTAATTACTGCTAGAACATCCGAGCAGTTTTTGTCTGAGGAATGTCTCCACTTCCACGCTTGCCCACCTGCTTCCCAAAAGTGCAGTATTATAATGAGGAAGATTCTTGTATTTCAAAGAAAGGGCTTAATATCAAGTTTCCTTTAAATACAGGCTCAATTGGAATATAATTTCATTTAAATATCAACATTCATTAAAATTAAATAAATAAAATGTTTTTCAGTTACCAAGCTCTGGAGAGCCAAAAATTAAGCATTGCTTTACTTTTTTGTCTCTTCCCAAGTTTTTTTTTCAATTTTGTGTCCGTTTTCTTATTTAGAAAAGTCCTTTTTTGTCTCATCAGATTTTTGAAATAACTTTTTAGTTGCAAACACTAATTTTGAGAAATCTGAAAGTGTCACTTGTAAGACTACATATTACAGTCTTTTCCTTAGGTTCCCTGTTGTGCAAATTTTATTTTAGGGAGCTTTTTCTATCAAATAAAAAAATATAATGACCTCACTTCTACATTTCAGAACTGCCTATTTCTTAGTGAAAGGAAATGATCAAAGAGAGCAAGATTCTTTAAAATTCAGTTATCACATATTTTTGATTGATTCATTTCAGTTTTTAAGAGAAAGATTTTAAAGCTTCTCTTTAAAGAGAAGCTAATTTACTAAAAATGGAAGGGAGAAATAAAGGGGATTTTATCCATTTAAATTACACAAAATATTCTGAAATCTCCTTCAGAAAGTACCATGTAATATGAAAAAGATAACTTTAAATTCATAAAGACCAAGAAAAGATCCTCCACCTTATACTTGTCATTACTAAAAGGTCAAGAGAAATACTAATGAATCAGAACAAATCAAACTTACTATTTAGATACTGCTTAGACACCCTGTAACTGTTCACAGTCAGAGCAAAGCCAATTCAAATTGGAGATAGAATTTTCTGTGAACAGTGCTAAAAAGTTTCTCTTATTTCAGTAATACCAAATTAACTACGATGGTATGTAGTTGACTGTGTGTGGTCCTTTTACCAAGGGCTTTGTTTTGCTTGAAGTATCTTTGCTCTCATTCACACCCCACATTTTTTGGCTTGAATGGAGGGCAGTTGATCAAAAGCAGGCTCTTCTTGTTTGGTCTTGAAGGAAAGATTTAGCTTTAGGGTCTTGTTTTTGTATATTACTCTAGAGATTGCTACACAGATTCCCTTCAGCTGTTTTGGAAGGAGTTGGAGGAAAAAAAGCTTTGTTTAAAAGCATCAATTTCATTTTCAGATATGTCTGCTATACGTGTTGAATATGCTTTATTTATATAGACATGCTTTCCTCATTTTAAAAGGTGACTTTAGTTATTGCTGAACAAAGGACAGCTAGCCCAGTGAAGACTGATAACAGTATTTTGCCAGGGTGTTGAATTAGGATGGAGTCATTATGATGATGGTGATGATGATGATGATTATTATTATGGGTAATTCTATATGCTCCATTTACTTCCTCTGAAGAAAATAAACTTGGAAAATTGTCCTAGTTTCATCTCTGGTACAATTAATTTTCTTCTTAGTAGCTGGCGTAGTGCTGTGTTTTGAATTCAGGATGAGAGTAGTGCTGTTAACACATTGAAACAAAGTCAAGGACTCCAGTTTCTCATTGTATCCTGCTGTGTGGTATGAGCTGCCTACTACTACGCCAAGAATGAAGTAGTAGTTCATTCTAGTAAAAACAAAAGAAGTTGATTGAAAACAGTTATGACAAGTTCTATAATTCAAAGAGATCAATGTAAGTTTATAAGATAGATTTGTAGCAGATCTTAAATACGGAAAAATACATTGGCACAGGAAAAGGTTTCCCAGAGAACTTATGATGCCCCATCCCTGGAAGTGTGTAAGGCTAGATTGGATGGGGCCCTGAGCAACCCAGTCTAGTGGAAGGTATCCCTGTCCAAGGCAGGGGTGTTGGAATGAGATGATGTTTGAGGTCCCTTTCAATGTAAGCCATTCTATGAGATTATGAAAAATAAATTCCTAGTTAGTGATTTGCAAAATGTTAAATGTATAAGTGTATTCATGACCCTTTACTTAATAGTCCCAGTGGTGTACAACTGATCAGGAAGAATAACTGGGTAGTACTTGCTGGAATCGGTATTAAAGAAGAATCTTAAATGAGACATAACACATTTGTTTTTGTACCTACCTCAACTTTGGATACAGTTATTTTATACAGGAAGCACATGATTCATCCTAAACTTTGCTCTGGGATTAAGAATCACCTGGCAGGACTGCTGTTGCACAGATAACTTTTTGCATTTTTTTCACAACAAATATTTGCTTGATTTGTTTATATGCAAATAAATTACTTGCAGAATATGAATTTCAAAGAGAGATTACCTGGGTCAATTTGAAACATATTTAGTAATTGCTGGTGTGCAACTGTAGTTGGCATCTTTCACCCTCAGTAAGAGGCGTTAATCCTGTTGCATTGTCAAGAATAAACAAGAATAGAAACTTTCATTTCTAAGACTAGCTAATCAAACTGGATTCACTCATCAGTCAGTTCTGCTGGCTGGGAAGGTACAGATTCATCATAAGCTGTCTGTTGAGTGAATTCATAATGATTTGAATTCCAGACACATCATTCTGCCAAGTCTTTGAAATGAGATCATTGCAAATCTCTGTGTGCTCTAATAACACTTTTGTTCTGTGCAGACAAAAACAAATTCTGGTCCATTATATGACTTCTGGTTTATAGAGAGGAATCTTAACAGAGCAGTCTCTCTACCCTGAAGGAATTCTACAGGATTGTCCTCTTTTTGTTAATTATCTATTTCCATTTAAGATACTAATTTTATAAGCTGTTATAGCAATATCTCCAGGGAAACAAACTGATCCGCTGTTTTTTATAGTTCCAGTATGTTTCATTAATTTCATTGCTTAAGGTTTTTGCTGGCCACTAGTTAAGGCCAGGAAGGATGTTCCTTTCTGTATTTCATCTGGATTTACATTGCTCTGAAACAGCAAAGATAGATAAAGGGCATAGTTTATGTTTTATTGTAAGATGCTGAAAACTCTCTTGTGACCACAGAGGATACATGAAATAAATGAAATGGAATCTTTTTCATGTACTGTTCATTGGGCATGGTCTCTGCAGGGAAGGTCTGTCTAAACAATCACTGCCTGTTAAATGCAGCTTTGAATTGAAAAGACCATTATTTTGCTAACAATATGTGAAATGGTATCTATAATATGTTTTTAGTTGAGCAAACAAGAAGTAATATAAGTTGACCTCTTAGTTAATGAAAAAAAAATTCTGTGCTTAAAGCTGTTTGCAGATTTCTGATTACAGGTGTAAGCCACTGCTGAATGTGCTGTACTGTGCCCTCTGTTCTGATGTGTCTTTGACCTCTTGGACATGCAAAAAAATGAAGAAGGGTGGAAAATGAAGCCATTAAAAAGGGGATACAGTAATTTTTCCATCTAAAAGAACATAAAACACTACCACCCCAGAACTATAGAAGTGGTTTAGCAACACCTGATCAAGCACCTAGTATTCATAGTCTTTCTTATTTTTGAGGAAGTTCTGGAAATGTGCACACTGACTACAAGGGGTTACCTCCGAGATAGCATTCTTTATGCTTGACTTACTTTCAGTCTTGTATCCTAGTAAAGGAGTGGAAAATGCAGTAAAATACCCCATAGGAAGTATATTTACAGCTCTTGCAGTCATGTAAAGTACTGCTTATTCTGTAGGTTTATTAGTTTTTCTTATATTAAATATTTATCTTAATCTAGACAGAATTGAAATACTCATTTTCTTACTAACACTTTGCAGAAAGGTATGACAATACAAGCTTGATGGGGTTTTTTTTAAGTAGGTGAGGTTTCTAAAGTTCACTGCTAAAGCTGTCAAATGGGCACAGTTTTGGTGCTGAAGAGACCAAAGTAAAAGCACAGCTCTATTTCCTCACCAGCACCTCTCAGCCAAGGCACCACGTTTGCCAGAGACATCCCCCAACCTTACAGTTGTCCTGGTGCTACACATGACTGGAGCAGCTGCTGCCTTGGCTGGGCTGAGTAGATTTGAGCTGAGCAGCTTCTTTTTAATATATATATATATATATATATATATATGTATATATATATTTTTTATATATATATATGCACAGGGCTGTTTTGGAATCACAGGAATGGTATCCTGGCAAATGAAGCCTTTGAAAATTCTGTATAGTAGATGAACTGTAGAAAAGCCTGATGCCCACTGACACCATTGTTCTAAAAGACATTTTGCTTAGATTAAAAGGGGAGGAAAATAAGACAACCAACAGCCTGTCAGAGGAAATAGAAGGAAATCATGGTGCTTTCTTTATATTATAATATAGTGCAGTTAAAATATTTTCCAAGGAAGCCAAAATTGGAGATTTAGTCTTAAGTCCCAGGAGAATATCCCAATGAGACTCTAATTTTCAGATAAATGGCAATATCAAAATGGATCACCTTCCTAGGTAAAATTCTTCTTATTCTTGATTTCTAGTTTAGAAAGTGTGCTGAAAATACATGAAAACTTTTGATTAAATAAGCAGAGAAAATTTTATTTTGTCCCCTTAGATATATATATTTTTAAAAGTCAATGGAATTATGGCTTGGCTATAGAATAAGCATTATCCAGAAACAGTAAATGTCTTTGAGGTTCTTTTTCCTGAAATTGTTTAGGATAAAGTTTTAGTCTTTCTAGAAGAAAACACTTTCAAACCAAACTATTAAATAGGTAAAACACTGTATTACTAGATATATAGTTATACATCTAAAAATGTTGATTCTTATTTGCACATAGCAGTACTCAGACTATGTCAGGAATTCAAAGTTGTGCTCTTACATGCTATCTGAAGCCAACAGGAAGAGAGTCATTGGTTTAAGTTTACACTGACATCACTTTTTTTCAGAATACCTTCTAGAGTTCACAGTTCATCTCACTGGAAAAGGATAGCTAAGATGGGTTATATGGTTTGGGACTTAGAAGGGACTGGTAAAGGAATGCTTAGGTCACAAACTTGAATGCAGATATCTACAAATGGATAAGGTGGTGGTAACCTATAGTAATCTGTCCTCAGCCCTGTGAACATTTTAATGTGTCTGCATCATTGAGCTCTCCACCAAAGCTGCTAAAAAGTACTATTGCTTTTTGAATGTCATTATTTTAAAGTATTTTAAATGATCTTGGGCTATTGTTCTGAACCATACTCTAAGCACTTATATAGCCTGAACTCTTTAAGCAAAGTAAAGAAAATGCATTTACATTGCCACTTTTCATCTTTACTAGGAAACCCGCTTGGATGACAATCATCATGTTGCAGTGGCACTTGGGAAACAGGAGGGATTTGCACAGAAGGATTCTGATGTAAGGAATTGTGAAGTAGTTCCATCTCTTGGTGATCGCTTGAATATAAACTTACACTGTAGCTAAAAGTGTGTCATCTCATATATAGGGCCAAGAAGAAGGCTTATCTTAGGCGTGGTATTAACCAGAACCAAGCAGTGTTACTGAAGTGTTTCCTCTAGTTCTGTTGTGCCTATTTCAGGAAAAGTCTGTGAAGGAGGAGTAGTTTCAGAGGACAGCAACAGATAATGTCAAGTCTGTAATGCATGTATTTAATGTGTTCATTCAAGAGAAAATTAAGTGATTTTTGTCACAGCCTGCTAGTACTCATGTGGGAAAGATGGTTTTCACAGAGGGAAATGGAAACAGTGAACCAATCTGGACTGCTAAACTTGTTTGACACCTCACCAAGTTGATTATAGTGAGGGACTGTCAGTGCATGTATCCCAGAGCAGATCCATCGCTCAAACACCATTATGACAAGATAACCCTTGAGACAAGCAGCAACAACCAACAGATGGGAAGAACAGCAGTGTTAGTCTTCATTCCATGTGGTGTGTCTATAGAGAGAAAGAGAAAAGCTACTTAAAAGCTTTTCATGATTTTCTGTGCAATTTAAAAAAGACCTCAGTCCTGAAAATAGCAATAAAAGTCAAATTTAAGGGACAGCCAGATTGGCAAGTTGTAGCCAAAACAGCCAGACAGTCAGCAAATGAGTGTGTGACAAATTGCCAGACTTTTCTCTGCTATTCTAGTTGCTCACAAGAAAATTGGTTACTTGTTTTCTGTTATTTAGATAAAAAGATTCTACCAGGAACTAAAAAAAAACAAAAAAGAAAATTAGTATAGGAATGGATAAAAGCATGGAAGTGGTAATGCACACTATCTCTCATGGTAACAAAGTCTATGTTCATGGATAACAAAGGGATGCAGACCTTTTAACTAGTATTGGTTAGATTGAGAAAAAGAGGTGTTAAACTACCTTTGAGGATTTACTGTGATAAATCAATGGACAAATATTTTTTAAGAAATTATGTGCGTTTTTTTTGGCAGGACATACTTAAGTTAATTACCCAAGTATTCTGCAGGAATCCAGGATTTTTAAGTATTGACCTTCACCATCATGGTCACTTAGCTTAAACATACCATAGAAAAAATAGTCATGATATCAAAGGTTATGATGAAAAGTCTTTGAATCAAGAGTCTCAAAGGCTTACTTGCCCACTGACTAAATGGCTTAAATTTCATTATTTCAGTTTGATGAAGAAAGGTCATTTTAAGCAGAACAAGAGCGCATTCTGTTACTCCCCAGTAAGGAAATTAGGTGAAAATTTATGTACTGTTGCATTGTGCCTTTTTAGGCCTCCTTCTAACAGGAACATGGAGGAAATAAACGTTACCTTCTCTCTTTTTAAAAGAACCATAAAAATTATTCTAGTTACTGCTAGATGTGTAGAAAGAAAAAGTTGTTCATTCTCGCTTAACATGTGTGTAAATGTTACCCAGTTGTTTTAGGATGTCAGTGTTTGTGTCTGTTCCCTCTCTGCAATCACAGGAGTAATTCATTATGGCCTGCTTGCAGAACATCTATTTTCAGCTTTCTTCACAAAATGATGGTGTGTACCTACAATTCCCAGGAGGGACCATTTGTTATGTCAATGTACTGTAATTAAAAATCTTTAGTGTCAAGTGTCTTATCAAAATGCTAGTGACTGCTATATGCTTGAGGAAACAGAATGTTTATCTGTGCTCTTAACCTAGATCTAGACACTTATCTGAAGGTAGCCTCAATAAAAGATGGTGGAGTTTGAAATTCTTTATAAATCCTGTGTAGGATATAAAGTGTCTTCTGTCTATCTCTTGCTGTACTTCACAAGAGTTATGATGCATTCTGTCAGGACACACTTCAGACAAGCACGTGCTGAGGTTCAAAGTGCGTCTGTTAGCAACTACTTAGCTCAGAGGCTTGGTTCATATTTGGTAGGCATCTGTAATGTCACTTGCATGGCTCTAGGCAGCATTCCTGCAGCCTTACCTCATCTCCAAAATGCCAGATGAGCAGAAATGTCTCAACACCATGTCACTTGTGTAAGGATGTAAAGTGAGAGGCAGCTCAATCTTTTTCACTTTCAGTCTGCATTGACAGCTAAGAGTTCTTAGTTCTGTGTTGTTACAAGTACAAACCATTTTGTTGTCTCTGCCTTTATTCTTAATAGTAGCCTATTGCTCAAATACTGACATGAAGAATTTTGCTTTTTGCCTATTTACTGACCTACGTTCACTGATGTGACAGAAAGGAATAACAAAATCCTCAAAATTGACCTTGGACCAAGTCACCTCCAGCACTTGGATGTAAGGAAGGAGGGGTCTACACGGCACAATTTTGAACAAATTCCCCAAATCTTGTCCTGAAACTCAGTGTGCTGGAGTACCTCTGAAGTGCCTGTTCACCAGTGCAGTCAGGATGAGGAATAAACATGATGAGTCACAAATCTGTCTGTGGCTGCAGGGTTCCAACAGCACGAGATGCAGTTCAGGATCCTAGGGCAGTGAGGAGGACTCACAACCCTTAACATGAGGAGAGCAAACTTTCTCCTCCTCAAAGGACAAAGAGGGGTCCTGTGGGATAAGGCCTCAGGGGAAAGCTGAGGCCAAGAAAGCTGCTTTTGATTCAAGAATCATCTCCTCCACTCTCAAGAGAGTTCCATCTCACTGCATATGAAGTCAGGCAAAAAGGCCAGGAGGTCTGCATGGATGAACAGGGAGTTCCTAGCCAAGCTTGGATCTAGAAAGGGGAGCATACAGAGGGTGGGAGCAAGAATGGGTAACATGAGAAGAATACAGAAATATCTGAGCATCCAGGGATGAAATTGAAAAAGCTAAAGCCCAAATAGAATTTAATCTGACCAGGGATGTTCAAAGCAACAAGAAGCACTTCTGTAAGTGCAAAGGAGCCAAAGGGTTTTACTCAACAAGACAAATGTTGAAAGATGCTGAGGTGCTGAATGCCACTTTTGCATCAGTATTTGTTAGCAAGCCTGGATGTCAGGAATCCCAGGTTGCAGGGGTGAAAAAGGAAGGAGCAAGGAAAGATGCGCCCTTGGAAGAAGAGAATGAGGCCAGGGAATGCTTGAGCAGACTGGATGGGTGTAAGTCAGTAATATTTATGGGATACAGCTGGGATTGCAAGGCCCTTCTCAATAATCCAAAGATTACTGAGTCCCCAAATATCATGGGGACTGGGAGAAGTGCCGAAGACTGGAAGAAAGCATGGGAGAAGGAGGACCCAGGCAATTACAGGTCTGACAGCTTCACCGTGACTGCTGGAAAGGTGGTAGAACAGCTAGTCCTAAGCACCATTTCCAGGCACAGCAATGACAAAGAAATCACCAGGACTGGTCAGCCTAGCTTTGCTAAGAGAAAATCATGCTCTACCAGCTTGGTAAATTTCTTCAATGAAATGACTGGCCTGGTAGATGAGGTTAGAACAGTGGGTAATTGTCTACCTGTATTTCAGTGCCTTCTGTCTCTGGCACTGTCTCTCATAAGATCCTCCTAGAAAAATACTGAGAGCTGGGTAAGCATCAGTGAGGTGTATTGGAAACTGGCTGAACATTTAGGCCCAGGGTGTGGTGATAGAGGTACAAAGTCTGGCTGGAGGCCAGTTACCAGTGCTGTGCCCCAGGGGTCAGTACTGGGTCCAGTCCTGTGTAACATCTTCACTAATGAACTGAATGATGGTGCAGTGCGCCCTCAGCAGGTTCACTGGTGACACCCAACTGGGAGGAGTGGCTGATACACCAGAGGGCTGTAGTGCCACACAGAGAGACTCTTGCCAAGCTTATCAAAAATGAGTCAGTTTGTCAGATGTACTGAGTAACACCACTGCAGAGGAGCCCTACTGAATTTTATGAAATATTAAACATTAAGAATAGGTCGCTCCAGCAAATGCTTATTTAGAAGAAACAGCTATATTTATATTTGATTGGTGCAGGCTGTACTATCTGCCCTGCTGTCTGCAAACAATTACATTTGGAGATGGCATACAGCAGGCTGCACAGTAGTGTGCTCAAAAAAAAACAAAAACAAAAACCCAAAAAACCCAAATCTTTTTCTTCTTTGAAATGTGATTTCTTTTTTCTTGGAGTGATGAACCTAACATGAAGTCTGTGACACCATCATCTCTAATATCTCAGTCCACATTTAATTGGTTTTAACATGGGGAATTGCAGGTTGATTGTGACCACTTTAGTTTTTAAGTAGCACTTGAGTCTGAGAGAAGCATGCAAAACATCAGTGACTACTGATGTTAAAATGAGTACAGATAGGCACACCTAGTGAAATAAATCCTCACACAATTGACTCAAATAATCTTATCTGCTGAAGAATGAGGTACAATTTATTTGATGGTGGTCTTTCTCTTCTTTACTGGACTTAAATAGTCATTCTGTCATACTTGCAGTATTCTGTAGCCCTTATTCCATCAGTTTTGTGAACTGTGTTTCAGCAAGAAGCTCTATTTTTCTGTGTGGTCTGTTACATGCTTCTAATAGTGACTGGATAGCCTAAATGAGGGGAAGTGACATTAGTCCCAAATATAGACTGTGTTTTTTCTTCTTCAGTTAGCAATGTGTAGTTTAAATGTGACAGAGAATTTTACAGGAAGAAAATAGATATTTATTGATTCATGTTATGCCAATATGTGTTTTTCTTAGGTCCATTCCATGGAGCCTAACCAATCACAATTTACATTATTGACTTTTGAAGACTTAGTTGCATCTGGTATTCCTGTCACACCTGAGGATTCTGCATATTGGGACAATTTCTGTTCAAAGCAGGAGGGTCCAGTGAGACAGAGTTCAAATTCAAGATAAGACTGTGTATAAGAAAAAGAAACTTGACAAAGTTCTTATGCTGTTATCCTGTTTAATTTGAAGTATGGGAATAAGTGCGCATATGTAAATGAAATGTATCTTTCTCTATTTAAGCTGACAACCTGATTTTCATGACACTGCATTGAAATTGTGAGGAAGACATGTTTCCTTACTGAAGGAATCTGAATGAGAAGCCTAAACCAACATACCTATTTGCATCTCCTGTGGTTCATTTGCCTGTGGTTCTTACACTTCAGTAATTATCCAGGCTAGGAACAGAAAGCAGCTGTACAATAATGTTGTTTATAATGAACAAGTGTTTAGTATATAAAAATATGTTTCCATACTAATTTATGCTGAAGCTTAAATTACTATACTGCTTTTTCTCTCTTACAAAAATTATGAATTCTCAGATGGATGAAGGAAAAAAATGCTACAAATTCTTATGCTGTACAGCACTTGGTGTTTGTGTAATGCCAGGCTGTAAAGGTCTGTGGTAGTCTTGGAGCTACATGTGTGCAAAAATAGTTTGAGACAGGGAATTAACTTACAAATATTTCATAATCTTTTCACTTCTTTGTTTATTAAAGCTTCCTGTACACAACTTAGTATTTGTCTTTTAACAGTTCTTTTTTGTATATTTTTCCTCAGCAATAGATGCAAGCCAAGCGGCAGTTCAGTTTTCCTAGGCTTGCACTTGCATCAGTCATGGGGGGAAACCCAAAGAAAAAAAGAAAGCTATTTACTTTTTTCCAAACAGTCTTGTAACATGTGATGACAGAACATTTTACTCTCCTAACATCAAATGAAGGTTTCTGGAGACCTTGAGTGCACATCTAGAATATTTTGTCTTTTTCAGAATAAATCCTGTTTTGTGCCATTACTTCTCACTCTTCTTTCTAGAAATCATAGATACAGTGTGGTCCATCTAAATTTGAGAAAACATACTGAACAGAATGATCTTTGCACAAAAATAATTGCCTTCTGTCCTACAGTTAAACATAGATCTTCATTGAATGTGGGTACAACTAGGCTGCACCCTGTATTCTGGTGTACACCATGAAAAGGAGAATCTACTTTTAGTGTAACCACTGAATCTATCCCTTATTACAAAGATGAAGAAAATTTTGTGAGAGAGGATGATTCTGAACTCCATTGAATAATTCTGAATTCAAACATGCTGCTAAACTCTCCTGCTTCCAGTGCTGATTCATTTTTTTTCCATTTCTATGGGTCTCTCATCCTGCATGCTAATTATAGCTTTTAATGTTTTGCTTTTTTTCCTCTCCAAAACTGCAAATCAGTGAAGCAATGACTCTTCCCTTCAGTCTCCACAGGGGCAAAATTAGATGTTCAGTAACTTCAAATCTGAAGTTTAAAAAAATACAGAATACTTTATATACAAATTCTAAGTCATGTATTCCAAATTATTTGTCTTTTAGAAAAATGAAATTCAACTTGCAGTAGATAATTTGCAATCCACAGAGGTCCAGTATATGCCAATCAGTCACTGGGCCCATCAGTTTCAGCTTTGCCAGACAGTTTGAAGTTGCCAACATTTTTACTAGGCCAGTGAATCAAACTGCTAATATGGGATGAGCTGAATAGGAAAATTTCCAATCTAGATTTCTGGGGATAAGAGAATTAATTTCATACTAGAGATTAGTTATTTTTTCATGGAAGCAGTGTCTCAAACCAGAATTTTTCTTTCATTGGAAAGAGTTTTAAAAGTATTAAAGAAATTATTTATAATATTGTGCTTGCATGTAAGTAGAGGACAAGCCAATTTTGTTAAATTAGAAAATTGTGCTTGGTTTTCTTGCAAGATATATGATAGTTTTCAAGACTGTATCTAATTAGAAAGAGTTTGTTTTGGTTAGTTCTCCATTAAGTAAAATCTTAGTTTAGAGTGGTTCATAAAGAATTTTCTAGAAGACTGCAGTTTCTCATGGTGTGATTTTTTTCTGTGTCTTAATTTACACTGAAGTGTTTGAAAAATAAGGTTAATCTCATTTTTAGTTTTAATAGCAATTAGGTTAGGTGATGGTAATGCCTTTTGAAGAACCACTTGAGTCAGGTTGTTTCATGTCATTGCAAATGGACACAATTGTTATACTTGCTTTTACCTCAGTGGGAAAGAGCAGCTAGATCATTATGGAATTTTTGGTTAAAAGCATGCTGCTAAAAGGCCAGCAGGACATTCTGACTCCTTCGGAATGTGAATGATCCTTCTTAAAGTTAGAAGTAAGTTTTTCTGGGTATCTGTGCTGTGGTGGCACATACTGAAATAAGTGTTTTTAGTGTGTACAAATAAATTAATGTAATTCCACAGTTCTAAGATAAATTTCTTTTTTAATTCACCATCACACTTTTCCCTGATAAAAAGATAATTGAGCCTTTTCTCCACACAAGGCCACAACACTGACTTACTTGCATTTCCGCAGAATACAGACCTAATGGCCACAGGGCCCCTCTGCCATTTGAGAGCAGCTCCAGCTTCCCTTGCTAGGTCAAGTTGTCGGCCCAGTCCAGGGTAGGTGAGCTGACCTTTGCTGTCTCCCATCATTCTTCTGTCCCATTTATATCTAAAAGCCTCAATGCCTTTTGATTCCTTCTCCAGAACTCCATTCCTTTATCTGTGTTGTTTTCTACATAGTGTCCTTGACATAACTGTACCACATGCCTGTGAGGGTAAGAACCTGTAAAAAAACAAGCTCTGCTCCACATGAGCCTTTCCCAGCAGTGGCTGCAGCTGGGTAGACTTTTTCCCTGTGGAACAGCATTGACCCATCCTCCCATTTCTTAAATTCTCAGATTTTGGTCTTAGATTGGATCCTAGGTTGTCCTAGGTGGCATATCAACACAGTGTTTCTGAGAAGTATTTCTTAATAGTCTCTGGCCAAAAAATGAATTTTAAAAGTTTTGGTCTTCAGTGAAAAGATTGTTGAAAGTGAATAGATGTGTTTTAGTTTGGACTCGTTCAAAACTTTTTGTCTCTTACATCAAAAATAGTCGAGTGGATTAGGGACTTCAGGGGGTAAAACTGGGTTCAAGGCAGTTAGCAACTGTGTGACAAGAGATGGGTGCCATTTGATGTGAAAATCTGTGACTGAAAAGTGGATCATGAGAGTTTGCTCAGCCCTTTACAGACTCTGTAAACTTAACGCAAGATGTAGATTGTTACTATCTTATGGGATCAAGTCCGCTGATGTTAGTCAAGTATGCTCATCTTAGACAAGAAATCAGAGATGCATCAACAGAAGTAGTGTATATATGGTTGTTACATGTGTGCTCTGGGAAACATCCAGGGAACAGCTGAACTTTAAACTACCATCTTTACCCAAGACACCACAATAAGCAGATGATTTGTGAAAAAGTTGAAAAGATGGTTATTCAAGTCAGCATAGAGTGGCCTTTGTTGGAGTTTTACAGGATTATAGTGCTACATTCTACAAAGATAAGTGGTTCTTCGCAAAATTGAAACCATGTCTAAAACAGCAGTTGAGTCTGTCAGCCTTAACTGCTGTCTAATTCTGCAGGTGTGCTTCTTTATCCTCCAGAATTCAGTTAGGTTTGATTACTTTGCTCTTTGTAGAAAATGTAAGCATGGAAATAAATTCTGAATTTTCAAGGGAGACAGCATTTGAAATAAGTTTGATTTTTACAAAAAGTCATTTTTTGCAATATGTTATTTTCTTGCTCTGCACAGGCAAATTATTATTATGAGTCCTGTTTCTTTTAAGATTGGATATAATTTCTTTACTGCAATAAAATGTGGACTATTTTGTGTTTGTGTTGTCTATTTGTGGTTATTATTTTATCTTGCTATTATTTAGATTGAGACAGAGGTAAGATTATTGAAACACTTGTCTAGCACTCCTTTGCTATTTTGGAAACAAATTATGGCACCTTGAAACTGTACACTCTTAATGACATCCTTTGGATTAATCATGAAGCCAAGGTCTGGACCAGTTCTCCACTACCTAGCTTTCAATTTTAATTTTATAATATGCAACCCAGTTTCTGACAAATAGGACATAATATTGGTGCATTCTGTGCTGGAGTGTTTCTCATCTTGTGGTTGAAACTGGCATAGTGTGGAGTTTAACACTCTTAGGAAGATGCACATTTTCAAATACAATACTACAGTGCTGCCCAGTGTTGCTAAAAATGAAATTTCTGAAGATTTGTTTTTTAATTAGGACATGGAACACAAAGGTTTTTTAGGCTGTAGTAGGAGCTTCTTCACACAGAAAAAGCTCTTTTACTTGCACAAGACTTTCTTTAAAATATATGAAAACCTGTTCTGTATTTCTAAGTGAGTTAAACAGTAAGGAAATGGGTATTTCAATTGAAATGCATCTTCTGTTTTCCAACACCTCTTAGAGTACTTCAGAGGTTTGCCAGGATGCTTGCCAGATATGTCCTAAGGATTTAGTAATGCCTTTTGACATTTGGAGCAGGAACACCAAGATTCCCAGCATAACCAAGATGCAATTCCAGACCAATAGGCAATGCCAGAACTTGGAAGGACTTTAAGAGCTTTGATAAATGGTAACGCTATACTTACAAATGGCAAAGCTCTGAAAGGGTTGTATAAGAGTCTTCTTCAGGTTCATACTTTTAAAGGTTGTATAAATGTCTCACTTTGGACTTGGTAATTACCTCATAAACACAGGCATTTAAGTCTAGACATATTCCACAAGAGCACTGAGATTTTCATTGTAAACTTGTCCCTTTTTTGTTAAAACACCTGAGTAGACAGGTGCCTCATTTCTGTCCTGTTTCTGTGTGTGTTGGTGTGCCTCGTGCTGTGCCCTTGGTACCATAGGACCTCTAACACACCCACCTGAGGTACTTTTGCTGCAACAACGTTCAGTGGGGTTAGTCCCAGCATGCCAACAATGCCTGCTGGCAAAGTTGTCTTTGAGCTGAAGAAAATGTATTGGTAATTGGTACCATTACCAAACTCTAGTAGATTAATGGAAAATATGAGTGAAGAAATTGCATCTAAAGACTTTAATGCTGTAATGCAAATAATGAAAAGTAAATGTAAAATAAAAGGTATACTAATGCTAGCTTATAACTCACAGAAATTCTTAGTTTTGCTTTGTTCTAAGTTCTCAAAGCAGCTGAACTTGCTTCAATCCTATTATTTGAGTTTCTGAGTTTTTTCCCCTCAAGGTTAAATAGCATCTGTGTTACAACTTCAAAGTCCTGGTTAAGATTTGTCAACTGTGAGTTTCTCTTGTCCCTGTAGCTTAATGTTTCCAGACTTGGTTCAGGGTTCTAAAAAATTGCTTTCCTTTAATCATGGAATAGGCTGAAATTCACCCAAGTAACCAGTCACATCCACTTAATCCCTGGGAATCTTTTTCCAGAGACAGAAGTCAGGAGCTTGGTGTGTGCTGCTTCAGCAGCCTCTGGTGCTGCTTGAGCAGGCAGTGGTGTCTCAGCTGTTGGTGTGACGCTGGTTTGCTCAGAGGAGGAGAGGACATTCTCCTGCTGCAGGGACTCTAAAGCTGCCTCCTGGTTTCTGGAATCGCCTCACTCAGCTGGGTGATATTGCTACTTGATGTCACTGAATAGCAAGCTCTCCATGGCATGACTGTTTTGATGTTTTGTTTTGCAGTGTTAAACATTCTGCCCCATGAATTTGCTACCACCTGTTGTCACCACTGTTTTCAGTTTTTGCCTTTATATGAGTATACGGTTGGTTTTGGCTTTAAGGCATCATAGATAGCAATCTTAATAACTGGTGCAGAAGGGAAATGCAATAAGAATAGCCCAAAAAAAATCTTAATAAAAATGATTCCAGATTTTATATGCATTTTTACATGTTATATGTAGTAAGCTGTATATGTAATATTTTACAATAATAATTTAATAAATGTATTCTATATTTATAAATGTGGACTTATATATGCACACACTGCTTATCTTCTCTTTCAATTAAGCACAGGTCTGTGTTTTCCTCTGCAAATAAGTACACAAATATCTATACGTAGTTGAAATACTCATTTGTTATTTTTCATCATAGGGGTGTTTTGATATATTTAAATGATTCCCTATTGAAATTACTTGGGGTTTGCATTTAAAACAGCATACAGGCAAAAATCAAAAAATACTGCCTTGAAAATACTTTCTCTTTAAAATGAATACCCTATGTTTTCTCAGCTTCAGTAGCAAAGTTTTCAGTAATTTATCACAGCTGCCATCAGGTGAGTGGATTCTCAATCCTTGTGTCTGTTGTACAATGTGCTCCTCATCCTAATTGAGAGCTTTTGTGAAAGGCACAGTGAACTGCTTATTCAGTGAGGTCACTGGTCTCTTTGTTAGAGAAATTGAATTTTCCTGCAGTTATTGAGTTCAAACACTGTTTACTGAATAGAATAATATTCTCAGCAAGCAGTGTTTACTACCTGCATTAAAGCATTTTGTTAATCTTGTGACAGTTACGTGGTCTACAATTAATTAGCTGCCTGTACAGCATTAGGAAAATGTATTAGATTAATTTTGTATAGTAAAACTGTGTGGGCAGAGGTTGTACTCTGGTTTTGTATTTCCACATACCACAATTACTGTTCTCATGTGAGTGAAAACAGCATATTACAAAGAGACTGATCTTTCTGATATCATTGTTCTGCCTAATTGCTTGTTAGGATCTTTAGATTATTTGCTTTGTTAAATTAGAATGTTTTCCCTAGAGTGCAGTAGGATATTTATTTGCATTTCAACTCTAGCAGTCAGACTTCTCCTGTTTGCAGAAATCATTGTTACCTCTTGGTCACATTTTGGGATAAAACCAGAAAATAAGAAATTGCTGATTGCAGTGGAAGCACATTCATTTCAGTTGGATTGGATAAAGTCAGATGTACTGGCCATAGGGCTATATAGCGCTGCTTGTGTAAATGCCTTTAAGAAATCAGAAGATACTTTTATTCTCTGAGACAAGCCTTCAATTAAAAGAAAGAAGTAAGGAAGTAGTGTCAGATGAAGGCAATAATTTCTTCTAAAGGATTGCTGAATGAGTGAAGATCTGAATGTTGTAGGAATTCTAAAACACATGATTTATTTATAGATGCCAATTTGGGGAATTCAGAAGTCTTCTAATAGAATGATTATGGTTTTGGTTTTGTTGGGGGTTTTTTTTGAGTGACAGCAGTTGGAGTGCAGCATTGATTGGATTGAGTTGTTTAGTTTGTATACACAGGCTTTTAAAAGGCAAATGAAAATTCAGTTGCATTAGAATTTAAGTGTGTTGATGCAAGTATCTGTTTGCTACGTTGATACAGATATGTAGAGTGCACACATATACATATGCATATATCTACACACACAATCAGCCTTACAAGAACTAGAAACCAACCCCATCTTTATTACCTCTGTAACCAAGAAGTGTCAGAGAAGTGCTTCAAGAGTTGGTAATACAAATGGTACAAATAACTTGGGCTGATGCAAGAGAAAATTTAAGATCCAGCAGCTGAGAAATATAAAACTGGTGCCTTGAACAAGTAGGAGAAGGAGCAGATTAAGATATATTTTTTTTATCTGTTGGAAGCTTTTGTTAAAAATACATGAGTTAAAATACTGTGAAAACGAGTGAATATAGTAAGTAAATATCTATTTTCTTTATCATTTAATGATTGGTACTTTGTATGAAGGAAGTCAACAGGAACTGAAGAAACTGCACTGAATTTATTTTGCTTTAGTCCATTGCTCTTAAGGGATTTCCTAGTTCATCATTCAGTGGGACACAGGAAAAATCCATGGTACCTTTACAGTACCTGCTTGTAATTTTTTTTAAAAGGAGAGACCAGATGCAACTGTTTCAGAAAACAAATTCTTCTGAGAAAGAGAAGCTCATGGTGGCTTGGCAGGTAGAAAAACACCTGTTAATTAGAAAAACAAGTGGGCACATCACAGTCAAATAGCTACAGTGTCCTGCTTTGAAACGGCGGTTTCATGGTGCTGGTGTAAGGCAGGGTATCAGAAATGCTGCCTACGTCTTCTTTGTGCAGTACAGGTCCTTAGGACTTAGACAAACCTGCTCTTGGTGTCTGTGAAATTATTGATAAAAGAGTAATCAAGAGCATAAGTGTTAATGGAAATCTGAATCTTCAGTCCTGAGTTTCTGAGAATGGAGGCCTGTTATCTGTTATGTGTGATGATTCCCCAGCTCTAAAGTATCCCATTTCTACCATAGGACACTGAGTCAGATGTTTGTCCATTGCAGCATGCAGAGCTTCCCTCCTGGATCCACGAGGGTCTCTGAGGATTCACATAGGTTGGGGAAATTTGGTGGGAAAAATTAATCAGGCCAAGCACTACAAACCAGTCTAGCACCTGAGCTGACATCAAACAAGACTTTGGAAGAAGAAGCTTTAATTCTTAAGGTAAGTAAAAAAGCAGCTAAAACTGGAATCTCTAGTGTGCTGTTTGTGGTGAAAACTACTGTTGTAGGATTTATAGAATCTAAGATAAGAGCCCCAGTTTGTCAGTTTTTCGTTTATGTACATCAAAGCATGCACTTTCAATTACAAATATTACAAGACAATAGCACAGTGGGGAGATAAGAATTAAGGAGCTTCCAATTCTGGTGTTAAAGTATTTTTTAAGGAGTGTTCCAATTCTGGTGTTAAAATATTTTTCTCCATTCCTTTAGCTTCCAAAGTTTAATATTTCTGCATGTCTGACATACATTTTCTTGTTCTTACGATATATGAGTTTTTGTTTATTTTATTGGTCTAAAATTGCCTTTCTTCTATTTTAACTATTGAAGGGCATGTGATTATATTTTAACTGGATGTCTGCTAATATAAAAGGGTCATTTTAGAATTACTGTCTGCCTGCTGCCTGTATTTCTGCGCAACCATAATAAAATCTTTTCTTGTTGCCTCTGTTTTCCCTCTGTCTGTGTATCATTAGCTGAAACTGCAAGCCCCTTTTGAGAAAGAAACTGTCTCCCAGTAAAATGGAGGCTTGGTCCCAGCTGGAGCCCCTTTGCATTACTCTTGCATAAATGCTGCAGGAATAATTGAATCCCATCAATAACAAACCTAATAATCCAACAGCAGCTCCTTCGAGCTCTGATGATGTTGTGCATGGGGATCATCCTGAGCTGCTGTGCTGATACAAGAATGACTTGATGTTTGTCTGCTAATACGCTAAAGAGATGAGCGGAGACCTTGGGTGGCTCCTGTGAGTGAAGACATTGCTGCCACCCTGGCACGCTGCATTTCTCTGTCTGAACCGGAGGTGGGTTTCAGATGAAATTTCCAGCTGGTTTCATGCCTGCCTGCTCCTACATTTGAATTAGTACGTCTGTAATGGAATTATACAATATCTGTGCCAGTAATGTTTATACAGCAGGCAGTATGCCAAAGGCTTGACAATATCATAACTTAATTAAATGTGAGTGTATGTATGAACAAAAAGATAATTCAGTTGTGCTTAGGGTATATAGCCTCTGCTTGTCAGGCTTTCCTGCTTAACCTACAACTTCTTGGACAGGATATTTTTGTCTTCTGCAGGCCAAGGTCTCTTTTGTGATGCTGCTTGCATCCCAAGCCAGTTCACAAACACTTTGTAATCACAGCACATTACCAGCACTCTCTTCCTCCTGCTCCTATTCTTTTACCCATTTCAGTTTAATTTCCCTCTATGGAGGACTGAGTCTGAGTCCCTCTTGGAGATTTTCCTTCCCTTGACTGCAAAGGTGTTCTGAGCAATAGACTCCCATTTTGTACAAGTGAAATTGAATTCCTGCAGTGTGAGTCTGGATATTTTCTCTCCCACTTTTATAATTTCCCTTTTTTCTTTCTCAGTTCCTTTTTTGTTTCTGGATATGTTTTCTTCTTCTTCTAAAACCTCTTCTATTTTTTTCCTCATAAAACAAATCCACATTTTACTTTCCAGTTTGCTCCCTCTTCACAGCGTATAGATCTCACACTGCTGTGTTCTGGCTACAGAGGTGGGGAAGGTTCATGGAGTTAGACTGACTCAATCTGCCCTGTGACACTGTCTTCAGGCAGGAGTACAGTCTTCCAGGTTCTGGCATAGATGATACTCGCTCTTTTTGAACAGCCATCAGACTAGGGTTATGTTGATTTAATAAATATTTTTTATCTTTTTGGGGTAGGACATGAATCTGTAATGAGGCAAGGAAGGTGTATGGGTTTGTGCCACGTGGGTCTTGCTGGCATTGTTTTCCTCTTCACGTGGGACCTGCATCAAGTTATCAATGCATTTGCTTCCTCACATGTAAAATGGGCTGAGACATTTCTATTGTCCAGTGGTTTGATTTGTTTAGTGCCTCAGAGCCCTTGGATTCAACCTTTTAAAGAGATGAAAATGTCCTAAAAAATTGTTATTCTGGTTGTGTCTATGGGTTTTGGAAAGACATCAATGGATTTTAGAGGCTTTGGTAGCTGTGCTCAAGCAGAAATCAGCATAATCCACTGTGAATGTTGCTGAGTGCATCCACACACACTACCAGCAAAATAGAGTCAAGTTTTAGACTATACCTGAATGGATTTAGATGGCAGCCTACTGCTTTCTTTACCTCTAGCAATTCAGGCAGAGCCAAAAAAGCCAACTACACAGCCACTGTGAGCCCTTTGAGATGCACTGTGAGCCCTCTGGAATGCAGTGAGCCACTGCTGCTTCTTTGCACCTCCCAGGCTGGTCCAGTCTGGCATCGAGTCAATTAAACAAAAATGTTCAAATTATCGGTTTGATGGAAAGGATGAAATCACACACAAGATAGTTAAGTCTCCTCACTGAGGTGGCTGATACTAGCCAAAAGACTGCAAAAAGCAGATAACCCCACCCAAAGACTTCAAAAAAGAGGTACCCCAACAGCGCAGCAAGTCAAAAAAGAACACTGGTTTCCTGTGGTTTGTGTGAGCAGTCTGAGTGCAACTGGAATTTTTCATGAGACCATTTGCATAAAGGGCATATAAAGTTTCATTTTAAGTCTTAAGGTATTTAGAAGTTTATAAGGATAAAATTATTTCTCAGAGGTATCAAAATGTAGTAGATAGCTGGAGGTCACACAGCTAAGCTGTAGGAACTAGATAAATGTTCATTTTATGTGACATGTGAATAATTTTATGTTAGCTTAATGTTTTCAAAAGCTTGCTTTATATTTTAATTGCTTATCAATGATTTATGTTGCACACCACAGGAACAGAAACAGTGACTAGCTTAATTATGCATAAAAAGTAAAATGCTTATGAGTTTATTATTTTCTGCAGTAGATAAGTTTTCTGTTGTTTCCCCATGAGAGAAATATAAATATTTCAGTATATTTGAATATATTATCCAATAAATATAAACTGAGCCGTTGCTTCTCTTCAGTCTTTGTCCAACAGACTTATGAGCTCCAAATCACTCATTATGTTATCTGTGATAGAGAATTGTGTATCTGGACATTCACCTCCTGCCTGCTGACTTGTATTGGACAGTGAACAAAGCTGTAATCAAAGCAGCATTTAAACTTGACATATAACTAGTTTGCTGCTTCTCTTATAATTCTGGATATATAAGTCATAAGAAATGAAGATTGTCATTGTGGGAGTAGCATAAAGCAATCTAGAAAAAATACCTTTGAGGTTTTAAAATACCAGCTGTTTTGATAGGTTTTAAGCATACTGGGGCAACTTCAAATGAAGATCTCAGAAGCAGCCATGTCCAAAAGGTATGCATGAGCTGGTGAAGGGAATCTACAACCTAGAAGCCTTTAAATAGCATTTTCAATAGAAAAGATTTTGGGCCCAGATGTATATAAACTGTGAAAGAGGCAGCAATATCTTCTGATTCCTGGAGAACGGACAATGTATGAGATGGAATTCCATCATCGTAGGTGACAAAGCCCAAGAGGCAGAGACCCCAGACCTTTTATGCCCACAACCATTTGAGAAATAAGAGCAGTAGAGGCAAGACAGAACATCCCATGCCCCTCTGGGCACCCACTGAATTTCAAAAACTGTTACCGGTTACAGGATGATGGGTTCAAAATTCTGTATTATGTTAATTTAGTATTATGTTAATTTTTTAGTTCTTAATATTATGTTTGACTAGGGCAGGAAGATGTAATAAGCTCTGACTTACTGAACTCTGGTAAAAGCTGGGTGGTGCCATACAGTGGTAGCTCATAAGAAGCAGACCTCAAACCCCTTTAAAAGGTACAGCCCTGTACAGCAATGGAGGCAAAATCAAATTTTGCCACAAAGAGGATGAAAACAAAGTAATGAGAATGCACTGCCTGGGCTAGAAAATGTGTCATTGCCATGAAGAGAAGGTGAGATGAAGAAAATATGGTTACCCTGTGCTTCCCTCCCATTATTCTGCTCTATGTCTAAGGTAAAGACATTCCTCTGATGTGACCTTCTCCTGTCACTGTCATATTTTCTGGAAAAATCCCCTTGCCCAGGATTCTTCTTCTGGAAACCTGAGATGCCTCAGAGTAAAAAGAAAACAATTCTATCTCATTTGCTTCTCCTGTGTTTTGCTGTTTTGGAACGTGGTTTGGAGATTGTTTATCCGACAGGTCATTGTTTGATTGGTTTCATGTGCATTGTTTTGACTTAATGACCAATCACAGTCTACCTGTGTCAGAACTCTGGAGAGAGTCATGGATTTTTCATTAGTATCTTGTTAAGCCTTCTGTAAGTATCCTTTCTCTATTCTTGAGTATAGTTTTAGTATAGCATAATATAATATAATATAATATAATATAATATAATATAATATAATATAATAATAAATTAGCCTTCTAAGAACATGGAGTCAGATTCATTATTTCCTTCCTGCCACGGGGAACCCCAAAAATACCACATTCTCCCTCTATTTCAGAGGTGGCCCACAGACAGTCACGGGGCGAGGACTGAGCTGGATATGCAGCAGGGTGGCCCAGCTGTCACTGGGACTGGGGAGGTCCTTAGATGGAGTCACACAGCAGTGGTGCCTACCCCTGCCTCTTTGTTGGCATTGGCAGCTGAATTCCTGCCTGTGCCTGAAGGCAGCTGGGATTTGTGTGATGGCTGAGCAGTGCTGCAGCCAGGAAAGCTTGATATGCCCATGAGATCAAAAGCTTGTGCTGGCTATTGATGCTGGACCTTTTCTGCAAGTTCCTTACTGTCCCACATTTACAGGATCAGCATCCAGCTTAGTCTATAGTTAGTCCTACCCGGATGCAGCAAAGGAGAGTATTAGAGGCAGCGGAGTGATGTGAAACAAGTTGCACTGGTGCCTATGGGTGATTGTCCTGCAGGCACTGACTGACAGATGGGCCAGGAGAGAGTCAGACCCTTACGTGTGAGCTGCACTGCCATATGGGAGCAAAGGAGACTTTCTCCTCCTTGATTCCAGGCACTCTCCAGAAAGAATCAGACAGCAAAGTTCACTCATCAGCTTCTTTCTTTACCCTCTCGGTGACTTGTCTCAGCAGTTCTAAAAAGAAAACATTTCAAAATTTTACTTAGGCTTCTGCTCTAGTTTTTGGTTAGTACTCACAGGTTTTATCCTCTCCCTCAAGTCAGAAGTAATCATAAAAATGTAGAGAAGTTCAAATAGTGTTTGGCAATGCTTTCTGGAGAAAAGCCTTTCCTGGTTTCTCTTCTCTATTCCAAATACTAGGCTTCTGATTACTTTTAAATTTGTTTTTTTATCCATGATTTTTTGTTTATAAAAATTGTGACCTTTAAGTTTGACCAGACCAAGTCTCTTCTCTAACTTTCTTACTTCAATATAACATATTTTATTCTTGAAACAACTTAAAGAATATGATGAATGAATAAGAAGAACTGTTCACATAAATCAGCCTTTGCTGAATGGCCAGTATAAATTTACCTTTAAATTATTTCTGTAGCATAATTATTATTTAAATTATTGGAAGAGACCACATTTCTGGTGCTATTGCCAGACAGCCTTTGGTGGATGTAAATGAGGATGAGTTTACCCTGAATCAGCAAATGCAGATATGTGGGCAGACCTCTCTGCCACCGAGGTGTGCCAGGCTCAGAAGTTCACAGTGGAAACACTGTGTTTGAATTTCCAAAGGATCTGAAGCTATGCCTAGGAAGAGCAAGGGCTGTATCCACTCAGTCTAGTCAGGTGCGTGCTGTATTTAATTTTTTGTTTCAAATTTATTTTCAAGTTGCATCTTTTGTACAATTGTCTCAAAATCCTCCAGCCTATTTCCACCAGATTATAGTTTGGCCCAATATTATGGAAATAATAATCCCATTCAAAATCCACACCCTGCCTGATGTTTTCAAGGCTGGCCTTGGTTTGAATGTAGAAGTACAGGGTGTCTAATGCAAATCTAATGATGCATAGAAAGTAACTATTTCAGCTAAGTGGAGCGTAGCATTTACAACTAGAAGCCATTTAAGTATTCTCAGAATCACTGCTACTAAAGATGTGTTTATAATGTTTATCTAAATGCAAATGAGAACACTGCTGTTCATATTTATGTTTGTCATTTTGTCTCAGTTTGTCAGGAAAAGAGCTTTGATAAACTTTCTGAAAAGAATTCTTACAACTTTCTAAAATAAAACTTTGATTGGTGCTGGAAACAGATGCAGAGGTTTTTTAAATTATAACTCTTTGCCTAAAAAATACTGCTGAAGTTTTAAGTAAATGTTTTCTGCATTAGGTGTTTAGAACAGGTCCTGTACCTTGGTATATTGCAAAATAATAAGTAAAGCAAAATCAATAGATGTTCATCCAGTTTGCCTCTCATTGCTGTAAAAGCAGAGTCTGTGTTCCTCCTTCATCCTATTCATGATTCACATGCTTAGGCTACTGCCCCCTTTTCACTACTGCAATCCATCAAGCAAAAGGTTGAATTTGTCACAATGCTGAAGAACTGAAGTGCAATGAAGTGCTACCTCTAAAAGCTTGACAACACAAGTCAAACACAAAGCATATGTTGTGTAGGTGTCCTCTAGAGAAGCCCGTGGACTTCTGAGGGCACAGTTTTCAGCTGGCTCAGTTCCCTTCACTGACCTGCCCACCATGGCTTCAGCACTGGTGCCTGGGAGGGGAGGTTGAGTGGCAGAGGACAGGGCACATGGAACAGCCTCAATCACAGCCTCCAACTGCTTCTTCATTTATCTTGTGCGGGCTTCCATATGACATGAAGGCCCATTTTCAAAGGTCAGCCTTTATTTCAGCATGAAACAGTGGTGAGATATCCCTGCCTCTTACCTCATCACTTACATCTTTTCACATTGTAAAAAGAATACTGGCAGAGACCAAGGGTTCATGTTGAAGCCCCACAGTTATTGGTGGGCTGGAGTTGATGTCTTGCTCTCCACATGGATGACAAAAATTTTGCCTGAATTCTGGCTTGGGGGAGGCTCCTTACGGGGAGCAGAGTCTGTGTAGCTGCTCAGCCCAGGAGTGACTGCAGTGCCCTCAGCCTGCTCTGTGGCTTGTAGGAAATAGCCAACTACAACTGAAGCTGAAGGACTAAACCCATGCTTCACCTTTTACAAGGTACTTTTCTAGCAGTGGATTTGGCTTTTCTTGGTGCTGGGGCACAGACTCCAGAGAGGAGGAAAGTTTGAAATGTCAGTGAGGTACTTTACATTGAGCAGTACTGAGCACATGGGTGTCTTTGGGGAAAGACATACATCATTAAATGGAGTCTGTTGGTGCCCAGCACTGGCACCAAGTGCTCTGTCGGGCTTTAAATGCTCTAATTTGTGCTGTCCAACATGAAGAGTGGCTGTAATTTGCTGCCTGCTTCCCTCATAGATGGTGAAAGAAGGCTAATTATTTGGCCAGACTTATTGGTATTTGGGGCTTTATGAATTTTATCATACAACTTGATTAGTTTCCCAAAGAGATGCTCCTAGTTGTTTCCTCAGGGGACAAACAATTTGTGGGAGCTCCTTCTGGGTATCTCCCATTCCCCATCTACCACTCCCCACCCCAAAATCCCACACTATCTCTTAGCACTGGGAGCAGCACCACCTCCCACGTTACTCTGGCTTTCATGCAGCTCAGCTTCTAACCACATTAATGTGCAATGTGCTTTTTGGGCAAAGGCCCTTCTCGTTCCTTGGACACACTTAGCTGCTTTCCAGTTTTACTCTGAGTGAAAGGTGAATCCTGATGTTCTTGGCTTTGGGAGTCTTCATCCACCCTCCTGGTTAAAAAATTTAATAGTGACTTACCTAAACAAGGTGGTACCTTCTGAGCAATTAATGATTAAGAGCTTGCACAAGATGTGGAATGTGTAAAAGCCTTAACATCAGCAACAAAGCAGGAAAACAGTAATTTCAATATTATTTTCAAATTAAAGTATTTAAGTGACTTGCAGTACATTAAAATCTATCATATTGTATTATACATGATTAAAACCCCCCCTAAGAAACACAACAGACGTAAGGTTACTGTATCATCATTGTAATTTTAAGAAGCATTATTATGCTTTGTGCTTTGCACAATGCTGCATTGGTGACAGCTCAGAGAATTTCTCCAAGAATGCATTTTAATTTGTGTCAGACAATTGTTTTGGTGAGTGTGTACTGACTTCAGTAAGAATGGCAAATTAAATCCAGCCTAAGGTGGAGCCAGCACTGGTGCTGGTGTAGGGAACAGGTGTTCATTTTGCAGTCTGTCCCCAGTGCAGATGGCTTTAGGAGGCAGGAATGCCTCCTGCACTGCTGGTCTGAGGTGTCTGTAACTGAGGAGTCTTCCTCAGAGATTATATAGTATTTTCTTTTATTTCTGTAACCTATTTCAGAACTCCATCTAAAAATGGCAGAAAGCAGAGCAGTAACTTGACTTGTCTTAGACTGGCACTCTCCAGGAGAAGAGAAATACGAGACTAATTACTAATTTTTCCTGCAAAACTCTTGACTAAATAGCTGTAGCCATTGTAAGTCACTATTAAGCCCCATGACAAAGTGTTGCTGAGGAAAAAGCATTTCTTAAAAATCTTGCTAAGCTGTTTTCTATTCATGCTTAAACAATCATCTGTGATTACTTCAATTTTCAAGATGCAATGTACAGAGAGAGCTCTGAAACTCATTGCTTTTCGCTGTTCAAACCTTATTTAGCTAGACCTGTTAGAATAAAACCAAATAAGAATGTACAAAGTAGATAAGGGGTGATTTTTTTCTTTCTGATAGAAGTAGAGGAATTTTTAGTAAACCACTTCAATTCAGCATTTGAAGGTGAAATTGCAGAGGTTAATATGTGCTGCTAAGATAGAGCTTCTGAAAAAATTGTTTCTTGGTAGTTATATGGAAGCTATTAGCTACAATCTGAACCATCACAAATATAACAGTTACCGTTCACAGTATGAGTTTTCCATTTCTTGAACATTATTGACAACTTCCAAAAAGGGGTCCAAAAAAGAAAATTTTGAGAGAGTCAGCAGTAGAAGCCAAAAAGAAGGATGAAGACAGTCCAGACATTTACATGTTTCTCAGAGATAATTGCTCTCCTCTTTGCAAGCAAAGGTCACTTCAAAAAGTATGAGATATTGCAAAAAGAGAATTTCAAAAAAAAATTGAAAACAGGTGTGAAATCTTTTGGAAAATAGTATAAGATGGAAACCAACTGAATTTGCTGAGTTATAAACAACTTCTTCAACTGGCTATATGACAAATGAATGGCTGTGCCGCTTGAATCAGCAGGGAAATCCTGCAGCACTTCATGCCAGATCTGAAATGAGGCAGACTGCTCATTATCCCTGCAGCATTTCAAAACTGTAGAAAATAAATGAAATTACCTATCCAAAATAAATCCCTAATACAAAAATGTTTTGCACTTGGATGTGAATTTTCCCATCTGGAGAAGAATGACTGTCAATAGTGAGATGATGGTTAAAAGACAAGCCAGAGAATGCAATCTGGCTGCTTCTTTGAGTTCAGGGGCCATCTGAAAGTGAACAAGTGACCCAAGGGCAGCATCCAGGTTACAAAGTTTTTGCAACTTTTCATGGAAAAGGCTGTTTATATTAATTAATGTAAATATTAAAATAAACACATAAACATATAGAGAAAAAAGAAACACTTATGGTCCAGCATTGAACCAAACACAGAAAGTGGAAAAGGGCAAAGGGATGAAAGTGAAGATTTTCTTCTAATTCATTCATCAGTTTCTGACAGGAGCATCAGCACAGCAAATGCATGGTCTCACTCTGAAGTTTCCAAGGGGAAAAATAAGGAAAGATGAACCCTTTGTGTGTTGGTGGCTCTTCACCCAGAGCTAGTGTCCAGGCTCCTGCTCCACAGGACTGACCAGCTCATCCCTTGGCTGCTGAGAGGGGCCCCAGTCACTGCCTGGGAAGAGCACTGCAGAATGAAATAAGTATATGAGGTTGAATAAGTGGAGTAAGCTAAAACCATTGTATCGTTTTTATTTTTATTCTCCTTTTAAACAGCAGAATATGGGATTTCTAATTGGTGGCAACTGCAGCAAATCCCAAAGACTTTAAGCTTGAATGAAGGATTAGCATTTGTTGGTTTTTGCCCATATGCTACTGAAAGGTATGGTCCTTTATCAAATACACTGTGCCTAAGACATCCAGGTAGAGTTTGTATTCTGGCATTAGTGTTTTTAGGAAATACTCTAAACTTTTCTTTTTTCTCCTAAGACACTGGGGAAATAATTTCATATCTTAGAATAACAGTAAATAGCATAGATGATGTGAGCTCTGTGTGTTAATGTAGATATTTTGTCAATTACCTTTAATTTGACTGTCTATAAATTCTTTTATGGGTTCTTCTCATAACTAAAATTTCCAAGGAAATCCATTTGGTTAAAGCAGGAATTAAAGCTTCCAGAAACTGCATACAAGTAAACAATTCCCTCTTGTAACAGTTTGCAGATAAAAGTTTTAAAAGCAGTTGCAGGTGTGGAGACCATGCATGGAGTTTCCCCTTTTTGGAATGTCTCTGGTTTGTCACACTAAGGTCACACCAATGACAGTCACTCAGCTGTGTGGTCAACCTTCCACCCATGTTTCCTTTGGGAAAGGCAATATTTGTCTGCTGCAGTCCTGAAGAGATCTGTATCTGCAGAATTGGCTTTTCAGTCCAATTTGCTGGATGTGATGTGCTGTCTCATTCCCTTATCCACAATTGCTGTTTTTTGAAGATTAAAATCTGAACAAATAGTGACTATTTATATTAAAGATTTTCAAATCTACTGTTTATTCTAACTTCCATTTACTCTCAAATCTGCTGTGAACAGTAATTAAACAATATTTGAAATGTCACTACAAAATATAATTATAGAAATAGCTGATTTTCATGAAAAATTAGCAGAAGAAATAAAACCATGAGTTTGAAGAAATCCACTTTAGCAAACCTAGTTTAAATATTTTAAAATTTACTTTATGAAATCATGAGCTATAGTTAATGTTCTGTGCATATCTTAACCACTTTCCTTAAGTTTTCCACAATGCTTAGTTTTCAACTTTCAGAACAGAAGAACTTGGGCAGATTTTGCTGTGAATTCAAGAAAGACAGGAAATAGATCTTTCTTAGCCTTGAAAGCAGTTGTCACTTCCCTGTTGGGGAAGTTCTCTCCATGTAGAGTTGTAAACATCTCTGACACACAGATATTTGCAGCCTCCAACATTTGCTCAGAGAATTAGAACAGAGGCAGCTGTGCAAACTTTGTATCTGAAAATCTTTGAATGGACTGGGCATTGACTGAAAATCGTGGTTTTTAAAGTGATCTGACCCTGTGACCAGAATATGCAATATTTGAATGGAGGGAGAATAAAAAATATAATTGCAACAGAGTTGAACTCTGCAAAGACACATTTAAAGATGCTGGATCAGTAGAAGGTTTTCTAACTTACAGCTCCCTCTAGGATATGCAGTGATGTAAACTGTATCAGCCTCAGGAGCACAACCTCTCCAGCACCTGATACAGGTTTAATGGTGGTGTCTCAGTTCTATGGCCTTTTAGTTTTGTCTCACAAAGGAAGAATGATCATCCAGTCCCTTCTCCCATCAAGATTTTCTCTGAAACTCAAATGTTTCTTTTAAGCTGGGATGGAGACTGTTACTGTGTACAGCAAGTGTTAAAAAATCTCCATGTTTGGTCTGAATTGTCATCTTCTTTCCACCTAGAAGAGGTCTTCACCCTCGGGTCTGTCTGCTGGGGCACAGCCCATAAGGGAGCCCAATGGCATCACTCCAAAGTGTTGCACTTTCTGATTTCATTAATAGCAGAATTCATGTGCCAGTCATGAGGTACAGGAATTCTCCTTTCATTTCTCTCCCAGCTCCCCTTCTCTTTGGACCCAGCAGGCAGCCAGGGAATGTGGCACAACTTCTTTCTCTGCCCTTAGCAACCTGATGCTGTCCTTACATGCAGGATAGTCAGATGAGAAAGAAAATCCCAGTCCTAAGTGTTCTCTCCCTCCTTATGAGCACAGACAGCTGTTAAACCTCTGTATGTGCCTTTCCTAATGCAAATACATTCACAGGTCCTAGTTTAAAAATAATAATAGATTAAAAATTTAAAAAGAAGTTTGGAATGGAATTGCCAACCTGAATTTGCTTTTGTCAGTGTGTTGCATAGCAACCTGGATGACAGGTTTCTTTTAAGACCATGTTTTAATTGAAGATATTTTTTTTTAGTGCGTCATACAAAGCATGCAGGTTTAATTCCTTTGTAATATTCTTGCTTGCTTATCAGTTTCTGTATGATCACATCCATTCTTGGAAGGAACACTGCAGCACAGAGTGTTTGTTTCCATTATATTATCAGAAATGTGGTTCAGTCTGAGATTAAAAAAAGAAAGAGAATGAATTACAAGTCTCTTGAGATATGATAACTCAGTTCAGCACTTCAGTTTTATATAAGGAGGGCAGGAGAATAAATTAAAACTACACAGATAGTCTTACTCTTCTTAATTCTTGAACTCAAGTGCTTTATCTTCCTGAGATAGTTCCTTCAACCTATATTTTTTTGTGCATAATGTATGTAAGTATTTATATATAGCCTGCCTCTTCACCTACTGTTTCAAAAATTTCAGGTGATAAGAGAAGAAGAGACTTTTTAAAAGCCTGACATAAAATTGATGCAGTGCAGGGGAACGGTAAATAGGAAAGAAAAGCAGCAGTATAGTAATATTGACAGTCAAAGCCCGTACCACATAACCTTTGGGCTGGCAGCTTGGCATGCACAGCCAGTCTGGCATTAGCATTGCCTCGAGGGAGGCCTCGCTCTCTCTGACCTTGAGAGTCTTTGAATGAGCAGAAAATGGGATAATACTGAGGTAATACCTTCTCTCCTGAGGGATGTGCTATTTATTAGCAGCTTTTACATGTTGCTGTTTTGTTTATCATGGAAAATGGCCTCAGAAAGAGCAGGTTGCCTCAGTTCCCTGAACACAATTATGCGTTAAGGGACTATGGGAACATTGAGTTAGGAGAAGCAGACCACAAAAATAAAGGACTGTAGCATTAAAGGCACAGCTGACACAAAAGCTGAGCAGAGCTTCTCCAAACACGCCACAGTGAGGTGTGGGGGTCCTGATATAGCCCAGTCACAAACATCCTGCTGTCCTGCCTAAGCAGGTCAGCATCTCAGGGCAGGTTGGTCTACTCTCCCAGTGTCAGAGACCCTCAAGGGTTTTCTGGTTAAACAGTTCCCTGTTGGGAACGGCTGCCTCAGTGAGACTGAAATGTGTAGTCAATTGTGGCACAATTCAGCTTTGAAACAAGCTTTGGTTTTGAAGGTGACAAATAAAACATTTCTTCAGTGATGCTTTGCTTTACCACTTCTGAATTATTTTTATTTTTATAATGCTTTCTAGCTTCCAATTTGCTGTCTGAGGGTTGTATGTATAACTAAATCAGACATGAAACATGGTCAGTGATCATTTAAAAATAATATTTAACAGAAACTTTCACAAGTTTGCCATTCATTTTAAGGAGAAACCATTGAAATTGTCTAGAGCCCAATTCCAACATTATATGCTTCAGATTTTCTTCTGTACATTTCAGTTTTAACTCCAGTGGTTGGAATAGGAATCCTTTCTTAGTACAACACCATGACACATCTGTACAGTCACTGCTGAGTTCTCTGGAAAACGGTGCTTGGATGTGCATTTTTCATTGAAAAATGAAAAATAGGAGTGATGCACAAGCATTCTGCTCAGCTAATACAAACTGCACTCTTACAATATCAACTACAAATTCATTGAAACACTGTGAACTCCAGAGAAGCACATAAGAAAATTAAAGCAGCATCTGTAATAAAATAAGTAGACATAAGGTGGGCAGGTACTCTAAAACTACAGCCGTCGAGTCTCCCAATAAATCTATGCAGAAATGAAAATTTTGATAATACAGTGCATCTAACTAGGTTATACCACCATTAAAGGATGTTCTCAGTGCATTGGTACAGTAATTTACCATAGAGAAGCAAGCAATCTGTTTTCCTTACAGGAAAAATCAAGTATGCCAACACCAGTCAGACAGATTTAGAAAGGGCTTTTTACAAAGGAGTTTGACAGATAGCCATCCATTTTCCAATTATAATCTAATTGAGTGTCTGATTTTCTCTGGTTTGTATCAAAATCACAGAAAAAATGTACTTGTTTTCATCATATAACTGTATATTTGAGTAAAACATTATTTGCTTGGCCATAGCATATATCCCAAAAAACATCAATATCTTCACCGTAAGGCAATAGAAATCTTCAGCTGAGGACACCAAAGGGTGAAAAATCCCCCACCTGCTCAGGTGCCTTATTAATAGCTGTTGTTCATATCACATTTTTCATGGCATGTATGATTTCATTATTGCTCACATGATTGCTCACTCACATCAGGCTTCACCATTCCTCATCTGCATGTTTTCCCTGCTGGACATCTGATACCTACTTTGAAATTATGGATTAAAAACATTCAAAATTGGTGGTCTTTGTTTTGGTTCCCATGAGTGTCTAACAGGTATGTTTACACACCACAAGCAGTTTAGGCATGAAGTCACCACAAGGTGACCTTGCTCATCATATTCTTTCATTCAAACAATATTTTTTCCGTTTTCTAATTTTTTTGTGATGCTGTCTTGGAAAAGCAAAGTACATTCTTTTTGCTCCATCAGTTCAAGGTGTTTTTCAACATTTATATAAAGACATACTGTTTGACATAGATGTTCATTATTCATTTTTACTCTGAAGTTTTGAAATCACACTACTTAGAAATATTGCATCTGGGGCAATAGCTATTTCCCAACACTGATCAAAAAAATTTTTGTAATTGGTGTTTACATTAGAGTTACCCTCTTACTAAAGGCATGTAAAACTAATAATAACAGAAAAAAAAAGACTGGGCTTGTTTATAATTTTGAGAGCAAGAGGTCTATGAACCTGTTCTAAGACTTCCCAAATATGGGTTAAACACATCCACAAAGTGTCAGTAGACCTTTATACCAGCTTCATTTCAGCAAAGAGTCACAAAATGTCTAATGTTACTCACAGTAAGTTTTGAAAATGCTAAAAAATATGATCTGATGTTGAATTTTGCTCTTCAACAGCTGGATTTCAATGCTTGGTTCCAGTTTGTCAAATCTGCTCAGAATTGCCATTTCTCTGAGGAAGATACTCCCACACACGAGCAGCCTTGGGTGTCATGGTGTCATCTGGGTGCCAAGCAACCTTTGGACAGAGTGATATGGGTATGTTTTAAATTGACAGGTCCCAAAATAGCAAGCTTAAATTCCAACTGGAGAGGTGTTGGATTGAAAGGATTTCATGTGCAGCTAACAGGTAAAAAAGCTGGGAAACAAGCTACTAGCCATATTGTCACAGGTGCACAATAATGCAATAATGATTTTAAGCTTGAGCAGTTTTGGCATGGATAACAGTCATGAAGAAATGTGTGTCTGCTTATTAGACTTAATTCAGATAAAAATGGATTTGATGCAAATCTTTGCATCAAACTGATAAACAGACTTGAAAGCCAAATATGCTACTGGCAGCCCATGGAGTAATGCTCATTTGTCAGTTTTAGAAAGAAAATGCAGGAACAATAAAAATACCAATTTCTGAATGCTTTATGTACTTGAAATTAAAAATCCTCTAAAGACTTTGAAATTGTTTGGACCATCTGCTTGTCAGAGAGCAGCAGCTGCAGGCTGTTTCATGGAAGAAGGTGGTTTGGGAGCCAAGGGTGACAGCCACAGTAGCACGGTGCCATGCCCCATGGCACCCAGACAGCAAGGACAGAGCCAGTGCTGTGTCCACAACCACAGCCAGTGATTGCCAGACACGTCTGCAGTGGCAAGGCAGGACCACAGCCAAGCCAGGAATTCAGGTCACCAGGCTGGGGTGGGGGGAGTGTGGGACAGCACTGGGTGCAGGAAACTCTGCAATGAAGCTCAGGCAAGGGCTGAGGTCACTAACACCGCTCCCCAGGGAAGAAGTGAGGCCCCAAAGTCTTCCAGCTCTTGTGCTGCATGTCTGAACCAAGGTTACCCAGCTACCCTGTATCAGGGCAGGCTTGGAACGCAGGCAGCCAGGTCCATGGGAGAGGGGAAGGACTTGCAGAGCCTCTCTGTGCAGTCAGGGCCCTGACACTGCTCACCTTTGGGTAACACAGTTGAAGTGTTTGGGCTAACAGAACTTACAAACTTTCAGAGACCTGGAAACTTTCAAAGATCCTTGACAGCCTGTTACTGCCCTATTAAGAAAATGCTATGAGGGTTACTGCCCCATTAAGAAAATGCTATGAGTCAAATTATTTTCTGGTACTCCTCTGTTGGTAGGTTTTGAACATTGGAATATTCTACTGGAGCAAGTCATACTCCAGCAGGTATGACAGAAGTGGAAAACATTTGGATGACCAGTCCATCTAGGTTTTAGTGAAGAAATAACAACTACAAACAAGTTATAATGTGCTATTTAACAAATCTAAGAGCTATCTGAGCTGTACAGAATCCACAGACCTGATTTTTCTCACTGGTGCTTCAGAGAAACAAAGCAGAATTATACAAGAACAAAAAGTTCTGCAGAGCTGTTAATTCAAAACAAGAAGTTTTGGCAATACCCAACAAATAGCTGCAAAAAAATGGAAAGTCAACATCATCTTAGGGCGCTCTGTGCTTCCATTCACATTAACCTTCTGCACCTTGATTAGCAACTGCCTTTTTATTCATAGATCATCAAAACAGTGAAGACATGCCTTAGTCTGCCAGCATGGTCTACTTTCAATTCTGACAGGAGAAGGATGGTTGAATGTTTCAGAAAACAGATTCTGTTCTAATGAGTCCAACAAAATGACTGTCAATAACTTTCTGCTTGTGGTGAGTGCAAACATTTAAACACCGTTGCAAAATGCAACTTGCATCTGGTCTTCTTTGGTGTGAAGCTAGCTCAAGTGTTAGACTTTTAGGAATGTATGTCAAAAATAATCCTTGTAATGCACTTTTGTACTAACTAGCTGGCTCAGCCCGGTTGCGCATGCTCGTATACTTCCCCAGTCTGCAACTCAGCTTCAGAACTCTGCTCATCTCTCTTGTCATAGAGAGCTGATTGATGTGTGATTCTGTTTCATTCTGTTTAACACATGAAAATGTTTCTGTCTTCACAGTTGCTGGTGTTAAGCATATGTGTTCATCACAGGGATGCAGCTCATTAACTACTAAGGAAGTTCCAAGTTATCATTTGTCTTCCGTTTGTAGTCTTTGAAATAATACCTTTGAAATAAGACTCAACACAGATAATATGGAGTCAGTTCAGTGAGTAATATGTTCCTCATCAGGAACAAGAGAAAGATTCAACAGTCCTACAGTCTGGAATGAAGACTCTTCAATGGCACCAGCTGAACTGTTTACAAACTGGCCAGTTTATAACCCAGGGGTATCCACTTAACTTGCAGAAATAAATAAAGAGCAGTGAATAAAGAAGACAGAAAGAAGACTTCTCTTAGGAGTGGTGGCATTCCTCAACATGACTAAGCACAGGGAGCTGATGATGGACTTGACAAGGGGAATATATTTGTTAAATGGCGAGGCTCCCTAGAAGACACAGTTTTGCAATTCTTTGTCTGTAACTGTTCATTCTTGCAAATCTTTTGAAGTTGCCACCATTCTGCCTCCATCATTACCTGTGTGACCATAACACGAGGGTTACTAACACACCTTCTGCCTTGGATGGATCCTAACGGGATCCAGGACTTAATTGCATGTACAGCCCCAAGGACTAGTTGTTGGTAAATACTGCCAGTTAAAAATGTTCCAAACTCCTGAAGCTTGACCATTTTTTGAAGTTAATACACCTGAGCTGACTTTGGGGATTTTCCAGTTTGGAGAAAGAGCGGCTGAGTGGCAGCCTCATCTCACTCCCCAACTTCCTAAGGAGAGGAAGTAAAGAGGGAGGTGCTGAGCTCTTCTCACTGGTATCCAGTGTCAGGCAGTGTGGGAATGGTTCAGCTCTGCAGTAGGGGAGGTTCAGGCAGGAAATTAAGAAATATTTCTTTACCTAGATGGAATATTTCTTTACCAGTGGCCAAACACAGGAGCAGGCTTCCTGGAAAGGTGGTCAGTGCCCAAGCCTGGAGGTGTTTAAGAGACATTTGGACAATGCCCTTAATGCAATTGGGCTGGAACTCTTCCAGCAATGGCAAGGTCATTTTAGGGGCAACTCAGTAACAGAGACATGCTTGCACAGATGTAGTGTGTAGGGCATGAGCAATAGGTTCATTGCTGCCTGGTAGTGATGGATCTACTATTTTCTCAGGTGGCCACTGATTTAATGCATTTAAAATATTATTTAGGAATGTGATATGGTCCGGTAACAAAAGGCTATCAGGGAATTTGCATTTTAAGAATTAAATTGGATCATTGTGCCTCTATAATATAATAATCTTATATAGTTTATGAATAATAACATGACCAAAAGGTACAACATTCACTATTAAAACTGTTCACTGTATTCCAGTTTGAATTTGATTTACTTCAAATTCAAGCCATTTTACATTGTTATGTTCTTAAATGCCAGATTAGAGTCTGTAATGTATTTGTGTACTGTACTAGAAAAGGAGATGGAGAACCAATTTGAAGATCAAAGAAGATTAGACAGATATAGCTGCTTAATTCCACCATTTGGATTTATCATTAAAACGTATATTGCTTTGGTCTAGACACTGAAGTTTTAATCACTGTTGATTTTCAGCTCTCAGAATTAAATTTGATTAGGATTTTCCATTATGGGAAAGGATTTCTTATTTAGAATAAACTCAAGATCAGAAGTCCTATGGCTATATTTTGCAAGGAGCATCTTTATGTTTGCTTCCAAGAACAAAAAACCCTCTAGGCTGTACGGTAAGAACTTTCTTATGCAGAAAAGATAGTTGCTTACAAATATTCAGGGCAGCCTGGGAAGACTTGTAGCACTGAGAGTCAATCACTATACTAAAAAATCCCTTCTTACTCCTTTAGAAGCCTAATAGCAGCATGTCACATAACACTGTCAGAGTTAATGGCTGGAACTGTTATTTTTCGACTCCACTGAGCATGCCAGTGAGGTAATGCATGGCCACAAAAATCAAATGATGGGGAAAAAAATCCAGCACTATCAAATCAGACTCTACATAGTTTCAGAAGTTCAGTCAGGCAATTGAATTAATTGTCATTTGTGCCCAGTTCCCTCCTCCTGAGTGTGTTAAAATATACTACTTTTAATTGCATGGGAATGAATACTTCCCTAATTTCTGGTGACCATGACAAGGACAGCTGACATAATCAGTGAAAATATCAAAGGCTCTGGCTTGTTCTGCTCCGTGCCAGTACATAAGAGGCTGAAGTACAAGCACACACACAGTGTCTTGGCACTGATGGACAAAGGGCGCCTTCACCCACCTGCATGTGGTTACAGATCAAGCCAAAAGCACATGGGTTAATCATGTTCCTACATCTGTGCAGCCTTATAACCAACAAATATTGCAAGATTAATGAAGAACGTAAGGAACTACAGCCCTGAATTATTTTTTGGAAGTCTAAATGTTAAGCCTCCAGTTTTAACAAGTAGTTCTATCAAAGCAGTAATCAAAGCCAGATTCCCCATTTGCAAAGAGCTCAGCACAGACTGCTGGGTTGTAAATATGGCCTCCTGAGGTAAATTTGGATAATGTCTGCTCTAATCTGCTGGCACAGCTTGAGAGATGACTCTGACCTCCCAGAGTAGGCTGCAATGCTTGTCCAACATGGCCATGGTGGGGGTCACTGCCTTGGGCTCACATAGGCTCCTTGGCTTCCCCTGGGAGCAGCACAGTGCAAGCTATTCTGCCACCTACACAGTGCGGGATGTGCAGCTTTAAACCTCGTTGTAGAGGCTTGCAGGCCCCTGCAAGGCTGAGGAGGGCTGACTTGAGAAAATGTGACCATACTGTCCACAGTTGTTGCCATTTGGATTTGTAACTCGATGTTTCACATTTTCCCAGAAGCATCCTCTCTGGGAGCCACGTAATAAAATGGGATTCAGCACTGAAAAAGCTGAGTAAAATGAGATTTAAGGGTATCTTTCCCAAACAATAACACAAGGAAATCTCCCTCCTTCATGTATTGAACAATGTAAGAATTTTGATCATGACTTAGGGAAATTTAAGTTCCTATAGATCCTGATTTCAAAAGCAATCATTGCACTGCCTCCATCTCTGCATTGCATTCCTCTCTGCTTCAGGACATGTGTGTGACAGAAAATGAGACTGCTCTGTGCTGTATCTTCTGGTAGCATCATGTGCTGCAGACATCCAAGGAATTCCGCATGGCTCTGCTGACTTTGAAACATCCCTCGTGATGAAAAAGACAGGGGATCTGGTAACAACTGTTATGGAGAAGACTGATGTTTTCAACAACATTTTGGCATCAGTTTTCACTGGCAATTGCTCCTCCCACATCTCTTGAGTCCCTGAATCTCCAAAAAGGAAAAAAGTATTCAGTGAATATTCCACTGAAATGTAGGCCAAGCAACAGACAAGACTTCTTGATCAGGATAATTCCCTTATGTATATCAGAGATGATAACATGGTAGAAAGCAGAAGAACATAAAATTAACATGATTTTAGTAGTAACTTCAGCCACTTCTTACAAAAGTTTTCTTTCCTCCAGGCATCTGAATAGCAACAGACATTCCCAGAAGCATCTTGGTTCTCTGAAAGCCTAAGTCATCAAAACACACAATAAGAAGGAGAGAAAGCAAGAAAAACAAGAGAAGAGAGAGCAGGTGAGAGGCAAACCTCAAAACCAACTTCCTCTTCTCTAACCCCCAACCTCAAAGAACAAAAAAGACCTCAGGGCAAAAGAAGCTCAAGTGAGTCCTAGGGATTTGAAGGGCTGTATGGGAAACATTGTAGGGAAAGTACTCCTGCTGGTTTCAAGAGGATGCACTTTTTTCACTTCATCAAGAACAGAAGTAAAAGTCTTTTGTAAATGACAAATTCATCATCTGTCTCTTTGGTTTTCAAATGTTGCACGTTCATCTTCCCCATGAGCAACACTCAAAGCTACCAGGAGGAGGAAGAGAAGAAGCAGCAGTAAAGTTAGCAAACACAAATAAAGTTTTTAAAACTTATATTATCATGATGTTCTTTTGTTCCTGAAACCTCCAGGCAAAAGAAGCAAGAGTCTTCTAGCAACATCAACAGTGGGCAACAATGGGCAAGCAGAGCAGAGTGTGCATAGGGAAAGCTTTCCCTGTCACACGGTCCTGGGTCCCTGTAGCACTCCAGGTTTGGTGCTATCTGCAGTCTTGCTGAGGAGGGAATTCTGTCTCCTTTAGATAATTGATAGACATGTGTTATTCCTCTTGTTCTTGGCCTCCAGAAGGAGTACAGCCCATTAAACACTGCACTCCACCTATCAAAAGCATCTGCTTGTCCACCTTCCAGACCATCATGTCCTCACGTGCATGCAAAGATATTGTGGGAGACACTGCTCTCCTTTCATCCAGAAGCACAATCATGTTGTTAGAGAAGGCCACTGAGTCAGGCGTATCCTGTCTCTCCACATTTACCCCATAGCCTCAAACCGGGTCTTGGGGTTTTAAGGGCTCTGTCAACCAAACACTCCCTATTGACAATGCTAACTACGGAGCTGGCTATGGACCTGCAGGATCCATCACCTTCTCCTACAGCCCTTCCCTCTCAGGCAGCATCAGGCAGAAACCACGTGGGACCGCATGGTCTTGACTATGGTCTTGACAGAGTCCTGGAGCTATGGGCTCTGTGGTTTTTGAGGTGCTAACCCTGGGTGTAACGCTAACCCTAACCCTAAGTCTAGGCAGATTATACAACCTTGGCCTCAGAGTGGTCCCAAAGAAAAAGCCGTGGAGGCATCCATATTGTTGCAGTTTTGCGTTCCCCTTGGGATGTCTTTCGCAGCTGTGGAGTGCCTGGAGCTCTGGGCTCTGTGGTTTTTGAGATGCTAACTCTAGGTGTAACCCTAACCCTAACCCTAGGGAGTAAAAGCCACCTTGGGCTATGGCTGGTGTCAAGGAAAAATCCGTGGAGGCATCCATGTTGTTTGGCAGCTGCACTGTGCCTGGAGCTCTGGGCTCTGGGGTTTTTGAGATGCTACTCCTAGGCCTAACCCTAACCCTAACCCTAGGCAGATAACGCCATGTTGGCCTCAGGGTGGTGCCAAGGAAAAAGCCGTGGAGACAGCCATGTTGCAGTTTTGCGTTCCCCTTGGGATGCCTTTGGCAGCTGCTGTGGTCACTCCAAGCACACTTCAGCTCTTCCAGGCCATATTATTGGTGCCCATTTGGAGGAGCACTGTGAGTTTTAGTCGAAGGACTGCATGTACCTCAGGAGTCTTTCTCCTGGCCTGTACACCTTAGCTAAGCCCCTTTCCTTACTTCTGGCTGGGATAGTTGTGACCTTGCCTCTTTCCATCAACAAATCTTTCTGTAAAAAATCTATCTGTATAGTGACAGTTCTTTCCTAGGAATGAAATCCAGTATTCACCACTTATTATGAGAAACTGCCCATTCTCCAAAGCTGCTAAAAATATCGATTTGTGTTGGTTTTGTTTGGGGTGGGGTTTTTTGGTTTGGGGGTTTTTGTTTGGTTTGGGTGGTGGTTTTGTTTGTTTGTTTGTGGGCTTTTTGTTTGTTTTTTTTTGTTGCTATTGGTTTTGTTTAGGTTTTTTTGTACTACAACCAGCTTGTAGCAGGATTTCACAACTCACACCCATCCAGTACATGCATTACATAGAAATAAAGAAACCTGACAAAAATTAGAAGACCCAATCTTCTCTGAACTATTCAACAAAGACATAAAACATCTAAAGTCAACAAAAATAATCACAGCAAATAATTCATACAGCTCTGCAAGGGAGAGCACTGCATCATTTGCTCTGCTTTCTCATCTAACTCATGGGTTGGTCTGTCAGCCTTTCTTCTAGAGTGAGTTGTGTTGCCTTGTCCCAGTATCTCCAGGAATTTACCACAGCAGGATTTCAGTCAGATTAGTTAGAGAAAATCCATTTTTTATCCCTAAGAAAATATCTTTTGTTGTTCACCAGCTGCAAAATTTTCTTCATGAAGTGATGTCAACAGCAGAAGGAGATTATTTCTTACCTGCATAAGAAATGCACCCTGGTGCCCTGGTTATGCTTTTTAACTTGTGGCAGGGAAGGAATTTTTTTTCTTTTTTCCTTTTTTTTTTAGATTACCTTAATACTGAAAGTGTCCTAGCTTTTCTTTTGGGAAAGCCACCCCTAAGGTACAGAGACCATACACCAGCTGTCAGTTCACTTCTCATCAGTTGAAAAACACTCAAAGCTTTCTGTAGGGCAAATTTATCAGCTGAGGATATGGTCTGAGGATCAGACTGAGACTGGTGTTAGTCAGGGCAAATGGGCTCTTCCTCCCTTGTCTGGGCATGTGGGGGCAGTTTCTTTTCTGGAACAACTTGAGTCAGTTTTAAGAATTCACATCTCTCGGTTGTGCTCAGACTCCTGAGACGCTGCAGGACTGTGGGCCCACCAGGACAGAATAATCCTAAGCAATTGCTGCTCCTACTCCACTTCTCAAAACAGAAGCATTGAATTTGCAAGAATATGCCTGAACATGGAGCAGATGCCCCTATACTGGATGGGAAAGATAAATTTAGTCTCCAAATCCCTTTGCAGATCTGACTCTTTTTACCTTACTGCCTGTTTCTGTCTTCATTAGAGCTAACGAAGACAACCCAAGAGCATATGAAATTTAGTATGTGAGTTGTAAATAATGGCAATGGTCATTAAGCATGCTGAACAAAATGTGAATATTTAAATGGAACTCTTTCAGGTGAGTGTGAGCCCGACAGAAAAGTGCATGCTCTTACATAGCCAGCTGGAAAAGCTTGACAGTGAAGAAAGATATCATCTGGAAAGTATTTCTCAGACAGGGTCCTCATTACAAAATTCTGTGTGAGGAGCCATAAAACTCAGAGATCTTTTTTGGCTGTTTTTTACCTATGTTCATTTTGTCTGTGTAAGAGGGAAGGTATTCTCATGGAACAAGAAGCCACCTTGGCATACATTCAACAAGGTCTTGTTTCAGATTCTAGCTCTAGTTTTACACCATTTATAGTATCACTCTGTTTATAACTCCAGTGGGAATATTACAGGATGAAATCAAGATGTCAGAGGATATCAGAGCAAGCTCACTGACTGCTTATTATCATGTACTTTAATTGTAATTTTTTAATACTACTTAAAGCTCAGAAATCTTTGCAGGGACTGACATAGGCCCAAGATACTTCCATAAACAAAGCCCTTGAGGAATTTCTGAAGCCCCTCCTGCTTCCTAGGATGCTCAGCTTACTTGGAGAAGAGTCGTTGTTTTACAGTGGTTTCATTTTTGGCTGATTGCTTTGGAACAACTTCTACGTGTTTTCACTGAGCATATCAACATTTTAATTACACAAAAGTTGATCTGCAAATGAAAAGTTCTTATTTTGCTTTGTCTTTGGTTGCCACAGAAGGATTTCACTACTACTGAGTCAACAGAACAAACACTCATGTTTAGAGGTGGATGGGGTAAAATGGAATGGCTGGGTCACAGAAAGTCCAAAGAACGGCTTGATAACAGCACTTCAAGGGGGTAAGAGTTTTCTCTTCAGGAGGGGTAAGATTTAAAATTCACACCTTTAAAATTACGACCTTTAAGAATCTTTGAACAATATTACTAAGAATAATCTGTCATTCTTTACCTTTTATGCTTCAGAAGATCATTTTTGACAGAATGCATTTTCAGTACAGTCTACATTTTCAATCCAGTCTATAGTGTCTGCATTTTCAAAGTTCAGTGGCACATTAACATTTACAGAAAGTTTTAATTGAAGTTTGAATGCCAAAATCACTGTGGGATTAATTAATTAGTATTTTGAAAGCACTTTGTAGAAGAAAAGTGCAAAATGAAAATATACTTTCTTATTTTTGCTGCAAATTACATTTCCATACTGCAGATTTTCCATTTAACTTAATGCCAAAAAGGTCCCATTACAGGACTCAGTTCAGTCATGTTTTTGCATTCAAACTGCTGAATAGAATGTTAAAAACAGCTCAATGCTGTCCTGAATTAGGACCACGCTATAAAAAGAGAACAGCGTGCAGAAATTGTCCTCCTGGACCAGTAAAGCCAACGACAACAGAATAAGAGATGCCAGACTTTCACAATGAAATGTTCATAAATGCATTGTCTTGTCCCTTAGTACCCTGATAATGATTGCCAAATGGGACAGAGTGACTCTGCCTCCAGACTTAAAGAAGTTTTCTGCATGAAATAAACTGACTTAGATGAAATGCAAAAAGGTAGCAAAAAACTAAAAATACCTGGAAGGAACCACATTTCCATGTTTGCCTTGGCTAATTTGTATGGGCTGATGAAAATTTCTTTTCAAAGCCCTGAGGATGGCAGTGAGGGACCCGACTGCATTAGGGGACAGTAAATAGCTCTGAAACTGTGGATTAACAGAACAGAAATGATTACTCTTTGTGTTGAAAGCTTTTGACCTAAATATGTGTTCTTTGCCTTAGGTGTCTGGTTCAACAGCTCTGTAAGAGCAGAGGACCAGCACCCACACCATAGCTACTGGGGGATCACAGTAAGGGACAGGAGGAAGAAAAAGTGCCTGGGATGAGGAGAAGGGCGCAGGAACCATCCCAGAGGGGTCAGAGATGGAAGAACAGCACTTGTGCTGAGTGGCTTCAGGAAGCTTTAAAGGAAGAGATTGCCATTTTCTTTTCAACTTGGCTTGTGACAAGAGCTCTTGAATCCAGCAAATGAAGCACTACAAACTCTAGTGATTGGAAACTGGAATTAGTTAAATTCAGGTTATAAATAAAGTTCTGTTCTCCAGAGGGAGGGTAGCCACCAGTCAGGCAGCTGGCCAGTATGCCTGGTGCAGTCTCCATCACCAGTATAATGGTCTGCTGGGAAGCTGTGAAGTGAATTCAGAGCAGATCTCTCTTCTATAGGGTGTCACAGTAAAGGATCTGTCCTTTTACTCATGAACTTTTTAACAATAGTGTAATAAATTTGACTGAAAAGGAAGCATTTATACAACATTTATGAAATAGGCAGTGTAGACCACTAGAATAATTAAGTTTTTGATCTCTATGTCTCTTATCAAGATTTGCAATGGCTTGTTCTACACCTTAGGCCAGATTATCACTGCAGTCTCCATCTGTGCTCTTATTAAACTCATCTACTTCTTTAATTGTGGATAAAGTTGATGCCCAATCTGATTCAGTTCAAGCAGCATAGATAAGAGTTGTCAGGTGTCTCAGATCTGGATCTGCCATCATAAGCGTCTCTAATGTGGGTTTTTTTGCCTGTACCCCCTGCAAACTTCAGAGGCCTGGGGAAGTAGCATGATACTGCTCAGCTCTACCAGTCTGGCTCCTAAAATCTGACCTTGAAAGGGAAAGAAAAGGAAAACTAAAAATTACACCAAAAATATCCCAGATAAACTGAGGCAAAAGAAAAAGACATGAGAGAGTACAATACACATGGACTTGCCAGCAGAGCTCAAATCTAAAAAAGGGTGGGGGCCAAAAGTTGACAAAAAACATTAAGACAGCAATTCTAAAACATGTGTCTCTGCTCTGTATGCAGCATGTGATGTAGAGGTATATAAAAATCCTGTGAATTGCCCCCAGACATCCATCAAAAAACTAATCTTGATGTGTTGAAAAAGGAATTGCTTAGAAATGGAGTTAAGTAAAGAAAATAATAAAATCCTTGGAAATTTATTTAATGAGACAGTTTCTGATGTACAGCACAAAATAAAGATTATATAATGGGTGTCAAGATAATAAATTGTACTCAAATTTGTCTCATGCTTCTGACTCATTTAGCCTGCTGTCCTTTTGAGCTGTCACTTGAACAAAACAGCTGAAATGAACTAATTTGATAGCTTATCTCATTTGTCTTTCTTTGGGAAGCATTCCTTTTCTCCACAAGTCTCTAAAAGCAGGCTGAAAGGAGAGACAAATATAAGTGAAAATGCCAGTAGGAAAGACAGTTAGGTCTTTTCATTAGCTGAAAATTTGAGATATTTATTCCAGGCACATTTGGTGTGTACACCACATATCTCTGATACTCAGCTCAGAATTTAAAGGAAGGCCATGGAAATTCTCTCACTTATTGGAGAGTCTTTGAGAATCCAACAACAGAGCTACAACACAACAAGAATACAGCACAACTGCATCAATGAAAGAACACCCAGACTGGCCTGGCTATCAGAAACCATACAGCTGCCTTAGCAGGGCTCCCCCCTGAGCACATGGACAAATTGCAGAGCCAGTCGTTCCATCTTAGCGTGTCTGCCCACAAATAATGTAATTATTTGTGCTCCTCTGACCACTGAGGCTGGACATGGGGTGAGGCCACCAGTGTTCTCTTGCTGAGGCTCCTGGTGCTATGTAGCAGAAATAGATAATAATGCAACTAACATGCCTAATGAGAGATCTCTGAAGGCACAGGGAGGATTCCAGGCTCACCCACCCCTCTGTGCCTGTCTGAGCAAATGCATTCCTCTTAACCCACCTGTCAGGTTATCTTTTTCTTGCACTCTTAGAGAATCCACAATCGTATCTCATTTTTCAAACAATTACTTGCTGTTCTCTTCTTAGCAATCGCCTGGATTAAGACAGACACTTACAGGGAATTTAGTAAGGCTTGCTTCATTACCTAGGCTGGGTACACTCATGCTTCCAGCATCCTGAAAATGTTTAAGAGATTGAGGCGTGTATGAAAACTGCACGAAGCCCTAAACTTCAATGGGATTTTTCAGAGGGGATGTCAATGTGTCAAACTCTCTAGCAGAGAAGTGGACCTGGAGCTCGACAGAATAGATTTACTTTGGAATAAAACTGAAAACAGGTTTATGTGTGGGGAAATACCTAGCAGCTGGACCAAGGTGCTCCAAATTGTAGTATGCCTTAAACCAATCAAAATGCGATGAGTGGAGAATTTAAGAACTCACAGAAATATATAGAGGATTATTTGACAGAATTATCATCCACAGAAAGAGATAGGGAAAACTAAGTAACAATATTCTCAAACATTGTTACTATCACTCAGTATTTTAACATGAAACAAGAAATTTAATTCTTTAGCTTTGGTGCTCATGCTATTCTGTAGCACCTCCACTGCTTTATCTCTCCCTCTTTTTCTTTTTGGTATTTATGAATATTCCCCATTTTCTGTATGGATGGGGAGAAAAATCATTGCATTGTAATTCTCTAAGACTTAAAAAGCACAAGGCAAATAGATCTTTAAACTATTTTTTCTTTTACTTAATGCCTTCAATTTAAATAGAAGCTGCTTGATTTTTTTTGAGCCAGGATAATGATTTTTGAATACTTACAAAACTTTCAATGGATTTTTTTGTAATTTTGACAAAAACTATAGTGCTGGACTGCAGCACAAATGTACTAAGCCACTCAAGTCTATTTGCACACAAAAAATTAAAACATGGATGAACAAAAATGAAAATTAGTCAAAGCAGAGAAAAAGGGAAAAGCTAGTAGGAACACAGATACATTAATACATATGTTAATATTAGGGATTGTTCTATTTTATTTTTATGATGAACATGGGTGAATAACAACTACTTGAATAGCAATAACTAGAAGAATTATATAATACCTAAGAGAGACACCTAATACAAAGGAACTTAACAGACAGCCAAGATAGCAAAAATAAATTTTAAAAAGTTAATCTGATGAAAAACTAGGTAATATAAAAAGGAAAATTAATGTTTTAGGGTGGGATTAATCTTGCCTAATTTAAAACCATTGAAATGTTAACTGTTTAAGCATCTCATTTCATTGTAATTGTCTAGTTTCTTGTGTAGTCAGTGGAAAGAAATATGTTACAGCCAAATTCAATTAATCTCACCTATTTTGAACAATGCTTTAGGGTGGCTACCCTGAGAAGATCTGGGGTCTCTTTTAACAGTGAGGGAATTTGGAACCACTGGCTTTGGAAATAGATACTGGATAAATAACTAATTAATCCAGTAATCAAAACTAGTTGAGGTGAATTTCACTCTTACATGGGGAAAAAGTGTAGGGAAAAAAAAGCCAATACAGATTTAAGAATGATGAAAAGAAGAAAAACAAGTCAAAGATATAAAATTACATAAAGCATTTTCTTACAATTTTAAAATAGTATTTGAATATTTTTAGCCTGTGCTTTAATTAATACCCTAGTAATGCAGACAAGCTTGTCTGCTGAAGAATTTCTAATATGTCTGTTTCTTTCCTCTGCATGTGGGGAATTTACCCATTTTTAGGAGAACTAATTAATTAAAATTTGGAAGCCCAACTCAGGTGTTTAAATTTGAAGAATGAATTTGATTGCATAGCTTTGAAAGAAAATTTGATAGAAAAAATTACAAAAGACACAGGGATAAATAAATAAATAAATAAATGCATTATGGTTTTGTTGAAGTTCTGTCAAAATATTGTTAATTCTCTTTAAAAGCTAAAATTATTTTTAAATTAAATATAGTAGGCATTTTACATTAAGAAAATCACAATGAGACTGAAAAACAAGAGAGCTAATTGTAATGTGGGTAATGTATTAGTGTAACTACTGTAAGGTGGGTAGGGACGTGCACGAAGACCAAATGAAAATGGTATTCTCCAGAGGGTAAGTCACCAGGGAAAGTAACAGTGAGGATCCTCAAAAATTGCTTGTGATATCAATTTACTAGTATTTTCATTAATTATCATATCTCAAAAACAAGTATGTGATGATAGAACTCTCTGCTATCATGACTTTCCCAGCAGACAGGCAGGCCAGGAAGAAGAGCATGATGCTGGAGATTGCAGTGATGGAAGTGGAATTAAATTTAATGGTGTATAAAAATGAACGACCATGTGCTTCAGAATTTCTGCAGTAATAAGGAATTCATCAGCTGAATGAGGCAGAGAGATGGTGTTATGTGAGCACAGGTATCTTCTGAGGGACCATGGGGAGGTGGACATAAAAAAGTAAGGGCGTTCCTCGGACGTTTTGAGAGAAGTGTTTCCAGCAGAGGCTACTTGTCTGTTTAACCTGCATGGCAGACTGAAGTTCAGTGCAGGTAAAAAAATGCTAATGGTTCTTGTGAGGAGTATTAATGTTTTTTGTGAGATTTCCTCTGCTGTGCTGCAAATCTGTGTTCACCCCTGTGTGCACTCCTTTGCAATTCCAAAGGAAAATGTGTCATAGATAAACACATTACATGACCAGATATTTAAACCAAAGTACAGTATTACAGTGGGAGGGAGGAAGCCAAAAAACAATCCTTAAAAACAGCCCTTAATAAACTTCAAAATGGATACATATGGAATACATTTAGGCTCAAAATAATAAAAATAAAACATTTCCTTATCATCATTACATGCAATTAATGAGACTTTCAATGGAAGGCATCTAAGTAGTTTCAAGATACAGTTCAATTGTCTTTGGGAAAAAATCATTCAGTAATGATGCAATTCAAGCAGGGAACTGGACTCTGATTTCAGAGCTTCCTTCCAGTTTTCTGTCACAAACATGTGGAGTACTGACAGTAAACAGTGAAGAACAACTAGAACAGGAGTAACAGGCTCTTTTTAGAATATTTTATTACAAGATTTTAAAGGATTATACAAGGAAGAGTATCTTTATTTCCATTTGTGGAGGAATAAAATGAGGCATATGAAGGTAAAGTGTCTTTCCTTAGTTGCACACCAGGTTTGTGGAAGATAGAATAAGGTTCTTTAATTCCCGTGTAACTTCCTACTTCTGAAAATTATTGTGAAATGAGGGGAGTTTTTCTGTTAAAAATAGCTGTTTGTAAGCAACAAGCTTATAATTAGAAACAAATACACAGCATGTCAATTTTCCTTTTGGTGGTGGTTATAAAAGAGTAGGGCTCTTTCCTAGGAAACGGTGCATCTTTGGGTATGGCTCCAGGTGTGAAAAAGAGTGTTGTTTGGAGAGCAATAAATTAAAAGAGCTCTAAGCTCCTCAATTCCCACGGGAAACTGTAATCTTGCTCACTTTCAGACTTTCAGACTTGGGTTGTGTTTAGTGTGGTCCTGCCCATGCACAAACCAAGGAACTTTGTGTCTTGGTAGGTCCGGTACCAGGGGGCAGGTCTGGTACCTACCTTGGTAGGCCTGCCCTGGGAACCCCCAGATGGGCAGGTCTGCAGACAGCATGGGTGGGTCAATGTGTAAAAATAGCCTTAAGATAATCTGAGACCACAATGACATTTTATCAACCTGACTTTGACACTTTTTGCAAGATGAATTTGGATAATTCAAACAATCTGTTCTAATTTTTCAAAAGTTTGCTTTAGCATGCTAGGCTGACAGTGAAGAAAGGAAATAGCAGTCACAAGATGAACAGAAGTTATTTACTTTGAATTTGTTGTGTAGATGTGCTGTCTATTCAGATTAGCTGAAATGTAATTAGAGGTAATTCCATTTCATCTCTGTTTCCAAAGTGGTGTTCCTTCCAATAGACCTTTTCTTCATTTTCAGTGACAGACTTATATAAAACTAGTTCTGTTTACCAAACAAACAGAACTTTGTAATAAATTACTTTAATACAATTTTAGAAAGAAGATGCCAGAGGATTATTCAGTAGGGTATGTATGTATTAGATACTGCTCATTGGCTCTCGCACTTGATAGATATAGAGATTTAGGAAATAATGCCTTTTACTGAATAAAAGAAAAATATTTACAAATACAACAAAGCATTGATCTGCAGCCTGAGAATTTTAAGTTATCTTTACGGTTCTGGGACATGAAATATATAGTATGTGTATTATTGACACAGGAAGGTTGGATTAGATAATGAAAAATCCTGTATTTTTAATTACATTAATTCTTTTCTATGAATAAACCATACAACAAAGTAATTTTAATAATGTTGTTGCTTTATCCTTCAACAGTCTTACTGGACAATTCCTGGAATTCAGTTGCATTAATTATCCATTTATTTGGCTTTGTAACAGCATTGAAGAGGCTCTCCATTCCATGGCAGTCACACTAGGAATTTATTCATCCTGTGTAAGGGTTATGGAAGATCCAGGCAAGTGTCAGACTGTGGGACTCAGAATGACTCACTGAGAGAAAGCCTGAGTCATTCTCTCTCTCTTTCACATTTTTCCAATGCCCGTGGTCCTCTGGCTTCAGAGCATATAGGAGTAGTGTCAGGCAGTTAGGGTTGAGAAATCTCTTCTAGGGAGTTAGTGCATTGCCTATCCCATCCCTCATTGACTGGAAAGAGCTGAGGCTGTTGTAAAACACTGTGGAATAGCAGTTAAAAAGAGCAATTCCTTGAAAATCTGAATAATGTCTTAAATCCACTGTTCTAGCCTTTTACCCTCCCTATGTACTTAAATGTATTGCACTTTTGTGACTTATCATCCAGATTTTGCATCCAGTTTTTTCCTTGCTTTCTTTTAATATTAGCTTAAATGTTTGATCACATCTAAATTGCATCATACCTAATATTAATACACAGCACAAAGTCATTAATTTTGTTTTCAAAATTTGATCAGAAACTGCAAATTGCATAGAAGATAATTTGTGGTAGAAATTGTCAGCCAATATTAAAATGCATTTGAATGAAGAATAAGGACATACAATCAATTATGTTCTTAAGGAACACACAAATATCTTGGATTTTGTATGCAAAAGCTATCACAACTCTGAGCCTTTCTTATAAATATACAATTATAATTGTGACAGTGCACATCTTGCATTTCACTAGTATTCCCAAATGCAAAATCTCGGCACTCAGGAAAACTGTTATGAATTTATAACTCTGCCTAAAAAACTTCAAGTCCGTGAATAAATAAATGGAGCTTCTTTAAAGAATCCATAATTTTGCCAAAGGATTTTTCTTGAAAAGTAGATTTTTATGCATTTTTACCAGGTACTCTCAAGCAGAGAATGAGCCTTCTTATTTCTTTGACAGTAAAAATTTGTAGCCTTTCACTTGGTGTCACAGTGAAAGACTCACAAATAATCTTTATGGAGCTATTTATCCTTCTTTGTTGTATCTTGTAGTGATTTTGACTCCATCTCACAGTCAGTCCCTGAGCAGCAGAGCTCCTGTATGTGTCCCAGGACATGGGAGGACCCTAATATAAGGGGCATCCCAAAAATAAACATCACAGTTTATTGGTGGTTAGATTACTATTTCATATTTATATAAACAGCTATAAGTCCAAATCTACCCAAACCCAGCAAGAGAGAGAAAATTTTTCTTCATTCCTAAGTGCTCTGTTAGTAATAAATGTATTGGTAAGGTTATGAGTGGCTTACTGAATATCTGTGTCTGCCGTGTTTTGGCTAGATTGTTTGAAGTCCAGAATTACAGCTGAACAGTCTTCCTCTGTGTTTGAGACAGCTCTTGGAATCCTTTTACATGAGGATAAAGGGTGTTTTAGGCTGCTTACTTGCCTGTATGACCCTGGGCTTTGTCACACTGTCTCAGAAAAGACAGCTCTCCTGTAAGCAGTAAAAAAGTGCATTTTTCCCAGCAGTCTGTTGTTCATGACCACAATAAAGTCATGTCTGTGCATCAGTGGGATCATATGGAAGTGCCTGTTTCTCATCCTCACCTCCACCCCCTGGTCATGGGTGATAGCTGATTCATCAGCCATCAAGATGTGGCTGTGCCCTCAGTTCTTCAAGAAGGGTGTGTTGGAGTCTGGCCAGCAGGTCTGGCTGCCCTGTGCTCTGCTGCTGTGCCAAGTAATTCCCATATCATCACAGGCTCGTACAGGTTTGCGTTGTTCCTTGTCTGCTGAGAAAAACTGAACTAAAGGGGCTCATATCTCATAAAAATGATGCAATGGAGTATCTAAGCAGGTTAGTCAACTCCCAGAGATCTTGTGTGACTAAACAACTCTTTACAAATCATCATTCCAGAAAAACTTCACAGCACAAGGTAGCAAATGAAGGTATCTGGAAAAAATGGTACCAAGGTCAGTTTACTCCAGCAGATGAAATGAGAAGTATGGTCTCTACCAGGAATTATTTCCAGGGGACTGTGAGCAGCGCTGAGACCCAGGGAATGATTAGCAAAACCTCCCTTGGTAGAGATTAACCACCTCAGGAAAGCATGGCAGTGAATAAAGGTCTCATCTCCATGACAGAGGCTCAGGTGCATGAAATGAGACATTTAAATTTTACATTTTTGGTGACAGAAATGGCCAATATAACTTAACATGCTCTGAAACATTTGAGGAAATTTGAGGAAAGAGGTAACAACACTTCTGTCTGGACTGGTTGTGCCTGTTCTGAGGACAGAAATCGCCACACTGCACCTCTGGGCAGAGACTGGGGCAAAATGCTGAGAGGACTCCAGGAGAAGACTGTGACACAGACACCAGCAAGGGCGTGCAACAGGGGTAAGGGTCGGGTCAGGCACATTCTACCAGAGCCACTGCTGGAATGTTGTGTTTGTTTTGTAGTCTATATAAGTCACTGTTCTCTCTCGCTATTCACCTACAAAATGAGGTAAAAAAGAGCACTGAGGACCAACTATTGAATTTCCTGTCCCTGAAAATTGCCTCTAGTAGGGCAGTTCTAGGTCTTTGCCTAGATGTCTAAAGACAATCTGTGAAATTAAGAGTTGAAGCATTCTTCAACCACAGGATAAATAGAAAGCATAAATACAAAACCTCATTTCTACACACAAAGAGCACTGTTACGTATTTTGCACTCTAGAACTTGTATTTTTAAAGACTTACTTTTAAAAAAGTATTTTAAATACATTACTTTTTTTTCAAGTAAGTTATATTTAATTTATATATTCACCTAAACGCAATTGATGGGAAACTGCAAATTTTCATTAAAATAATGGGAAACTTTTAATGAAGAAACAGAATTTCTATTATTTTCATAATATTTGAACTTAAACTTGTTATACTTTGATTAATATAATAATACAATTTCTGTTATTTTTTTTAACTTTAATGTAAAACTGAATGTGCAAAGGATGGTTGGTCTTCTTTACCTTTTTGAGACCATACTGCAGTCAAATATTATTTTCTTGAAAGCCAGTGTGTTTAACTCCACCATTTTTTCTATCACATCTAAGTACCTTTCAAAGTATTCTTCTGAGCAACTTTGTTAAGCAATGTTTCCCACAACTTTCAATTTGACTGTATGCAGTTAGACTTTGGTTTGTCAACAACCTTCTTCAAATTTGTCTTGTTCTTCTGCAGTCTCTGGTTTCTTCTACACACATATCGCAATTATTTTTCTCAATGAAACCCATTAACACTTTTTTTTGGTCTTTTTGTTTTTCATTCTCCCTAATCAGTTCTTTCTCTTAGTTCTGAGCAGGTAAGTGCAGGATGAGCAGAAAATATTTGGATCCATTTGCTCACAATTTGCTATTTCAGAGCTTTAGCAGAATTAATTCACCTACATCTTCCTTGAGGGAATTAACATCCCCTTAGCTACGCTCTCTCACTTGCGCTGTAACTGGAACTGTTTCATAATTCATAAATGACTCAATATTAACTGGTCTAGAAGCTGACTATAGTCTCAGTTCCCAGGGCATAACTTTTGACAGAGCAATTGCTGCTAGACCCCACATTCACAGAGCTTGTGTTGTGGTGGGTTTGGGTACCCTCACTGCAAGGAGGGTTGGATGATCTTTAAAGGTCCCTTCCAACCCAAGCTATTCCATGACTCCATGATAATGCTGATCCATCTGAAATTTCTACTGTTCTGGGCAGAAAGTCACATAAAACTACACTCTGTTATCAGTTTTTGCTGCTCAAGTTCTTAACAGTGAAGCTGCCTCTGGTATTCCAAAGGGCAGGCTGGTGATTCTGACTTTAGTTCTGGGGCCTTTTTAAAAGAATATAGTTTTAAGTATTCTCACCACCAAAAGTGCTTTTGATTGTGCTTATCAAGGAAAAGAACACAAGGCCCCAGATGTTTCTTAGGACAATATTAGAGAGCATAATGGGTCTCTCCTGCACTGCCTGCTCTCAGTATCTGATCTCAATAACAGAAACAGATGTCAGTATCCCAATAACAGAAACAAAAATGCATGAAAACACAGATGGTGTATATTTAAAACACTTAGCCAACACTCCTGATGCAGTCATTCCAATGTGTGCTCAGATATGGAGCATTATAACACTATAAACGCATCCAGATGTATTTTACCTTGGCCTTGAAGGGGCTTTTCCTCACATCCCTGAACAACTTTAATGCTTTGAGAGCTCAAAAGCTCAGCAAATAATGAGATTACCTAAGATTTTTTTTTAATTGTCTGCCTTCCCAGACATGTCAGGCTGGGTATATGCCCATCGGTGAGAGGTTATCCATACCCAAGCATCCATGAGGGTGATGGGTCTAAGGTGATGGCACATACACTGGCTGATGCTCTCTGCTGTGAGACAATTTGTATAACAATGGAAGTACTGAGCTGTGGCTCCTCAAACACTGCCTCACATGCCCTGCTCCTGTTCCTCTTCCTGTGCAGAGAAATGAAAAATGGGTAAGCACTTCTTCAAGAAGAGAAGTCAAGAACACCCCTATGAACTTCACTGAATACCTCAGACACCATGAAAGGCAAGCAGTGAAGGCTGTACAGATGCAAAGCATTTCACCAAAATCAGTGGGACTCTAGTTTGTGCAGTGATCTGGGCCAGCAATATAACCTGCAGGTTCAGCACCTTGCTTAGGCAATATTACCATGGATTTGTCTGTGCTACCACAGGTTTTCAAAGCAGGTGATGAATGAAACTGTTCAGCAGGGTTCAAAAATGAACAAAATAATGCCTAATTAAGATATGAGACACTTTTTCATAGGAAAACATGAATATTGCAAGTTTAGTTGGGAAATGTCATAATCCAGGATTATTAAAAGCAAAAATAACACCTCTGGTTTAGAAAGTCCCAAAACTCAGATTGCTCAAATCTGGATGCTTTCACTAGTCCTGGTAGCTGTTAGCTGTGCTGATAGCTGTTCTTGGAGCAGGAGACTTGCTGAGACATATCTTTGGTTTGAGCCAGTACTAATGTCCTGAGGTATTTTACATTTTCTTCTTTTCTTCTTGGTGGAATGTGTATATGCAGAATATACAGAAATGCAGAATATACAGAAATATACAGAAAGTTAATCAAAGAATAAAAGTAAAGTTCTGTTTTTCAAGACATTACCATCCAAGACAAGGGACAGATGGATAGAAGCAGATGGAAACAAAAAGGAATCAGCAGCACAACATCAGTCAACGTAAGTGTCATTAGATCATTGCAGCAGCAGTTTTACCACTGTAAGTTTGTTCCTGGCATTAGGGCAAGAAATATTTTAAGAGGAGGCTTGGAGAAGATAATGAGGCATTTTTACCAGTGTTTACAAAAAAGCCCTCCAGAATGTGAAGATTAAAGTTCTCATTTTCTCTAAATTAGGACTTAGGGATTTCACTTTATATTTTCATATTTTAAATTCCTGACAAAAATTCCAATTACTTTCCATTACCAGTGTTCTATTACTCAAGATTATGAAAAAAATCAAAGTAAATGCTTTTTCCTCTGTATTACAACTGTGTATATTTAGAGGTCTAAAGGCCTTTCAAAGTCTTGCATGCTTTAGCGTATATTCTGTGACATATGGGCTCCAAAATAATTTGGTGTGACAGTTTCCAGCCTGGGAATCAAGGACAAAGATGTGTCTCTAATAAAGAGTTACTTAATGCACTATTAAAATATGCTTGAGAGAGTTGAAAACAAAAAATCCAATGCAACAGAAGAGGGAACAGGTGATATAACAGTCAAATCCACAGGAGGTGGGAAAGAAGAGTTGATGTGGCAAAGCCTTCACAGGGGTCAGGGATTGCTCCTGTCCTTGCCCACTTTCTTTTCCAGAGTGGCTTGTGAGGAGATTTACATCTCCCCTCCAGTGAGCCTTCTGTGTGTCTGTCTTGGTTTTGAAAGACAGGTGTCTGTTAAGGGAGGCAGGAGCCTCCCCTGAAATGGAGAATGTAAACCCCCTCCCTCTGTATTGCTATAAATTTTAAATTAAGGGGCTCTCAGGCAAAAAATATGACAGCAGGAATAACAGTTCTTTATTAGGGAAGAAAATAAAAAGACAAAATAAACAATGCAGCAAACCAAAAGAGCACTGACAGACTCAGAATACACCCTGGTGCTGGTAGCTGTCTGATCAAAATTGTGGCTGAGTCCTCCTGGAGTGTCAGGTGTGGTTCTGTTGGAGCAGGGATCCTGTAGAAAGGGTGTAGTCTTCCTCTGAAGATCCAGCAGAAGAGAGCAGCTGTTCTTCTGGGAAATCCAGTGGAGAAGCTGTGCTGGTGTTCCAGAAACTCAAGATTATAGCCGGGTAGGAATGCTTGGCTCCTCCCTCTGGGTGGAGCATCTCACAATGGGATGCTCTAGTTCTTATCAGTCATGCACTGGCATTCAATAGCCTGTTATCACCAGATGTCTCCCCAGAGGGAGGAGTGGTTGTGGAAGAGATAAGGAAAACTGCCCACTTAACAGAAAACAACTGCCATACAATGGCAAATAGAATACAATTTGCTTGGCAGTCCAGGACAGTGTCAAATGGAGACTAGATTGCTCCCCAGTCAGTGACCTCAGCTGGGTACTTGCAGTGGCCCACCACCTGCAGACAAAGCCCTGTTTTACTCTTCTAATGTCTCCATGCTGGAGGACAGTGGGGAAAGAGAGCAGTGGAGAACTACTTGGAGAACTCACTGGAGACAGTGGCCTGTGTGCACAGTAGATGGGCAAGCAGGACTCCTCTGTCACCTTCCTGGACTCAGGAAAGCTGAAAGAGGCGGGGAAGGCAATTCAGAAATACCCTCACCTTCAGCACTTGAGGATCCCACTCCCACCCGTGGCCGCAGAGGAGACTCAGCCAGGCTTTGCTGTACTTTCCATCTGTGCTCTCCACACACAGCTTTCCAACCTCTGCTGCTTCCTCCCCAAGTCCATGGTAGGCTTAGCTCTGTGTACAAAGTGTACTTCTATTTCTGGTTCATCTTCCAAATGTCCTCATTAGCAGGATAAGAACCATCTCATCCTAACTTGCTCTTTACGAAAGCGAATCACTACTTTAGCTGGATGTTATTCATACTGGAATCAAGTTTATGTCTTTTTAAAGGGAAAAGGGCATCAGTTCTAGCCACGCACTGAGCTACCATATTTCATGCCTAGAGGATTCATCAAGCACCTGGTGATTTTTCAGAGAGAGAATGAAACCTATGTGTGTTTTCATCAATTTAGAAGGAAAAATCCTAACCCTGAACAGTTGAAAATTGGAGCACCAAGAAAAACAAGTCTCAAACCGTGAGGAAGTTTTAAAAATCCGTGTTTTTGCAAGATTCTGGTTTTAGACTTCTAAAGAAATTTTAGAGACATATTCCAAATATTTCTCCTAACTTGAAAGGTAAGAAATCCTAACCCATTTCACCTTGTAAGTAAATTCACCCCTTCTTTTGTTTGTGTTACTTATGTTACTATTTAAGAGTATTAATGTGAACTTCCAGGAAGCAGCTGTACACTCACTTCACTTAGCAAGAAAGAAACAGAATAAAACCCATCTTGCTTTACTTCACTCCTTCAGTTTTACAGCCAGGATATTATGCCGCCTAGTAGTCTCTGACCAGTAGTGAAATTCAGAGCTAAAACCCAGCAGTTATACCCAGAGATACTTCTGGGAGCTGCTCTGTCCCATTAAGCAGGATGCTTTAGCGGAGCTTCTCTTCACACCTGAAAGCTGTCCAAGCCTCCATGCTTCAGTCCCTGCATGGAGCTGCCACTCACTGCTGGCAGCAGATCCGACAGGGGACACTACATGGATAAAGCCTCTTGATATTTCTCCTCAGTTCCATTAACCTTTCTCATGTGGTTTGGAGAGTCTATTTTCTTTTCCTGTCTCATGATGAATGGCAGCAGAGACTGTGATCTGTGATCCCTTAATGATCTGCATTTATGTTGACTGCCTATTACAGACAGGAGAGTTTTGTATGCATGTAAAGATACTTTATGAATAATAAGTGGAAGTATCTTGTTATTTCATTCTTACTCCAGTGTTTCCCACAAGTTAAACATTAGATAAACTCCACCTTGTTAGGTGTTATCTCATCAGTAAATTAATGCTTATCCAGTAGTGGATAGGGTTTATGAGTCATCTTTTCCTATGATTTGTGGTTTTGAATGTCAGAAAGGAGTAGCTTGATTTTGGTGCCTTTCTATAAAAGCGTTCCAAACATTTTACATATTAATTAGGACAGGTAATCTTGAGAAAGATGGAGTCATTCCTCTTTCAAATGCTTCAAGCATTTAATGTCCACTGGACAATCCACTGTACTTCTAGGTAGTACAGTCATTAGTAATCCTCTCTGTTAAAGATGTGTATCTCATTTTTACTCCAAAGGCATTTGCTACAGCACCTAGCTATTTAATTTCATTATGTTTATATGGGCAAGACTGGGACCCTCACAACCCTTTGCTCCTTTTTGCCCACTAAGGCATTTAGAGATAAGGCTTAGTCGCAGTTTCTTTTCCCTGCTTGATAACCAAGGTTCTTAATTTGCATTCTAATGCAGCTCAAGGTCAAAAAGTTGAGGCAGCAGGAAGGACTCTAAGCTGCAGGGAGTCATTTTCCCCTCAGGTCAAGGAAGGGAACAGGTCCATCTCATTTTGCCTAATGGCTGTGCAGTTCTATCCATTTCACAGGGAAGATCACCATTGCAATGCTGCCCTCAGTTCGGAAGAGGGTGGGATGGATCACAAAGCAAATGCTTGGGATTCTAAAGTCACAATGGTGCTATTGAGTTTTCACTATTATGACAGCAAATGAAAAGAAGCAAATGATAAGAAATTATTTTATTCTGGTATAGTATTACCAGTATCAAGGAAAAAGTTAACTGACAGTAGCATTAACTTTCGCTTTTCCCTGATGAGAAAAGGAATAACAAGAAGCAGCATCTTGGGACTGAGGTCATCACACTCAACCTTGAAATTAGCTGTAATTTTCTATCAGTAAACTTCCAATTGCAGAGATTACATAGAGAAGTGCAATGTTTTCCATTGCACTGGAGCCTTCAAAATGAGATTAAGTGTCTTGAAAAGAACACAGAATTTTTTAATTTGACTTCTGTGAAAAAAATACATACATAGATTACATGTAGAGGAAACAAGATAAGATATTTGGAACAAGTTGGTGTAAGAATCAAGAAGTACAAATAAGTCATTCCACTGCATTTACAATTTTTTAAGTCAGGAGCATGGTAAAGGGTGTGGTACTGTAAGCAGCATCCAACAGACAGTCCAGCAGTGAGGAGGAAGCAGTGTTTGGAGCTGTTAAGCTATCCTTATTTATTCTTAATTCAGATTTCAGTGATGTTGGAGATACCTGTAAAACAAAAAATTTGTTTTGACTTAGTGTTTGTGATACCATAATAGACTCAACTACTTTTAAAGAAAAATACCATAATTATTATTTACAATTAATTTTCCTTGTTATTACTTTAGATGATATACTTAAATTCCTTTAATTGCTCAGTTACATATTCATACGCGATATTATGCTAAATTTTACCTTAAAAATAATGACTGCTTAGGAAAATTACTGTATTCTTGACTCCTGTCATATACCTGACATTACTGGTACATATTCTCAACCTGTTAAGGGTTTTTTCCTGCACTGGTTTCTTTTTCTCAGTTACATCTTATGGCAGACACACAGTAAGACTAGGCTGTGAAAATTTCTGTATCTGATCTAGTAGTTTTCCTTTCAAACAAATAAAATATAGAATAAACATTGTAGTGGTGCAGTTCTTGGTATTCAGAACTGATCCACGAAGGCAGGGCAGTCAAATTTTAATTGCTATTTAAGAAGAAAACAGAACAGTTACCCTGTTTCAGGAGTCTAATTCCAGGGCCTAATTAGTAGTCAGTTAGTTTGCCCAAGTGCCACTGAAATGTAATTTCTCTTTTACAAATCCATTTTCCTCCTCAGCTAATGTCAGAGGCATGGAAGCCCTTCTTGCTTCTCAGTGACCCCTAAATAACAATGTTCTGTGTGAGAAAAAATAAATCTTTGTCTCAGTTCCCTAAATTTCATGTAAAGCTTTTTAATTTCTCTCTTTTTCTCCTCTTTTCTCAGAAGTGTACTGTGGCCTGGACCTGATCTACAAGTAAAAGATTCATATCCTTCAAAATTTCTTTTGCCTCTTGAAAACCAGACATTCAGTCTTTGGCAGAATCATCTGTCTGCAAGGTAAAACATCTTCAGCAAGCCCTCAATTTTCAAAATACTATACAGCTTTTTAGGCATAGCGTACACATTAAAATCAATTCCTGAACCAAAAACATGCTCTTATTGTCAGGAAACCTATCTCCTTGAGTGATTATTCTGATACACCAACCTGCTACTCTAATTCTGCTATTTGATGCATCAGAATCGCCTGTAAATGATAATGCACTCACTGAATGTATTATTTTCCTGTCTCCTTTCTGTCAACACAAAGTGTTTCTTACTTAGTTTCATCTATGCCTTTTAAGACTGCTGCTAATATTTGATATTATTTTATTATGCATTATAAATAAATTTAAAATATATGGTGGTAAAAATTGCACACACACATACTCAGACACATGTATGTAAAAATGTGACCTGACTTAAAAACCAAAAGGCTAATTTTCCTTGCTTGTGACTGCTTTTAAGGGCTTTGAGTGATCAGTGCAACAGATGTTTGGAGAAACCTTGGTGTTTAGTGCCTGCTGTGCTGGCACTGAAATTTAACACACTGAAGTGTCAGATCCTGCACCTGGAACGGAGTAAAACTGGTTCATGTGCAACTGGGAGAGAAGAGGCTGGAGAGCCCTTTGGAGGGGGCCTGGGGGTGCTGGTGGGCAGCAGCTCAGTGTCAGCCAGCAGGGAGCCCTGGCAGCCGGGAGGGCAAAGCCCAGCATGGGGCACAGCCCAGCCTGGGCTGCATCAGGCACAGCATGTCCAGCCATGGCACAATCCCAGAAGATGGGATTGTCCCCCTGTGCTCAGCACTGCTGCAGCCTCACCTCCAGGACCATGTGCAGCTCCGTGCCCACAATTTCAGGATGGGAAAGCACCTGAATGCCTCTGAAGGAGGGCAACAAAGCAGGGGAGAGGGCTGCAAGGAATGGCCTGTCAGGAGCAGCTCACCTGGGGCTTGTCTGGATGGAGAAAAGGGGACTGAGAGGAAACCTCATTGCTCTCCACAGCTTCCTGAAGAGGGGACTTGGAGAGGGAGGTGCTGAGCTCTTCTCCCTGGTATACAGTGGCAGGATATTGGGAACGGTTCAAAGCAGCAGCAAGGGAAGTTCAGGACAGATGTTAGGGAGAATTTCTGTACCAAGAGGATGGTCAAATACCAGAATAGATTTTCTGGTGGTTGAGCCCCTAAACCTGTCAGTGTTTAAAAGGTATTTGGACAATGCCCTCTATGCCTTAATGCTTTATTGTTTGGTCAGCCCTGAAGTGTTCAGGCAGTTGGATTGGAAGTTGTAGGTCACTTCCAAAAGAAATCTCCTCTCCTCTCCTCTCCTCTCCTCTCCTCTCCTCTCCTCTCCTCTCCTCTCCTCTCCTCTCCTCTCCTCTCCTCTCCTCTCCTCTCCTCTCCTCTCCTCTCCTCTCCTCTCCTCTCCTCTCCTCTCCTCTCCTCTCCTCTCCTCTCCTCTCCTCTCCTCTCCTCTCCTCTCCTCTCCTCTCCTCTCCTCTCCTCTCCTCTCCTCTCCTCTCCTCTCCTCTCCTCTCCTCTCCTCCTGTTGTCATGTAACCAGAGAGTGAGCTCTGCGTCCTGCACTGTCCCCATGAACATTTTTGTCTCTCTGTGACTCTCCTGTGGGACACTTTACCGCACTCACTTGAGGTAAACCTGCCACAGGAGGAGACACGGCCATAAAGAGTGTGACAGAAGCATCACTGATGTTCAGGCAGACAGTTCAGCAGGCGCTGAATATTTGCAAGGCACTGGCTTACTGTAACAAGTGAGACAATCTTCTATTCTGAACTTGTATTATCAAACTCAGCCTTTTTTTACTGCTCAGAAAATTCAAGCCCTTTGATGACATCACTCCCACCTTCTAAATCATGACAGTAATTAAGAGAAATTCCATGATATGAGACCTGCTTCTGCCTTAGGACATATGAGTGATACGTCTTCCTCCCCTGCCCAGTGATGCTTTGTGCATGGTCTGCCACAATTTCCCCACATCCCTTCTTCTGCGTTTCTTGTTGATCTTTCAGGAACAGCATGGAGGTGACTGTAAATCATTTAATCTTCATCCCTCTCCTCCTCCTCTCCATACATCTTCCTTTACGTGCCCTGGTGTGCAGGTGAAAGTGAGGCAGGAATGTACAGACTGGTTGTAAGAATGCCACCCTTCACCTGCATCTACCCTGGTATTCATTGGCCAAAGCCTGAAATTAAAAGAGCATTGAAAATGAAAATGCTGAAAGGAATAAATTTGCTTTTTGTGTTTTGCCAGGCACAGGCTCAAAGCAAAATGAATGTACACTAGTGAAAGAACAATTGCTAAAATCAACAGCAAGACTCTGATTGTCTTCAGTGAGCCCTCAGTAATGCCCTTTCTGCTTAAGGATCTGTTATAAAAAATAAGATATCTGCAAATGCATACAAATAAGGTACTTGCATTGTATTGTCTTAAAGCTGTCTTGGAAATATTTCCTTTTGAATCTGAGTCCTGATTATAATTACACTATACTTTCACACTGCATTTATTTCTGGTATAGCATCTTTGCCATGACAACCCCGAATTATGTCAATATATATGCATGTTTGAGCTAATTCTTTATTAATGAATAAAGAAGAGAAAAAAATTAATCAAGAACAAGGCTAGAGAGCACTGTCTATGCTATACACACAACAGAACATTGTACAAATATCAGGACATTTTTCCCAAAGTTTCAATAAAGGAAAAAAATTAATTCCTTTTCTTTCTTTTATTCAGCCTCTTTTGTTTGATTTAGCTGTAGTCCTAGAAGGAAGCTTGGCTGATGTCAGCTATATTACAGCAGGTCTGGACTTCACCCACAGGGAGCATAATTTTTTCCTTTACAGTGAGCAATCAAATTTGCTCCGTTTGTCTCCTGCAGCCAGACTTGACCAAGTGCCCTTGCTGCAGTGCCCTTGGTCAGGAAGAGGTACAGAAAGAAAAGGTCTGAACTCAGCATTTTTGGCTCTGCAGAGATTCAGGAGCTGTCACAAGGAGATGAGAAGGAGCCCCCTTTCACCTTTTTGTTCGTGTCTTTCTCCCCTCCACCACCAAGGAGCTGCTTCTGTCCCCAGAGATGTCCACAATTCTCCACTGTAAACATTGAGACTGACAGACCTTCCCTGCCTCTTTGTGCTGATTAGATGAGATGTTATTGACCATCAATGCTCTTAAGAGCACTCTAGAAAATGAAATGGTATCACCATTCAACTCCTTGCAGGACCAGTTGTGAGGAGGACTTTTCTGCAAAACCAAATGAAACAAAATTTTTAATCATGGCGTAGATTTCTGGGGACTATCTAGCAGTCTTGCAGATCTTTCTGACTCTTCACAGAACAGAGAAAAACATGTATTTCATTATTAGGATTATTATAGTGATAATAAATAATAGCAGTTAATAATAATAATGATGCAGTCAAAATATTATAAAGATTGCTTTTATTGATTTGCAAAAATTAAAACATTGACCTTTTCCTCAGTCTGATTTTGTAAAAGCCAGCTTTATTTGCCTCAATAAAGTGGCTAAACAGCAAATAGGGGATGGTAACTACACAAAAATAGGAGGAAAAATCAAATGTCAGATAAGAATTGCCTGAACAAAAGAATGTAAAACCATCTTTTAAGTCATGGAAAGAGTCAAAGTAAGGTTGCAAAGGAAATCTTAACATTGATTTTCCTATTTTTTTGGCTGGTTTTTTGATTATGAACTCAGCCTCCTCATTGTGTCAAAATCAATGGGAATTTTGAGTCCTACCAATTAGTCTGAAGGTTTCCTCTTCTTTTTTCTTTGTCTCTGTTCATTTGTCATATGATACAATAGAATGTGAGCATACTTTTCTGAACATCATTTATGCCATGTACAGGGAAAATGATAAGGTTAAAGCAAAAAGACCTCTCAACAGTCATTTAAGGGTAGAGAAGCTCATAAGATAGGGAAGCATGACAGCCTTCCTCTATGGCTCTGAATAACACCCTTGCCAAGATAAACCCATATTGATTGGACTGATTGCAGATAGCTGGCTTTTCAGCACCATCTGCATGCTGTGGCAGTCTATGGTTCTAATTATTTGGGGTTGTTATTCAGGCTGATAAATTGTATGAAGGATTTTGTTTTCCATCAAGTCATTCTTCCTTCACCACTGATAGCATCATAATTAAGTAGCAGTCAGTGGCTCTGAATGTGGATAATTCATATGAATTATTTGTAATAAACAAAACATGTAGAAGGTATTAAAAACCATCCTTAAAACAGAATCTCTTGCTCTGTGTGCTGCATCCACTCCCTCTGACACACCCTAATCAGACAAAAAGCAGAGAAGGTTTTGCATGTTTCAGCTTTCCTGCTCTGTGAGCTTTGTTCCTGTTCTCTCTTAACAAAGAAATTAAGTGCTCCAGAAACACATGGACAGAAGAAAACCTGGACAGAAGGAAACAAAGATGTGTCAGGGCTGTAAACCAGCAGTACTTATTAAGTAGTCAGTTTATCATGAGCTGCACCATACACTGAAAATCAGCATTCACTTTGTGATAGAGTATTTGCTGCAAAAATTATTAGGTTATTCAATGCCAAATACACAGAGGACTATTAGTTCCATTCGGCCTTAAAAGGCAGAACACAATAAATAACTGGGAAGTCCGGAGCTGACCAGTTGCCATCTCCCAATCATGAAAGTACCAGGCATGAGGAGTTTAAAGTCATAAAAGACCTTCCACATGCATCATGTCGCAATAATTTCACTCAGCTTTCAAGGGCCATTTAACAATCCTTCCTTATGAGGTAAATATTGGTGTTTTCTGCAAACCTGAACAGACAGACACTATGAGATGGCATAAAAGGGTCTGTTTGGTCTATAGGATTTATGAACTCTAGAATTGGATAGTAACATTTTTCTGCAGGGGGGTTGTTTATACAAAATTACACTTTAAGAGCAATATATACAAGATTGTCTTTAGGAACTTTATAGAAATAGTGGATTTACTGACTTTTTCAATCTCGAATAATTCCTGGCTTCAAAATCTATCACTCACTAAGAAGAAGACAATATGCCTTCGGAGAATGTATAGCCTAGGCTCCTGTACCCTTTTAGTCTAAGTAAAGGTAATGCTTCTAAATTTTGCTCTGCTTATAAGTATTTGACTCAGTAGAACATATGCATAGGCTGTTTTTGTCCTTGATTCAATCTAGAAGGCAGTTCAGGGCAGTGAGTTGTATCCATATTTGTCATATTTACATTTATTCAGTTAATCCCACTGGAGAAAATGTTGTCCGTATTTAGCCCTTCTATTTAAATTTGATCAAACTGAATAATGCTGGATATTATGTGGTTATATGGGCTCTTACTGTAGGCTATTAAATTTAATGTATTAGATTACTGAACAACTGCAGCAGATTTGAAGTTTACCATTGTAAATTGTGTACATTTTTTTTTCTACATCGTATTAAATGAGAATACCTTCTTTCTTTATGTAGGTGTAGGTGTGAATCTCATGTTTCTGCTATTTTTGTGCCTGCTGCTTATCTTATCCCCTGCCCTAACTAAAAAAAAAAAAAAAAAAAAAAACGGAGTTTAATTTCTTTCTTATTTGTATCTTTTCCTCCACACAGGTAGTTTGGGACTTTAAGCCACAGACTGTGTCATCAACTAACCTTCATCTCATTAAGCAGGTTCTCAAAGGATTGCTTTGTTCTGCGAAACACATTCCATTTTCCACCTTCATTAGCAAACTGCTAAATATTCTACTCTGTCACGAGACTGGAATGTATAAACAGATGCACCTTCCTTTCTTCCTGACTATCTCTTCCAAACCTGTTCTGGTAGTCCTCAAGAAAAAGATGGATTCCATCCATTTGTTACTGATAGTTGGCAGAGAGGTAAGACAATAAGAAAAATAGAAAATTAATTCTTTTAAAGCAAGAGCTTGTAAATATTGCATCTAGGGCAGGGTGAAAAAGCAAACCACAGTGGCAGTTCACCGTGACTGTAGTAGTGTCAGAGGTCTGCAAGAGTTTCTCTGAATCATCATGCAGAAGGTTTCTCTTCTTCCTGTGGGACATTCAACATACTCTCTTGCATTGTGACACTTTACTCTGCAGTATATAACATCTCCTGTCAAGTTTCAGTACTGCAGGTAAACAGAAGTTTTGCCAGACTTATTTTACATATGAAATGAGATAATGAATTAAAAGCAGGGTCATCTTCCATTTTTAAGTTAAGGGAAGCACTTCCATTTATTTTTAATGGAATATAGATCAGGCTTTTTTTTTTTTTTTAAACTAACAGAGTTTTCCTCTCATTGCAAATCAAAATTACCGCATCTCTTGTGATTAATGCCAAAGTCTGTGTCTGCTGGAAGGCATTCAATGTCTGACAAAGCATAGTACTTGACCGAAGGATAGATCTTTGCTGGTGGGTCTGGGTGGATGTTGTGTTCCACCTCCCAGTTTACAGACAGGACCCACTATCAACTCCTGGTCTGGTGGCCCTGGGAAAAGGGCAGCACTTAAAGGATGCAATTTTAAACAAAGAATGGTTGAGTATAATAAAATAATAGGAAAAATATCTTGTTTGCATTTTCAGTAGCCCTGCAAATTTTGTGGCCTGAGAGACAGCTTGAAGGATCTGTAAAATAAAGATGGTGTTTATGCCTTTTGAATACTTTTTTTTATAGCCTAAGTTTCTCACAGCCCTGTCCTTTGGATGCACAGCTCTCACATTGCACATCTAACTGCACATTGCCCTGCATTTGCAATTATTGCCCAATTCCCTCCATGGACAAAATTCCTGGCACTTAGAATGGACAGAAACAAGGCTTGATCCTTATTTCTCTCTTCTTGCTTAACTAGAAGGTTTCTGGAGCTTCTCCTGGACATCTGATGAACAGAGGTGGTTTCTGCACTTGCAGCCCAAACAGCTTGTGTGTCTGTGAGCAGCCTGTCTGGACAGAGGAGTGCTGGACATTATCACTCTACTGGGGGGCTGGAAGGCATCACTATGGGTCCCAAGCACAAACATAGTTAACCACAGAAGATGAGGAGAATGAGCTGTGAGAAGTATAATAAATGTTTCCATTTATTCCTTTACTAAGCAAGCTCTTGGGAAATTCTTTTTGATTGCTTGAGGCTGCCACTTGATTCAAGGAAGCCCACTGAGCCTTTTACTATCAGGTTCATTTTAAAAAGCATTCTGCTTCAACAGTACTCCAAATGCTTTATTATCCATTTTTATTAAGCATTCCAATGAGAAGGTAAAGCTGATTACATCTCTCCCATGCACTGCAGATTGGCTTGGCCTTGTGCATTTTAATGGGCTCATTGTGCCGGCCTCCCGTGGTGGCCACATCTCCACCAGCAAGGGGAGCAGGGGTCTGCATGTTTTCCTTCTATTTGCAGATTAATCTGTGTTGCTACCAAAAGCTGGGGTAATGCTTGTTGGGAAAAGGAGACATCACTAGGGAGATGGGTATCTAAGTACAAGCAAAATTTGTTAAGTCTCAGGCTACAATCCTGACAGCTGGGGATTTGAAATATTTCTGCCTGAGAGTTAAAAAACCAGCGGAGCTGGCTGTCCACTGATAGTCACAGCACCTGTGACCCTCCAGATAAAACATGCTTTTACTGCAAGGAGAACTCACAGTCACATCATGTGCCCCCTTATTTCATCAGTTCCAAAGCAATGAAAGCCAAAAACCAAAACAACCTTCAGTGAATGAGTTTAACACTTAGAATAACTTTCTCAAGAGTCAGTTTTGACAAGTTTTATCTTCAAATCCTGTATCTTTTTTGCCTTCCACTGATGATCTCCAAATATTCAAACCAAGAGATTTGGGGATTTCCTAGCTGCAGCCCAGGCATTTTCAGTGGGAATCTGACTTTCCCAGGCTGCAGGGAAAGGGATCTCGGGTCTGTCTGCAATGGCCTTATGTGTGTGTAGCTGCACTACAGCCTGCAATGCAGCTCAGAGGAGGGGAGATTTGGCAAAATTTGTGAACAGGAAAATATCCTCTGTGAGTGCAGAAAGAATGCACACAGCTATGACACAGGCTGCACTGATTGCTGTGCTAACGGTGTGCCAAACTTTCTTCTTCTCCTTTTTAATTTAGAAATAAAATTGCTGCATTCACGACTACAAGATTGTAATTTCTCAAAGCAATCACAAGAGGGATTTTTTCTGTTGTTTTTGCATTTTCTGTAGCTGCTAATACAGTTCCTTTTTCTCAGGTAAACTCTCATGTATGCTTCATCATGTTAGAAAAATATTTTCAAAACCCCTTTTGATCAGAATCAAGTGAATAAAGTAATATCTTGTCACCATATTGCTCATTGTTCTTTGGTGCATTGTGATTGGATCAAATTTTTGTAGCAAATCACAGTCTCAGTTCACCATTTACATGCATTCGCTGAGACTTTTCCTCTCAAAAGACTTAAAGGCAAAATTCTTTTGGAAGTCTGAGGTAGATACACAGCTTTCAGACCAGATATTTTTTCCATCAGTATGTTAATAGTTTATAGATACAGCATACTTAATAGGCCTTCATGTTAAACTTGTGCCTTTGTATCCATCAGAGGGCATTTTCTTCCCTTCTGTCCTTTGCCTTAGCTCATACCACTCTCTTCACCTGCTGGATGATGTCAGTGTTTCAGTGCCACATAGTCAGACCAGTATCTATCGTCTCCAATTTGGTATTCCCTCCTTCCATACAGTATGACTGCTCCCATTTGACCATGACATCTCATTTAATTTTGTATATTCAATTTATCAAATGCCATTTGATTTTAATCACATTTTGCGCTCCAGTCTAATACGTTCTGATTTTTTTGTCTGCTATTCAAAAACTAATTTTGAATATATTTTGTTTCAAAACATTGTGTGCTACACAATATGTCTTGCATGTAGTACTTTCATATTTTTTCAGAAAATTCAATATAAAGCAATGTGTTTTAAAAGCCAGTCTCTTGAGTTCTCTTCAGCTGTGTCTCAGTGCAGATGTCTTTTAAAATTGAATATGCAGTATGAGCTAAAAGGCTAAACAAACGTCTTATATTCTAACACCGGATATTTTCCTATTGTCTATTAGTAAGAAAGACAGGAGGAGAGTACAATCCACTATGTCTGACTGTGCTGGGGGGAGATAACACTGCTGGGAACATAATGAGACCTGGTGACCAGTAGTAGAGGAATATTTATTGCTCTTGTTGACTTCTGTTCACACCATTGTGGTCAGAGTCTTCTCACCTGTGATCAGGACAGGAAGGAAAAAACAAAATTTTTTGGTCCAATCTGTAGTTTGCTGACAGCACCTTAACACATAAGATAAATTATTCTTATTATTTCTTCTGCTGTGTGAGCTGGGGTTCAACTTAGGTTAATCTGAAGTAATTTTGGTCTTTCTTTTCACAGAAAACCATAATAAGAGTTGTGGTTTCTTGGACACCTGGAGCCATCAGCTGAAGTCATTCAGCTCTCTGTCTGCTCTGCCATGCACCCCTGAGGCCAGTCCTTGCTGCCGTGGTTTGGAAAGCACTCAGTGTGGGCAGCTTACACTTATTCAAGTAAGTCTAGCACTGGAGAGTTCCAAATATGTTTAACTTGCAATGTATACTAAAGTGCTTTTCCTAGAAACTCTGGACATCTGTTATTCTTGGTGGAAGGACCTAGGTTAGGGTATGTGCTGAACAGAATTAGTTTTTTTATCAAAGTTAGGTTTATAGGAAAAAAATGTACTAAAGCTGAATTTCCATAATATTTTCAGTTAAAAGAGCTGGAACAAAAATTTTCTTGAATTATGGTGAAATTTCACCTGAGACACAATGAAGCAGCAGAATTGAGAAGAGGAAAAATGAGTCTGAACAATATCTATCAAAAGTATGGAATAGTCTGTCAGGAAAACATTAGTCCTGGTACATCCATTATGGAAATTAAATTTGACAAATAATCGTTAGAACTACACTGTGTAGATCAATCCTTCTCTGGCCTTGTGGGATGTGGTAAACCTCAGACCATGGGTAAGTTCTGTTTTCAATTCTCTTTTATTGCCTTCCTGGGTTTCTAACTTAACATGAGGGATGTGGGAAGAGATGAATTCTTTTGTTGTTTGGTATTTCTCTCAAACTCTTTCATTTTGTGAACAGTTTACACTGAGGTAGGGAACAGTAATGTTATTTTACATTGACACAATACTTTCTAAGCTGAGAAATGTTTCGAGCTTTGAATAGCCATGCGCCACAATTCCATCTCCACAAGGTGCAGTAGCCTCGAGCACTGATGTGGGAAGCCACCTACAAAAGTTTTCCTCTAATATTCTACACAGCAATAGGAGATAGAAAGTTGCTGCAGCCTGTGACAAAAGGATGGTTCAATATTGTGGGAGTCTTGTGGCCAGGTACGATCCCCTCAAAGTTTAAAAGGACACTCATGTATGAATGTCTTCAGTCTTTAAGACAGACACATTACTATGGTACATACTAACCCATTTCTCCATTCTGCAACTCACTTCTCTACTTTGTCATCTCATATATAATTTAGCTGGGGTCGTTGTTTTTCTAACTTGATATTGAAAGATCAGTGGAGTCAATACATGATAACAAAAACCTTGCAGGAAGGTTATATCTTTCCTCTACAATACTAGTCTTGTTAAAGGGGTAGGGAAGCATCTGCATGAAAGATGGCCTTTCCCACAGAGCTTAAAAACAATTGTGGTAAGCACTATATAGATATTGGCTTTTAAAAATACTTTTTTGCATGGAAGCATTTACTTAGGGTAAGGCTTCAGTGAAAGGGCCCCATTAGGACCTTACCTAGCTGTGGAGTGGGGTGGGTAGTCGAGAGGGAGGAAAGGAGAAGTCTGAAAAGCCAAAGGAAACGCCAAGGATTTTCAGTGTCACCAAGATCGGGTAGGATAGATGCCCCCTCTAGTGGATTTTACTTTAGAAGAGAGGAAATCTGTCTTCTGAAGGCATGGTGCAGAGACAACAGGAATGCTTCGTGAGTTATGAAGGGAAAAAAGCATCTGAGAGAAATAAGTAGTTCTTGGACATACCTGAGTAATATAGAAAGGGAAAATAGATGTTGTGAGTGAGTCAAAAAATATAACTCCAAGCCCCCAAACTCTGCCTCTTCTGTAACTTGGCTGTTGTCCTGAAATGTTTAGCAGCACATGGATGAAAGAAATGGGAAAGGACTGGGAAATACTTGGTCTGTTGTAAGGTTAGAGAGATTTCCAGAAGGCCTGAATGTAACTTTTGTTGTGCTGTTGAGGAAGCTGTTAGTAATTCACCTTTCCAGCAGTTTCCCCTCCTCTCAGGCTGAAAGGGTAACTGCTTTAAGTGGCCTAATCCTGCCTCTCTAGAAATCCCATATTAGCCAGGTTCTCTCTGGGTAATCTTACAGTCAAAGGAAAGGATGGGGGATAGTAGCCATCCTGCATGTGTTTCTTCTCGTGTTTGTTGAAGTGCTGGAGAATATAGGAACATTGTCACACATACAGAGGCTAAGCTGGACACTGGACAGGTCAGTCTGTGGAGATCTAGCAGTCTTTCTCCTAGCAGTCATTAAGTCAAAAACTTTCCTAGAGCTGTCCCAAAAGATGAGGAAGCAGTAGTCAGCAGCTAAGAATAAAATTCTTTAGTTCTTAACTCATTCTCAAGTACTTGCCTTGTCCTCAAGCTTCATCCTTGTCAGTCTCCATTAGTCTCCTCTCTCAGTCTTTGGATTCTCCTTGAGTCTCCAAAGGACCTCACCTTTCCTTCCCCAACTATTTCTGGCTTTCAGTCCAATCATTCTAACTAACACAGATCTGCTGTGTGACCAGTTCGTCCTTCCTGCAGCACAGTTTCCTGATGCCTTTATCCGCCTTTAATATCCTCTTTTCAACTCCTAAGTTTCTTAACCAAAATCCAATTATCAGTTTGTTTCTTCTTTTTATTATATCCCACTTTTTTCCCCCTTTCCCTAGTGCCTGGGCAATCTCCATTTAAGTCTTCCCAAGGCCACAAAACCAGAACCAGTTTTCTTACCTTACACCACTTCTCCTGCAGACATTGATAAGCTCTCTGCTGCATATACTCCAATTTATACAAAATGTCAGAAGAGTTTAGAAACCAGCTCTAGGTTTCATCAGCTGAGTAGATGCATATTGCAGGCTTTGAAAAGTGCAGAGTATGTCCAAATGTGAGTTGATACTGGCAGCACAAAGTGAATCACTTAGCTGACCAAGGCACGTCTACTTCAAACCGCAAGTTGAGAGAATTTCAAAGTCAAGCACATCTGATGATTTCTGTTGATTTCAGGTAAGCTTCAATGACAGGCAGAAGCTTCCTTCAAAATTTCAGCCCCAGTAAGTGAAGGGTCGAAAAACTCCATGTACTAGAAAATGTAGCAAAGAAGTGATGGGAAGAGTTGCAAGCCTTGAAGTAGCATCCCTGAAGAGGAGCTGCTATCCCGGGCTGCTTGATCTCATAGGGCAGGAAATATGAACACTTCTCCTGATATGTGGAAGTTTTTACACTAAGCCATGCAGTGTCACAGAAAGCATCATGCAAGTCCAACCACCCTGGCAAATCTGTTTAGTCTGCTTTTTTCCTAAAATGCAGGCATGAGACTGTCAGGCCACATGCTAGTTGATAAAATTCTGGCTTTTACTATGTTTTTAAAAAAAGGTAGAAAATGTTAGATGATAAATAGAACTTTTTAACACGTGAGGAAGGTCACCTCTTCATAATCTGAAAATGTTTATTGACCCACTGGCTTACTGATATTGCATGTTGGCAAATGCATTTTGTTTTGTGCTGCGTTTTTCTGATATTTTTTTATTTATCTGTATTTAACCTGTCACACACACACATTGCTTGAAAGCATCAAAGGCAATTTCAGGCTGAATGTAATTTTTATTGATTCCAGGTAATCAATTATTTCTGGACTAGTAAGTTTTATTTAGGGATAAGTTTATCACTCTGAGGCAGATGAAAACGTTGAGGAGAAAGAGGTAAATAGTCTGAAAACTGGACTGGTTTAAAGGCCAACATTTCCCATCCTTCCCATCCCTCAGTGAGGGTAGGCAGGAAACAGGGCAAGGGGTCAGCATATTGCCTATGGATGCAGCTGGAGAGGGCAGTGGTGGAGCTCTTTTGGCACCAAACATCTTTTCAAAGTTCTCTTTGCAGCCACTTTGGCTCAGTAAGAGCCCCGTCTTCTGGTTCCAGATCAGGGATCTTGCCTGATTTCACTTCTTCTCCACTTCCCCAGTCACATGTGAACTTGCCAGCTCCAAGAAGCTGCATTAATCAAAGACCATTTTCCTTGGGTATCAAACCAAAACTCACATTCTAAGATTATTACATCTGTTATTTTTGAAAACTGTAGATCAGGTCCTTCAGCACATCTGTTAACCTTCCAAACTATGAGCTAAACTAAGGCATTTCTTTGACATTGAAGGACTCCACAATAATAATCCATTGTGAAGTCTGAGCACTGTTGGCCCCTGAGTTCTTTGTCTCCCTGTGTAGAGGATGGGAAGGATTGGGAACTGAAGATTGGTGCTCTCAGGAGCTGCCAAGCAGAAAGGGTCTGTAAGGTTTTGTCCAGAAATGCCACAGGCAGCAGATCTGCAGTGATTATCTTAATGACAGGCTCTGTTATCCAATTATCCTTCAGCTCAAAGGGGAATTAATTCCTCAAATTTTTAAGGTTTCTCTCACAGGCAGAACCAAACATGAATTATATCTGTCTGGACTCCCACACAATGAGCCACATTGCTCCAGACTCATGACAAAATATCATTAGGCTGCCAATTAGACAAAAATATTTTTTATGTGGTTACTCCAATCCTCCTTGGACAATCCTCTAACTCCTAAATAACCATGAGTCCCAAAGGGCAAATCCAAGACAGACATCCCTTATGAGACCATTCCCCTTCAGTGGGGCTCTAACAAGACTGAAGCCCTGCTGTTCCCAGCCTGGCTTGGCTCACAGGCTCATGGCTCTGTTGTCACTCCTCTCCTGACTGCCTCAACAAGTGCCCTGCTAACCTGGATCATCTTCTGGCCTTCTTGTCAACCTGATGCCTAATGCAGGGTCCATAAGGCAGATCTGAGAGAATCCAGCCCTTTGTAACTCTTTTCCAGATGAAGTCTGTGTTGTCTTTCCACATCAGCCAGGAGAAGATATTTCAACTAGTATTCTGCATCCTCTACTGCACTTCAGAAATCCAAGTGCCAGGTATAGGGGAGGAAAGTGAGAAAATGGAGATGTTTGGGTTTTGTTCATGGAATTAAGCTTTTGCAGAAGGACTAGAGTGAGTGGTTTTTAAGGAAAAGAAAAGAAAATGTCTCTAGAGCTCACCTCACACTGAACTGCTTTTCTAAAGATGACTTTGCTCTCTCCTGAGGGATGATTTTTCACACTTGATAGCCAGTCATGCTTTTCCTTGATGTGCATTGCTAGCAATAGCTTCCAAAAACACTTTCTGAGGTATCAGAAAAGGCTTTTTTTCATGGCTGTAGTAGACCAGCTATTCAGTGGACTCTCTTTAGATCCTCCAGAGAGCAGGTGTCTGCTGCATGCTAAAAGCAGTGTACAGATACTGGGAATGAACAGAGAATGACAAGTCCCAGGAAAGACACTCAAAGAGAAACCTGTCACAGACTCATGGGTATGGTTGTCACTGTGTCTTACCATCTCCAGGTGGAAGATATTTCCTCCCCAGGCAATGAAAGGCCCAGAAAAAGAAGTAGTCATACTGCTGATGCTCTTCTATGTGTAGCTGTAGATGCCATTTACAGGTTTTGTATCAAATGAATCTGCAGTGGCAAGAAAATAATTCAGATGCTGGCAGAAAAAGTCTGTAAACAACTTGTCTAATAAATCACAGCTGAAATGCTGCTCTCCAGGGGTGTAGCCACGGTCCCATTAAAGGATCTTGCCTCATGCAACCCTTTGAAGGAAACTTTTTCCCTCCAGAAATTTTTCTCACTAGAAACTCAGTTCAGAGTTAAAGGAATGCTCCCTTAGTTTTCCACAAATGATCAGGGAATCTTTGCAGTCCTTCACCACCACAGTGTAAGTAGTTTTATCCCTGTTTGCTCCTTATTGCTTTCTATTGCATAGGGGAGGTAGAGAGGTGCACCAATTTCTTTGGAATTCTTGAAATACTTCCCAAACTTCCATGATAAAAACAGAACAGGAATGTCTGTCTATTATTACTCTGTATATTGAAGCATCACAGAGTTTATGAATGCATGAATATATATATATATTTTTTTTATAATTTATTAAAAAATACTTCTGAATTTCCACTATAAAATCCATTGTTTTTACTTTCTTTATTTAATGATAATGAGTTTCTTTTCAAGACAGCTGTAGCTGGAAGCTTAGAAAATTCAGAATCTAGTTACATTTTGCAAACAAAATATCTGAGGAAAAAAGGAAAAAAACCAAAGCAAAATACCACCTCCTCCAAAAAAATCCAAATTACTTAAAGCTAAGGATGTTTTATAAGTTGTCTTGCTTTTTTTTTTCCTCAGAAAATATTCTGTAAATATAAAACTGATGCCTTTTAATCCCTTTCTAGTTATCTGCCCAGCCATGGAGTTACTCTACTGTCTGCTCAGCTGAAAATATTCTCTGCAGCTGCCTGTTTGTGCTTTGTTGGGTGTACTATGTCTAAGGAAAACCCACAGTATCCAGAGTTAGAAAACACAGGACAGTTATCTCCCTCTTCCCCTGGTCGCTTATGTTACCCTTTTCCAGGGAAAAAAAAGTCCAGTCTCATGATTTGGCTTATTTGACTTCACTTTAAATTGTCTCTAATGACTGGATGACATCTGACTGCCAGTGTGCTGAGTGAGGAGCACCAAAAGCCAGGAGTCCTTTCCCTAAGGCATATAAATGACCCCCAAATACAAACGGGCTTCTTATAATTCCCTCAAGCTGCCATACCAGCAGCAGAAGAGGAAGACCTTCCCACAGCCCTGTACACCTGCTTTGTGCAGAAAAGCCACATCTACTCTCTGCCATGGGAGACTTGGGTGAAATTGCTTCCATGTCTATGGTGGGTATCCTTCATGGGTTCAGATGCTGAGAACCCCCAAAACCCATTAGGCTTCAGCATTCTGTGCAACCTGCCTCTAAGAGGGGTTGAGATTCAGCAGTGTGAGTGGGGATGGTGCTGCATATGCTTCACTCTGTGAAGAAACAACACTCCCTTGAGGGATTTAGTAGGATTTTCTGTTGTTAATAATGTGCTCTTTACATGTGTTTGTACTTTGGTACAAATAGCACAAAGCACAGCTCTGCTTTTTTACATTGTACAGAAAGAGTTTGGACAATATCAACTTGCTTCCCATCATATAAGTTTTTAGAAGTTTTTAATAAGGAACTTTGGCAAAACTCTTTCCTGTCAAAAATCTCACTTTGCCTGGATCAGCAGCTGAAATATAATACAATTTCTACAGCCTCATGGTGTGTTACATCCCCCACCACACCTCACACCTCCCCCCCTCCCAGCCACACTATGTTCTCAGGAATGTTTGTTAGGACTCAGCTTTTATTAATTGATGAAACCTGGGCAGTTACCTCCCTTTGAGCAGAAACACTGTTCCCAGGACTTCTTTTGCCTAATGAGCTTCTATTCTAATAAGTCGTCTTGAGGCTTTTCATTTTTCTGTCTGAACAACAGGTTGAGTAAGATAAGTAAAGCTCATTATTGAGCTTTTTGAGGAAAAAACTCAGTAATTACTGACCCAGATTGTGGCTGGGATGGAAATTTACTGACGACTAAAGCCCAGAATCTTGAGACCCTACAAAGAGTGGTGCTAAGTGAGGCCCTTTAACCTGAACCACTGTGGGCACCAGACTCTGAGTGGGCTCCTCCCATAGCTCACCAAACCTCCAGTTTGCTCCATGCAGATGACTCCTGCTGGAAGCTGATGATGAAGCCTGAGCCCAAGTCTCCACTCCCTGAGGATCAACTCTGCCTATTGGGAAGATGCAAAAGCTTCCAACATGAGAATTTCACTGAGCTCAAGGGGAATTTTTCATAGGTATACCCTTGCACACACTTCTTTATGTCTGCGTGTGTGCACATTAAGAATGTTGCATTTTTAGATTCATAATTAAATTTATAATTAAATATTAAAACCTTTGTTAAACTTACAGTTAAGTTGGATTTATGGTTAAATTACTGTTATACTTACAGAAAAATCTATTGAATCACTCTGCAAACATTAGAATAATCAATTGATTAAGTGCCACTGCTATGGTGGGGATTGGATATTGTTATGATTTAGTGTTGCTGAATCCTTCAGACCTAAACTGCTGATCCAGTCTGAGACCAAGTCTGGTAGGGGGCAGTCTACTCTAAACCTTGTGACTCAATGTGAGAGCCTCCCTTACTCTTTTCTTTCCTTACCCTTTTTGTGTCTGGTCTCCACATAAACCATTGTAGACTGCTTTTAATATGGTTTTCTTTGTGTGCTTTATCTACACAGTAATCCGAGAAGAGAGTGAATCCTTGCCATTGTAGAGTGAACCTTGCCATTGAGCTTCCTCAAATTTGTTTTAAACCTGCTTTTGCTGATACCTCACCAGTGATATTTTTAAAGTGACCTAAACCACTCATTTGCAGCATCTCACCCCCAGACTCTCATGTTCCCTCAAGGCTAAAGGAGAATCCTGTAGAGGCCTGGGGATATGGACATGAATAAATTTAAACAGGGGTTTGTAAATAGCTTCTCATGGCTGGTCAGTAAGCATTGAAGCCATCCCTGACTTGCAAAGTCTTCTTTCAACGAGAAAAACCCAAAATCTTCCCTTAGATCTCAGTCTTATTTTCATAATAAATTCTTGAACTGGGATAATCAATCCTCAAAAGAGTTCTCAAGTGAACAAATTTTCTTCAAAGATGTTCTTTCTTAAACATGGCACATACTCCAGCTCTTTGGGCTGGGACACTCCAGCTCTTGGGGCTAGTGTGAAGAAGAACTGAAGCTGTCTTTGCTCCAGCTCTGCATGGAAATAGCTCAGCTCTGTTACCTCCTTGGTGATCAGTCTGATCCCCATAAATTTCATGTGTATCCTATTTATATGATCTGGTTTTTGTTTGTGTACTTTGTCTGTCTTTTCAAACTTTGCACGTCCACACCATCTGTGTCAATGTAATGCTGGCTTTCAGAGAGGTTATAATGTGTCATTTTCAACCCATGGAAGACTTCATTAGTGGAAAACCCAGTCTAGGTTAACTGCTGCAGCATGCTTTGTCTTCTCTATTTCTCTGCATTTCTGATCAGATTAATGTGACAATCTACAGGTAAGAGGAGAAAATGCACAGTACAGCTGTCCTCGAACATTTGGTTAATTTTGCTCCCTCTTCATCTCCTGTGCAAAGTGTTGGTTAGTGACTTTTCCCGTCCTTACAGTCTCCACATCAGGAGAGGTGGAAGCAGAGCAAATATTGAGTCAGCATCCCCAGTATTCAGTGGACAAGTAGCCAAAGCTACTTATAGCACAGGACAAGTAACTAAAGTTTCTTGATGGGACAGAAAAACTGGTAATTTAGAAAATTTAGTCAATTTTCGACCTTGTAGAGGATTTGCAGATAAGGTCTGACAGGACACCAAAAATGGTATGATTTTTCAAAGCTGGCAGCAACTTGAGTGTACAGACTGTATTTGTGTCAGGCCTCATAAGCCCTGTCCAAGAATATGACAACACCTTCAGTCCTGAGTTCTTATCTGAAAGCCAGCTCTAATGCTATCTGTGAATTTTTTGGGGGGTTTATTTTGGTTTCAAAACTGATTATATTTTCACACAAATAGCAGCTCCTAGCGTACCCATGTTATCTGACGGTTTTTCAGCTTTCTTTTCACTGGTAAAATGTAAGTCTTAGCCTTTCAAGATAACAAGTTTAAAATAATGTAGCCAGAAGGTGAATACAATGGTCAATTACTTTGAAACTCTTTGGGTTTATCAAACAGGAAGATTACATCAATGAGTTTCAGTTTATGCCCAACATTTTTATTTTCTCTGAACATTTTTGTTCCATCCTCTTTATACTGAACCTATGAATGATGTATCAAAAATCATAGCACTTTTGGAAATAATTTTATGGGATTATTTCATTCTCGGACAGGGTCTATTCCGTGGTTTTATAAAAATGTTAGCTTTGAAACAGTACGGAGAATACATAGTTACTTTAAAATACTTTGTTACTTTTCTGGAAACAGCTTTCTTTCTTTTATAGGGTAGAGCCTTGAGGAATGAGAAACCTGTAGGGCTATTTAAGCTAACAAAGTCTTCTTATCTTTCCCAATAATGCAGGCAGAAGAGAGATTTTTGTTGTCATCATTGTTCCTTTGGAGGAAAAAAAGGGCACACAGAAAACGAAGAGTAAACATCCAGATTCTCTGTACTGTAGACAAAAATGAACTCGTCAATCCATTCATCAAAGAGCTCTGACTCCATGTTTGAAGGAAATCAGCCTTGCTCCCTAGCAACTACCCTGAAAGGGACACAGTGATATTTTTCTTTTAGCAATGACAATCCTCCATTACTGTGTAATACATACAGTGTGGGGCTGGATTTGCAAATCATCAAACATTCCAAGAGGAAGAGTGTCATCTACCATGCTGTCACAGTTGCCTGTGTTTTGAGGCATTCAGAGGCTATCTTTTCTTTTGAGGCCCTAATCATGGACTAAATATGGGAATATTTTCTCATGGTTATTGTCTAAATGTTCCAAGACAAGCATAAATAAATGCATCTTCTGGACCAAACATCAGGCCTTACACATTTTGTGATCTAAAATAAGAAAGCCATAGCAGACATTCCTGGGGTCTGCAGTACAAGGTTTAAAAACTAAGATTAAGCTTAAAATAAGCAATTAAAATATTTTCCATATCAATTTCTTACTCTTATATCAAGTACTAAAGTTTTAAGAAGTACTGCCAAACTCTGTGAACATTTAAAAACTAGAATTCTGCTTTCAAGTCAAATTACAGCAAAAAATTTCATGAGCTTTGGTGACAGCTCCACTGCAACAGTAGCTGTTCCCAGTTTGGTGTTATAAGAACTATTCATTAAATTGTGTTGCTGTTCACAAACCCAAACTTCGGCAGCAATTTTCCTAAAGCTCCCTCATCTTTTCACAAAACATCAATGTCAGTAACATAGCTAATCATTTCACCATTCCTTACACATTTTTATACCCAACAGCAACACTCTCTGAGTTATAGTCCACATATCTTCACGTAGAGCAAAAAAGCAAGAAGACAGAGGAAAATGAGAGAATATTTATTGATGGTATGTACACAACAACAACACCCTCTGAGTTACTTTCCAGTCAACCAGTTAAGGAGAAACATCTTTCCAACCCTTTATCTAGATTTGCAAGAGCTGCTCATTCCTGCACCTCACTCTGCTCTGTGTTCTCCCTGAGATGACCTCTATTACACCTCCTCCTGCCCACTCTTCCAATCTCATTTAAAAGCTATTTAGCCATGTCTCTGCCTAGTTACTCCAGTCTCTTTCCATTATCTGCAACTACACGACTTCTGCTGCCCCCTGGGCTGCTTGCCTGAAAGGCAAGCTAATGAAATACATAGCTTTTAAGGGTCAGCAAACATTTCTTGTCATAATAAGCCAATTTATTTAATGGAAGTTGATTAATCCATCCATACATTGAGCAGCCCCTGCAAGGTTTTGTAGGGAAAATACCATCTTTCAACACAATGTTAATAAGTGACACTTCCATCAAGTATTAGAATTACATTTGCTGAGACTACTCAACATGTCATAGTCAGTGAAAGCAGTGTTTGTTCTTAGATTTTTCATATTGTTCCTGCTTTCAGCCTATTCTAAAAAAATCCCCATCACATTCTCTGGTTTTTGCATCTGTGTATTGATCACTGTTCTGTTATTTGACATTATCTACTATGCACTTACTGGCACTATGTGTCGGCCAGCAAACAATGGCACCATGCTTATCTAAAATTTTACTTGCAATCTGGATTAATGATAGTTCTAGCATCAAAACTCACTGAGAATTATTTTCAAGAATGCCTTTTATATCTTGGGTCCCTAACTTAGAACTGTTTGCAATTAAATGTCTGTGGTGTAGGGTCCCACTGTGTTCACTTGCCCAGTACCAACCGCTGTGTTCAGGGTGGGCAGCTGGAACGTGAGACTGCTTCTCATATGCTTCCACTTCAGCATCTGTAAGTTGGACATGTTAGTCAGAAAATGCTGCTCTAGGAAAACCACAGGTACTTACAGGAGGATAGCTGAACAAGTGAATAGGCATGTTATGAACTGTGCTCTTGTACTGCTTGCTCTTTCTCCAGCTGTGGTGGTGGTTTTGCAGCTGCATCAGTAAAGTGAATAGGGGTAGAATGTGGGTGTGAGCACTAGCCTGTTGTCATCCATAGGACTTAATTACTACTGCAGTACCTGAAATTCATTTTTACATTTATGGAAAGAGGGAATAGTGACTGGTAGGAAATTGATAGGGAGAGAAGGCATGAAATATGACAATAAGGCAGTGCAGGGCTTTATTAAATGTGTAAGGACAGCTACAAGGTTTTCTTTTCTCCAAAGGCCTTAAGCATTTCTAAAGAATACATGAAATAAAAATAATTTTTAGAAGAAGCATTAGAAACATCACCAATCTCCCTGTATATGCAGATATTTACCCTGAATATTCTTCAGATTCTTTCTTCTCCTTTTAGAGGAGATATCCAGCTCTCTTCTCCCAGGGCTGCCAATACATGTTACCCAGTTACCAGTGTCACTTGCCAGAGTGCCAGTGATCAGGGTCAGGGTAAAAAGCAAGCTTAATTTGTTGCCTCTTTGAGTAGATATCTGAAAGAGAGTAGGAAACAGCCCATGCCCTTGAAGTGTAACTTTCTCACTACAAAGTGTGCAAAAGGCTTAGTGCTGTCACACATGCAAACGTGTCCATTGCAGGCACTCAAAGCTAAATGAGCTGAATCCCAGCATGACTGATTTGCGGCTCTGCTATTGTTAGCTGTCAACAGAGGCCCAAGTGTTTTAACTCAATTTTTTTTCCTTATGCCTAGATCAGGAAATGTACTGCATTCTGATAATGTTCAAAATTAATTTCATGTCTGGGAAACTTGAGCATATGAGATGCTAACCAACTAAATTGGTTTTTTCCTCTTTGGAGGTTCCCATGAAATCTGGAGCTGTCTAAATTTGACACTAATTCTAGCACCTGAGACATTCCTGCCTATGAAGTCGAATTAGATGGTGTTTATAATTCATCACTGTCTTCCTGAAGATGGAATCTCATGAACATTTGATGGTAGTCTTGGAAGTCACCAGGTATATATGACTAGCATAACAGGAGTGGAGAAATCAGGCTTCTGAAATCACTTAGCATTACTATCTTTATCTAAAATAAAAGCAAACTTTGCAGAAGTAATGGGCAAGATTCCAAGTACTTCTGGGCAAGAACTATGCTTTTTTACCATTACTATGAGATTAGAACATCATCGTAAAAGTTTTGGTTCTTCTATCATGGTAGGCAGACAGGACCTAATGGGAGAACCAGGATAGTGCTCGACACCATTCAAGTACATAAACAGAAATGATTCATAGAGACTAAGCTGCCTGTCATTTAATGTATTTTAGGCACAATTCTGTTGACATATAAGACTACACCATAGAATTTTAAATACGATTAATTTATTAGGTTGCCTTGTGACATTTGTATGTTGTTTGGGAAGGTATTATCCCCCTGTTTTGGTGAGCTGGCCAGCTAGTCTTTCTACCTTGAATGCTTCTTATTGTGACCTTTGAAAATCTGCAATCAGGGCTGTAATTGGAGATGATCACTTGGCAGGGAACAAGAGGGGTACTGATGAAATGCTAGAGGATTTAAGGTCAAAGAGAATAACAAGTTTCTTCCAAAAGTGGAAAGAGAGGAAATGCAAAGATCTATAGGCCAGTTAATTATGCAATTAATAGACAGGTACAAAGAGAAAAGAGCCTGAATACTTAACATTAGTCATTATACAAAACCATACAAAACTACTATAATTGTTCAGATAAAAATTCTGCTTGGTGATGGGGACATAATGACAATTTCCATTACATGTGAAAGGTCAGTAATAGCAACCAAGGGCCAAATTCCACAGTGCTCTATATTTATCATCGCCCTTTTTGTTCCTGCAATACGAGTGAATTTTGCATAAATTTGTCTCATTACTCTAGACCCCATTAGGATGAAACACAGCATTGGTTAGAATAATAGAAGGGGATATTTAGATTTGATTGCCACCTTTTAGAGTCACGCAAACTGCTAGGTATCCATTTAAGCTGAGAGAGGGTAAAAGCCATTATTTGCCTGCTCAGTCCTGCACTCTGGGTTAGAAACAAAACCAATGTATTGGGGTTGATAGACTCAGATTCAGAGAAGGCTTGCAGAAGGTTCTCCGGTTCTCCAGGAGATAACTTCAAATTCAGCAATGTTTCCTATCCTTTAGAACAAACCTAGGGAAAAAAAAAAAAAAAAACCAAACCAAAAAACCCCATTCATTGATCAGAACACTGAAATGGAAAATATTTTTCAAACATGTTAAATTAGGGGGTGAAATACATCATAAAATTGGGACCTGGTCTTACTTTCCCCAGGAATCTAACAAGCTAAGGCCAATACTGAGGATAAATGTACTGAAACTGTCCCTTTCCCTGTTGTCAAGTTGCTATCATGCAACAGCAGCCAAAAAATCCAATTTAATGAGCTTATGGGAGAAAACTAACCCTTATCTAAATTTTTTATTTGGACACTCTCCTGCCTCCCCCCATTCATTTCTGGATGTCTTTCAAGTTTATGACTCACTTTGTTATCAGCGGCACAGTAACTATCATGAGAACATCTTTTTGGGGCTTAATATCATCAGGAATGTTGATGTGACATTTGGAGTTTTTTTCAGACCATCCAATCTACTATGATTATAGTCTTGCAACTGCCTTTATTCAGGATTTTTTTCCCTGGGTTTTTTGTTCAGTTTGCTTGTTTTTTTCTTTTAAATACAAAGTACTCCTTCAACTAATATAAGCTTCAGGTGTATAAGTGTTTCAGCCCACCCTGCTGCTTGATGTTATTCCTCCTCAGGTGCAGTTCTTGTCATTTCCCTTTGTTGAAGTTCTTGAGGACTCAGGTCATCAGGAACATGGTTTTCAAATCAACAGGTCCCACACCTTGTGCAAAATGGGGTATAGAAGTATCCCAAAAACTGCTTGGGAAAACAAGTGGCTGCTGATCAACAGGGAACATAGTCCAGTTCATAAACTGGTGCTTCTGAGACTGGGAGTAAGGGTGTGCTACCTGCTAGAAACACACTGTGGTTGAGGAGCTGGCTCGCCACCTGCAGCAGCTGCCAGAGGAGGTGAGCAGGTTTAGCTGCATCCAGGAGGATTAACAGGATCTGTACATAGACCCTAGAGAGGCAAGAGACTGAACCTGCATCACACCAAAGGAGGGATGGCCAGAAGCTGTAAAGGCTCAGGAGTGGATGTCAGAGATGGAGGAGGTTGGAGATATGAGACGTGGAAACAGAGAAAGGCTCCTTCTCTGTGTGCAGACTGGCAAGGACAGGTTCAGTGCCCTGGGAAGTGACAGAGAGCCCCTTCAGCACGAGAGACTTCAGACTTGGCCAAACTTGAACCAAGCATTTGCACTAGGAAGAAGCAACAGGTGAGAGAGTTTGGAGATTTCCCTTTGAGGAGGACAGAAACATTCACCTACCATCCACATATATGTGATCTATGGGTGATCATAGATCAACTCAACACAACAAAATCTCAGATCAGCAGAGGAGCAAGAAGAATTTTAGAGGAAACAGGCAGTAGTGATGTCTTAGGCACCTAAGCAGGCTAGGGGCTGTGTTTGTAGACTGGCCTGTTGGAATAAGGAATCTGTGTTTTACTGAGGTGAGTTTCATGCAGCTGGTATCCATTTAAACACCCAGCAGCACAGGCCACAGTATGCTGTCCTTCAGATGCCTTTTTCCCATGTGTCATCAAAGTGGTCATGCCTGTGGTGTGGGTTGTGCAGCCACGCTTCCTGGAAGGAGCTGTGGGCTTCTCCAACATGCACACGAAAAGATGTTCTCAGAATCAGAAGGCTATATGCTAAAGGTCAAGTCATGTCATGTCCTCTTTCTTGGCTTTCCAATGCACACCAGACAAATCTCACAAAACAACACAATGTATTTCTTGGATTTTTACAGCTGAGGAATGTGACTTGGTTATCAGTGCAGCCACAAGCAGAATGTACAAAAGCCCTGGGAACATCCTGGAGAAATTAATTTATCAAGGGAATATTGAAGTCATAACAGCTCCCAAGGGATAACCAGTCAACATTTAAGACTTTGTACTGTGATTAGCTGGTAGTGAGGATGGAGTTTAGGCTTTTGCTCTTCCATCCAAAGGGCACAGCCCTTTTAAACAAAATTGGTCTTCATATATGTCATAGGAGTATTTTCTTTAAGTTACTTTTTTTAAACTTTCCATTCTTTCTTGGAAATGCTGCATATTGCATAGTTTCTCTGTAACCATGTTAGCTTTATTTACTTCAAATTGATAAGGAAAATTGCTCAGATGGTTTATCCCTTTCTGGCAAATACCTTTCACAGGATGATGCTAAATAGTAAAAACTGATTGATTCCTCTTCTACCGTATCTGGGTAGGTATTCCTCTTCTACCTTATTTAGATTTCTTGAAATGACAGGAAAGATTCCCAACATTTTTCAGAGCACCTGGGCTCTTAAAGAGCTGTAAGGAAGGTGAACCACTCTCAGACTTCTTCTCCTGTTCTCATAGCTATTGCAGAGACAGATTTCTGCAGATGCCGAACACACTGTGCAGAGTCTGTGAGCCTCTTTGAGTCCATTGCTATTTATAATAGTTGTTGATTATACTCCATTTTTCTCCCTGAAGGTCCCAAAGGACATTGCAAACATCTGGTTGAACAGCAATGCCTAGTTCAGGGACTGTTTCAATCCAGCTGCTACCAAACTGAGGCATGACAACTGCTTAGTGCTTGGAGGCAGGGAAAACAATGGTGTCTTTAATGCTCAGACCTGCTGCTGTTTTCTGTCTGTTTTGAAAAATCTGCAATATATTTTCCAGGATTCCATATAGCAGATACTTCAGTTGGAAGAGCATTTCTTAAAATCAAAGCGCTCATAAATCATAGAAGAATGACAAGTCTATCAAGAGCCTGAAATAAGGCACCTACATTACCCATGGGCAGCAAATTAATGACTGGTTATCTGTTCACCTGTGACATTCTAGTGAGAAAGCACTGACCCTGAGGTATGCACCCAGATGGACCTGCCTCTCCTTGTTGGGGTGGTTTTGTATGCACCGCTAAAACATCTTTTACATGACTCAGGATTCTATCCAGTAACTCTTATATTCATCATAGAGTCTTTGCTTGAGGCCCTGCTTTTTGAAAGCTCTCATGTGTTGTTTTCAAGAGTTCCAGTAACAAAAACCACCCCACCGTAGCTGATGCATTGTCCCAATAATTTATTGCACTGCCTTTACACGGCACAGCTCATTCTTGCACTAAATTTGGTTAATGTCTTCCTTCAGCCATGAGTGCACTGAGTATGCAATTCTGAGACACTGCGTTTATGTGCATAAATCTGCTCCAGTAATAAACTTTTTGTATCTGGCTTGCTTTATCTAGGGAGATATTACAAATCTGTTCTTTTTTGTTCTAATTTATAATGTGTTCTTGGAGTCCTGGTGTTAAATGAATTTAACACTTTGAAAGAAAATCTTTCCTAGCTAATGTGATTTTTCTAGATTTACTTGTGTCCATGACTAAAACTCCTTCCTTTCCTAACACATTTGAACAGATTTATGGCAACTTTGCTATGTCTTTGTAAGTAAACTGACGAGAGTCTGGCCTTGGTCTCAAGCACATTGCATGACCATGTGTGCTGTTAAATATTTAGCACTCTCTATGGCATGAGTTTGGCTTGAGCAAATTGATTCCCTGCCACCTCTTCTCAAAAAAAAAAAAAAAAAAAAAAAAATCAGGGAATACTGACATTTCAGAAATTTGAGGGTGGGAAGGAGTGGGATTCCCACAGTGCATATTTGTTTACGAAGACCCTGAGATACACTCAGTGAGGCCTCTGTAGCTGGGTGTGCAGTGTCAGCGTGTGAGGACAGGCAATGCCTTGTTATTTCATTCACAGACTGTAAACACAGCTTCTATGGAAGCCTAAGAAGGCATTATGGAATAAGTTATTAGGAAGAAATTCTTCACTGTGAAGGCACTGGAGGAGGTTGCCCAGAGAAGCCATGGATGACCTATCCCTGGAAGTGTCCAAGGCCAGGTTTGGTGGGGCTTTGAGCAACCTGGTCAAGTGGAAGTCGTCCATGCCTACAGTGGGAAGGGTTAAACCAGAATGGTAATTAAGGTCCCTTCCAACCCAAACCCTTCTATGGTTCTACAATTATGGCAGACAACAGATGTGTATTAATAAAACTATTAGGCTTGTTCAGAAGGAAGGGGAAACTCCTGACATCCTCAAGGGGCTGAGTACCTACAGCCCATCCAGAAGAGCTGGGGAGCACCTGGCTGGAGCTGTTGGGTGGTTGGTACAAAGCTGTAGATGCATGGATTAGTTGCCCACTGAACGAGCAGTTGTTATATGCCTAGAGAACAGCTCCAGCTCCCTCCCTGTGTGCTCAGAGTGCTTTGCATGTTCCCAGTGGCTGGGGAATCCCAGCTGTGTACGCAGCAGCCACAGGAACGCGTGCAATTCTTGCCGTCTATAATGCGTGTTGACAGGCTGAGTCAAAACACCCATTCTGTTTCAGTGCTGTGCTTTATATATAACACCCCATCAGCTGTGTGCAGGAGACATATCCACAGGGGTATGTTGGTGCCTCACCATTTTTAGAAGCCAGACACCCCCAGTTTCACAGGGAATAGATATCTAAATGCCTTTGTAGTATGAGTAAAAAGGTCTGGAGAGAAAGTGGCTAGTATTTTAAAACTCTTCCTACTCTCTCTTTGTTCTTTCTCTTCTTATTTCTGCTGCATTCTTCTTACATTACACAACATTATTTTAAATGAGTATATACATTATGTTACTGTTTTATAATATTATTGCTATAGAGATTATTTTGGCAAATAAAATTGTCCCCTACATACCAAGATGAAAATATAGCACATTTTAGAATTCATCTGAGTCAGATCTAATTTCTTGACAAGTTGTATGTTTAAAAAAAAGTTATTTCATAAAAATTTAACATAGTGCTTATTCAATCATCTGTTGCAACCATCTGCTGCTGATATATTATTTTGATTTATCATCCCAAGCCTGGCAGGACACCATCCTGTCCCCAGGGAAGTCAACTGCAATTTTATTATTTCCTTCCCTCAAAGCAGGATAGAATCTTCATTTAACTTACTACCCAAGGTGAATTAAAATGCAATCTTCTTTTGCTACTCTGTGGTTAAGAGTTTATAGATTCTACAGCAATGGCATTGTCACACAGGAATTTTTCACAAGTTCTCTTCAAACATAGCATCCCTGTCACAAACATTTTTGCAATTGCCTGTAGGCTAATCATATCTTAAAATTCACAAGAAAATGTAGCACTTAAGTACAAATATTTTGAAGTGTACCGAGTTACAGCCACTGATCTCCTTAAGATGCTACTTATTTCTCACATCATCTACCAGATTAATTAATGTTTCTTGAATAGGTACAGTTGGTTTGCATTATATTCAGTTTTCCTGAAGGATATTATCTTTCTTATTCTTATATCAAATAAACCAACTACATATGACATAGTAATAGGAGTTTCTAGCTGCTGCCTTAAAAATTTATCTCTAATGTCTATACAAAATGAAATATTTTCCTTAAATCCTATTATTGCTGGCTGAACTCTAAAATTAGAAATGAAAACCTTGTGCTTGCAAGTGCAACCTGTTCAAGTCTTTCAGATAAGACACTTCAAGACTAGCTGCTGATTTTCCTAATAAAACAGCAGCAGGATGTTTTCTATTTATATATATTTTTTAAAACTCTCATTCATATGCACGGATGGTCTTTCTATACAAAGAAAGATTATTTTTGAAACAAATGAAGCAGTGCTTCAACTATCCTTTGTATGTATGAAATACAACCATGTTACAGACATACATACACAAACCCCTGCCTGAACAGATGTGATAATTTGATGTCCATATAAACATTTTTATTTTGACAGCTGTATGTCATAATTTTCCATGAAGCACAAATATTTGGCATTTCCTGTGTTGCGAGACAGCTTTTTGAGGAAACAAGACACTTTTAATCACAAATACAGTTTCAACCATGAATTCTTACCAGCTAGAGGAGCTTGACCATCCGCAGAAATATTTATGAAAGTGACCAAGGTTAACACTGAAGAGGTAACTTTCAAAGCACTGGGCCTAGATAAAATCAAAGATGAGTATAAAAAAATGAACACATTAAAGCACTTCTATGCCCCTCAAGATATTAAAAATTACTCAGACATCAGTATTTCGTACCTTCCTACAGCTGGAAAAAATGAAGTTCACAGCTCTGTATAAAATCATGGTTATTCAAGAAGTTATTGCAAAGTACACAAAGACTCTGGTTGTGGTTAATGCTCTGAAGTCTAAGGGTGTGTGGCTAAAGCTGATGTGGTGTCAAGTGAAATTCTGTGTATCAACCCTAGGGTAGATAACACTAATAATTGTCATCAAGGGGTTGTGACCAAATTATGGATCTCATCTTGAATGACAGGAGCTGAGTTTAGCAGGTTGCATATAGTATTTGTAAAATCCCTGGAAAGAAAGTATCCTACAACAAAGCAGATGCATCCCAGTCAGGAGAAGGAGAGTCATTATCTAACAGTGTGGTTTGGGGATCCCATGGGGACTGCTCATAACTGCATTTGTCATGATTAACCAGATATTCCATCTGCATTTCCAACTCCCTGACCTCTCCCTGGGCAAACTGAATCTGTAAGTGAAGTAATTGAAAATTAAATTAAAAAGAACGAAATGAAAGTAAAAATCATTATGATTTCTGAGTATGTTGACAAATCCAGACAAAGGTCACTGGGCAGAAGAAGGAGCAACTTTTTCATTCTATACAAGTCTTTGATCCTATGTGGCCTCTATCTAAAAAAGAGAGTTTCATTTACTCTGCTGAGCAAGCACTTTAAAATAAATAAGTCTTATGAAAAAAAACCCCAACAAAAGCAAAGCAAACTGGCCTGTTCCTCCTACTTATGAGCCTGCTTCCCTTCACTGTATGTAAAGAGAAGACTGATGATTGGAAGGCTCTGGACCCCAAAAGTGAGAGATCTACATCTTCACAGAGCACAGAATTAAAGTAGGACACTTTCACAGGTTGTTGGAGATGCTACCTGTTTAATTAGGTTGGAATTAGAGGTATTATTGGGAGATAATGTACTTTGATGTTTGCTTATACAAGGATATCAATTTTTATTCAGTAAACCTCTATCCTGAAGGAAACAAGGAATGCATGCAAGGTAGTTATGACTTCCTGCATTCCCAGCTCTGCATGTTTCCTTGAGCACAAGTTTCTATTCCCTTGAAGCACATTTCTGACAACAGAGAGGAAAGTGACTGAGAGAGCATGTGTTTGCCAGGATAAATCATGTCAGACCAACCTGATTGTCTCCTACGGTAACGTGGCCGTGTTCATGAACAAGGAGAGAGCAGGGATACCAATCACATCAACCTTAGCAAGACTTTCAGAAACATCTCCCACAATGTTCCAGTACTTATGTTTGGACACCACAGCCAGGCTAGGTGGGTAACTATATGGGTAAGAAACTGGATTGGCAAGCTAATCAAAAGAAACAGAAATACATACTGCAACAAAAGCTAGGGGCAGTTTTTTTTCTAAAAAATAATTTATATACAGGTCTTTTTTTTTTTCTGCTTGGACATGAAGGTGGGTCTGAAGCAGTGTTTCTCTGAGGAGAGGCTGGGGGAGCTGGACTTCCACAGCTTGGAGCTATAGATTTGGTAAAAATGTAACATCAGGCGCAGTACCTATGTGGAGACCATGAAGGTTATGTAGCTGGGCTCATCCCAGCTGTGCAGGGTGGGAGGACAACGGACAGCAGCAGTGGTAGTAGCAGGCCTACCCTCGATATAAGGAGAAATTTTTCCCATGAGAGGACAGTCAGGCAAAGGCACAGATTTTGCAGCCTTTGTCCTTGGAGGTTTGCAAGGACTGTCTAGGAGAAGCTCTGGGCAGCTTGGACTGGCCCCAGAACTGAGCCAGCTGCAATCAGGAGGTTGGACCAGGACCTCCTGAGGTCCCTCCCTGCTGCGATTATCCGGTGGTCCCATCATCCTCCACTGTTTGACATACAGAGTAAGGCTAAAAGGACCTTTTCTCTGACATGGCATCATCATTCCGCTATTCTTCACTAACAAATGATGAATATAAGGATGAAGGATAAGGATTCTTCTGCTCCTTGGTTACCCAATCCATGTATTTTATTCCATATCATTCTACCAAAATGCATAAAAATATAGCGATGAAATGTATTTTGCCTTAATCACTTTTCTCGGCAATCCCCAAACAGAAGTTAATTGTCGTAATGCAGTTTTCTTATACATCCTGCCAGGTGCTTGCTATTTACCCTAAGAAACTGTGTAAATATGAATATCTATAGTATATTAAGAATATTTTTTTTGTTTCTATCAAGAAAATAATTATATGTATCACTTCCAAACTATTTGAAGAGCAACAGGTACACATAAAAGGCCTACCAGAATAAGGTGTCTGATGGTACCATGCAACCAATGGCTGAGAATTAGATACAAGCAATACACTCTTCTTCTGATACTTTTACTCAGAAGTTTTAAGTTTTTTTGAGATCTCCTTATCCCCTCTTTAAAAAAACCAACCAACCAAAAAGAAAAAAAAACCTACCAAAAAACAACAACATAGAAAAAACCCAAAAAGATGAAAGGAAAAATCCTTCAGGCAAGAGAAAAATCCTTCAGGCAAGAGAGTCACTGGCCTGCTGCTTGCTTTAAAAAAGTGTAATTAGAATTTAGCAACTGTGAATGAAGAAATACAGAAAGAATTGAAGCCTCAAATTGCTATTCAAATGTCAAGAAAGGCTGGGTGAATCTGAACTTTGGGCACATTAGGTAAATGAGACCTGGGGGTTGTTTAATCTAGGACAGTGAGAGCTATAATCATTTCTGTGTAAGTGGATGCAACTTCATTTCCATAAATGAAGCCAGAGCTGTACTCTTCCCAATCACCCTCTGCATTACAGCCTATGTTAAATCAATGTGCTGCTTTTTATTTCCTGTTTTTATTATGGTCTTTGAGAAATATTTCATTTTTATGGATGACACACATTTCACCTCATTTTGGCTTTTAAAAGTTGGGCATCTGTCATAAAATGCATTCATTTTACAGACAACAGAGATTATAAATTGAGCAATTGCTTTTTTCCTCTTGCAGAGGAATGTAATTGTGGGACTGTTGGGAAGCAGCAAGGACTCAAGCAAGCTGTTATGGTCCCTCCAGTCTGACCTCCTTCCACCAGACACTCCCACTACAGCTCTTGGGTGAACTGGCCTCACTGTCAGTTGTTCCCGACACTGATTTTCCAGTTCTCAGCAAGAAAGCTGAGCACTAAAAATTAAATTTTTTTCCAGCTTTTTCTGTCTCAGCCCACAGAAGATGTTTTAACAGTTTCCCATCACCTTTCCAGATGGATTCTCCTGCTCTTAGTGCCCAAACTCCAGATTTTCCTTTCCAAAAGGGCTATCTTACTCCAGATAATTTTAGAGATAGGTTTAAACTTCAAAACATCATGGCAATCAGAACCTTTCACTTCAGCAAAAAATCATAGAATTAAAAAATAGTTTGGGTTAGAAAGGACCTTTAAGGTCATCTAGTCCAACCTTCCTGCCATGAGAACATCTTCAACTAGATCAGGCTATCCTGAGCCCTATCCAACCCAGCCTTGGCTATTTCCAGGGATGGGCATCTTAACTACTCTCTTGGCAGCTATTTCAGGGTTCCAGCACCCTCATTGTGCAAAATCTTCTCCTCAAATTACAAAATAATCAAGCCCCCTTCAGTTTAAAGCCATTGCACTTTGTCCTGTAGCAACAGGCCCTGCTAAAAGGTCTGTCCCCATCTTTCTTGTAAGTCCCCTTTATATAGATGTTATTCCTAATTTAATGGGAAAACGTCTCTGAAATGCATCAAAACTGTCACAGAATAAATATTTATCCAGCCTGACCACTGATCCTTCAGATTTCTCTCCCTTCCTCTGTATCAGACATTAACAAAGAAAAAAAATTATGTCCTCCTTTGCCTGCTGAGAACCTGACAGTCCTCAACAGAAGGCAAAGAAACACTGGGGATAATATGTTGGGAGTCTGTTACAGAGTGCCTCATATAAAGAATGAAGTTGATGAAGCTTTTCCATGAACCACTTGGAGAAGTTTCCCAGGTCCAGGCTCTGTTCCTCAGGGTGGAGTTCAACAACATGGACATCTACAAGTAAGAAAATGTGGGACTGTGCAAGCAGCACGGGAGGCTTGTATTCTTTCCTTATGCAAATCCCAGAGGGAGCAGTCAGGGTAATGGTCTACCTGACCCCTGCTCCTAAGCAAGGGATAGCTGTTGAGCCTGGTGGTAGCCAATGGCACCGTATGAAGCTGAACTGGAGAAATGCACTAACACGGTTGGAGTCAGGGCTGGAAAAGACACAGAGTTGGTTCCTACCAGCCACTTCAAGGTAGAACCACTTTACCAGGATCTGTCAGTGCATGAGACACTCCAAGGCAGTCATGCCACTGGAAATGACTGCATGTTTTTTCATTAGCAGGCATTTAGCCAGGCTAAGTGGCACTGGCCCATCTCTGAGTTAGGTGCAGTATTTTTCTCCTTGCTGTGTGAGGCAGTCGTGCAGGGGTGCAGTTATTAATGTCACAAACATTTTTCTGAGGGAGAGACTGCCTTTATCTCCATGACTGTACAATAACTAGCCAGATAATATAATGGCAGGCGCCAGCTTGTTTGCACCTAAGGAACATCAGAGATGTGTTCTACATATATGTATGTACCATACCATGTCAAATAGTTATCCCTTTAAAGCTTTTTTCAAAAAACCTTTTCAATCATTTTTTTCTTTCATGTTGTTTCAATGATTTAAGATTTTATAAATATGAAAAATCAGATATATCAGATAAATTAGATTTTTATAAACATTTCCTGTAAAAGATATTTTTATAAATCTATATCTAGATATATATCTAGATATATTTAAAAACAGTGTACCATTAGGGTATTACCCTTTGTGCATCACAATTTTCTCCTCTTAAGTGTACTTTCACAGTGATTGAAGTTAATGATTGAATCTTCTGCTTTAATTACATGTGTCAGAAGTAATTTATCAACAGAGAAATAATTAATCTGTGCTTTAATAAGCAATAGCTCATATGATCTGCAAAGGAATTTTTAATCTGCTTTTCTGGCCCTTGGAATTCCCAAGGATATTTTAGAGGAGATTGAATGAGAACTGTATTTTCTTAAGTTATTCATTACAAGTTGTTTTTTTGATGTAGCTTATTAAAAGTGGTAATAAATTAAGATATTTGGATAAAAGTCAGATATAGATACTTTTTCTCAAAACACACACACACACACACACACACACACACAAAGTGTTTTAGACTTCTGAATACCCATCAACTGACAAACTTTTCAGCAGAACAATTCTACCTGCAAAACAATAAACAATACTGCTTAGCGTTATAGTAATTTTTATTTGCAGAAGTGAAATAAGAAAATCATCCCTTCAAATTTGAGATAGCTATTCCAAGCTATAGGTTGGTGTGATTCACTAATAAGGTTAATGATAACATTGCAATGAAGACACAAGACATCCAAAGAAAGCCAATAAAATGACAAAGTTTAGCAGGATTGCAGCTTTGTTTCACCAAAAACAAAGAGGACTTTTGGATTGTAAAAGACTAATAAATCAAGGGCCGCTATAACTCACATATGCCTTTAGAATATAATGGCACCCTGCTAGTAAATTCAAAAGAGCTGACTAATAAATAAGTGCAATGAATATATCAGTGATAATTAGTAATGCTCTGCCAATGAGTAGATGCATTTCTTAGAACAGTGGCCTACTTGTTTGCTTAAACATTTTAGTGTCACCTTAAAATAAAACCTTAGATTTGGCTGAAGGAGTAATTTGACAAAACATATCTAACACTCAGCCAAACTATGGAAAATTGTTTTATATTGCTTGTTTGCTAAAAGCACTTATAAAATATGCCTTCCTTGAAATTGCTTGTCAAAATATGATATTGAAATTAAAAGGACACCCACTCTATGGACATATATGAAAGAAAGATGATGATGGAAAACAATTTTGGAAAGGTGCTCTTCAAATTTATGGAAAAAAAAATTTAGATGAAATCAGACAAAACAAACGCAGTTGTTCTAATGTCCTCTTAATTGAGCATACTGAGTTCCATACCTAGTTTTTCATGGTGTAATAGTATCCTTTTTTTCTGCATAGTTAGATGACAATGAATTCATTGATAATTGCTTGCATAACTACTAAACATTTCATGAAGTTTAACATTAGCAGTTATTTACACTGAGATAGGACTGGAAGTAATACACTGTTTTCCCTGCACTAGTCTCATCTTTTAAAAATGCCAGTCACCAATCACAAGCGGATGTTCCATGCAATTCAGAAAGCAAAACACAATGAGCAGACAGCAAGTAGTCACTATTTTTCTAGAAGTGGAAAAAGCAAAAAATTAAAGAATATATATCTTTGAATAAGAAAATCAAATATAAAAGAATGACCAGTTTAAATAAAACTACCGCAGGTGAGAAGGGGGTAAAATCAGATTGCAGTGCAGAAAATGCTGGGGTGCAAATCCCAGCTCAGCAGTGGGGTGACAGTCCTGCTTTGGGAGTAGGGTTGACTGCTGTAGGATTTGTCCCATACATTCCAGCCTATCCTCATGCTGTTGCAGATCATACCACTTTGTGTCTCTTTGTCAAAATACCACCTGATGTTTATAGCAGACACTGTTGTGACAAACTCCTGTGCACAGTTTGCTGCCTAAGTAAGCATCCTTGCCTTTTTATTACGTGCTGCCATGTGTTGTGGCATGCATGGACCAGGCTGTTCCCTCATCATGGAGACCACTCTAACAAAGACTGAAAAGTCATGGAAAGCTTATTTACCACATGTGGGGTTTTAAACAGGATTCAGAGATCCACAGCATGCTCAGTTTGGCTCCTAGAACAAGATGCTTCTTGGGAAAGGACAGAGGACAAATTGCTTCCTTCTGAGGAATCTAACATTAGGATTGTTCCTCTCTTCTGCTTTTGCCAGCCAGGCTGTGCCACACGCAGCCACCAGATTTTAGAGTAAACAAGTTGATTGTCCTCCACAGCAAAGAGTTGAAACTGTGTTTTGCACAGACACATCAGTCGTTCTTATCGCTTGAACACTGAGTCTGACTGCCTTCAAAACAAAAGATGGAAGTCCAGAGGAAGCATGATCTGTTAGAAACCTCAGCTGGTTCCTTCATGATGTAAGGCAGCCTTTGTCTAGCCTGCCCCATCCCTGTCTGTGCACACCCTCACACAGATAATAAGGCAGCATTTGACTCTGGGTTTCTCCCAGTTTGTAGACACTGAGGCTGTATCTCTCAAATCCTACCCAACACCCTCATTTGCTTCAGGATTTTCCTTTTCTTGTTACACAGAAGAACTGAAATCAATGACTTCTTGAAGCATTGACAAATATTACCCGCTTTGAAACCCTGCTGAAAGATCCAAGGATTTCAATGTCCTTTAGAGGACATTTTCCTTGAACAACCTTATCTTGATCTAAGGACAGTCTTGACCAGGGAGGTGGACTATACAATAGCCAGGTCCCTTTGAACCCAGATTTTCCTATGATCCTGTCAAGACCAGTTTTTCTAGCAGTTTTCAATATCATTTTCATGTGTATTTCTCTGCTATTTTAGCTTCTTCTCCTCCATGGTATTTCAAAAATATGCACAATATATTTGCCTTCATGACCTTTTATTTTGCCTGGATGGGGTGGAAAGGGAAAGCTCAGAACTCACCTATCATTTAAAAATTCAAGCCAAGAGAAATGGCAAAATAATGTGGAAGGCACTGAAATTGAGGATATTTTCTGCTCAAGTTTACACGTCTCTAATATTTAATGCTATTCTTCTGTAGTTTACTTGGATTTAAAGTGTTCACTGCCTAAATTGGGGAATTATTTAGATGCATGAAAATTGCTGCTGTTCAGCTTGGTGCCAGGTGGCAAAAGTATTATTATGCTACCAATAATATGCATCAGTTTTTCACACTTATGCACTGAAAAAGAAAGAACACATAAGATGACAAACAATATAAAACTTCAGACATATTTAAGATAAAGAAAACCATGCTAGGTTAAGCTGCCTTTTCCCAATTACTGCCTCTGACTTTAGTACCACAAGACTGCAAATTGCTGCTTTGGGAAAAGATGACAAGTCATACTGTCCAAAGATAGACATGGTTAGTTGTTTGCCAGACTTTTTCACATCCTTAAGTTATAAACTTTGTTCTCTTTTATGGCATTTTTCTTTTTCACAGAAATGTCATTCAAATCTGTATATATATATACACAAACTGACCATCTTTCAAAAATCTTGTTGATTTTTTTCCTTTATCTCTTTTTCTTTCCACCATATTTTGATGGACTACACATCTTCAGCCATCCCCTCTTGATGAAACTATCTGAGAATACTACTTAGAGGGAAAGATGTCTCCTTTTCTAGACCACTAGGAATTTCCAAAAAGGCTGGAAGGAGGAAAGAGATTGTACTGTCACAGGCAGAGTAGGGTAGGGATAATGAAAATGGAAAGAGAAGTAGAGGATAAGGGGTGCTGGGATCATGAATGGAAAGAGAGATTAGGAAGAAATGAAATTTTAAAAATGTCTGGAAAATTGGATTTTAACTGTCAGTTCAGATATAAATAGGCTTTGGGGCAAAGGCAACTCAAGTGAATAAGCTAGATGGGAAAAGGGTAAAAGTGAATTTTTCTGCCATGGAAAGAAAGGAAGGAATAGGGCAAGGGAGAAGATTTACCATGTTGAAAATGGGGAGGATAACTAGAAAAGGAATAGACAAGTAGCTGGAATCCTGAGATGGTGGAGGGACCAGGAAACATCTTGGACAGGGGGAAAGGGTAGGGATACAATGGTGGGGGGGGCTGCATAGCAAAAGTGATGAGCTGGGAAGAAGTATGGAGGTGAAAAGAGCAATATATTGACAATGTCAGAAGAGGGGGGATCAAGACTAGCTGACAAGGCAGCCATAAACATCTGTTTAATTAATGCACATTGCAATCCTATCCCTTACACACAGGGTATGTTTGGATATTCTGGATGCTGCCTTTTTGCTGCCAATGGTCTCACTTGTCTTTATTATTTTTTTTATGGTAGTTAAAATAAATTTATAATTTCACATAATTAATGAGAGAAAATAGATCCATGGTTTACATCACATGTTTTCTAAAAATAGAAAGAATATAAATAAAGACTATCTCTCTTTCCTAGACATTGTTCTGTAATTCAGAGCTGGTTGCTCTGGTAACTTCCAAAGATACTTTTTCCTCCTGAGCTGAGAAATGAGCTGACTTGTAAAGCCACACAGCCAAATAGTTCAAGCAGATGGTGAGTGACCTTAGAAAACAGGAAAAGAGAAGGGATTACCAAAATTGTCCTGTATTAGGGTTACAGCATCTGTCTTCCAAGGGAAATTTCTGAAGCACTTCTTTTATACAATCCACTTAACACTTTTCCTCCTAAGTCTCTTATTTAGGTCAGGGGAAAAAAGGATCCTTCAATATCCTCTTGAAATGATCTGATCTCAAACATCTGACACAGTCGTATTGCAGTTTCCCTGCACAGTACAAACTATGGTTGTTTTCACATCTGAACAGAATAGACTGTTCTTTTTGTGCCAAGATTATGGAGAGGAGAGGAGAGGAGAGGAGAGGAGAGGAGAGGAGAGGAGAGGAGAGGAGAGGAGAGGAGAGGAGAGGAGAGGAGAGGAGAGGAGAGGAGAGGAGAGGAGAGGAGAGGAGAGGAGAGGAGAGGAGAGGAGAGGAGAGGAGAGGAGAGGAGAGGAGAGGAGAGGAGAGGAGAGGAGAGGAGAGGAGAGGAGAGGAGAGGAGAGGAGAGGAGAGGAGAGGAGAGGAGAGGAGAGGAGTGTTTAAATGTACTTTGAGGAAGATAGAAGATAAAATTATTCCTCATGTAATTCCAGTGAGTTCATGAGAGATATACCAAGGAAGAAAGATAATATGCAGTTCATTTTATTTTCATGTTAATGGACACTGCAATCCCATGAAAGATAAAGGCAAATCTATAAAAATATTTTTGCTTACTGTTAATGGAATTGGAAAATTACAAAATAATTGCACAATATTTCTATGGTACTTATTTATTAAACCTGCAGAAAATTAGAAAAGTATGCGTGTCAGCTTTGGAAGACTTTCATATTCCCCTCATGATTTGGTATTTAAGATAGAATTATTTACAGCTAAGTCTAAGACTTCTCCCTACTAGAGGGATGAAGAATTTTATAGAAATGAGAAACAGTAACAAGATGCTAAATCAGAATTAAGACTTATCTTTGGGTAGGGCAACCACATCATGAAAACTGCAGAGAACTCTGATGGATAGGAAGTTAATTTATACTAGTGTGTGCATGCATATATAGGTACTTGCATATAAATACATACATATTTATAGCTACAACTAATCAGTTCATCCAGAGCCTTGTAATGTGCATGAACTTTTCAGTTTGCACAATCAAAAGATGTGTCCTTTGCCAAGGTTGAATTTTGTCTGTTCTCAGTCACCAGTCTTGGTAATTTCCCTTCTCTTTGTATTTTTGCCTGTCTCCATAGACAGAGTTCAATCTGTGACTGCACACTACTACCCCATGACTATTCAATGTCCTTAAGAGTCTCTTTCAGGGCTTTTGATTTTTCTCTTTTCTATGTTTAAATAAAGTGTGAACTTGAACAACTTTTGATGGTCCACTCCAGACATTGGGCAGAATAAATTGGCAGTGTAGTTTCGTGGACTAGCTTCTGTTCTGGAAGTCACATAGTACAGAGTATTTGACAATTATATTGATATCAATTTACTGTTACCATACAATCAGATCATATCCAGCTCCCAGAATTTACAGAGAATTGGAACTTTCCCTGCACTCACCCCATGGAGACTGTCATCAGCAAACTCCAGCTCAGTGTATGTAATGAGGATAGAGTCAGGGTAGGACTGATGCATTTCAGTCTGACAATTGATTGGTACAATTGCCTGTCTGGCAACTGGTCCTATTTAATGTTGGAGGAAGTCAGTGGTCTCACACTTTGTTAGGTCCCAGCTCTCCAAGGGGCTGTTCCAGTCCTTAGGAAAGCCATGCTTAAACTTCACAAAAGCATCTCTTCTCCTTTCCATTTGGTAACCTGGAGAAGGGCTGAGTTTCTACAGAAAATCCTATCTGTCCCTGTCCAGTGAGATACAGAAAAATATCTTTCTCAAACTGAAAGCCATTTGTTCTTAAAAAACATATGAAGTCTTGCTTTTGGTAACTCTGTGATTGTTTCTTCAATTTTCATAAACTTCCATCTTTTGGAACTTTCTCATTAATATTTCTGAACATTTAATACCTGGTTCATGATAATAAGCATTTTTAGAATCTTGCATTATGTCAACACAAAATCCAGTGAGTTTGCTATATTTGCTGAGGTTTTACTGACTAAAACTGAAAATACAGAAAAAAAAAATAGGTAACCAGCTTGCTCAACAATACTTATTTTCTGTAATTCCATGCCTTATATTCCCCATATAGAAGATGCCGTTTATTGAAAACCTTATCACATTTTTTCATTACTTCCATTACTTTGGCAGTAGCTTCAGCTATCAGAAGAATCAGAGAGTATTTCAGGCTTGTGACTGTGGATGTGAAAGAAATAGCATTGCCCACATCAGATAATTGCAATGGATTAAATATGTTAGGTTTAATTTCTCCCACAGCTAATGGCTCAACTGCAATGGAAGCACTACCAGGAGCCCTTGTATGAAAATGGACTACACAGCAAGGACTGTGTCAAGTCAACTGAATTTATTAAATTATTGAGTTTTAAGGCCATGGAGAACAAGAGACCACCTGAAATGGCAATTTTACATGAACTGCTCTTGAAACCTGAGAGTAGATGGAAACTTTAAAGATGACAAAGGCTAATTCAGAACAGCTGGACACTGATCAATCTTGCTGAACCTTTTTACAGTTGTATTTAGTCCGGCTGACATGGACTATATTTTCCCCAAAGCAGACCCCCAAAGTGCTGTGCTGTGCACTGGTGGCTAGAAAGGTGCTGATAACACACCAGTGTTCTGGCTGCTGCCGAGCAGTGCTGGCACAGCATCAGGGCTGTCTTACCAGCACACTTGGGAGAGTTAAAATCTCAGGAGGGGACACGGCGGGGGATGCTGACCAAAATGGATTGAAGGGATATTCTATATCATATGACATCTGTTCAGCAATGAAAGCAAGGATAATGGGGGGATTTCTCTCCTGGAGCAAGCCCTATGTGTACTGAAGCCCCACTTCCAGGGAAGTGGGTGGACATCACATGCTGATGGGGAGTAGAAAATAAACGTTTTGTTTTCCTCCTCTTCTGCACATAGCCTTAGCTTTTGCTGTATTACACTGCCTTTATCTTGACCCATGAAGTTGTTTTTCATTTTATTTTCTCCCTCACCATCCAGCTGAGGAGGTGAGTGATAGAGCAGTGTGGTGAGTACCTGGCATCCTCCAGCCTGGGTCAGCCTACCACAACAGCCAAAAGATCAGTAAAGCAGAAGAGGGGAAACTCTTCTTTATATATTTTCCCAGCCTGTCACTGGATCCCTTTCTTCCTCACCACCAAACCAACACCTCTTCTGACCCAAGCATTCAAATGCACACCAGATATATGCCTAAAAGTGGGGGATAGTTATAGCACCTTGATAATGACAAGACCAAAAGGGACATTCCTTTTAGGAACATCTGAGGCCCCCTGGAGCAGGAGCAGCCTACCAACTTCCTCAAATGTGCAGTACTTTATTTGACCTAGTAAATACTTCCCTGCAGGGAATGACCATTTTATTAATTCTTTCTCACTATAGGGAGTTGCAGTATTTTTCTGATGTTTACTTAAACCTCAGGCAGTTTATTAACTGCTTATTCAGCTTTCTGGCATCTGACTTATTATAGCTTTTGAGTTTATTCACAAGATTTCATTTATGTCTCAAGTATGCATTGGCTATAAAAGTTGAAAAATTGAAAAAAATATAAAATTGAAAGCACACTCCGTTTTCTTGAAGAATATTACTCTGACTAGATAGATGCACAGATTATTGATGGTGAGTAATATTTCCCTTGATAAGAATGGCAAAAGAGGAATGACTGTTTCTCACCTTTGTCTAAATTTCTCCTAGCTTGCAGTCACAGCTGGCATATGTGTCTGATGATATTAGATACTATTCACATTTAACTGTTTCACCAGAAATGCTTCTGTGATCTGATGGTCTCAGAATGGTAGTTAGTTTACATCTAGGTTACCCCAAGTAGGACTCTGAAATACTATTTAACTTCAGGTGCATTGCAGTTTGGATCAAGAGTGTGGTCTGGGAGAAAATAGCCTCATGTGGTGACCTCACAGAACATAAATGGGTTGTTCTAGATGAAGCTAAACCTGAAGAGGACCCCACTGTGGTGCTCTGGCCTGTAGTGGTCCCTGAACTCACAGGGCCAGACAAGATCCAGTTAGTCCCGGTGAAACTGCCTTGGAAGCAGAGACTTTGGGTCCTCAAATCTGTTTGCTTCTCCAAATGGTTGCTATTATGCTGCACTACTTTCTAGCCTCAGTTTGGCATTTGAGACCTTCCAGATCCTTAAAAAGCCTGAAGGAATACTCTTCTTGGAAGGGAGGAGAAGAAAAGTTTAAAACCAAAGGGAATAGATTGCTGAGAGAGGCTTACTTTAATTTTGTCACTTAGGCATTGTCAGGCTCAGTTCTCTAATGGCTAACTCAAGTCTGAGAGGGCATGGAGCAATTCCCATCTCTCTGTAACTGTGTGCTTTGATGACAGCCATTACTCATGTCACTGGGAGGCTTAGATGTGCCCTGCCAGGCAGAAGGGTAGCAGTAGTGCCCTCGTACACACCACCCTGTTTGTTTGACTGGGCGCACCACCACAGTGGGACACACACAGCCTTCAGACACACTGTCAGAAAGACACAGCCTCTTGAGGACATGTGTGCATTTCCCACTGACACCAGCATATTAACATTTCACTACAGTCAGCTTGATGGGACACCCAAGTGTGAATGTGCTGTCAGTGGTGATTAACCACATTTTGCAAGTGGGCATTTGGCTTCTTGTTAAGTACCAGCAGCAGTTCCATGCCAGCCTACTGAAGGGATTCAAACACTGCCAATCTTATTGGCGCTGCTCTGATGTCAGTGACAACAGGCAGCTCACCCTTAAATGGATTGCACCCCCAAGGAGTCCTTGAAGATTTTGTAGTGTAGTGCAATTTCAGCCAATGCGACTTAACCATGGCTGTGGGATGTGTAACTCTTCCACAGACAGGACCAGCCTGCTGCACACCTATCCTAGGGAATTATCTTCTCCTTGCAGAGGTTTGTGCTCTTCTCTGGATATTCCTGTTCAGTCTTTGTTGGCAACAAAAATAATGGTTGTTATGTTGTCAACTGTAAGGTCAATATTCATAAGTGCTGCAAATTATACTGCTGTAAATCAGTCCGAAAGAGTGTCAGATGTGTTTTGATAGAAATTGCATGTTAGAGAAGCAAAATGGCAGGACTGAAGAAAAGGAATTGAGCCAAGTAAGGTAAGGGGGCTGTTATCTTAAAAAAGATCAGGGTATAAAGACTATCACATGTAGTCAGTGAATTATGTGTGTCCTATCCAATCACTTGATTATTAAAAAAAATAGGTGATCTTTATTAAGTTAGATCTTTCTCCCATCCAACTTTTCTTTGTCTTCTCTTTCAAGGAACAACTTTCAACTAATTAACATACTCCATATAAAATTCCTTATTTACCTCAACTGACCTCTCTTTATTCAATACTAATTTTCTGATGTCCTTGCAAAGCACATACTGGCTCATGTCCACATTGCAATGTAGTATTTTCCCTTACAGAAGAGAATAATAAAATTAAATTTTCTACAGAATGTATCAAAACAGGAGTATCTGTTATAGGCAGTTTTCCTCTGAAGAGTTTGTTCAGAGCTAATATTTATCCCACCCCATCAATAGCATCAAATTAACAGAGACTGAGAGAGCTATTTGTAACTTCCTCATTGCATAGAATAAAGAAAAGAAAAGGAGAGCTTGGAGCGTCACATTAGACTGGAGAGTCAAATCCAAATCTTCATCACAGCCTTGCCTTTTGTTCTCTGAATCTTCTGAGTGAGAACAAGCGTACTTTGGAGTGGACTAATTAAAATTTCAGAGCCACATGTGTGTACACTTGGATATGTCACATAGAAACTCATCTGCTGGCACACAGTACCCAGGGTTTCCAGCAATGTTTGTTGGTACTTTGAAAGGGAAAAAATAATCATTTCTTTAGCACCTCAAAACACATATTTAGCTTAGCTCAGTACCCCAGACCTGGCAGCACTGCTTGCTTGTTTCCTCCAATGTAATTCTGTCAAATTCTGGTTAGCAGAAGAAGTGAAATCCTGACATAAAAGCACCAAAAAAACCTCTGAGTTAATATTTTACGGAATTCATAGATATTATTTTCAACAGTGAGAGCTCATCACAAGGTTATTTTATGCACAGAGACAAAGCAGATCTTAATCTATGAGCTTCATTTCCTATTCTAGATGATGCAGACTATTTCTCTCTTCAATGTAAACAGGAAAGCTGGACACTACACAGGTTTACAGTTTTTAATCAAGTAAAAATGGAAGGAATAAATCTTATTTAAATATTATTACATTTGTTGCATAAATTATATTATACACAGTTAATTCTTGTTAATTAACATTTTTAAGTAAAATAGATGTCTATGATTATGTTTCGCTGTACACTTTTAAGAAGGAAAGTTGTTAGTCCTTTACAAGTGTCTTTCCTAAGGATTTCCTGGCTTCAGAAGGCATTTTATCAATACCAAATGCAACACTGTGCAGGGAATTTCCATACAAAGATGTCTTTGTTGATCTCATATATATTGGCAAGGGCAGCTTGTGCCTTTTATGTATACAGAATTTATTGACCTTATCAAGAATCATGACAAGCAGAATTTTATGCTATTGTACTAATCCATGTCTGAGAAATTGGGTTTGCTAATACACCTGCAGGCATGCCAATTTAAACTCATGTAGTGGTTGTGCTTCCAAATTTTTCCTACAAACAAACAAAAAAAGACACAGCATATTTTGTCTCCAGACTGTACAGGCACTTTTGAATCACAGGCTTCATTAAAGCTCCTCAAAGTCCAGATGATTCTTTCATTTTACCTATAAAGGTGCAGATAAAGGTTTGATCACATCTCCAGACTTGACACCTTTCCTGAAATGCTATTAGATAAGCATGGTTAATGTTTTAACCATGACATATGGACAGAAGGGGATGAATCTTATGCTGCCTTTAAATTCGTTTTGACTTTCAGAAACTATATGAACAAACACAAAATCCTGGTCAGAAACTTCTTCCATGGCAGACATGACTGAGGACATGGCAGAGGGGTTTGTCATTCCTTTAGTCTGGCAACTGCTTCATCAGGGAGCACCAGAGACCTGGAGATGAGCTGAGCTTTGGGGTTATGTCAGGGATACTTCTGTGCATGAGATTGTGTGCTGCAGTCGGTTTGGAACACCTTTATTTTTATTTCTCATCACACCTAGCCAGTTCAAGTGGCCACAAATAGAGTTTGTGAACCAGCAGGTGATGAGTGTTATACTGCAATGTACCAGAGTGGGGAGAAATTGCTCTAAAATTTGCTTTGAAGTTGCCATGGAAACCATCTGCCTCCTATCATCTTGGTTAAGTGTAGCTTTAAAATACAGCTTTAGTTGCCAGATGTCTATATGAGAAACTTCTCCGTGTCCAGAGAAGAACAGAAGAGAAAGAAGAAAAGGTGTATCTGCCACCACCACATAAATGATAACTGTTCCTGGGTGACTTACAAGTTTAAGTTGTGATGTAAATCACCAGGCTCTACCCTTGGATTCGACCCATATCTATTGTTTGACCCATGTTTTTAGCTCCAGCTCACCCAAGAATATTTGTGAGCTAGAAGCCTAGAAGGTTTTTTGGTTGTTTTTTAGTCTCTCCAGGCCAGCAAGGAGCTTTCTGTTTCAAAACCCAATAAATGTTCATTGGTTTAGAGTTTCACTTCTGCAAGTTTCTGCCTGAACTTGGCAACTGGAGATGACAGGGTAATTTCCACAGTCCCTTCAGTTTCTCTACAGGACAAGTGCAGGGAAATGGAAAAGGACAATCAAAGGAGAGTAATCTCAGGCTCTTCTAATAAGCTACAGACTTATTCTAGCTGAAGAGCTGGATCCTTTCAGAAACACCTATGTTAGCTAGAAGAAAGCAGGCTTTTAGGAACTCACCAGTAAAGCTGAGAACTGGAAAAGTCAGATTTCTTTTTAGATGGGAGTAAAAGAGAATGCAAAGCCAAAGGCCTGCTTGCTGTTAAAAAAAAAAAAAAGCATTTCTTCTGGAAGTCTGACCTTGATACCAGTGAATGCGTGAAATAATATCATGACCCATAAAAGACAGGAGAAAATCCCACCTAGAATGAGATACAGAAAGATAGAGGCATGGCTCTGAGCAGAGCCCTAGGGCTGCACTGCACCCTCAGAGAAGCGTAGGTCCTGCAATGTTCACTTTCTAGGTATCACATGCCATCTCCTAGCCCTCACATGCCGACCCCTCTGCCCTGGCAATACTGATCAGCATAAGGAAATAGTAATTAGTTCTTTAGCAGACCTGCCTGGCACATTCATAACACTGTGATCCAGGAGGGAAGAAGAATTCATGTGATGAGTTTGTCCTATGAAAAACATATCTCTATATCTCAACAGCAGTGAAAAACACTCCACCAGATTTAGACTTGTTGTTTATGTATTGGCCCAACAAATATTCAGAGCCTTTTTTTTCCTCACACTTGAATGCCTGTATCTCCACATTGTAACTTGTCAGGGCATGAAGTGTTTAGTTCAGTGAATGGCCAAAATGAAATACTACTACTATTCAGGATTCCAACCTTTTATAAATAATGCATTACTCTTTCTATTTTTAGTGGTAGCTAGGAATTTTTAACAACGTCTACTGTACAAGACAAAGAGCTACTGTGCTTGACACCAGGGGAAAAAGCCACAGTGAGTCCTGCTATCTATGCTGCTGGAAGGTGGTAAGGTCAGCCAGCCAGAAATAGATAAATGCTGGACAAAAGGCGGGAAGATTTGCACGTGTCAGTTCCAACACAGAGTACAGTAGACATGTTCTACAAATGACACACTGCTTTCCTCTAGGAAATCCTGCTCCTTCACACTGGTGAGTCCCCTCTTTTGGTGGTACCATTTGGCCTGTAGAATCAAGGAAATGCTAGAAGAAACTGCTTATTATTTCACAAAATGTGTAGTTATGATGAGTCTTCATTCATTAGAAATATGCTGGCTTTTGTCCCTACTTCTATTCCACTCTCCTACACAAATTATTTTCATTTCTGCAGTGTGAAAGTACAAAGTTGACTCCATGCAAGGAAAGATGCAAGCATATTGCCAAGGCCGTTTTTGCTGCAAAACTGACAAAAGAAACAAAGAAATGCAAATGAGCAAGTATATACAGAAATGTCCCCCAAGGCTTCTGATCTCCTTTCCTAAAATCAAAGCAAAGAAAGCTTTGCTGATTATTAGAAAAACAGCAGTTTTGATTAAATGAAAACAAAGCCCTAGGCTGGCCAAAAAAATTTAAACAAACCTTGCCAAATCAGTACATACCCTCTGACCTATTATTAGTAATAGCAGTACTATATTAGTAAGCCATGGAAGTAGAGATGAGAAAATTATGCTGTGGCTTCAGGGTGGGTCTCTGAGCCTGTATTCATTTGGCATTTCAGATAATTCCACTGTTCTCTATCTCACCTGTTAATTCTTCAGCTGTTTTCTTCCGTTGGTCCAATTGTTAGAGGTTTTTACTTTCATGGCATTGAACATATGTACAGATATAAAAGGAATATCTGATGATGGAAAGGTTTTTGAAGTGGGAACAAATTAATCCATTGCCAATGAAAGAGTTGCAATGGGAAAGAAGAAAGAATTCTTCTGCAGAGGTTTAAATTTTAGAATAATTTCTTTCATATTAGTTCCCCCTGAAAAAAATATTGAAGTGAAAATGGACTAATGGATCTTGTAGAAAGATCTAAGGGGAAAATATAATTGAATTAAGGACAAATTGGTTGGTCCAGTTTTGATGAACACACAGACAATGTGATGAGCAAACATCAGGGGCTTAATTCAGTGCTCTCATTTGAGAACTAGAGAAAGGCTTCAAGCTACTTTACACACAAGTCAATCCAATCTGCTTATGGAAAAAGAAGTTATCCCATTATGTCCATTTCCCTGAAGGAATGGAAGGTGTTTAGAGTATGTGTTCATCTCGATCATAAGACCCAAGGAATGAAAAATGAAGAAAAGCAATTTATCTGGGTTTAGATTAGATATGTTAGTTTATATGAGGTGGAAAAAGAGAGGATGAGTAGAAAAGTTTTCTTTCTGCTTCCAAGCCTTTGAGCTGGAGAGATGAGAGCTCAGTCTCCGTGGGTGTGTCAGGAGGAGCTATGAAGAGCAGCAGATCTATTGGGTGTAGACAGTGGCAATTTGCTCCTCAGCTGTTGTTCCTAGCACTGACTGATCAACTCAGGTTTCAATGCTTTCTACTACCAAAAAAAAAAAAAAAAAAAAAAAAAAAAGTGTAATTCAAGCTATACTAGCATAGTTAGAATTCAGCACAAACGAACCCAAGCACTTTCTATTATTAAAAAAATCCCAAAACAACCAAAGGAAAAAAAAAACAAAAACAAAAACAAAAACAAAAAAAAAAAAACCAAAACCCCAAGCAAAACAAAACAAAGCCATGAAAACAAAAAACTCCCATAACGTCTCTTTTCCAGTGTCTTGATTTGGAAAGACGGGAGTCTGCTAAGGAAGGCAGGAGCCTCCCCTGATATGGAAAAAAATAAAAGGATAAAATAAGCAATGCAGTACACTAGAACAACACTGACAGAGTCAGAACTCAACCTGACACCCTGTGGAGTGTTGGTAGCAGTCTAATTGGAATTGTGGCTGCAGTCTTCTTGAAGTGTCAGGTGTTGTTCTGTTGGAGCAAGAGGAAAGAAGAAGGAGCAAGGAAGAATACATCCTGTAGAGAAGGATGTATTCTTCTTCTGAAGATCCAATGGAAGAAGAGACAGCTGCTGTTCCTCTGGGGAATCCCGTGGAGAAAGCCGTGCAGGTGTCTCAAAAACCTCTGGATTATATCTGGGTAGCAATGCTTGTCTCTTCCTTCTGGGTGGAGCATCTCACAATGGGATGTTATAGTTCTTATCAGTCATGCAGTGACATTCAATAGCCTGTTATCAGAAGATGTCCCCTCCAGAGGGAGGTGTGAATGTGGTCACTCAAAGAGAGAGATAAAGCAAACTGCCCACTTGGCAAAAGATAATCTGCCATACAGATAGTAATTGAAAACATCTTGCATTGCAATCTGGAACATCCGGACTTCCTCAATTCATGGGTATGTGAAGATTTAGTTCCATAATGAAACATAGATGTGCTCCAACAAGTGTTTCCTAATAGACAAGCTCTTCATTAGCCTCCTCCTTATTTCAGTTGCCATTTGTCAAAAAACCCATCAGAACCTCAGTTTTATTATCACTGACAGAGCCGGCTTTCCTGTCATCTTGTCAGATCACAGAACCATTTTATTGTGGCAATCCTAGAATGGTTTGGGTTGGAAAGGACCTCCAAGACCATTTAGTTCCAATCCCCGCTGCCATGGGCAAGGGCACTTTCCACTAGACCAGGCTGCACAGGGCTCCATCCAAACTGGTCTTGGACACTTCCAGGGATGAAGCATCCACAGCTGGTTCAAGACCTGGTCCAGTGCCTTGCCATCCTCACAGTCAGACTGGTTATCCTTGGCAAATCAATGCTGAGTGTTCCCAGTATCTCCTTGTCCTCCATGTGCCCAGTAATGCCTTCCAGGAGGTCTCACTCTGATTTTCCCACAGACGGAAGCAAGGCAGAACAACCTGCAGTTCCTGAGGGTGATCCATTTCCTCTGGTCATTGGAAACCCTTCCTCGACAAGTATGATTTTTAGGGATGATAAAGACCAGACTTACAAGGACTTTACTCACTCTCTCAGCATCTTTGGATGCAGCCAGAGTCAAATGAACCCATGCAGACCAAGTCCTTGCAAGCATTCCCAGTGTTCACTTACTGCTGGTCATACCCCTCCTCCCTGAATCCCTTCACAGGAGAACTTGGACAAGCTAAGGGAAAGAAAACAATGAGTGCTTCAGATTTAAAATGTTGGTTAAACGTCTCCTGCAAGGATGTCATGTGCCCCACTCCTGATAGCTGTGAAAACATTCAGGAAATCTTCAGTAAACATCATCTTTTCAACTCAAACAACTTTGCACAACATTAGTTCAGCATACAAATCATATAGATCTCTCAGTGCCTAAGCAGTAAGACTGGCAGGAAAATAAATAATGAATTTGAAAGAAGCATTGCAAGGTGCAGGCACATCTATCCATATAATCTATTTTCTTAGGCGTGTATTTTGTAGCACAACAAATCAGCATCAGAGAATCACAGAACGGTGGAAATTGAGAGGTGCCTCTGCAGATGACCCAGTCTAGTCACCCTGCTCAAACTAAGGTTACTTAGAGTAGGATGCTCAGGGCTGTGTCCAGTTGCATTTGAATGTGTCCAAGGATGGAGACTCCACATCTCCCTGGAAAGCCTGTTCCACTGTTTGATCACTCAGAGTAAAATGAAGGTTTTTTCTTAGGTTTAAATTAAAAGAGATTGAACTATTTTTTATTATTAAAACTTTTATTTATATTATTAGAACTTTTATTATTAAAAGAGATTGAACATCAAGTCTTACTTGATGGGATTCTTTTTAGTTAATTTTAGTCTATGAGGGGTGAATATTGATTAATATTCATTTGACCTATGATTGAATAAAATTAATCTTCTTTCAAAATCCATCTTTTCACCTATTATGGAATGACATAGACAATTAAGTTTAAGCATATAAGACATGAATCCTACCAATGGAAATTTTCTTCCATTGCACCAGACAAAGTCAAAAATGAAACAGAAAACAGACTTCTCTGCTTTGAAATGGAAAAAATGAGACAGACTTCTCTGCTTTGAAAAGAATGATTTCTAGTATTCTTCTTTGCTTTGCTATGCTTTGCTCACCCTGTCTCCTGATGAAAACTATATTTATGGGATCCATTCCATGTAAGAATACAATATCTTATCCCACTCTACTTGTAACCTCTAAACCTGTTGGTTAACTTCAACTACTGTTGAACTGGGAAAGGCACCACATGAGAGCCCAGAGCCAGCAAGTCTTGTGAATATCAACAAATGGTTACTAATGATGAAAAGGAAAGTAAAATTGAGTGTTTATCTATTTTGAGAGTTGATATGACCTGACATGAGTACCAGATGGCCAGTCAGTGCACTTGTAATTCCAACCTAGCTGCAGGACCTGTTTTTTTCTTGTCTTGAAAGCAGAAAATATACAGGGAACACAGTAGCAAGGGAATGATTTGGGAGTAGGGGAAGCAAGAGAGATATTGGGCATGAGATAATCTAGATAGTATCATGGGAATTCAGGGAACACAGAGAACCTGGGGATGCTGCAGAGGGAGCAAGTGGGGGATGGATATAAAACATAATCTATTAGAAGTGAGTTTCAGTAGCTCTTAATCCACACAGTACATCACACAGTCAGGTAGTAGAATGCAATTGGACAGCAAATGCCCTAACAGCTGGTTTTTGCCCTCAGTTATAGAGCTATAAATCTAGGATAACATCCCCATTTTTTTTTCCTAGTTATCACAAGGTGACCCATCTGTTTATATTTTCTGATGCAATGCATAGTGATGGCAAATTGAAATTGCCATTAAACGACAATATTTTGCATATACTTAGCAGCATCTAAGAAACCAAGAGCTTCACAATGTCATATCCCGACTTGTCAAATAGAAAACTACCATCTGACTAAGACTTTAAGTGTCAGAGTTTCTTGGATGACACATTTACCAAGACACAAAATAACTTCAGCCATATGCTGTAAAATACGATACAGAAAGTAAAGAGAACTAAGCATAAGCAGAAGCCCAATCCATGGCCCAGGCTAAAATGATCACAGCCTACATTTGGGCTCTGAAAAGTCTAACTAATCATTTTCTCAAATGAGTCAGTTTTCAAAAAAGCTGGCAAATCCAAACTACTCCAGATCTTCATGTCTGCAAACTTAATGCAAGGAAAGCCATCTGATTTGGGACTAGAAAACTTTCTTGAGATAATTTGGCACATGTCAACACATTCAACCCAATTGTCACCCCTTTGCTTTTCATCAGGTGAGAGAGAAAAGTCTTAGATCTTTTACTAGCCTGTGAAGGAAGTGGGAACACATCCAGTAAGAAGTACATAAGGCAAATTCTGTTCCCTAAATGCCAAAACCAATCTGCTCCATATATACCACAGACTCAATTGGTCTGCGAGGATGTTATGGTAAAGAGCAAAAGCCTTGCTAATGTCAAAGCAATGCCCACTTTTTTCCCCTCTTGTACTAAGTTACTAATTTTATTGTAGGAGATCGTGGTGTTCCTAGGGCCCAATCTATCCTGTGACTCCATGATGACTACTCCCTTCCTGTCTTTCATAAGTCTGGAAACAGTTTCCAAGAATGTCCCAGGCCTGAGGAGAGACTGGCCAGTCTGCATTCCCAGGATAGTCTTCCTTGCCTTTCTTGAATGTCAGAGTGGTATTTGCTTTCTGCCCATTCCAAAAACCTTCCTGTGATTGCTACAATCTTTCAAAGGTAATTGAGAGCAGCCTCACATTGGCCAGCTCCCACAGCATTTTGGGTGTATCCCACCACATCCAAATAACTCACATATGTTGGATTTGGTTAAAATCTTCCCCAATTTAATTTCTTGCTTCAGACTTCCCCACTGATTTCAGGGATCTGAGATTCGTGAAAGCAAATATTAACAATAAAGGTCAAAGCAAACAAGGCATGGAGCGTCTTGGCATTTTCCATGTGCTGTGGCATCAGGGCTTCTGCTCCTTTCAGCATCAGGCTCACGTTTACCCTCATCTTCCTTTTGCTACTGAGGTACCTGTAAAAACTTTTCTCATTGATCTTCCCAGTTTCATTGTCCCTTACAGTTTCAGCTCCAGGTGGGCTTGGGCTTTCCTAACTGTGCACTCTTGAACAGTGCCTCTATATCCCTTTTGGGTCAACTCTTCCTGCTTCCAAGTCTTTTTTACTTTGTTTTTTTGTGTTTGAGTTTTGACAAGAGATCCCTGCTCATGAGGGCAGAATTGATACTGTCTTTGCTTGACTTTGTACACATTGTGATGGAGACACTGCCTCCAAGTTTCCTAAGACAGACTTATCTCGCTTGATGCCCACTGTAACATCATTCCCCTCCACCTCTATTTCTTCTGCTAGAGAAGGGCACAGTGATACAATCATTCTTCCCTGTGTTATATGCAGCTGAGCAAAAAACTGAATGCAGAGAGCCACAATTTCCTAGGCTTTTTGCAATCCAGTCATGTACGATCAGGTTTATTGAGCTCTTTGAAAAACAAATACATAAATCTCACCATGTACTTGTGTAATACCTAGGAAAATGTTCTGGTGTTTCAGGGTAAGTCAAATAGCATATTTTAGAATGTTATTTCTGCAGATGTGCAATACAATGTGCTTTTTCAGGCATTGGAGCAATAATATCCTTTACAGTGTTCTTCAGATTTTTAAAAGGTTGCAATTTTCTTTTTGTTGTCATGTATTTAAGCATCCTTAAATATCATAGATATATTGTATCATATTACCAACATTTCACATTAATGCTTAATAAGAAGCCAAAAGAGAACTGTCAGCAGGATGATTATACTTTCACTTTTCTCTGTATCAGTGAGGAACAATTACACTGCAACCCAATAGAAAAGAGGTGCTACAATGTGGAGTTGAAAATATAAGGTGACAGACCAGGGAAAAAAAACCCCTGTATTGCCTTTATGCAGATAGCACCATGAAAATTTCTAGTTTTCTTAAAAAGAATTAAATTAGATGTATCATAGGTCTGAAAGAGACAGTAAAATTGATAAGCAAAGTTGGAATTCAAACCGATGTGCTTCTGCTTTTTGGAGAATCAAAGTGAGTCTTGTGGATAGATGGGGGAAAAAAGAGACCAAGGGACAGACCAGTAAGGATTAGATTAAAAAGGAAGCAAAAATGAGACTGAATGCTCTATGACTGGAAGGGAGCAAGGATGAAAATAAGAAATGAGCAAGTAAAGACATAATTTATTCACCCGTGGAAGAAGAATTCCAGAGGAAGAACAGATACAAAGCAGAGTATTTCTACAAATGTACATCTTGCCAGCATTTAAAAGTATCAAGACAGCAGACTGTTCACATAAATGCAAGTGTGAAGAATTAATACAGTCTTGCAAGTGTGAAAAAATATTTATTATTTGTTCCCCTCCCCCCCCTTTTTTTCCGGTATACTTTTGTTCCTTCCTTGGTTTTTCATATATATAAAGATCTACTTACATCTCAGGTTTATGTAAGTGATAGCTGCTTGAAGCTGGGACTCTTCTCTAAAGTTTACAGACATTTCTGAGCACAATAGCCATTCTCTGCCTGGGACTTTCCTCTGCTACCTCCTTCGCTTTTGCTCAGAAAAAAAATGGTGTACGCTGCAGGGAAAAATGATTTTTAGAGTGATTTATGTCAGCATTGCGTAAAAAAATGTCAGACACACTGCAGGTTACCAGATTCAGACAGTGTATCTAAAGATTTAGGCACTTAAATGTAGGTGTCTCTATGAGCTGGAAATTTAACTTTTGATGGCAGCCAATGGGGATCTGGCTGGTGCAGATATGGACTCTGGAGCAAACGCCTATCTTTGGACAGGTAAATAGCTCTACACTCCATTGGCTGACTTGACTAAATCTCCCTTGATTTTAATGGCAGCTTAAATGCCTGGCTCAGAGGTTAAAGGTGCTAATGAGGTCTTTGCATTATAATTAAAGGGCAGCACTCATATGTGGCAGAACTGGAAAATCCTCAATTGCTTTGATGGCTTTTCTAAAATAGTCTGGCATTGTGTCATAAATCTGTAGGTGTCTGAACTTTTATCTAAATCCTACCCTTAAATCCAGAATGCTCAGTACTCTGTTAAAAAGAATTATTTAAGAATTTCAAAAATAAATCAAAACCACCAATTCATTATGGCCATGACTAACAACATAGACGTCTGGAGAAAGGAATAGGGGAAAGGGAAAATGAACTGTGAAAAAGAAAGGCCTTTCTAGATCCATAGTTATTTTCAGTACTGGTAAGACAAAAGCATTCTTCTGTGTGGATTTTGGAGGAAGAAGGTGTGTTGATTCTCCAGTTTCATCCATTTCTGTCTGTGTATCAATTGACTATCTGATATGATGCTGTCAATACTACAAGATTCTAGTACCTGGCACCATTTTGTTGATTAGCCACAGGTTTGATTGACACAGAGTTCAAATAATGCTCAAGAAAATAATACTTTAGATAGACACAAAAACCACACACTCTTCTAGCTCAGCCACAGATCACTTCAGAAGAGCTACTAAAGAAATTCAGAACAGTCCATTTTTACCATGCTGCAGTGCCTCCTTCCCTCATTGTCATGCAAAGACTGCAGTGAATTTCTTTCAAGTTACTCTGAGTCAACTGGAAGACTTTTTGAAAGCAATCTATGCTTTAAAGAACCTTCAATAAATTGCTGTAATTATTTTTCTAGCTGAAACAATTAGTAAATAATTGAATTTCCTTTTTTTTTTTTTTTTGTTGATGCCTTTTATAATTTAAATTATAAAGTCATAAGTGCATTGTTAGTTCTGGCAGCTCGTGATTTTTTTTGCCCTGAAAGGGTTAGTGCTCCAGTAGGCACTGCATGTTAACTAGGTGTGAGCAACTGAGAATATTAATTTGTCAAAAAAGAGAATATATGAGTGTGGTGAGCTACAAGTGTTTATGACTGGTGTGGAAACACAAGGATCTGAGTGCCAGTCTCCTCCCTGGCCCATCACAAACTGGGTGCTGTTTGAGCCAGGCCCAGCTTCAGCAGAAGACCTGCTGGTCATCAGGGCATTGTCATAGAGAGAAAAGTGACCAGGCATGGGAATGAAATCCCATGATGGGATACCACAGGATGGTGACACACAGTACGTCACAGCAGCGACATAACTCCAGTCACGTCAAACTGAATACTGACAGAGGAAATGTTATTTGAGGGAAAGGACCTCCTGGTATGTCAAGTTGAATTGTGTCAAGTTATTTTCACTAACCAGAACACTTTTCTTCTTTGCAGTTCAATACATAGCCTAAGATTCAGAAACTATTTCTAATATTTTTTTTAGATACAGGATAGGTAGGTAGATGAGGCAGCCACTCATCTGGGAAGCAAGTTTTCATTGATAGTTAAAAAACCCCAAAAGGTCATCCCCTTACACCCTGAATAAGCATTTTAAATTCAGTCTTGAAACAGAACTGTAGTGACTCAGCAAATTATTTATTTATTTAAGGTATTTGTTTTAATTAGAAGACAGTGAGATCAAGGTCCAGCTTGCATACCAAAGGTTTGAAAGTCAGTATTGTGGCAGAAGTATCTCTTCTCAGAAATAAATCTGCCTATTGTATTTTATGGTTTATTCCATAAAAGCCAATACTAATAAATTAGTTCCTGAAAGGGGTTTCTTTCCTGGTTTCATGCAACAAACCAGAAACATGGAGAATTTCAGAACAATCCTGATTGATACTTCTGGATATAAGAATACCCTATATTGAAATTCAAAGGAAATATTTCAGAGAAAATCCCCATGAAGAAGAATTGAATTGCAAGCATAACTGTTATCATGAAAACTCAGTTCAAAGGGGATTTTACTGTTTTACTTTATATGTCTGTCTTCTGTGTTCTCTCAATTATGGAAGAACTCTCATAAATCAAGAAAAAGCTTTCACATCATTTTCAAGTAAGACAGAACAAGAATATACTTGGAAACAGAGCGGGGAAAGGCCTCCTGGTTCAACAGATCTGGAAGTTTCAAACCACTGGAGTAATCACTGAGAAGACATCAACATCCAAACCCAAATGGGTAAGGTGTAAGGTTCCTGACCTCCATGTTACTGAGCCATTGGCATACTTTATTTATTTCATCTTCACAGCCTCCTTATCCAGCCTAAGGCCAGTGTCAACACTCAACTTAGCATCAAGTAACGCTTTCAGAGAAAAATCAGGTAAATTAATTTAAAATGCTTCATTGCTAAAGAAAAACTGATTTCTCCGCTGGTGTAGGTGGACCTCTGTCTCCCAATGTCCTTTCCACAACACAGAGTTTGCCACTTACAAAAAAATCCATTCAGGTTATTCTGGGGTAACCCCAGGGTGTGGTCAGCTGGAATTTCCCTCCCAGTAAACCCTCAGCCAAGCAGCCTCACAAGTGTGCAGCTCAGGTCTCCAGTGGGTGAGGTACAGAGAAAGCACCTCTGTCTGGTAGCCAACTCAAAAGATTCCAAAAGTGTGACTCATTAGTTCCTCTTTCCAATTTTTAGGGAAAATAATATTCCAACTTTTTTGGTTGCCTTTCTATATGTAAAAACGAGTTTCTTCCAATCCATGCTGTGAACATTTCCACAGGTTGCTTGTTTGGTAGGGAGCCTTAGGAGGAACTCAAGAGGTATCTGAAGAGCAAAGAATTACAGCAAAATGGGCTGCAACTTCCTTATTACCTGTAAAAGAGGTTTTCACTGATTCTCTGCTGTTTACAAGATATCAAAGAGAAAATAGGGCATAGAGAGAGACTAGCTCAGAAGGCATCCTCAGAAGGCATTGGAGGGAGGTGCCCACTGGTGCCTCCAATAACTTCTGACAGCTTCTACCCCTGACCCAAGGAAAAGAGTCCTGAGGGATCACAGAGGGATCACCTTGCAGAGTAGTACAGTGCTGATGGACACAGCTTGTTGTGAGGGCTGTGCTTCTGATGTGGAGGCTACCCTTGTCAGCTCCACTTTGGCTGGTGCCTCCTCCTCCCTGGAACTTCTGCTGCATTGTGGAGAGCAGGCACAGTGCCACCCAACAGATGGACACGTGTGTAGGCATGTTGGAAACCTGATAGGTACAGATCCAAAGCCAGATTTCTCCTCTAAATAGCAAAAAACGTGTAGAGCTTCTGCATGCTTTGTTGCCTGAAGTTATCTCTACTTTTAGTACTCCCAGATACTTTCCAGCATGGTGAGAGTGGCTTTTGGTCTCTAGTACAGAAAGATAAATTATGCCTGAGAGTGAGGAAAGAGATTGTGAGGGATGTCTCTGTGCAACAAAATCGATCTCTACTAAATGTAGGGTGTTGAGTTGAAAATGAATGGGTTTAAAGTCCCTCCAGAGGATAAGTATACCTAGAGTGGATAAAAAGATATATTCTTCACATGTGGGAAACTTCTCAATTATCTCCAGATTTCATCCCTGCTGTTATTTTACATTCCACAAGTCTCTTTCTTGCTATACAATATTGCAGGAGGCTTGCTCCTCTCAGATTGAATATGATATTAAACAGGATTTTGCTTCTCATGGCTCAGTAGCTGGAATCTAATTTATGCAATGCATGCAAAAAAGAAAAAGTAATGTTATTTTCCAGAGACAACCCAATAAAATCTACACACCAGGTTTTTTTCAATACAAACAGCCAATGCAGGGCAATTCATATATCTGTTCCGCTGCTTTACATTTGACTTAGAAAGAAATATTTTCTAGGAAACTAAACTAAACTAAACTCTTTCCTTCTTTCCTTGGCCTTGCTTTCAGTTTTTCCTCAGCAACTCATAGCAGAGAAAGTGATTTTCCTGTTCATTGCTTACTGCCATCAGCCTTAGCCTTAGCTGTTTTGTTGCTTTTTTTTACCTCCTTATCTCAGTACCAGTATAACAGAGCTGCTTCCAAAACAATCCGAGTCCTACATGCCTGTTTTGTGTTCAGCTGGAATTCCCTTTTTGTTCTGTTAGCTCTCTGTGCTTCACAGCACATATTGCCTCTTCCTCAGAGGATCTCTGTCATTTTATTTCCTCTGCTTTACTCCTCGTCTTTGTAACTGGTCTTGATGCTAAATCAATTCTGTCGGGCTGCTTTCAAGAGGTTTTGAGGAAACTGATATGAGCAAAAATTGCAGTAGGGAAAGTCAGGACCTCCAAATATTTGGATCCCAAATTGCTGTTTCATATTATTTTAAGGCAAAAGAAATGGAGCCTCTGCTTCTAATAGGAGAAACAAGACTCCATGCTCCAGTTTTAATATTTGTTACTGAAAGTATGCTTTCAGCTTGGTCAGCTTATCTACATAAATGAGAGCAAAGCAAAGCAAAATACACTCTGCTGTATTTCTTGATCAGCATTTCCAGCTCCCTGAACTGTTCAGTGACCTAGAGCTTCTAAACAATTTGAACATGGTGAGAAAAACAAAAAACAAACCAAACAAACAAAACCCCATAAAAACAACCAAACAAAACCCAAACAAACATACAAATACAGTAATCCAAACCAAAACCTCAAATAAACAAACAAACAAAAAACTGTTTTCAGAGGGTATTAACAGAAGGTGTTAAAAATCCTAAACTGAGTAGCTGCAAGTGAGTCTAGGAGCAGCAAATTTCAGTGGTGTTTCATCTGCCTGGACAACTAAAGAAAATTTCTTCCATCATTTTTGTATTAAAAGAGTTATATCCAGGGGCCTTGAAAGTTGCTTCTTTCAGAGTGACTAATGGGCCCAATCATCCAGTCCCTCTGCTTCTGTTACTTGTCTTGGCAATTTCTGGTACAGATGCAACTTCAAAATAGAAATGGCTGCACAGCTGCACGAGACACACCAGTGGTGTCAAAAGGCAAAGTCCTTTTCCCTCCTGCAGTGTACCCATGATAAACATTTTAGAATATCTCTGCAGAAAGACCTGTGCTAGCTAACACTGGGTATAGGCATGAAGATGCAAAATACAATATAGGGAAGATTATTCCTTTAGTTGTGGAAGAGTGATGATTTTGCATTTGAATATAATAAGTGACCATGTTTACCGTGAAAAAATGTTTTCTGTTGGCAAATATGTGTTTGACCGAGGTTACAGAGAGGGCTCTGTGGTGGCCTTGACATTTTTTGGCTACCAGAGCCAAAAAATCAGATTCTCCCCTTCCTCATCAGGATATGAAGAGAAAATAGATGAAAAAAAGCTTATGATTAGAGATTATGTAAAGAGAAGAATTTCCCTTACTGATTACTGTCATATATAAAACAGAATCGATTTGAGGAAAAGAATTTATTTCTGTTTAATAACAGGTTATTAGTCCTGCTAGCAAGCCTGC